>JAWRVZ010000021.1:1200000-1800000 GCA_037043235.1 Rhodeus uyekii | reverse complement strand
ATATTCAACTTGACCATGTTCTGACAAAAGGGTAAATGATCCTGCCTTAATTAAGTGGAATAAAAAAACTATTATTATTAATCCTATTATTATTATTTACAAAAGCAATGACTATAATATTCAACTCAACAGTGTTCCAAAAAAAGGTAAATGAAAAGTTATCTTCATAATTAACTAGGATAAAGATCCTATTATTATTAATCATTTTGCTGTTATTATTCTTAATAACAACTATAATCAAGTGAAGTGGAATAAATATAATTATCAATATTAATATTCAATTTGACAGTGTTCCAAAAAAACTGTAAATGAAAAGTGACGCTGTCATTCTTCTTAGTATTATTGAAACATGAGACGTTTATCATATCTCCGTTCAAATGACAATATCCATAATTATCCATATCACACAATTATTTTGGGAATTGTCGAGTCCCATTTAGTGTGGAGTTATATTGAGTCCTGAAGCGTTTTGAAGATGTGACGTCACAGCTCCTGTGTTTCAGCCAGCTCGTTCATGTTCTTTGAAAGCTGTTTTCTGCTCTGTTATTCCTCAGATCAGCAGAGGATGTCGGGTAACTTAACAGAATTAGACATCGTGTAAATGCAGACATCGATCCCGTTTTATCACTTGTTTTGAGCGTACACACAGAAAGGAACAGACTCTTTTTGTATGCCTATTTTTAGGCCATCAGTAAACACGCTTCTTGCCAAAAATGCCCTTTAAGTGGCTAAATCCAATATGAGGTCTGTGACGAGACGGATCATATGTCTGGCCCCGTTCCATCCGTGACTGGATCTGTTGTATCCGCCGGTATCGCTCTGGCTCCAGGGCAGCGACATCGTGTCTTGCACCGTTTCTTCTGTGAACACGGAGGAAATCTAAAAATATACAGCATGTGGAGGAGAAATCTGCTATTACTTTGTCTCTTTGCTTTTTTTGTTTGACTTCTAGTTTTCACGAGGCAGACAATAAAATGGGTGAACTCAAAACAATCTTCACACAAACCAATTGGAATAAATGCCTGAGCCCTTTAATGCATCAGCGTTCAATTTGTTTTCTATTGGCCCAGACTTTTTTCTTGCTTTCAAAATGCACAAAAAGTTTTTGTTTTCATTTTTTTCGACTCATGCAACCTTGTAAACAGTGCTTTAAGATTTATAACGGGTGGCAATAGAAATTGCATAAAGTTCACAGTCTTCACTGCATGAATTATAATTTAAATCTAGATGAATCCTTATTAAAGCTACTAAAGTTGTTCAGTCAAGAGCAGTGAGTGATTGTTCTTTGATGAACGTGAATGAGTTTGAGGCTGCTGTCACTTTAAGAGCTGGCGCACATTATCTGGATCTGACATGCATCGTATATTCTCTCAACTTTTTATTTATCTCATTCAAGACTGTGCTTATGAGGAACGCTGAGTTTTTGTCCGTTGAAGCAGCTTTTTGTGCACACGAGTGTGTGTGTGTGTGTGTGTCACAGACAGGAGATTCACAGATGCACACTAGTACTGTATTTCTCCCTCTTATCTTAATGTAGCAACAAATATAAAACTATCCAAAAGATGGAAAATGCGTTACACTGATAAAAATGAATCACATGCATTGATGTTAGTTTTGACGGCCCTAAAATGTGTGTTTTTGTGTGTATCTCAAATCTGTATTACATTTTTATTATTAAATAAAGTGAATATGATTCTAGCACATGCGTGTTCCTTGATGCAGGCTAAGCTCTAATAACAGCTAATCTAATATAACGAGACTAAATTACATCAAAGCCGTTCATTTTATTAGTGATGTCTGCATCCAAGACTTCTGTACTCACACCCGTTCGTTGTGGAAGTCGACATGAAATCAAAATGAACTTTAATTTCTTAAAATATGATTCTGTTCTCATGCACAATTTATAAATGCATGTTTACAAAGACTGTAATATTTTGTGAAAGTGTAATAACGTCCTCTTTGAAACAACTGTCCATTTTAGTTGATGTTGGAAGAGGAAAATATCTAAAGATGTTTCTGTCATCACCTAACCTCTTCTACTCTGGAGGAATATTAGAGCGGTCGCAGTCTTTGAGGCTTTTCACTGGGATTTGGTGACGCTCAGTCCTTAAAGTTAAGATGAAATCAAAATTAACACTATTTAATGCATTTTAATACTGGTTTGGGTATGAAAAATGAATCAGTGTCTGTTATTGTGTTTACCAAAATATCTTGTTCTTCCTCTGAAATGACTTCCGGATGATTTATGAATCAATTAACGCTCAATTTTTATGATCAAATGAAAAAAATCAAGGCCCCTTTTCTCGTTTCATTCTTAATGTGTCGGATTACAGAAGTAAAATGGGTTATGAACACTTGTGGTACATTGTGATGCTGTTTATATAAGATATGTAAGCGTTCTAGGGCTGCGTGATTATTGAAGAAAATTCGATATGCGATAACGTTAAATAATGCTATATTTGAAATGCAGTATGTTAATGCTTTGTGTAAAATAAATGTACATTATATTTAAAAACTGAGATTGATATAATTAATGGATTTCAATTTTTTTTCTGTGAAAATATAAATACAACTTATGAGAGTGAACAGCAGTGTTTTACTTTAGCATTACAGATATATCATAAATATAATTTTAACATTAGTGTAAAGCAGTGCTTCTCAATTATTTTCTGTCGCGCCCCCCCCAGGAAGAAGTAAACATTTCACGCGCCCCCCCTCCCCCTATTTTAAAACGTTCGCTTTATTGTTTCCATGGCAACGCGTCATGCTTGTCACGTGACAGACCGCAGTCACAAAGAGCGCTGTTTGATAGATGTTTCACATTTATTTAGTTTTTTCTTTTTTATTCAAAATAGTCACCAACTTGTTAGCTCTGTTATCAACTACCTGATATTCAGATTCTCAGATATGTGGAAGTGAATGTTTGTCGCTTAAAAACCTTTATAATGATCAAGTTCTCTGAGCGCGTCTTTTTTGGATCAGTGCCAGATAGCGCTGAAAACACGTGTGAATTTAGCGATTGATCACGTAACACATGAACACCGGTGTGATCGTACACGTCAAAGGGTGAAGGGTTTGTTATCTGAACTTCATATCTGCTGCTCTTGTTCAGTGCAAGAAAACCTTCTCCCTGACAAAAAAAAGCATGTTCCCCACGGTCACGCGCCCCCCACTATTTGAGAACCACTGGTGTAAACCAAGGGTTTCAAGTCCATCTACATTGGGTTTAACAGCAGAATTTGAATAATTATTTGATTTTCTCTTTTGTTTGATTACCATTAATCTTACATACAGAAATATGTTTATTTCTGTTGATATATATATATATATATATTAGCAGCTGTTTCTATGGGTCATTATACATATAGAGCATATAATAACATGTAACAGTCGTGTGTCCAGTCTACTCTCTGAGTCAACCTAAAACGTTCTTTTTGGAGTCATAAAATCATGTTTATCAAATGCATATGTGTGATATTTCAATAAATTGTGCTGCCCTAAAGCATACTTAATAAAATATTTGAGTACAATACCTACAGTAATTGTCCCTCTTTTGCTCAGGGTGTCGTGGGAACAGCTGCGGTGCCAGAGAGCGGTGCGTCGCTAGCGTTGCGGGCGTTGGGATGGGGCTCACTGTACGCCTGGTGTGGAGTTGGCCTCCTCAGCCTCACGGTTTGGAAGGCCCTGGGGGTCCACAGTGTACGTACCTGCTGAAAGTCAAGGCCATGCGCTCACTTTCATCTATTTCTCACTATAACCTGCAACGTTTGTTTGACGTATATCCTTTCTCTATTGCAGCTGAAGGATTTTCGCCAGAAAATGCAATCCCTTTTTCCCGCTATTCCCAGAAATGACGAGAATTCTGCTCCGTTTGACTGGAATTCAGTCTTCAAGTCTAAATGAGCAGTACTTACAACTTATCAAGAACTTGCAGCCTTAACTGACTGCTGGAAGTATTTATCATGTCCTGAAGCAACAAGTCGGTTCAATCAGCCAAGGGTTCGGCTAAGCTTCTTCAAGACTTGAGCTCAGAGATCTGGCAGTATTATGTTTATACATACTGCAATATCTCAATTATGAGCCATTTAATTCACACCTGCCAGGTCAATTCTTCAGAAAAAACAGTGGCCTTGTCTTTGGTTGGTAACCATACTTTAGGAACATTTGTTTGGTCCTTGCAAATGACATTACTGCGCTTTGGCTGGTGGGGTTTATACATTAAATGCATCAAACTAAAGCAGCTATTGTGTTAAATTGCCATCATGTGATTGCAGGGTCTAATAAAAGCATCTCTTAATAATCTTTGAAAGATGTTTTCAAGCTGTCCCTGAAAAGCACAGTTTCCTTGAAAAGAAAAGCAAAGGACAAAAAAACAAAAACATGTGGCCTGTAGCAACTACCGTAGATGAAATAAAAGCTACAAAACGGCCCTCCCTCAAAGTACGCCAATGTAAGAGTGTTTGTGCTCCCCAACCCCCCTCCAGCACATTAAGGGCACGTAATCTGGTTAAACTGTGAATGTGACAGATGCAGCATTGTGCACTGGGTAGACCTTAACTGCCAATGCATTATAAATATTACAATACTAATGTTGAACATGCTCGGGTAACTCTTTTTCGGCACTCGTGACACAGAAAAACTAAAAACAACACTGAAAAACAACGTTCACAGTGCTCGACCAAATTTCATGTACATTTACTTTTAACATGTGGAACATGTATAAAGACTTTATACTGAATAAACAATGGTCATCAAATCATATGGAGCAAAAAGAGCTTACATAAAGAGTTGTACATATTTTTTGTTAAAATCGTTAAGTCATTGGGGTAACTTTCACATTGAATTACATTTATGCCATCAGATGTCTTTCAGTTAGCCTGTAATTTCCAAAATCTAAGGCCATTAGAGGGAGCCATTGCTATCTCTTGTCACACAGAACTTCATTATAGCACATACAGGAAAGTCTTTGGGGGGGGGGGGGTTCACACAGGGGGGCGTTCTTGCATTAAAAACAGTGGAGTGTAACCGAACTGAATAGGTGTGTTTACAGGCACATCCCATACACAATTGCTAATGTACATGCTTTTCCAGCACCCAAATTCATCTGACTAGTCCCTTGTTGTAAAACCGACATTGATCTGCCATGCAGTGTTTTAAAATACAACTTTTAACTTGACGCTGGGATTTAAAGACACCGAAAACAGCAAGGTGCAGCACAATGACGAAATATGTTCGGCTTGTGCGCATATGACTAACGATAAAAACAAAAAAGCGCAGATTAAACGCAAGAATTCGCCCTGTGTGAACAGCCCCGTACATGTTCGAAGACCATCCTCACCTGAAAACAAATGACTTAATATTCATCTGCAAAATGTCAATAGCATGTAGCATTAACTACTCACTTTGTATAATACCACATCTCTTGGAGGAAACAAAAACGTGAAAAGGGGCCCATTTAATGTACAGTTCCTATATACAAATTGACCCGTGGTTATAGTATAGAGAAGAGGGGTAACCGAAGCACTTTGAGTTCGCCGTCAGAGAGAGGACCCTCTGCGGCTGCACGAATATGGAAGCAGGTCAGTTTAGAACCAACACTCGCTTGACCCTCAGATACTGGTGTGGTGAAACAGTGCAACACTGGTGGTCAGATCAGAACATTGCCTGTGGTCATTCACATTTCATCATCTCCCCTCTGAGCCAGCTAAATCTATTGCACAATGCTTTTTTTCAGAGCTGTATACATGTATGTCTTAAAATCAGTGTTTTTTTTCTTTTTTTTTCTTTTATCGCAACACTTTGCAAGAGAAGTTCTATCTACAACATGTCTCACAATTTAAATAAATCTGCATTCCCCGAATAAACAAAGTCCCACGAGAAAACAAACGAAACACTGCATCAAAACAATTAAAAACATTCTGAGAGCAAAATACTCTAAAACGAACGGTATCAGATTCCAACTTTGGTTAAAACAAACGAAAGAAAATACACAGATGAAACAAAAAAAGAATAGAAAAAAAACGAAAAGACCAAGTATTAAATATCTGTATTAAAATCATTTAAAAATCCAAAATGAAAACTGGGAAATGGGGCAGAGGAGCTATATATATTCTCTATATATTCATTTGTATGTAAAAACAATTCTTGGTTGTGTTCTTCTCCTTAAATAAAAATATAACACCAACAGTTCTGTGATCTCTGTGGCTCAGCTCAGCCGCGCGTTCCCATGATGGCACTCTAGGCTCCCGCTCCTTTGTGCGTGTCACGAGCGGCCAAGCTTAAAGAGTACCTCACACAAGATGGCCGCCACACCAGAGTTCAGCACGGAGGACAGCGAGATATCCAGAAGCCTGCTCTCGTACAGCACAAACTCGGGTCTGTTCTCCTCCACTTGGGCCATGGCCAGCAGGGCTTTGGCGGCCCGGCACATCATGTTGATGCTGGGCGGCTCGTGATGGGTAGAGTGTCCCATGTGCAAGAGACTGTGAGGGCTCTGCTGATACTGTGCCATGGTAACACTGTCCTCTAGGAAGCTTATCAAAGCTCCCACACTGCCCTTCTGCAGGGCAACGGCTCGGGCAGCTGTCGGGTCACCCTGTGCAAGATTGGAGAGAACAGCTACGGCCATCTCACGGCACACCTGACTCTTTCGTTCACCAACATGCCGCACTAACGTGGCAAAGAGGCGCTCTTGTCTGCTAAAAGGGGGTGTGGCCAGCAGAAGATCAACATTTGAGTCTTGGATGCTCAGTTTGCACAGACACTCCAGCACCAGCCTCTGCGGCGTGAGTGAGGAGAAGCCATTTGCCGTGCAAAAGGGGTCCTGGGCCTCTGCTGAAGGGCACACCATCCAGTGGAGCAGCCCGTCCAGAATCGGAAGGCAGATACTTTCTGGATAAATAGACAGGTCTAGCTGTCCTGAAATGTTGGCAAGGGTAACCAAGGTGTTCTCACGCAAGGCACCAAGGCAGTCCCACCACCATTCATCCTTGCTGCACGCCAGACCTCGCTCTTCCTCTCTCTGGTAGGTAGGCGGCATCCTTTTTCTTTTAGGGTGCTCATGATGCAGAAGCACAAGTTTTCCAAGAATGAGCACTAAACCTGGGTGCCGAGCCATTTCGCTGTCATTGCCTGGGACAAAAGAGAGTCCACGAATGATATTGGACACACAGATGCAGCGCTTGGCTAACTCATCTTGCCAGCCTTCGGCTACTGAAAGAGGTGCTTCATCCCAGCATCGGGGCTCATCTTCTAGCAAAGTAATGCTGTGGTTCTCTCTGTTGCGGAAAAGGAAAGTCTGTGTTTCACCTTCTGATAGCGGCCCTGGACGAGAACTTAGCATGTCATCTACAGTGGCTGTCAAATTTTCCTCTGAAGGCCCTTGAAGTTCTCTTTTCAGTTCCTCTTCAACCGTTTCTTTTCCAAGTGCCTGCACACCTTCCTGATTCTGTAAAAGCTTCTGATCTTCCTCTTCCCCATGACTGCCTAAATGGGTCTGGATGTGTGCAGTGGAGTCCCCTCCGCCTGCCTTCCAATGTAGCAGTCCACTGGTAAACTCCCCGGCCAAGCCTAGTAGCTCTGATCGATCCTCCACAGAATCAGCCACAGCCTCTCTCTCCTCAACTTTCACTGGGAGCTTGTCATACTTACTGGCTTGCTTGGGTTTGGGCTCCACTGGAGGACATGGTTCTGTACCAGTGTTCTTTTCTTCATCAGCCTTGCCCTCTGCCAACTCTTCCCTTTTCTCTGTGAGTGCTACTGAGCTGCTGGGCTGAGGCTTCTCAGGCTCCACATCTAATTGTTTCTCCACCTCTTCTGGAAGGGTTTGGCTTTGATCGGAAGGTTGCTCTTTTTCTGTGGGTTTTGAACATGAACCAAGGAGAGTTTTCTGACCCTCTGTTCCAACTTCATATTCCTCAAGGATCCCAAAGATCTCTATTAAGCATCTTCTGAAATATTCAACAATGAGCTCCAAGAAACCAGGCAACTAGAAGACAAAAAGACATAAAATCTATTACATGATCATAGAGTCATGCATGTATGCGTACCTATTATTTATTAGAAACTGCTATTCAATATGAGAACATTTAAAAAAAAGTTCTGCAATAGTTTCCTAGCTTTATAACCCGACAGTGCCTGGTCCATACTTACTTGAGACAGGCCAAAAGAAGACACAGTGTTGTCATCATAGAGCAAGATGTTTATAGTATCCAGGGCCCATGTGCTCTCAGCAAGCAAACCAGACTTCAGGGACATCATCACACGCCAAGCCTCCGGTGTGCCTACAAGATTTACAAGCATTTTATAAGAACCTTGTCATAACCAGACCAATAAAAAAAAGGATTTATCGGTTTCGTACCAATGTCTTTGGATGTTAACCTTCGGCGGGGTTTAAGCTGGGGCTGTGTGGACTCCACAGAGTCCATTGGGTAACTAACCTCCCGATGGATTGCTGGGAAGCCTTGCCCAGGATGACCACCACTTTGAGAGCTTGGCATGGACCCTGGGCCACCCGGCTTTTGCATCTGCTTCATAGAGGCCATCATATGAGCCTTATTAGGTGACATCGAGCCCCCCACAGACCGAGGGAATGGTGCAGGGCTTGGGACTCGAGAGATATGGTTTGACATTGCTGGAGGAGATTGGTAGGAAGAAGATGGTTGCCGGCTAGCCATGGGGGGCATGGAGCTGGAAGAGGACGAAGAGTGTGGTGGATATGGAGATTGGCGCTGACCAGGCCATTGACTGTCCTGACAAGCCCTGGCTTCTGGATCATCTCCACGGTTCATGGAGGGATAGGGGGCGCCATGACCCTGCCGGCCGGGGTAAGGGTAGCTCATATCATGCCTGTTGTGCCACATGTTCCCCTGATGTCCACCGCTGGAGTTAGAGGATGGGGGTGGTCCACCACTCATCATGCTATGCTGAGGAGGTCCCTGCCCACCTGGCTGCATGCGATCACGCCCATATGGATAAGGGAATGGGCTTTGCATGGGTCTACGTTCTGGGTAACCATATTGGCTATACATGTCAGGCTGCTGACCACCGTACTGCATGCCATAGGCTTCACTCTCATGCCGCTTAGGAGGAGGGCCATACATCCCTTCCCCAGGACGTTTATAACCCTGCAACAGTCAATAAACAAACTGTCTGTAGTTCAAAATATATTAACAACATCACAAATATCAAAGACTGATCACAAACTCTCAGCGTGAAAGAGGGATAAATTTTGATCACATTTGATAGCTGACCTGCTGTTGGGGATACATCCCATGTGCACCGTATGCCATGCTGTGAGGGTACTGCTGCCCATAGCCGTCATGTCCATGTCTACAGTAAAACATAAAATGATACACTACAACTCGATACACCATAAGCATTCACATACACTAGTCAACAGTGGCCATTTCTTACCTCTGATGAGAGGCGTATCTACTGCTGGTGAACATGCTGGGATCACTGTTGGAAGGCACCATGTTGTTCTGGTTTCCAGGGGGGGCAATTCCCCCATCTGGTCCCATGACATGGTCTGGCCTGTAAACATAGACATTAAATAAAGTTACTTATTGGTTTTGCATTTTTTGCATTGTTTTTACAGGTGTTCTAGCTTACCTCCTCTCAAAGCCAGGGTTGTAGGAGTACTGGGGTCGTGGACCCATTCCCATCCCAGAGGGTGGTCCACGTGGATACATGTCCTGCATGCCGCTGCCTGGCATCTGCCCTGCCATGAAGGACTCAGAGCCACCTGAAAACAAATGAACACTTTTTAACTGCAAGAAAGATAAGGAATATGCAATATTGAAGAAACATGAAAGTATTTACATCCCATTTTAAATTCACAGTGGGGGCAGTTGTGGAGTCTCAATACTGGCAGGAAATATTTCCAAAGAATATTCTATGAAACATTATATTTAAAGACAAAGAAATGTATAGGGCAGAATTATTTTATTATAATTTTTTTATCTATTGGAAATTTTATAGATTTTAAAAAACAACAAAGAACAAAAAAATATCTAACACAGCTGGTAAAAAAAAAAAAGACACTAAATTATATTTTCAAGCTTCAAAAACTAACATAAAAATTGGGGACAGTTTACAATAAAATTGTCTTAGTATATTACAAGAGTAAAGTACAAAATGTAAATTTACTGAAAACCTATAAAATAATTAAATAATAACCAAAGAGTGAATCAAAATTCAAGGGCCAAATGGATAATAACATTGTGGAGGCAATTAAAAAATGTTGTCGCAGAAATCAGGCCATATTTATCCGAGTCCCTACCTGACGAGAATCAAAATGCTGACTGGGATTTGCAGAAAGGATAAAATAAATAAAACTATTTTTAAATAAAGTTAACGCAGGTAAAAAAAAATAAAAAATCCTAAGATGAAGTCAAACACACTGATGAATTCACAATAATTCCAGCAACATATATTGTCAACAAAGTAAACAAGGTCCATTTTAACCTGTGGACACTGGGTGGCAGCAGTGTTCAATAAAATAATGAATATGTAGCAATAATAAATGGCACATGGGAGCAGCAGTGAGCAGAATAAATGAATGAGAAAACGGCTCCATGTACAGCAATTATAACAGCAACAACACACCTTTCCTAGGAACTCCATAGGGATCCTTACTGGTGTCAAACTGCATTCTAGAGGTGGCATCTCCATGCATGGGGCCTCGCTTTTGAAAGGCTGGGTCACTGCCTTCGGAGAACGGATCTTGTACACTAACACCACTGTTTCTGGGGTAAAACAAGGACAACAATTTCATACATGCACACTTGAGTAACAGTCGCTAAAATATCATCAATGAAGCCCACCTGGCAGGTGGTTGTGGGGTCACTTGTCCATGGGGTGTGGTGGCTGGTGTTGGTGGCTTTAAGTCCCCTGGCATCTCTGTCATGGTGCTACTGCCTGTAGATTGAGGAGTCTGCGGCCCTTGAAGAGAGCCCGAGTTTGCTGTTAAACAGAGTACAAAAGGCCTTATGTTATATGAAAGAATTATTGTACAGTAAAATGAGGGTCCTCTTTATTGATCACTTCCATTTGTTTAGGGAGTGAAAAGTAAGGCTTGAAAAAAATATAAACACATTTGAATGCTCTCAAACTATTTTACGATGCAATTTTTTAAAATTTATAGAATGAAAAATGAAGATGCACAGAAAATGGTTTTCATAATAACAGTGATTCACTGAACCCCGCGATTGTGAAACAAAGAACTACATATTATTAAAATTTAAATAACGTGAAAGCCTCATTAAAATATATAAAACAGCTATGTCATTTTTTTAAATAGTTTTTTATGTATTATTATTATTATTATTATAATATTCTGATTGTGCTTTAATGGTATTTTATAAATCTACAAGCAAATGACAATGTTCTAATCAGTTCTTCCATGCTCCAGGGAAAGAAACCCAAATCTCACAATCCCCAGACTGCATTTCCGTAATCCAATAACATTTGAATACACTAGTTATTAATTTCCATAGAAATGCAATGGCATAAAAGGACACCATCCTAATAACGTCTGAAATTTCTACGGCTCAGTTGATGCAAAGTAATAAAACCAATTTGCATTTTCATCCGCAGCTCAGAGCAGTAAAAGGTACTTCAAAAGATTTCAGCGCAGGGAACAAAAAGAATTGGGGTAGAATGAAAGAGCGGGGGAATGAAAGAGTGTCTGCTTTACATGTCCTTGATCTGCTGCCAGCCACAAAATCATCTTTCAGCACTGAAAGTAAACAATGCATGGTGCTATGCTGTAACACTTCCAGTCTGTGTGACCGGCGATGACCTTACGCATATTCTGGGAGTCGGAGAGGGGGGGGGGGAGAGAAAGTGCTGGCTCACTGGTCTGCATTGAGCGAGGGGTCAGCCTGAGGTCACTTTTGTTTTTATCCCACACTCCTCCCCCATTAATCTTCATGGAGGGAATCCCTCCCCTGCTGTTTGACAGCTCTCTCTCTTTTCCTGTGACATCATCAGTCATTAGCCTCAGGAAGAATGGGGGGGGGGGGGGGGGGGGGGGTGGCTCTCTTTCTCAAACCTTCCCCCGTCCGTCTCAGTTTGACTTCAATCACCTGTCAGATATTTATAGCTCTGAATTCATTATGAGCGACGTGCGAGTGATGCAGAAGAGTGTCATGAAGATTATATTGTACTTCAATGGCATTACTATTACAACTAAGTAACTGAGAGGGGGAAAAAATAAACAAAAACACCCAAAAAAGTAACTTCATGCAAACTTGGGCACAAGTATGTTAGGACGGTTGAGAGGGTTTTTGGGTTGTTGTTTTTAAGTACTTTGAAAGTCACTAGATAAGGATTTTTAACCAGTCTGACTAAAGAAATTACTATATTATTGTCATTATTGACAATAATATTGTCACTATATTAAAGTGCAGTGTTTTTGCACTGCACTTTATGTTCTCGTTGTTACTGTGTTTTACTGTTATTAATAATACTGTTATTAACCTGTTTGCACATTTTACTTCTCTGTACTCTGTTAAACCTTATTTATATAGTCTATGGTTTAGTTCACTACACAGTTTATCCCACTTATTTTATTCCACTTATTTTTATTTTTTACTTGATTATTTATAATTCTACATATATATAGTACTTTTTATTCTATTTCTATTTAAATTTCCTCGTGTTTTTTTGTAACTGTTATTTTGCACTGTTCATGGAGTGAACCTGTTTACATTTCACTGCCGGGTTGTATATAACTTTGTATGTGACAAATAAAACTCTTGATATTTATAGAACAATAGAATAATATAACTTTTTTAAATTTTAAATTTTTTATTGTTATCTGACAATTTTAGATATTTTACAGCTAAGCATAAGAAACATGTTCACTAAAGAGATTTTCACGACTTTAGACATTTTATTACTTTTTTGACCTTGGAAACATTAAAATTAAAAATCTCTAATATTTCCGGGGAAAGAAATAGCTCAGGTCTGTCAATGTAAGTCTATGGGAGTTTTGATTTTTACCACACAATTTGAAGTATAGTAATCCCTCGGCAAGCCGAAAAACCGAAAGTAGATAGAGAAATCTACGGTATATTTTTTCATAATTTTTCTTCTTTATAAATTTAAGCTTTTGTAAACCCTCCCAAAAGTCTTATTTAAACCCTTTATACACTCTTAAACAATTTCTAAAACTAAAAATGACTTTTACATGCTTTACGTAAAACAGTGGTCGCCATCTGGTCGATCGCGATCGACTGGTCGGTCTTTGGTCGCCATCCCGGAAGCTCCCGAAAATAAAAATGTTTCAGTTGCCAACAGCGTCTCTGTCCCGCTCCGCAAGCCCCGATAGGACGACCGCTCCATACCGCAACAGCGCCCCATACTGGTCTGGCATATATACTACACCGTTATCAGTCGGTTTTAGTGGTCTCGTGTGGACGCTGATATTTCTTGTGCCGACGCCGTGTTTATGATCGGATAGGGAATGCACCGGCATCATGTGGACGTGGCCTAAACTTCACTAAAATGTCCTCTATTGATGCACTTCTGACTCCTGGTCTTCATTCAACATATCTAGTCCTTGGGTCTTAACTGTAAATCCCCTACAGTTAATGGTTACTTCGGGTTACCTTGCATTTTAGGACCAGATATGTTGAATGAAGACCAGGAGTGAGAAGTGCAGTCAATAGAAGACATTTTAGTGAAGTTTTGCCCTCACTACTCCTAACTTGAATGGGTTAAATGCAGAGCATGGTATACAACACTTGGCCTTCACGTGTCACTTACTCGCTACTAAATTTGTTCCAAATCGAATCATTTCAAAACTACAAAAAGGCAAAATAAAGGGTTAACATAGTACATAAAACATGGAGTCTAGTGATTTGATGGATGTAAGGCTTCTATCAACAGTCAAACCGTTTGTTCTCCTCATAGTAATATTGTAAAGTTGTTCACCAGGAGAGGGAGGCTGGATCTTGGCCTGCTGCGGCTGCTTCTTGCCGTCTCCCATGGTGAACGCATCAGGTGGGGGTTCCTCTCCACGCTCCACCTTGCACTCAAAGGCAAACAGGTATTGGATGTACTGCTTCTTGAGAGAGCTGGCAGAGCTGCTGGATGTTCCCACATTCAGGTGGGTGGACAGCTCTCTCCATTTCTTGTTCTTATTTACCTGTTCGAGGAGAAATTTTCAATCAAAACCATTCAAGAAAAACTCAATTCACTAAGTGGTTCCGCCATCTAACCCTGTGACTGATTCGCATGCCACCCGCAGTTTCGCTTATCCAGCCGCTATGTGCGTCTAAAAATAAATTCTTTCAATTTACTTTTTTTTGGGATAAACATACCACTTTTCTATGTAAATGAAGCTCATTATAGAATGCGCAGGATTCACAAACATCATCGCTGATAGCCAGAAATAATTAGCATTGCGCGATTACTGCCCACAGAAAGCTGGCGGTAAACAAAAGCTTTATTTAAAGCAGGGGTCTTTAACAAAGGGTCGGTGGCAATACTGCTGGAGGTCTCTTTCAAACTTATTTTTTGTGAAATAAAATGCATTTGTTAACTCCAAAGATAAAGCTATAGAAGCTAAAGTTTAGCTAAATGTTTAATTGCCCCCTCTAAATTGATATGTAATGTAAATAGTGCATTTACTAAATATCGCTTTAATGTCTTTGCAAGTTAAAGCTAGGGTAAGTTATGTACTTTTTAAAATTTACCTTATTGTAAATTGTAGGCAAAAATATGTATAATCATAGTTAAGATTTTTACATATTACATTTGAGACTGTGTTGATGATGAGATAACAGCAAGTCAACTAAATGTAAAAAAACGAGTAAATGAGCATGTGCAATTAAATATTCAAAATAAGCCAATTTGGTACTTATTCATTGTGGATAAACAATCAAATATTATAATGTAGTCACACTTTATTTTAATGTGTCATTTGTATCCTATGTGTCCTAATGTGCTCGATTGATTGATCTTTTTGTCTTTTCTAGAAAAATGTCTTCCATGAACCTGATGCGAGATCCAAGGCGCACAAACAACGCAGAGAGCTTGTGCAAATAAACAACACCATCAGCAGGTGCAATGTATTCTTAGCAAAATCCCCTCTCTGTTTCTTTGATGTCTTTTGTATATACGGTTGAGGCAGATATGAGGAAGGATATGAAAGCGTTCGCCATTCTTTAACATGCATTCCACAGCTCTGCTCCTTTAAAAGCCCAGCACGAACAAAAACTGCAGCAACAGCCTTTCCAGACTTTACTCACCATAGCCAAGCCTCCGATTTCTCGAACACAGAGGTAGAGGCGGCACAGATCCAGCGGCTTCTTGCCCACTGAAGGCAGGTTTGGGACAGGTGTGCCCCTCTCCTCCATGAAGGCGATGTAGCGATCCACCCATGCTCTCCTCTCAGGCTCACAGCCCATGTCGTACAGTCGTGTTATCTTCTCATTCGTCATGTTCCCCGCGCTGTGCTTCTGGGGTGGATGGGTAGATGGATACAGAAGAGAGTGATATATATTGCCACCAACACACCCTGCACGCGTACTGTGAATCCCATCATTCTTTGTCCTAAGAGTAAATGTTATCCACATTGCTCAATATGTCCATATTCTGATGGTCTGGTGCAAGTGAAGTTCATTTGCAGATTGTGATACACTGAAACCATTTCTGACAGGTATGAGTATTGATGCATAGCCAAGACTGTGCACAGACATTAGGGAGGGCAGGTCCTCAAGTCTCTCATAATTACTATAAAAATGATGTTAGTTTAATATTGTAGAATATCTTTAAAATTACTTACACATTTTAATGAATTAATAAATAAATATGTCCTTTAAATATGATTTTAGAGTTGATTTTGAATAAATATGATTTTTGTTGGAATTGGTAAATGAGCAAAATCAATGTTATGCATTATTGACAAAAAGTTACTTATATATATATAATAAATATTAATATCTTATAATATTATCTTACGATTCAATTACAGTTGCATGATTAATGTTAAGAAATTTGTGTTTTAAATTAATTTTTTTAAAAGTTCTGTATGTGTGTGTCTCTCTCTCTCCATATACAGTGGTACCTTGAGATACGAAATTAATCCGTTCCGAGGCGGCCTTCGTATAATGAGTTTTTCGTATCTTGGAACACATTTTACATGTAAAATGGCTAATCCGTTCCAAGCCCTCCAAAAACACCCCATTAAATTTCATAATAAAGCTAAATTGACCTATAAACAATGAAATAACGTAAAATGTCGATGTGGCAAGGGGGCGTGGATATAAACAGCCTGGAAGGGAAAGACGGAGAGAGAGATCCGGGCGAGACGCAAGTCGGCACGGAAGCGGTGAATGCGAGGCTCACGAGCGAAACGAAAGTGAAACCGAAACCGAAACCAAAAGAGAGATTGCGAGTGACACGGAACTCAGAGGGAGAAGCGCGACTCAGCTGAGAGAAGCGGGACAGTGGGAGTGAAACACACCTGCTTATGTTTTGTTTTGTGTTTTGATTTAAGACTCTAAAGAAATAAAAGCTTGTGAGTCTCAGTAAGCTGACCCTGCCTCCTCCCTTCTCCGTGACTAACGAACCTTACCACAGTCGAAGCTTACCCTTTCGAGTGAGGCTATCTCCGAAAGTGGCGGCAGAGGAGAAGGAGGAGGACAAACGGCAGATACCAGCTTCGTACTTCTTTATGATCTACATCTTTGTCTCCAAAAGCACGCCAGCACGTACGTATAGAAGATGCATGATGGGAGGGATGCTGTCCAATTAGAGAGAAGGATCTCATGGCTTGGCTAGCATCAGGAACCAATGGGAGAGCAGGAGGATGGTGGCGAGTCTACTATGACTAAGATGGCGGCGTGCGGCGCGAGTTTCAAAATTGTTATGGGGCGAATCTCGGACTTTCAGAAACCTTTCGTATCTTGAAAACTTTTCTTATGTAGAGCAGTAAAAATTTTCGTCTTTGCTTTCGTAACTTGGATTTTTCGTAAGTTGAGCCTTTCGTATCTTGAGGTACTACTGTATATATATATATATATATATATATATATATGTGTGTGTGTGTGTGTGTGTGTGTGCGCATGTACGATGATCTGAAAAAAGTTTGCCCCCTTCCTGATTTCTTATTTAAGTTACACTTAGATATGTTTCAGATCATCAAACTAATTTAAATAATTACACAAGTAAACACAAAATGCAGTTTTTAAATGAAGGTTGTTATTATTAAGGGAAAACAAAATCCAAACCTACATGAAAAAGTGTTCCCCCCAACTGTTAAAATATAACTGTGATTTATCACACTCGAGTTCAATTTTTACTGCCACACCTGTTCTCAATCAAGAAATCCCTTAAATAGGACCTGCCTGACTAAGTGAAGTAGACCAAAAGAAATTCAGGAACAAAGGAGAAAGAAAGTCATTTAGATTTATCAGTCTGAAAAAGGTTATAAAGTTATTTCTATCGCTTTTGGGACTCCAGCAAACCACAGTGAGAGCCATTATCCACAAATGGTGAAAACATAGAACAGTGGTGAACCTTCCCAGTAGTGGCCGGCCGACCAAAATTACTTCAAGAGTACAGCAACAACTCATTCAAGAGGTCACAAAAGACCCCCACAACAACATCCAAAGAACTGCAGGCCTCACTTAAGGTCAGTGTTCATGACTCCACCATAATAAAGACACTGGGCAAAAAGGAGTTCCCAGACGAAAACCACTGCTGAACAAAAAGAACATTAAGATTCGTCTGATTTTTGCCAGAAAACATCTCGATGATCTCCAAGATCTTTGGGAAAATACTCTGTGGACTGACGAGACAAAAGCTGAACCTTTTGGAAGGTGTGTGTCCCATTATATTTGGCGTAAAACTAACATTGCATTTCAGAAAAAGAACATCATACCAACAGTAAAATATGGTGGTGGTATGCTGCTTCGGGACCTAGAAGATAAATGAAACTATGAATTCTGCTGTCTACCAAAAACCCTGAAGGAGAATGTCCGGGTATCTGTTTGTGACCGCAAGCTGAAACGAACTTGGGTTCTGCAGCAGGACAATGATCCAGAACACACCAGCAAGTTCACCTCTGAATGCCTGAAGAAAGACAAAAAGAAGACTTTGGAGTGGCGTAGTCAAAGTCCTGACCTGAATCCTATTGAGATGCTGTGGCATGACTTGCAGTTCATGCTCAAAAACCCTCTAATGGGGCTGAATCAGTGTGTGTCCTGTTACACCAATTACACCAATTTTGCAACGATGAGTGGGCCAAAATCCCCCCCACAGCTGTAAAAGACTCACTGCAAGTTATAGCAAACACTTGATTGCAGTTGTTGCTGCTAAGGGTGGACCAACCAGTTATTAGGTTTAGGGGGCAAGCACTTTTTCACACAGGGTCATGTAGGTTTGGATTTTGTTTTCCCTTAATAATAACAACCTTCATTTAAAAACTTGTGTTATGTTTAATATTTAAATTTGTTTGATGATCTGAAACATTTAAGTGTGACAAACCTGCAAAAATCCGAAATGGGCAAACACTTTTTCACGCCACTGTGTGTGTGTATACATACACACATACAACATATACATATATACGTTTATGTGTGTGTGTGTAACTAATACCACCAAGAGGTGTCAGGAAGTATTAAGCGAGTCAAAAAAATAATTCATTCAACACCATTCCCTGTTTTGCAGGAAGATGCAACTGTTGTTCTTTGTTTGGAACTATTATCATCGGTAAAGCAAAAAGTCATAATTGACATTACTGTATTTAGAATTTTTATATTTTAATACAACAGTTGAAAAAACAACATCACATTTGCAATCCTGCAGATATTGGGGAAAACAGCACTTTTGCTTGTGTGATATTGCCTAACCACATCACATGGTATTAAAGATAAAATGTTACACAGGGATTCATATCTTGAATATTGGTGGCATTTCTGACCTTGCAACACACTATTTTACACAAACGCCAGACTCATTTGCTTCTTGTTACGCTTAATGGAGGGCTATTGCCAATGTTAGGCTGGCTCTTTGTGCATTCTAATAATGGTTTAATTTGACAGCAGTGACTAACGATGCCGAAGCTGTGACCAGTGAGTGCAGGTCAGTGAGACGTGAATGCTGCTCTGCTCCATTTGTGCGGTGGCTTGTGACCAGTGATGTAGCAGAGGGGCAGGGGCTTGTGCGATCTCACAGAATAACAACTTGCAAATTACAGGCACGCGCTTAATTGAGAATTAATGCCATGTGCCAAATTTATATAAAAACTAAAATGTTTTGCGAAAAGGGCACTTATCAAGTCCGAGACCAAAAGAGGTGCACGTGTTCACTGTTTTATTAAACAGCATAAATGCACATAAAAGCACTGCATGTGTAATGTATGGTAGGAGTATTGAGTTCTAAGTTCAGAGGCCAAGAGGGCCATATTTAAAACCCACAAAAAACGCAAATAATCATATTTTTTGGGTGTGTGTAAAAACACTACCATTTAACACTTTTGACATTACTTAACAAAGTTGGAATCTTTTCTTGAACGTGCCGATAGTGCAATCGAAAAAAATAATGTGCAGCTATCAAGTACAGACTTGCTGCTTTCAAACGATCCCACGTACAGTAGAACCCCGACTTACGAAATAATAATTCGTTCCGAGGTTGGCTTCGTAACTCGATCTTTTCGTAAATCGGTCAGGCTTTTACATGTAAATTGCCTAATCTGTTCCAAGCCCTACGAAAACATCACATTTAATTTTATAATAAAGCTATGCTTGTTCAGACAAGCACATCCCAGCTTCATACTTCTCAATTATCTCCCTTTTCGTCTCCATAGATAGCATCCTCATCTCTTTCACTTTCATCGTGAAATGAAATGGGAGAGGAACGCCGCTACGCAGAGGCTGGTGAGAGCGATGCTGACCAATAGGAGAGCAGGATGCTGCAGCGAAAGCTTACGTCAGAGCCGGGAGCAGTGTTGCCAGATTGGGTGAGTTCCCGGTGGGTTTTAAGCTGTAGTTGGGCTGGAAATCTTAAGTCAAATCTGTCAACACTTGCCGGGAGACAGCCAATGGTAGAGCGGGACGATTGGTGCACGTTTCCGGGTCTGTGGCGCGCGAATTTCAAAACAAAACTCGGAAATCGTCGCCTTGGCCAAGATTTCGTTTCACGCATCTCGATCATTTTGTCGTTACTCGGGCGAAAAAAAAACCCAAAATCTTTTATCGTACGTTGAACTTTTCGTACGTAGAGCGTTTCGTAAGTCGGGGTTCTACTGTATATGTGTGTTTGCGGCCTGAGAAGAGTCAAAAGTTTCCATTTCCAATGTGTTTTTGCAGTTGAGCATTGTAGCCAATCATAGAGATGTTTGTTGAGCTCCAAAACACAATAGCCAGCCATCCATTTTTAGTCAGAATTTACTCAATTCCACTCACTAGG
Source organism: Rhodeus uyekii (assembly GCA_037043235.1). Classification (NCBI taxonomy): domain Eukaryota; kingdom Metazoa; phylum Chordata; class Actinopteri; order Cypriniformes; family Acheilognathidae; genus Rhodeus; species Rhodeus uyekii. Next base: position 1,779,576 of record JAWRVZ010000021.1, on the reverse strand, counting down.
TTTACATATAATAACCAACAAGGCGTGACTCAATGTAAATAAGAGATTTATTGTGCAGCGCAGTCAGCAGAAGTTTGTGAGGTGAAGCGACTGACAGCTTCAGTTATTATAAAGGGAGCATCGTGTTTATAACGCATTCAAAACTTGAATAAAAGTCCAGTTTTTAATACTGCCAAGACGACAATCGGCCACTTACAAAGGAGTGACAACTGAATTGACATCTATGACATCAAATTAAAATGTTGCCTTATATTTGGCGCTACTTTAGGCCACAAATCATAATACAAATATGAATATTTTGAATGACACAGGCCACAATAAGCACAAGACTGACTGGAACTACTATTTTACTTTAAACACTGCGAAATGTTGAAAAACTTTATACAGATTAAAATGGTTAGTTCACCCAATAATGTACATTTTCATTTACTCACCTTCATGTCATTCCAAGTTCATAAGACATTCGATATTTGAGATATTTGTAATGAACCCGAGAGCTGGTTAAAGTTTCTCTCACGCACAGTTGAGCTTCATTTGACCATGTATGTGTACTGATCATATGTAGCCTAAATGAAATCATAAAAGCCTAAATTAAATCATATAAAGCGTCTTTTCAGAAGACTTGCATTCATATGGATGACATTTATTTATGAATTTTTGGAGCCTCAAAGTTTCGGCGGAATGAACTTTCAAATGGCGGTACAGAAATCTCTCAAGTTTTAATAAAAAATATCTTCAGTTACATTTCAAAGATATCCAGAAGACTTTTAGGTTTTGGATGACATGAGGGTGAGTAATTGATCTGTAGCCAAGTAACAGATTTTTCATCCCTTTAATACAAAAACATTCTTTAAAGTGACATGTCATGACTTCATGTCCTGCTTCAACCTTTAAAAGAAGTTGATAACGTTTGTTCGAGTAACCACATCGTTGAACATTGCCACGAATCACGTGAAAAGGCTAAACACCTCACGAAACTAATAATAACCGACTTTCTCATTAAAATTTCTGTGAAAAACTGATTCACCACATACCAAAATTTCATTTTCTTCAAATTCGTTTCAATAAGGATATTTTATAGTACCCTATTTTACGCCGTCAAATGCTAAATAAATTGAGTTTGAATAATTTAAAGTTAAACACGTTGGCACTGAAGAAGAGAACAATGTGTTACCAGTGTTGGGAAATAACTAATTAATGACATTTTTGTAGCTCAGCTGCTCTCGAAATAGAGAAGCTTTCACATTTTCAAGCAACTCACACTATATTGAACACTGAGCTTTAGTAGCTCAAGTAAGTCAAAATTAAGACTGAACCATTCAAAAATGTTTTCTGAGCCAGTTAAGGTTGTGCAATGCAAATTCCCAGAATCAATTAATATCTTAATATCAATTAATAGCAACATTTTAGCAAAATATTCTCAATATACACATAATATTTAAAAAAATTTAACTGAAAAATACTGGTTTGAAGTTTACATTATATAATTGAATATATTCAAAAACATAACACCCTTATGTAGTTTCAATGTCGTGGCTTAGCTGTAGTTGAAATTCTTATTATGAGCAGGTTGTACCTTGTGACAGCTTTAAAATAGCTTTCCCAACACTGGATATAACTGAAAGAAATTGGGATAGTATAACAATCTTGTGGTAGACAATGTCATAATGAGAAAGTCTAATTACATCATATCTGCAGTCAAAAACGCTTACACCATCAAACAAGAGACCTAAACAACCACAGAAGAAGAAAGAGAAGCAGGAAAATAAAGAGAAGATAGTAAAAGTGCATGAGGCACTTACAGGGCTGCTGGGGTTCTTTGGCCAGGCAGGGCTGCTAATGCTATCGCTGTCGTCCCCCTGATAAGAGGACAGACTAGCTGGGCTGGGGGACAGAGGGGAAGGGGTGGGAGGCTGGGACACACACTGAGAACCGAAGTTGTCCTGTGATGGAGAACACATAGGGAACAGAGAGAAACCCACACACATTTAAATCACCTTTACTCTTTGTCCGCCGAAACGACGCGCAAAGTATTTTAAATCAGCTTTATGGCATGGCAAAATAGCCTTGAAGAAGTTATATAAACAAATCAAATTAATAAAGATTTGCAAGAAATTATAGATTACACAAGCAAGTTAATACAAAGTAACTTGGATTTCACACACAATTAAGTTCTATTTTTGTCCCAGCAATATTTTTTGGCGAAAAATATCATTCGTGATTCAGTGTTTTTGAACAAATTGGCTGAATGAATGATTCAATGACTCAATTGTAAAATCATTCAATTTTCGCCACCTACTTGGGTAACAACGTAACCCGAAAAAAAGACAAAAGGCCTGTTTATGCCAAGACGAACAGCAAATGTGAAAATTCCATGCAATAAACATTTTTCAAAAGCTATTTTAAATAGAGCTATGGAGAAGTGTTTTAATGTCCTCTCCATCAAATTGCAGGGGGGCCAAACAATAAGATTTATGCTTTTACAGCAGCTCTTGGTTCAGGACCAACAGGTTTAAAGGGCCAGAACAGAGACCATTTTTCTTTTATCTATATGTACAAATCAAGAGAATGTCAACTTATGTGTATTTGTGGTTATCTAACCTCATCTAGTGTACTGTTTTATTATAGGATATTTAATCATAAATTAACAACAAGAAACTTTTCTCAAAAAAATGAAATGGCAAAATTCCTAATAGTAATTCCAAATTACATTCATGCTTTTTTTCCCTATTAAACCAAAAGCATATTTAGCAACTACAAACAATATAGTCGAGATTCATGTTTGGATTGAAGGTTTGATTCTTTTTCATTTTACGTTTAGAGGTAAAACGAAGTTCTAAATATGTAAGCTCCGATTTATAATATTTAACATCCTAACGAGTGAGAGTGACAATTAGATGAATATGTTCTGCACGCTTTCCTCTCAATAACAAAATAAAAACACAACAAAATTGAGAAAACAACAAGCATTTTTTAATAAAGCATAAGAAAAGCATCATAGCAAAGTGGATATGTTTGCACGAGCCTGGCAATTGGGTTCTCCAACGGAAGCCATAAAGTTTTCGGGAAGTTTTTCTTCAGATTACTTGTTTGTATGCGTTTTCAGATCATCTTCGCATCTTCTGAAGTGTAGAGAGAGTGTGTGCACATGATTGCCAGATTGCAAAGATTAAGCAAAACAGGGTAGAAAATGTATCCTTTTAACAGAAAAGTTCCGATTGGGCTTTTTAAACTCTTGACAGCTGGCAACCGCAAACATGAATGCTCTAATAGAGGCTTATACAGCGGTATGTGATATTTTATATCCACTTTCCCCTCCCGACATTACATTTTAGTCTTTTTTCATCAACGATATTGCATGTTGAAATAGTCACAGTTAAAAAACATTATAAATGAACACCAATCAGAAAGAGTAATGGCACCCTGTCAATGGAATAGGATCCGCAATAGGTTGAAGAACATTCTCCTGTAATCCTAAAAATCTTTAGCACGAGAAGCCTTCAGAAAGTTCGGCTTTCTTGCTGTTATACCACTTGGCTCTTGTTCTGGCTGAAGGTGGCACCACTCTGAGCTGTACTAAAGAAAGCTCGACTTATACCTTTCAAGTAGCTCCATGTTATTTGTCAAGACTTGTTATACTCGTTACAGGAGTGCACTCACACACAAGAAAGTCAGCAGAAACAAAGAGAGCAACACAAAGCTTGTAAGCCAGCCGGACAGGACATAAAGGTCAACGTTTGAAGGTACTTCTGTTTGTTGTGATGTTTTCTATATGATAAATTAAAAAGCTGTTCTCTGCTGCAAACTGATGCCATGAGGTAAAGTACAGAGATTATCGTGAACTAGCAAGAAAACAAGCAGAGGGAAATCTTTGAAAATTATTTAAAGTGACAGAACTACTTCCCTCTAATCAGTAAAGGGACAGAACAAAACATCACATCGAATTACAAATGAAACAAAAAAAGAAAAGAAAAATGACAGAAACGAGAATGGAAAAATGAGTTCAGAGAAAAGGCTCTGCTAGTGCGCCATATCTCAGCCAATCAAACGAAAGCTGAACTTAATGACACAATGAAGTTCTGATGTAAGTAAGAGCAACGACTGAAAAATAACAAGTTACACACCAAAAAATGGGAAGCGAGGCCTTCCAGAGATTATATGTGCTCTCATTAGGACACATGAGAGAATTATATTCCTTGGGTTATTGAATAACACACTGTAATAGAACACTATTCAAGAACAACATACTTTCAGCACTCAGTTTAGAGAGTGTAAATAACAAAACGATGAACTAGAAGAGCGACAATCGAATATATTTGCTCTTAACAACAATTTGATTACGATTCTTTACAAATAATTTAATCTAAATCTGATTCTATTTCAATGCTCTGGGCAAACTGCTATATTTTTTAAAATACGTCAGTTTTATTTTCCACCAGTGCTCCACCGAACAAATTGGTGATCTGGGTTTATTGGTAATGGGTATTATTATAATTATCGGTCTATAACCAATTATTAAATGCCATAATTACGGTGTTTAATTTTCACTCTTACTCACACAAGTACAATGCAAGATTCCAGCAGCAAGCAATTGGTCTGTCTCAATGAAAGTTAGAATGCGTCACAATGCAACACAATCACAGCCAATCAGAAGATTTTCAAGACGTTTAATATACAAGAATGTGAAGCAGAAGATTGGACCAATGACATTTCAATGTGGACTGAGCTGCAAGACTTTTATCACTTGTTAGGACACAATGTATTCATTTTTACACCTCAACTGAGCAGACATTAACAAAATTATGGTTGAAACAATGGTCAGAGGCTGTGTATAGACTGCAACAGAGAAGATTTTAGAGTAATGTTACCATTTTCAGGGATTTTTAGTTATCTTTGAGCATTTTATGGACATGTTCAATGAGTCAGAGAGAGAAAGATCTCTTCATACCTTTGGCTTAGGGGGATCTGTGGTGGGTGTACTGCCCTCTTCCTTGAGCTCAGCTCTCTGTTTGGGATCAGTGGGCATCATGGTATCCGCTGAGCCTGTCATGGGCCCTACAGGAAATGCAGACGCTTCAGAAATCTACACAACAACTGATCAACACCCTCATAAGATCAAACCGCATTACTGTAACAGCACGTCTTAACTCTTTCCCTGCCATTAATGGAAATTTCTGTCTTTCAATGTTTTCACTGTTACGCTGTAGGGGGCGCTATGACAGATCTTCTGAAAGAGAACGGTTCTCCTAAACAAAACAGGCGAAAATTAAGCAGAAACAAGTGAACAAGCGTTCCTGTACCTCAAATAGTAGAGTGTAGCGCTTGCAACGCCAAGGTCATGGGTTTGATTCTCAGGAAGCAAGAACTGATTAGAATTTCAATGCATCTTGAATGCAATGTAAGTCGCTTTGGATAAAAGCGTTTCCCAAATGCATGAATTAAAAAAAAAATGTTTTAATGTAAATTTACTATAAGAAGATGCATGTGTAAAATTACGAGATCTTCAACATTAAACAGCATATAAATCAAAAGTGTCTAATGTTACTGAATGAAATGTCGACCTAGGACGAGTGTTAGGACTGGGAAGCTTTGGGGGTTTTGATCGTTCTGAATCAGATCTGGATGTAGTCTTAGACAAAAATGAGATGTTCTCAGCTTATTGCTCAAAATGTTCCTTTTTAAGAAACGTACCCACATAAAAAAAAGAAGAATGCATTAAGCTAGAGTAAAAGTTTTTTTTGTTTAAAGGCAGAGGGTCTATTCTTTCTTTTGAAATAATGCATGTTCAGATTTTCATGCAAAAAATATTCTGGGGCCCATGAAACTTTTGTGAAAATGATCAAATTTCTTTTTTCTAAATGATGCTGGGGAAAGAGTTACGGTTGTGGAATGCAAATTCCCAGAATCAATTAATATCTTTGTACTGAAAGCAACATTTTAGCAAAATATTCTCAATATACACATATTATTCAAAAATTTTTAACTGATCAAAAAAAAGTAAATGTACATTTTTTATTTTACTTCAAATAAATATGTTTAGGTATCAAAGGAATCTTAAAAAACATGTATCATGGTTGTCACGAAAATATGAAGCAGATAATATTAATATTATTAAACACTGATAACAATACAAGAAAAAATGTGAACATCAGATCATCATATTAGAACGATTTTTGAAGGACCATGTGACTGAAGACTAGAGGAAAGATGCTGAAGATTCAGCTTTGATTACAGGAATAATTTGCATTATGAAATACATTTTTTTTTTTTTTACTCACAATACTACTGTTATTACTGACCAAATAAATGCAGCCTTAAGCATAAGAGCGTAATACGTATAGCTACGCAGTAAATCATATTTTAATTGTGATTTCAATAAATCATAATTTCTGCTTCTCTCTCTTAATCATCTGTGATATTTGCTCACTGGTTATTTATCCTGAAAACGTTTCATTTTACTTATCATTTGCATTATCTTACATTAAAACATTTGCATGCAAACACTCACGCTTACCTGTGGGCATTGTGTTGTACGAAGGTCCTTGAGGAGTCATCCTGGCGGAGCTGTTGCTCGGTGGATGGTTGTAAGGGCCTCCAGGAGCCATTCCCAGCATGTGGGACCCAGCCTGATACCCGCTTGGCCTAAGGACAACAGAAAGCAAACCTTAAGCCCCTTTTTAAGATGTGAAGAGTTGAATGGTAAGTTGTTAGTACAATTTTTTTCTTTACTTCTTATAGCTGGCAAGCAACAAATATGCAGGGACAGTAAAGAGGGTTAAGACAATCAGGATTAACGTACAAAGGAAAAGGAAGGGATTCCTGTTTTGTTTATAGTCCATATTATGCTTTAAATCTTAAATGAGGTCAAATCCATCTGTCCAAGTCCTATAATGCTACTACCGAACTACCAAAACAACAGTTCTGCGAATCACAGCTCGACTCTTACTAGAAACTGCACTATGCCTGCCCAATTTTTACTTAGAACAATATGGCCTTTTACAATTATTATGAAAAGCTGTGACACCCTGTACAGGTGGGCGCCAATATACACAAATATACAACAAAATATAATCCATGTCCACTTTTAAATCCAGAATCAGAAAATATTATGGCAAAAAATACTTAGTTTGGAGACAAAAGACATTGTTATAGTTTGCAGTATTTGCACTCCCTGTTGAACATTCGCAATATGCCTTTGCTCTTTTAGAATTAGTTAAATGTTTATTTCAGCACTTGTAATATTTGTAGAATTCTACAATAAATAAATACTATAATAAATTTTAATCTGATTTTTTTTTATCTTAAATCTTAATCCATGTTACTTCAAAATCGCACACTGTTAAAAGTTTTTCATGGAACACACAAGTAGAATTACTAACACTTTATTTTACAGTGTCCGTTACACTTCTCACATGTACTTACTGTAGTGATAACATGCATAATAACAACCAACTATCCTTAACCCAAAACTTAGTTATATAATAAGTTCATGCGCTTCATTAATAATACTCAGTACTACTTTGTATTTTTAAGGCTTCAACAACTAATCGATAAAATTGAATAGTATCAATAATGTAAATAATAACGAATTTGATTATCGATTAGTCGCTTCTGCACGCTGTGCTCGGAAACATCAGCCAATCACATTGCTTTACAGTAGTGAATAACAATTTGGAAATCTTCGTCCTGTTCAAAAGTTTTCACCCCCGCTCTTGACGCATCATGTTTCGTTCTGGAGCATCAGCAAATGTTTGAATTTTATTTAGTTAGTTATGCTTGAGTCCCTTGCTTGTCCTCAGTGTAAAAATATGGATCTTAAAATGATACGGTCACTGCTGGAAAGGGTTCAAATATGCAAAAAATGCAAGAAAACTGTAGAATTTTGCAGGACCTGAAGGATGTTTCTGAAGAACATTTGGCAGTTTAACTGCTCAGGACAAACAAGGGATCATGAAACAAAAAAACAAAAAAAGTAATTCATCAACTCATGGATTGTGGATCATCATTAAAAGTGTATAATAGTGTATATATATCAAGTGTATATAAACTTTTAAACATTTTTATAAATGTAGCTATTTACATACACATTTTTGATTATATGTAAACCTCTTTTATGTCAAATACAGTGATACCTCGGTTTACGAGTGACTTGGTATACGAGCAAATTGGTGTACGAGCAAGGAAAGTCAAATCGGTGTACGAGCATTTTATCGGTGTGCGAGAAAAATATTCCCTCACCCACGTGCATTTTTGTGTTGAAAAGTCCTAACGCTCAGTATCGTCGCACGCATTTTTACTGGAAATATCCTAATGACAGCCTCTCATAAAACAGTCACGCAGTTCCAACCCCTTTATCAACCCTTAACTCGTTCATCCTCTCAGTGTCGCTCGGTTTAGTTGCAATACGACACATTGCATACTAATGAGGCTCACGTGTGTTCTCAGTACAACGCACCCAGGGCGTAATGACGTTCTTAAAGGGCCATACACTTTTAGACAACAGCATACTATAACACAGTTATAACTCTGTACAGATCATACACATAAGTGATTTACAGCAGTTTTACCGCGTTTTGTTGCATTAATTTTGATCGTTATTCTTCACATAGTGAAATATATACGTACAGTACAGCATATAGAAAGAAGGTACGAAATTCTCCCTCTAAGCAGTAACACCCTCCTCCCCCCTCCTCTCGTCTCCATCACGCCTGCAGCGACAGGTAAAGTGCGCGTTACAGTGAATTGTCAAGTATTTTTAGAGTTTGTCAATTATTAACTAGTATTTATTTGAGATCTTAATGGTTATAATTTTAAATGTAATTAATAGGGTAAAACCAAAAAAATATTTAAAATGGACATTTATGGTCGTGTGGAACGAATCAAGTGATTTTTAGTGCATTCTTATGGGGAAAATTGTTGTGGTGTACGAGAATTTTGGGTTATGAGATCGCTCTTGGAACGAATTAAACTTGTAAAACGAGGCATTACTGTATCTTAGTCAGAACACTACTAAATAAAAAACAATAAGCATTTTGTTAAAATAATTAACATTTTGCAGATTCGTCAAGGGTTATGTAAACTTTTGAGCATGACTAAGTCATTCACTGAAAATATTTCCTTATCCTATTCTCCATTTCTCAACATGTGAGAACCAATGGCATTTTGGCATGATATGACCTCAAACCGGTGACCTGATGAGGTGTTGCTTGTCAATGCGTCCATTTCCAATCTGAATGTCAACAGATGTTTTAATGGAAAAGAGCTGCGTTAACATTCTTCCAAAATTCCTCTTGTGTTCCACAGAAAAAAATAACAGTTTACAGATCGGGTAAGACAATTATGAGCACATAAAGAATAAATCTTTTTGAGTAAACAATTCCTTTAAACCTTCTTTGCCTTCCACTCCACTTAATCTCTGAGCTAGACAAGCTGTTGCTTCAGTTCTTCAAATCTACAGAACGTTTTGCCGTTTTCTCCAGAGGATGCTTCTACTGTCTTTGCAAAAGCTATAAAATTAGTCTTCTTAAATGCTCAGAATAAAACATAGGCATGGTGGAGAAGAAAGGAGAAGCTAATGCATAGCGCTTGGCTTGTGTCGTTTCTAGCGGATGCGAGCAGGCTCAAGCAGTGTAAAGCCATCCAGCCAGGGGTCCGATCTTAAACCTACCCATACAGCTCAGTGTGAGGCTGCCCCTGGCCTTGCCCAGAACTGTAGTGAGGGTGATGGGGGTGAGGGATGGGGAAGGAAGCTGGCCGTCCCCCGGGCCCAGACAGGCTGGGGTATACAGGGGACCTGCCAAAGGGATGCCTGAAGCAGGGGGGAAGAGCATAAAAGTGTCCTTGGTGCCTGTTCACTTTCAATACAAATGACAACTCAAAGGTGCACTGAATAATAATGTTCATATTTGGCCCTGTCCCAAATGCTGCCCTAAGCATTATTTGGTGACAATAACGAGTGGAGGCCAACCAGTGAGGGATAAGCAAAAATACATATTGAGGGTGCATAAAAGCTTCGAAAGAGTAACCTTAGGAATCATAAATGCTTCTGGAGGGTCTAGTGAACATGACAAAATAAATATATATCTGAACAAACGGCATTAACAGCACCCCATCACACACATCTGCTGTTCTCTCTCCAATCTTGCCTCACATGAGAATGTGTTGCCCTCATTGAAAACAAATAAATGGGAGAATCAATATTACCAACATCCAATGAAAACGTAGTGAATATGAAAGCTTTTTTCCAAGAGTTTTTCTCTCATGTTTACGAAAATAAAGTCAGAATTATAAAATCCAATTCTCAGAAAATATTTCTGACTTCATATCACGCAATTTTGAGAGGAAAGTCGCAATTTTTTATTCAGTGGCCAGAAACAATGCTATTATAAATTAAATAACTGAATATGCAGTGTTTAGAGATTTTAAGCTCCATAAACAGAGAGTCAGTGGTTATGACAAAATCTGTATCAATCGACAAGTAAATGGCACTGGCTATAAGAATCTAATTGGAGCACAGCAAATCATTTTAATTGTATAGGTCCAAAATATTTTTTTTTGTAAGAATTACTTGCAGCACCTTTAAAAAAAAACAAAAAAAAACAACGAGAATGTTTTTTCAATAATGCCAGATCTTCAGTGAGAAATTATTTGGTGACCTTAAATAGATTGTTCATCCAAAAATGCTTTGTTGTTTGCACATACAATGGAAGTCGATAGTAACCAAATCTGCTTGGCTACCAACATCATTCAAAATATCTCCTTTTGTGCTACGCAGAAGATATTAAGTCCAACAGGTTTGGAACAACATGAGGGTGAATAATTATTTTTAGTTTTTTTGGGGGGTGAACTACCCATTTAATTAATGATGGAATCTAGACCAAACATGACAAAAACATCTAGTTCTACTTAAGCAGAAAGGCACTTAAAATGAATTAAGGCTCTGATTTACCTGGCCTGGCCTGAGGGGACTTGGTTCTGCTGTCCAGATGCAGGACTGCTCTCGTGGGGTTTGCGGCTGACGTTGGGAGGAGGTGGACCCATCCCTGGGCCAGCAGACTGAGGCATGTTGGGAGAGGTTGGAGCCACACTGCTGGAGCCTGCTGTGTAAGGCCGGCCACCGGCTGCATGCCCTGGTCCTCGAGCTGTGGTCATAGAGCCACAGGGCTGCCCTGGACCCTGCCCATGCATTGGACTGCTGGCATTCATACCAAGACTGTTGCCCATGCCAGGGCCGGGGCCACTGTAGTTGGCACCTGGTGCTCCGCCATAGTTAGGAGGCCGTGGGTAGTTACCTAGAGATAAACCAGACCGTTTTTATGTAAAAGTCCACCTCAGGAAACATTATAAAGGAACAAATGCATGACTATTTTAAGAGTTAACTAAACATCTCAAGAGCCCTGCACCCTGTTGATAAACATGCGGTCCGCGGAATATTTTGTGGCCCGCGGGACAATATGAAAGTTTAATGCAAGTGTGGCCCACGAGTTTTGAATGAATAGTGCTTTACCGCGTTGTTGCGGAAGATTCCTTTTTCGTGCGAGCTGGAGCTGCATAAACCAGCCAATCACAGTGGAGTATATGACTCCCGGCGGCCAATCAGAGTGGAGTATATGACTCCTGGCGGCCAATCAGAGTGGAGTATATGACTCCCGGGGGCCCCCAGCTAATTAGTGTTTGAGACCCCTGCTCTATTCGTTTATTAAATGCAATAAATAAAAAACCCAAACACTTCAAACTGAGTGCTATTGCAGTATTATCAATGTACTTCAGCAATGTTATGTTTATCAAACTTGGTTTTGTTAAATTTTGAGTTTGGTTCCCTAATGAATCCCTAATAAAGACTTTGTTTAATATTTTCTTTTTCTTTAATGCACTGGTTGGTAACATTGGAACATGGGCGGAAGCCACAATTTTAACATCAAAATTGCCTAAATATCAGGTTGCTTTTCACCAAACCTCATCGTAACACATCGAAACACAGCGAGTTTCATTAAATGTTAAAATGACTCACAATGCAATGGATGTTCCTGAAATTTGAAATGACAAGAAGATGTGTAAATAGAAGATTTTTTTAGGTCCATTTTGATCTCTTCTCTCTGAAGTCTAAATTCTGCATCCATCATTCATTTCTTTCTCTGTTCCTACTCAGGAAGTCAAATGATCAGATCTTTGTGGGAGAGTATTGGAAGCCAGTGAAGGCTGGACACATTTCAGCCAAATTGACATTTTTCAAAACTAGTGTGGGACCAAAGCCCCAGCAAGCCATCAGAGAGCCTGTTGTTAATGAAGTATGTCTCCTCATGACATGTTTCAAGATCAACAGTCTGAGGACATTCAGCCTGACACCCACTGGACGCCAAGTTTCTCTCGTCAAGTTTCTCAGGGGACGAGACATCATGTTCACCACGTGGAGTTCCGTCTAATATGCTGATGTGCATAATGGGCATAAATTTAATCGTGCCCAGATCGCTGCCTGGCAGGAGGAGCTTGCCAAGCAACGTTTCAGTCACAATTAGAACTGGGATTTCCACTCCTCAAGCTGTCGAAACGTTGAGATCTCTGGCTCATTCCGGTTTCAAGAGCTCCCTGTGGAAATCAGAGTCTTGGCAAGTTTTCCACTTTCCCAGTGTAAAAACGAGAACTAAAAATGTATTCCAAAATCACATGAAGCAGGTTGAGAGGAAAGGAAGGGGGATGCTGGCTTTTTGCCCCTGTTCTGTAGTTACACTGAATTGAGACCCTTAACAAGCTCCTTCACAGTGGGGAGGACGGACTCTCCAGCTTGCAAGGATGTAGACGTGGACCTGGAGCAATGCCAATTACACAGAAATGCTGTACTGCTGTCAGACACTCTGTGGTGACTTTCCTTCAGCCCTGTTACTCCCAACATTCCCTCAGGTGAAAAAGAGGGAAAGGTGCCATGAATGTGAAGGATACAGGCAGATACCCTTCTGACAGTGCCGTGAGCGATGCATAGATGACAGAGGGTTTGGGGCAAGGGAACACAATTTGATGCCTACTGCGAGTTAAAAAGATGTGCATCTCACCTTGTTTCAACGACCCCCATGTTTCTGTAATTCAGCTACACAAAATGCCAAAGCTCGTTCTAACACAACAGGACTCAAAGGCTTCCCACTTTCTCTGCCTTCAACTCAATTCACATCACCAACTAAGCTTTGAGTCAAAGACAATTCACTGTTTAAAGGGACTATATAATGGAAAAGGGGATTTTCCTTGCTCTGCAGCTCAAATACACTTCAAATTCATAAGCTCAGCTTTAGGGTAAAATTGTTTTAATTTACAATACCCTATAATGACAAAGCAAACCTACATTGGTGCTAACTTTACTAATGTAGTAAAAAAGAAAAATCTGGAATCACACTGTCAAAAGTATTCATACCAATATCATGTGCTATGAAAATTTTACTCTGGTACATCCCATTTCTCCAGATCATCTTCGAGGATGTGTCTACACTTTGATTGGAGTCCACCTGTGGCAAATTCATTTGAATGGATATGATTTTGAAAGGCACACACCTGTATTTATTTATAACAGCCGAAAATACAAATCAGAATAAAAATAAGCCATGCAGTCTCGAAACCTCAGAGACAAGACTGTGTTGAGGCATAGATGGGGAATGGGGAAGGTTAAAAAATAATTCTGCTGCATTAAAGGGTTCTCACGAGCACAGTGGCCTCCGTGAACTCTTCTTAGAGCTGGCAAAAAAAGGGGCCTTGGTTACAAAGAAACAAATGGTCACAAAGGATGATGGTCTGATAGTCACTCCAGAGGTCATTTTTGGACTCTGGAGAAAGAAGACAACTCTACACCATTTCACCAATATGGGCTTTAGAACACAGGAGGACCACCTCTTTGCTTGGAATTTGCAAAAAGGACATCTAAAACAGTGGTCCCCAACCTTTCTTGCACCGCGGACTGGAAAACGTTTGATAATTTTACCGCGGACCAGGGGTGCACAATGCTTGATTGTTGATTGGGGAAGCGATACTCCGCTGAACTTCTGATGGGGAGGCAAAACACACCTTCCCGAACTGAATTCGATCCGCAGCCCGGTACCGTTTCATCCGCGGATCGGGGGTTGGGGACCACTGATCTAAAAGACTGAGAGAAACAAGATTCTCATGTCTGACGAATCTTGATTACAAGCGTCTTTTCTAGAGGAAACCAGAAACCAGGTTCCTTTGCAATATCGATAACAGGCTGAGAGGATGTTTATCAGTGGCAGGGACTGGGGGAATGGTCAAGGTAAAAGAAAAGCTCAACACAACAAAATACAGAGATATCTTTAAGAGTTTTCAGGAGGCACACATGGGTCAAATACAATGACCCTAAGCACGTAGCCAAGACATGCAAGAATGGCTTTGGGGCAACTCTGCAAATGTTCTTGTGTGGCCCAGCCAGAGTCCGGACTTGATGTTCCCCATCCAAGGACAGTTCACCCCAAAATTTTAATCCAGTCATTAATTAAATCACCCTCATGTCATTCCAAACTATAAAGTCTGTTAAGACTTTCGTTCCTCTTCGGAACACAAATGAAGATCTTTTTGATTAAATCTGAGCGCTTTCTGTCCCTTCATTGACAACTACCACTTTGACACTTCAAAAAGCTCATTAAGAGATTGCATAACTAATCCATTTGAACTGAGCAGTTTAGTCCAAATTTTCTGAAGAGACACGATCGCTTTAATGATGAACAGATTGAATTTAGGCTTTCATTATTTAAACATTGAAACAAATGTTTAACAAACTGTCTTTAAGAGCGCTTGGAAGAATGGCAGAAAATCCCTCAAAGCTTCTTGCACTATTCCAAAAAAGACTTGAGATGTACATTTGCAAAGTTTTCACAAACCTGGTTTTTGCCTCGTAATTATGGTGGTATGGAGTGAAGAATGTTGTGCTAAAAATGAAGGGGTCTGAATACATTGTATTGCACTGTATGACCGTCAATGTTTACACCAGCTGATTTTTCAGCATCCTCATTTACATAGATGATGGAGAATCGTCTCTCGGCAGGGGAGCGCCTTACCAGCCACAGTGACTCAACTCCCTGCTGAGATAATGGCCTTACTGACTAGAAATCAACTTCTGTTTCGATTGAAATGATCACTCGGTCGGTCGGCGATCATTTGGCATTGGCAGTGACCAATGAGTCTCCGAAGAAGCAACAATCTGTTGTCCTGCTTGAGTCTCAGAGAGAAGCTGATGTCAACAAGCCATCAACCGGTAACAAGCAGTTGTCCTGCTTAAAATTGGGAGAGAAAAACCAAAGTCTGCCATCCGTCTGCCATTCCTAATCACCATGTGTGACAGACCTCCAACAGAAGAGGGCGAGATTTCATCAAATACAGTCAGCAGGTGTGACAACTCTGACCAAAATCTAGTTGTTTTGAGTTGGCTAGTGAGACGTTGTCTTTACACGTCAACCCCTATTCAGCTAAATGAGCGTCCCTGATGAATGCAAGTGTGATTGTGTAAGGTACATCAGTTAAAACTTGATTATTATGAAATTAATATTTATATAAGGTAGGGCAACACATATCTATCCATCAATTTTCCAAATCTCTTGAACTATTGGGGTTGTGGGGATGCTGAAGTCTCCAGTCATAAGCAGGGAAACACTGTGGAAATGACATGACAAGTACTCAAATATTTTCATAGCTAAGAATCTATGACTTCGAATCACCTCTCTTTCACCTCTTGTCTTTAGATCGTGTCCCACACAGAAAGACCCCCTGGTCTTAGAGGACCTTCTTACTGTGAGGCCTAGTGTCCAAACTCTACATGCAGAATGCATTGCAAGCCCTGATGCCGGATAATATTAGCGCCAAATGAATCAATGTAAAAAAAGAAAATGAATGAAAGTCAAATTGTAAGAGAGAGAGAAGAAAAAGGTCTAAAACAGTGGTTCTTAACCTGGGTTCGATCAAACCCCAGGGGTTCAGTGAGTCAGTCTTAGGGGTTCGGCAGAGGATAAGACACACCTGACTCATATGATTAGGGTTAGCAATCATTTTCGAGGATTCTGGACATAAAAACGAAGAAAAGGAACAGACTTTGTTGCGAAAATGACACTTTGTGGCGAAGAGTGGCACTTGCCAAGGTGAAGCCGTGCATTTTTGAACTGGTCTCTGAAAGGCAACAGAAGTCACACTGATTTGCGGTAAAATATTCATTATTATGTTTTAATGGTTTTGTTCTTTGAACACAGTGATGTTGATGGACCAGTAAAATATATACAGTGGAACCTGGAGATACGAGCAGCCTAACTTACGAGTTTTTTGAGATATGAGCCGGAGCTCGGGCCATATTTTCGTTCAAGATACGAGTCCAAATCCGAGATACGAGCCATGTTTGCGGAGCGTCCCACTAGTTTGCGCGCAGTGTCGAGCATCATTCGAGAGCATCTCTCTCTCACTCGCACGTGTTACCCACGTGTGAGCGCAGTTCGCGATTGTTGACTGGGCGGTTGAGCGTGGTTCGCGATTGTTGACAAAGGGGGGGTGTAGAGGGGTTTGCGGCACAAGCCTACTCTCGACCACAGCTTCAGCGCCACTGCCGAGCATGAGCAGGGTTCGTGATTGTTGATGGGGCGGGGGGGTGTAGAGGGGTTTGCGACACACGCCTACTCTCCACCACAGCTTCAGCGCCACTGCCGCTTGCAACCGCGACAGAGAGACATTACACGGAAATGTAAAATGAAGGAGGTTTGATACAAAGTTCGACGGGCCGGATTAAAAAGCCCAACGGGCCGGATATGGCCCGCGGGCCGTAGTTTGCCCACCCCTGGTATAGAGTGCCTACATCCCTTTCCCCCTCCCTCCTCCTCGCCGTTCACCTTTGTTAGCCGCACTTGTCTGTCTCCAAAGTAAAACTATTATGCTAAATAACTCTTTTATTTCTTTATTTCATATTTTGTTATGTATTTGTTAATTATACATGTTTATTTGTTATTTAAAAACATATCTTTATTCATAATTTACAATGGTTTGGGGATTTTTCATAGGTCTGGAACGGATTAAATCGAATTCAGTTATTTTAAATGGGAGAAATTAATTTGAGATACGAGCCGATTGACTTGCGAGCTCGGTTCTGGAACGAATTAAACTCGTATATCGACGTACCACTGTACTTATGTTTTGAATTTGAAAAAAAAAAATCATATTTTTTTTTTTCAATTAAGAAGGGTTTGGTGAATGCGCAGTACCTCCAAAAAGGTTAAGAACCACTGGTCTAAAACAACTAAATTATTAATGTTTGCATTACAAGTAGACTTTAGGAGACAATAAAATACTTCATTTTATGTTCTTGCAAACTATGAATGGACCTATGAAACTATGAACATCATTTCATGGATCCTATCAATCCGTGTAAACAATTCTGTGGTCAACTACCGCTAAAGCTTAGTCAGTGTCAGGCCTGCAACAGCGGCAGCAAGTTGCACCCCTGTTGTCTTGAACCGGCTGTCAGTCATTTAAATGAGAGTACAGGACAACAGGGACTATCAATCAGGCAGAGTGGAGGCCATGACATTATAAAGGCATACTTAGCAGCTATTCATTTATTACATCTGCACGCCATAACATTCATGATGAATTACTGCTGAGCCCAGTTAATGGGGTCTCTTTCACAGACGCACACAGCTGAAACAACAACAGACACTTTAAGTATTAGTTCGCACAAAATTTTTTAATTCTGTCATTTACTCACTTTCATGTCATTCCAAACCCAGATTATTTCATTCCTCCGAAAACAAAAGATGATTCATATATTTACCTTTGGTGCCTACAATTATTGCACTAGGCTTGTCATCAATGATGTACTGTATAACAACATTGACTCTCGCATGTCTTATCGTTATGTATGAATGCCGATGCAATGGGGAAAAAAAGACATTTGTATGGATTTATGTTCATCACATTAAGCTATCATATGACTTCAGAACACTTGCAATATAGCGCGGAAGATGTTTGTCCTTTTCGGAGCATGATAGCCTGTTGTCACTAAAAGAGAAGAATCAAAATTGGGGGCGGGGGGGTTTTGTCTTAACATTTTAGTACATGTTCACACTAAACAAATAGAGGAAGAAATGCTCACCCAAACAAAAATATCAAATGTTTGCAAGCAGAAGAGTGTGTTACCTGAAGGGCCATACTGGCCACTCTGGGGCCCATAAGAAGGGCCCAGCTGATAGGAGCCCACATTATGGTGCATAGGGCCAGTCGGACAGGAGTGTGGGGACATAGAAGGTCCAGGCTGCTGGCCTCCAAACTGGGGACCTGGTGCATTGCGCTGCATGTTAGGTGCAAATCCTAAAAATTAAAACCGCAGAAGAGATTCCTCAAACAACAGCAATGAAAAAATTGTTTTCTGTAAATGGTATAAGGATTAGTGTGAAAATTCATATTACTACAATTTTATTCAATGCTATTAGCATACGTATAAAAAAACCTGTATATAGTATGTAAGTTCACACACCCACGTGACATTTCCAGAAACATTAGATGATATCAATAATCAATGTCTAAAATTCCATCTCACTTGCCAGTACAGAAGAATATTTTCTGATATAAATTAATTTATTACTTGCATAATTATGTGGTTAATTTAATAACTGGTTAACTCAAAAAATATATTTTTTGTCAATTTAAAGAAAAAACAATGTCAATTAACATTTATTTAAATTTGTGCGACTGTTTTGAAATTATTAGTCAACAACAGCCTGTCAATGCCTGTATTCAGATATCAGTTTTTATTTATGTATTTGCCGTTGTATAGTCAGAAAAGGCGAAACTAAGTATATATTTAAAGAAATAATACATGCTGATAAATACTCTACAATAAGACCAGGACAGTTTTCCCAAAGTAAAGGGCCAGTCACACAGCTGATCACGCACAGATTGGGTTTGTACGCCCGACGCATGAATCACTGACGGAGCGCGTCCAAACACACACGCCTCGTGAACGTTTCACATACAAGCACTTTCAGAATCCACATTGTCAGAGGAATGAACGTGATACGTGTGCGGTTCATGCGTGATATGAAGGTGGGGTGTCAGTGGACGGACGTGCACGGTTTCGAACCAGTTCCGACGCATAAGCACTGACGGCCGACGCGTGTCCCGCGCATAGTCACACATACTCGTCGCATAAACTACGCACACTGACTCATGAATAACGCACACTGACGCACAGACGTCAAAACTCAAAATCACGCACAAACCACCTTCGACGCACATCCACTTACAATCACTGACGGTCCACATTCGTTCCACCGACGAATTACACATACGACGCACGCTCCGCGCAGAAACGAAAATCTGTGCGTAATTCATGCGTTTTTCCTGTGTGACTGGCCCTTAAATAAGCTCAACTTTGATGGGAAGTAAACCTAATTGTGATCTCACTTGCATAGGTGAAAATAACTGAAATTACAATGACAGTTTTTGCTTTGTTTCATACTTGAGCTCTAAATCAAAGTATCAGCACTCTGATAGTTGCTCATTGAAAACAGTTCTGCAGCATCACACCGTTCATGTTCATCCATGGAGGAGGAAAAAATACACATCACACAAACTGAGTTTATTCCTCTGAAGTGAATGCTGGAAAATGAGTGAGCGAACATATTACTTGGGACAGATGAAAAAAACAGCCGTCGGATATTCAGTAAAAATCTCCTTTTCTAGATAGCTGTAAATTGAGGCAGTGTGAGCTGTAATGTTACTGCGGGAAATCAACTCACCTCTCTCTTGAGACATGGGCGACTGACTGTGAGAGGAATGGGAGCCCACGTCTGGAACGTTCCCAGGGGTCTGAGGGGCCATCTGTGTACCTGTGTATGGGAAAAAATGTACATGTGTGCGTAAACCCACGGTCTATTACTGTACACACATTATTTTCTTAATCAGAAAAATATCTAAATATCAAAACAAGATAAATTTACTTTGTTTAGCTTTAAAAAAATAAAAAATAAACTTAACTCATGAACTATATATTCTCTAAAAAAGGAATCTTAAAATCTTTATCTTGTTTTAAGGATATTTAGATATTTTACTGGAAAGCCATATTTTTCAATACACATGCACAAAACCCCAAACGCAGTTAGTGGTCTCATAAAAGAGCTACTTTTCACAATATATCAGACAAATTAGCCTTGAGGGCAGAATATCTAACCACACGTCCCATGGGAGGTGTTTAAGGCTCATTGTTTCTCTCCCCGGAGCAACTTTGTGTGCCATACACAGAACGTGTATGTTTGTAAAAGCGGAGATATTCATTTTCTGGTAATGGCACACAGATCACATGTCAGGGCCAGCCCTGTATGCGGTTAATGGCCGGTTAACGGTACTCCCAGTGGAGACAAGGCAGTTTTGTGTGCAGCAGGGTAAACGGTCTCCTGTGGACCTTGTTAGTGACATTCAGAACGGAAAGGAAAAACAGCAGTTTCGGCTGCACAAAAAGCCCTCTGCTGCCTGGCTATCAAAGAAGCCCGGCTAACAATGCAGCACACAGCAGGACAGTAATTGTGTCAAAGTGACTCCAAACTGCTAACAGACTTTCAGAACTATTTTAATGATGGAGCGACTTGTTTTAAAGTCAGCTTGAATCCTGCCACTGACCCACTGCTGACTGGAGCTCAAACACCTCGCCCTCCGACTGCTCCGCGGCGGCAGGAATTAAACGAGAAGCGTGTGACGGTTGTAGTTAATGGCTATGTCAGAGTTAACGTAAGAGTAATATTTTCTCAAAATTTCCACAAGAGAATATTCAAGAAAATGTGCAAAGTTAGAGAGAGAATTATAGTCTGTATTTAAAGCGATTTCAGCAAACCAGAACATGCATAATGAGAGACAAAATAAAATCTAAATGTAGTATTTTATATTTAAAAAACTTGTAAAAAAAACTGAATAACTGAATTAAAAATATATAAATTATAGTATGACAATTCAAATTCATTCATTTGAAATAGCTATAAAAGATTCTACCTCTTCCAATTACATTAAGAAAACAAACCAAACACAAACGTTTCTATAGAATAGTATTGGCATAAAGAATTGAATTGAATAAAAAAATATTTAAATGCATGAAACAACATTAAAAAAGAGTTTTAAGTTCTCCCTAAATTATTTATGACAAAACAAATCAAAAAATGATATATATATCTCACACAGAATCTTTTACCTGGCCCACTGGCAGGTGATATGGGCCCAGATCGTGATTGGCTGGAACCCACTGGTGATCCGACTGGTGAGGGCGAGGGCCCGCTGCGCATACTGGGGACTCTGGGCGAGGCATGAGGCGAGAAAGGCGACTGAGCAGGGTTACTCTGCTCGCCCTGGCTACTGGTGGAACCTGAAGCGCTGACGGCCGAACTGAGACCCGCCTCTGTTCCAGTGGGGAGATCATCTATTGAGCCAGATAGATCCTGAAGAACACAAATAGAGGAAGGGAGAGAGATTAAGATTGGGCTATTTTCATATCTATCGAATACTGTTAATACCTCGAGATACGAGCATAATCCATTCCAGGGCAGAGCTTGTAACTCAAATTGCTCGTATCTTGAATCACGTTTTTCCATAAGAAATAATAGAAAACAAATTGATCCGTTCCAGATCCTTAACAATGGAAAAAAACTTGTTTTTTATTGGTACAGAGAGAGAGAGACACACACACAATTATAGTACATGTATACAGTATAAGGATTCGTGTGATATAAAATAAAATGTGATTTTAAGTAGAGGCAGGTGTGGAGGAGGGAGGAAGGGGGTTGGTACGCAGATTCCGTATCGTCCCTTACACGAACACTTCGTAACTTACGTAAACTTAAATTAACATAACTGAACTTAGCTTAAGTTTTCTTTTTTACTTTTCTATTTTATATTATTGTTTTCTTCCCTTTTCTCGCCTGTCTACCTCACTTTCACTTGGTGCAGACCTTTTAACAAAATACCAGTCGAGGGAGATTTGTTTCCGTCTCCCTTTAAGAATAAGGCACGTGTCGTCAAAAAGCGCCGAAGCACGACCAGTAGATGATTTATCAGAGTGTTTCTTTCCAATGAAATCAGAAACCTTCTGAAACATAGCCATCGCTTCCTTAATTTCACTTGTAGAAATGTTTTCCTCCGGTCCACCCTCCTCCTCCTCGTTACCGCTGAGCTCTTGCAACACCTGCGTATGTTCATCGTCTGGCGCTCAATAAACTCCTCAGTCGACAGTTCCTCCTGATGCTCCTGCTGCAGATCATGGCTTCATTTCCATGGTCATCATGCGTTTCTTCTTCTCACTACCATCCTTACCACTCACTTTCTTAGAACTCATCACTATTATGAAGAATAATGCACAAAATAGAGAGAAAATCAGCTACTCACTGGCGAAGCGTACAGAAGTCAACGAACACGTGAAGTGAATGTGCATCGGCATCAGTACGCGTGCTTGTATCTTGAATATTTACTCGTATCTAGAAGAAAAAATCTGTCCGAAGGCTTGATCGTATCTTGGAATACTCGTATGTAGGGACGCTCATATCTTGAGGTACTACTGGGATGTATTAGCCAAAAAACATTACTGATTAATGGACTTGATGCCATATCTCATTTGAAAGTGAGCAAATGAATGGATAAAAAACATGCAAGTTAGTCTGAACACACTGCACTGTTAAGTATATGCCCAAAATTAGAACCTGTGCCAAACTAAACCCTATAAATACTCCACTAAAGCCAGTCTCAGACTACAGGAGCTTTCGAATCTTTACCGATTGTGAAATCTGGTTGCATCACACACATAAAAACAATCTTCACGGATTTTCTTCTTTCTATTCTCAAACCTGTACTACTACACTACAAGATTTGAAAATCACTTGATGCCACACTTCGACCAGCCGTACCCGTACAGGTGCTTGTTGCTTCGTGGCCGCCATTTAAAAAGTTCCGTCACTTCCATCTCCTTGTAGATTTGTCTCTCATAAGCTATTGTGGAAGTACTGACGTAATCATAGTCGTAATCCTCTGACTTCAAATATCAAATATGTTTGATAATGTCGGGGTGTCCCTGAGGTTTAAGATTTGATCTGTAAATGCTTTTCATCACCAGATAATCTGGGTCAAACATCGGAAACCCATGGACTGGACCTGTTTTTTTTTTTCCTTTGAATGATGGGAGGGGTAAATCGGCATGAATCAGCCTGAAACTCCTGTAGTCTGGGGGCAGATGGGGCATAGTCCTTACACTCGGATTTGATCACGCATGCAGCGAATACTACAGTCATGCCAATGGGCTCTTAGTGAAAATAACCGCCAACAACCGTGCATCTGATACTTGTTTCCAAGAGCTGAGGTGATAGCAAATCCTGACCTGGATTGCAGTAAAGGATCTTTGGTTGAGTGGTTGTTTTTTGAGCACCTGACGAGCTGGCAGTTGTCAATCCCTCATTGTTATTCCACATGGGCTCAAATGCAACAATGATACTGGAATGCACAGCAACTAATAAGCACCATGCCAAATAAGGGGAAAATAAAACTGATATCCTTTGCCATGCAGCACAACAGGCCCGGTGGTGCTGAAAGAATATGGAACAAAACTTTCCAATGAGGCCTTACATTCCAGTCCAAATGAGCCAGTGGTTCCAGCTCGAGCAGTGCAGCTCATAGAGTGCAATGAATGATTGTGATGGAAACTCAGTTTTCAGAAGAGGCTAACTTCACGTTCCAGGCTTAATGGTGATGACCTAGTTGAGTATGAAGAGGAACATACGCTCAGCTTTATGCAATACCACATCTCAGCCTCACTGATGGAGTGTCATGAAGACTGCGGGTCAAGTACTTCCAGCAGTAACTTTCTCCACTGGAAAGTCTTGGCTTTTCCAGATACGGTAACAGCTTGTTGGTGTTATCGTAGCTTCTTTTTCCAGATGACTCAAAGAAGTGGGATGGCCACAAGTAGTCACATTTGTAAAATATTCACTCTATGGAGCCAACATCTATAATCTCAGTTTGCAACGTAACCAAAAATCTTCTAAAAGTAAATTATCATTTACTCATCAAAAGGAAATGTTCACCCTACTCAATTTCAGATATATAATAGTGACCAAGGGCCGTTACGCTCCAAAAAAGACCAAAAACAGATCATAACTATATGAACTAGATTTGTATAGTCAGCTGAAATAACAAGGACCAAATTTGAAGTTGTTTTTCATTGAAAATATTTAAAATCATTCTCAAATCTCATTAGAGGAACATGAATATGCTTCTATTTAAATATGGCAGGTCATGATTGGATACAAACCACAGCAAAAGACATCGACATTATTAAAGTAAGACCTAATGTGAGACATTTTAACATGCCATATTTGAAAAGAACATGAATATGACTTGAATAATGACCATCTTTTCCTCACAAAATAAAAAAAATCAAATGGCTTCAGAAAACTTGGAAGTGTAACAAAAGTTAAAGGGACCATTTTTATTCTATGGTGTTTGTTATTTTTGGAGCTGCTCACAATTAATATTTAAAGTAAGTCATTTGGGTTTGGAAAATGGAGTAAATGATTTCTGGGAGAACTATTTTAAATTGTAGCACAGATAACTTCTGTTGTTTGAATGTTTGCGACATTTAAGACATGTCAACAAGCTTTTCTTGCAAAACTCCTAGTTGTAGAAGTCAAACCACTTCAGCCTTGTACAAATTAGTCAAGGCTGGAGCTTGCTTGATTTATGCCCATAATTAGTTATATTCGTTAAGTCGCTGGCTTCTTTAATTGATGAACGCAATTATTCAGGCTCATTGGCCATTCAAAGTTCCTCTCTTTCCATCTCTCACACTCCAAATCTCAGCAGAGGAGAGAAGACGAGAGGAAAAAAAATGAATACAGCATCTCTCTCTCTCTTCTGATTGGTGAAACTGAGTAATGCATCCCACCCAATGCTCATCCTTCATCATTTCACATGACAGCCCCCATACGACCCAATTAAAACATGGAGGAATTATGAGAGAATAATTGGGGAGCCAAGCATGGCAATGTGAAGCCTGGTCTCTTTAAAACAGCTCACAATTCAAAACCCAGATTTATGGCCTTTGTTGAAGCAGATTGTTTTTAATAAAAAATATTAAAAAAAATTTTAATAAATAATATTAGGATAATACCTGGAATTATTTAAACAATCTAAATGCACAGGACTACTATAGACTGACCTAGATGCAAGTAAAAGTTTGTCAGACAATATGATGGACTGTAAAGGCCCCGATCAGGCGAAAGGGTGACGTTATTTTGAACAAAATCAAGCCAAAACAAAGCTCATTTTGGGAGTTTGAACCGTAACTGACGTGACTTCACTGGAGTGCCGAATTGCACAGTTGGTGCAAACATATCCCCATCGCTATGAACAGGTGCTTTCTTCATCGTTTTCTCATGGATGTCATTTTTGTTGGCCATTTATTTTATTTAAGCTCATATTTATATATTGATGGGCGTCAGGATGTTTGCTAACACTACAACGAAAAAGACCTCCGCTGGGAGCATATCGGGTGAGCATAACAGATTGGTAAGCAACATTTTAGTAAGCAGGGAGTACTGCAGGCTCAATTAAACAAGAGATTTTATTCCTTTCGTTCCAAAAAAAGCAGCATAGAAATCAACTATATTTGTCTTCTGATGATGTTGAAACCACAGAAGAAGAAATACAAAAACTGGATTCTGGAGCACTTTAGGGCTTTGTTCTCCAGCCAGTCATAAGAAGAGACAATAGATAGTTGCACATCAGTGAGGGAGTGCGGCTGTAAGGCAATACGAGTACACACACACACACACACACAATGCGCTGACGGAGGAATTCTCTTCCCCTGTTGTGATGCCTGACAATCTGAAAAGAGGCTGACATATTGGGTTTGACGAGAGCGTTCCCCAGACACAGAGAGCGTGCTGGAGCCGGGAGTGGAGGTGGATTAAGCAACCGCAAGGGAGATGGAGGAAAATATATGTATCTTTCTGACAGGAGCAGCAACAATAATAAGTCTTCATACTGAAAATCACTGCGACACAGATAGGCTCTATACTTCAGATGTAAAAAGCTCTACTATATAACTGGTGAGCTGGTAGAAGTCTGTACCTACTCTATTTGCTTAGAAAAAAGAACAACAAAGTGGAGCTTGCCTATGCGTGAATGGCAAAGACTTTAACCACAGTGGGTGTGATCACACCAACAGAGCAACTCAGCAGGATTCAGGAAATAAAAAGGTCATTCGAAATCTCCATAGTGAAATTGATTTTTAGTGATAAAGTTTAAACCTTTCAAGATAGACCCACCATGAGCTCAGAGATTAAGTGATGATACGCTACCATTCAAAAGTTTGAGGCAAAAGAGAGTGATACAAAAAAGTACTTACTATTTTAAGGATTTACTTTTAAATTGTAACATATTTAGATACAAGTTTAGCATGTGCTGGATGATGATGCATCAGCCAATGAGTTATTATAAGAAAATAAACATTTGCTACTTTAGTTGTTATAGCGCCAAATATATAAGAATATTAAAAAATGCTTTTGCTATAGTTCTTATTAATCTTTATATATTTTTAGCGTAATCAATGAAAAATACTCAAACTATTGTATTTAAAAAATAATAATTGTATTTTTTTCAATTTAATTGATAATAATCAAATAACCGATGACAGACAAAGCAGACTCACAGTAAAAGAGATTCACCTGAAAATTATTCTATGACTTATATGGGCCTACAGCAGTGCTTCTCAATTGTTTTCTGTCACGCCATAATTATAATAATTATTACATAAAAAAATAACACCACCAATTCTGGGAGGTCATCTTAACCCAAGGGTCTAATTTTATCTTTTTACTCCAAAATAAAAATGATAACTTATACTTAAACATTAATACGTCCACAAATCCCTTATTAACAAATAGACAAACAGTGAAAATTTAAATTCAAAATAGTGCTGAGATGAGATTGAGTCAGCTATGGTCAATAGGAAAATAAATTAACCATGTTATCCTACAAACTGTAATGTTGTAAAATAAAATTTCTATTTTAAAGTATTTAATTATAATTAATTCCTAAAAATGCTAAGTTGAATTCAGAGTCATTATTCCAGTCTTTAGAGTTGCACGATCCTTCAGAAATCTTTAACAATAAAACTCAAACAGTAGATGCTGTGAGACTTCCAAGTTCTTTAAAAAAAAAAATGTAATTGCAGAAATTCTAGTGCTATAAAACCAACAAGTGAATCAGACCCACCAATTAGAGAACTGTTATCATGTAAACAGGAATCATGGTGTCATAAAGAGTTTGGTGAATAAAAACGTAAAATAATACTCTTCTTGTGGATTAGACTAAGCTAGTACTAATCACTAATTGGCTAGCACTATGCTAAGCTGTACGCTAACAATTAACTTGCAAAAAAATGAGAAATGTTTATTATGCAAAGGTTTGATTACATTCTATTATACGTAACAATTGCAGATGGTTAATTGTTATAATTAAATAGCAACAAATATTCTTTGTGAAAGGACTACTGATCAGCCCAGAAAACAGCACACATAACCAGTTCATCGACCAATACAAAGAATGAACAACAGAACAAAGAAAATGATAAAGTTGCTGTTTTTGTCTTTACACTTCATCTTTAGTAAAGGAACGTTTATTGTCTGCAGTCAAAGTATCCGATATGTGAAGATCCGACTTTAAAATGGAATGAAAGAGCATAAAAATAAGTAATTCTCTATAATATAAATAGTTCATTTATTCGCCATACAGTAAGTGCATAGTTCCTTTGTTTCCAATCAAATTTTGTAATGTAATTAATCTTGGAGCCGGTTGATTTGGTCTTTATTGATTGTTTAAATTCCTTATGTTGAAAATGAATGGGAAAATCCTTCCAGAACCAAAGCCGAAGAGCAAGAGTGCGGTCACTGCTGAGCTTCATGCGCTGTTTACTTTTTAAAAGCCTCTTTAAACAAATCATTGCAGTATAATCAAACATTTGACATGTTTAATGACACCATAACAAAGGCACTGGCTGAACACTGCATGACTCCATTTACATTCCGGACTAGATCTGCTTTCTTACATAATTGGGATGTGTAATTCGACAAAGAAACAGCAATATTCTTAGTAGGCACCTGCGTTTAAAAAACAGCTTGCTGAGGAGCACAGCAGAAAAAAAGAGAAAGCTTAAAGGTTTTATAAAGGTTCTTTATAAAACAAATTTTAAAAAGTATAACAACTAGTGCTGTCAAAACGTGTTAAAAATGTTTAATGTGTCAATATTAATCAGCCATCTTTTGTCTGCACTACAATATATGATCATGCTATCATTCATTCATGTGCTATTAAACCATTCAAGTGCAATAAGAAGCAAAAAAAGAGCTCAAATCCGAGCTCTCTGTGAACAAACACCCGAAACAGAATGACGCTTCACAGCACGGCAGGGCAGGCATCCTCATAAGCACAGTCTTAAATGTTAAATAAAGAGTTTTGAGAATATATGATGTGTGTCAGATCTAGATCATGTGCGGCAGCTCTTAAAGTGACAGAAGCCTCATTAAACTCAATGTTCATCAAAGAATAAAATAACTCACTGCTCTTGAACAACTTTTCTAGCTTTAATAAGGATTCATCTATATTTCAATTATAATTCATGCAGTGAAGACTGTGAAGTGTTTGAGAACTTTAGTGTTGAGATATTAAAGCCACAGTGAAATGTAACATTTATTACAATGGGCTTGTGTGAAGATTGTTTCTAAGTTCAATTAAATATTATATTTTCAAAAGCCTATTAAAATGTTAAACAATAGCTTAAATTATACTGTAATGTTGAATGGCTATAATTGAGAACAAATCAGAGATCAGTATTGGTATCAGTGATACTGGCCTTCATTCATGATGTTAGTAAAAAGAT
Organism: Rhodeus uyekii; assembly: GCA_037043235.1. NCBI lineage: Eukaryota > Metazoa > Chordata > Actinopteri > Cypriniformes > Acheilognathidae > Rhodeus > Rhodeus uyekii. Next base: position 1,750,649 of record JAWRVZ010000021.1, on the reverse strand, counting down.
GCCGTTAAACAAATATTACAAATATACTGCCTTTATGTTGTTTCTGCATTGCGAAACTATAACACCATAAAAAAAAACAGAAAACACTTGAATGTTAGCTGAAATTAATAATGTGCAAGAAATTAGTTTTTCTTTGTAACCGATTGACAGCACTAATAACTTAAAACTGCAGCACTCATGGCAGGACGCTAAAAAAACAACAAAAGACAGGATGCAATGGCCAAAGAAATGCTTGAATGCTTGAAAGGGGCTTTGCAATTTAAAGATGCAAATTTTCCCAAGAGGGTTTAACTGTGCAAACTGTCTTACATCTAAAGCACAGCATGCCGGCGGCACGCTAATTAAAGCACCACTGCTTAAAACATCAAAACTAGAAAAATATTTAAGAAAAAAATAGTCCAATTCACTAATCTATTAGTCGCTTGGACTAGTCAATTAGTCAACCGTTGTGACATCTCTTTTTTTACACCATGTTACAACTGTGAAGGACATCCGCAGGAAAGCAGAGACACAGAGACAGGCGGATCATTACAGCAGAAGCGTGTGCCTCTGCGTGCGTTAGGAAGAGCAATGAATGAAGCTGCCTCCCTTTTAAGACACACAGATAAAACGAAACAACAAAAAAGGACGGACAACAAAAGATTACTTTATCCGCACTGCGTGATAATGAGAAATGCTCTGTGTGTCTGTACGAGGAACCAAACTGACAGAAGTGTGTGAGAGAGGGGATGTCAGATCTGCCGTCACCTCATCATATCTCATCTTGTCAGTGGTAGCATCAAAGAGCCGTCTGATAGAGCATGTAAAATTGCTACCATCACATCAGTGTGTGCAGATCCCATTCACAGCCCATTAAACACTGAAGTGTGACAGTGGCTTTCTGTTGTGGCTGATGTCAGTGCTTCAGTTGACAGCAGTGATAGGAGACGTCTATGGCGGATCAGACTCGCTCAGCAGGTGGCCTGTCAAAATCGTCCCTGCCATCTCACCCAGAACGTCTGAGAGCTACACTCTCACATGCAGGATTTCTATCCTGTATGACTGAGCTCTGTGCTAAAGGAAACGGGCTCTTTTAGCACACTCTATCCAATGTGAGGACGCCCATAAGAATGCGTCGCTTCAATTCTATTTCTGTTCCACTAGTGGCAGAAAATGGAATTGCAATTGCAATAATATTGGCGCAAACAACAGTGTGAGGTGGGCGAGACTATTTGTGTGAGAGTCAAGTGGGTTTAGAGTTGTGTGGACCCCAGTGTCGAGATCAATATGTTTGGATTTCTTACAGTTCATTACTGAGAAAGTTTGATCACAAGCGGCCATGTGAAAGAACACCGACTGGCGGTATTCAACATTCACTTGAGCTTCTCAGTGGAGATCGTTGAACTCCAGCTTACGTGTTTTCAGATCATTGGCACTTTTTTGTAGTGAAGGGAGAGCGTGAGGTTGTGAAGATTACATAAAACAGAGCAGGAAAAAGTCTCCTTTTAAAAGACAAGCTCTGATTGGAGCAAGTAAAAAAAAACATAATATAGACGAAAGTCTCATCATCATCTTTTGGCATAGTTTTCGTTAACAAAATTAACGTTAGTTTGCATACAGTGCCGAACCTCTGGAAGAAGAACTGATTTTATTGGCATTTCTGAATAAAATAAAAAATTTCACACATTATCCCTAAATATTAATTTAACAGTAATTTACCAGTAGCAACTGGATGTATGAAAAGGCTAATTGCAACCATGCAAGGTGTCTGCTGCAGTCCAAATTAAGTTTTAAGAGGAAGCTGCATTTGATTTTAATTAGATTAAAAATAAAAAAACTAATGAAACCCACCCTCCACAGTTAGAGATGGCATCATGCCAGCTGAGGGCGTCGTCGGCTGTCTGGTAACAATTGCCGGGAGTCTAGTGATGAGAGACATTGCTGATGAACTACATCCTGGGGTGCACATGTTCCATTCTTCACCCAAATCAAAGGTGGGAAGCACCATCTGTCTTCAAAATATGTCATGTATACACACAATTATATTCTAGCTTTCAAGAGCTTTAAAATCCAGGCTATACTTCATTTTCAGTGCTTCATTTCTTGCACATGGGTGAGCATGCAAAAAATTCTAAATATACTGTATAGATCATGAGCGTGGATGGACGGCAGTGGATCTTTGTTTTTGAGTGCTTAAATCATTTGCACATGCATGGACACCAGCGAGCTACAAGTGGACATCAACGGTGGACTGTGCTGATGGTGTATATTACATCACACTGACTTCTGCAAACTTCCCAGTAAGGGAAGTAGGATTCTTGCGTAATACTGGATAAAAGTATCCGTTACAGCAAGTTCCTCAGATATTTAAGGGAAATTTATTAAACAAACGTTAACTTTTAAGTTAAAACAGAGGGGATCCATTTTTGTGAACACAAATGAAGCAATGCTCGTGTTTTCTGGCCTCTAAATGGGGATTCGACAGATAAACTTGAACTTTATTTGGTGAAGAAGTGCACATCTGCACACTCGGGTAGCTTTCGCACTAAAGGTTTTGATGTGGACCCGTGTTCAATCAGCAATTGCGTTAAAATATAATACATATTTGAAAACCTTTCTGTCTGCAAAATGTGTCATGTGGTGCAACCAAGACTGTGAAGACCCTTATGATTGTGTGTCTAGGTTCAGATAAAAGTATCTCAGAACATCAGATAATATTTTTAAATGTTTTTACTTAATACTTGATTGCATCCAGGACCTATTTTGAGAGGAGCCCATTAAGATACTCTAAGGCAGTGGTTCCCAATGCCTCCTCCAACAATGCACATTTTCAGAGTCTCTTTTATCTGATACCCATTTCAGGTTTTGGAGTCTACCAACAAGCTGATGACCTGAATAAGGAGTGTTTGATTAAGGAAGGCATACAAAACGTACACTATTGAGGGCGCTTCAGGAACAGGTTTGGGAACCACTGCTACTCATCGGGCTCAGGGGAGAGGGGGCCAACTCTAACCAATTTTGGCCTCTGTGAATTTGAGCAATAGTACTGTATCATAGTCATCTGAAGCACATGCATATTCCTAAGAGGCTACATTTTATTCTGGCCCAGAGCAACAGGGAAATAAACAGATGAAAGAACACAGAGATGAAGGAGGCGAGCACACTTCACCTCAACTGCATGGCACACTCCAGCTCGGCTGCTCTGAGACGCAATACTACAACGAAAGGGGGCTTCTGTGTGTGCACTCGCATTCAAGAGCTTTCCCTCTGTGGCCCTCAAATCCGATCTTTGTTAAAAGCAGACATTAATCTTTCATTTCCTGTCAAAAGTCAAGAGGTCCGCAGAGTAAATCTACAGCAAGACAAAGCTCCAACGCCTCGGCCGCTGAACGACTTCCTTGTCAAGGTCTTGGCTTGAGAAAGCAACTAGGGTTTGGGCTTCAAACAACCGCACAAGGAACGATTGCCTGTTGGTTTTATATCTCCCAAGACAGTCTGAAGAAGGTCACAGCTGGAGCATGTTTCCATCGGCATTTTAGCTTCAGTGGTGTTCTCTTTGACAGGGAGTCATCCATCTACAGCGGACCACAATTCCCTTATCATCAATTAACAAAACAAGACTGTTTCAAACTCAAATTAAAAAAAAGAATTGGATCTACTGAACCAATTAGCATTGTTAATATGGGTAATGAGAGCGCCTGAAGGCACGAAACAGTTTTCGGATTATCTTTTCTTATTGACAAGCTGTAATGGGACATCTTGTCATCTATGTGGAAAGTAGGGATGGGTCAACTAATAATTGATTGGTGAGGTTGACTAGCTTTGTCTTGCATACATTTATAATTTTGCTGATTTTTAAGCAGTAGGGCGGTGGCAGTTGCAGCAATTACACCTCATGTTGTTTTCTGACCAGTTAAAAATAGTCAGACTTCCACATTGTTTCATTTCATTGTACCCTACCTAGCTAGTTTTGAACGTAATACTTCATAACTCTGAATAAAAGAGTATGACTGGGGTTGAAACCAGTCATATCACGGCAGGAGTATTATTTAAGGCAAATGGGTCAACTAGTCGTTCAGACAATGCACCGACTAGTTGATTTCGAAACTGCGTCGTTTTGCACATCTCTAACGAAGGAGAATGAAAGGACAGATAAAAGATTTCGACAAAACATAAAAGGGCTTCGTCTTTCATCTCTCACCCAAGCAGTGACTAATGTATGCGTCTGCAGAGCGAGTGAGACACAGTAGACAACGGCAAGGCTGTGCTTGATTTGATGAGCTGTTGATGAGAGCAGCCTGGATCCCTGTAGAGGCTTCAGAGAGAAAACGAGTGCGAGACGCACACACACAACCGAGTTAGGCCTCGATCTATGCTTTACTTCCTCCCCGAAGATCAACTTCAGCCAATCGCGGTACTGATTCCCATCCCCCCCTTACGTCCCCTGCCAACGGCTCAGCCAATCAGATGGCTCTCTCATCTGCCTCATCAGCACGGCCCTGGCGCCTCTCTCCCCTCCCTCATTTTCCATCCCCTACGTGCTCGTTCTAATTATGGAGAACAAGTTGTGGAGCACGGAGAGAGGGAGTGGAATCAAAGGAGCACGGGAAGACAGAATGGAGTGAAGGAGAGGAACGTCGGAATGGAGGGGGAGAGGGCCACATTGACAGGATACAGATCAGCCTGCAGGGCTCGGGGATAAACAACGATTCTTTCAAGCTCTCAGTAAATTAGAGCGCTGCAGAACGGCAGTGAGAGTGAGTCGGCCGTGTCTGTCTCACTGCAGCTGTATTATTGCGGGAAAGACACAATCCTCCCCTTCCAGCCAGTCTGTGACAAGAGGACGGGCAAAAACAAATGAAGGGTAGACAGCAGGACTAAAATGAGAGGGGGTAAAGCAAGAGAGGATAGAAAAAAAGCTGCTCTTTAGATGTGGAAATGATCAAACCAACCACAGATCAGTGAAGCACCAAAGTGATACAGCAAAAGCCTTTGTGAATCCCCAAAACCTTGCGAGTTGCCTACGTAGGCAGAATTTTAAGGCATCCGTCATGCCCCCGATACAAAGGCTGTTAGAAACAAAAAGTAGAGATCTTCTTTTGGACAAATTGTAAGACAGCATGTATCCTTTGGAGAAGGCAATCAAACAAAGCACTGCATCGAACAGTGCGGTGGAAAAAAAATCTATTCAAGATGGCAGACAAAGCAAGAGTATGCTTTCAACAATATATAATCTAAATAAAAGTATGTTAGTCTTTCAGAATAAAAATGGATAGTTTTACCGAATTATTATTATAGGCTTAACAGTGTCGTTTAATTGTGAAACACTTAACCCAGCTTAAAACAGTCCAGCAAACCAACTTGATGTTTTCCCCAGCAACTGAAATCAGCTGCGAGTCTTCTCAATCGCTCACGTGTGACGCACAATTTGTATACCAGTTATGTAGAACATATCAAAATGGTCACTTATGAGGTTACATTTTAATTTGTATGCTGTCATAGAAGGCAACTCATTAGGTTTTAGAACAAACCTTTTCCTTTTTTTCTTCCAACCCAGATTTAGTCGCGTTCTGCCTTCCTCTTATTTATGGATCTGAATATTCAGCTTCAGAAAACCATGCTGAGCTCTCATCGGTCTTCCCAGCTTTTTCTCATTAACCGCTTCAAATTCTCCACTCAAAAATTAGTTGGCTAGACTATACGCGCAATGCAAAGCGGCATATCTTTATTCTCAAAGAAGCTCAGGACACAGAAGAGGTCAAAAAAGAAAAAACTGAATGCTTCTTGTTGTTTTGGGTTATTGTGCTCATATTGAAGGAAATGGGGGGAAAAGATTGAGTCCTTGAATCAGATCTTTCAATCTTATATCATCCTGGAATCATTGTTTTCTGGGACTTATCCAGAATCTGAGATTTTGATGTGTTGACAGACGCTCCAAGGTGTTGATTGATTTTGAACTGCACAGTGATTCAGTGATTGGACCACCCAAGACAGATGTTAGTAATGTGAGAAAAAAGGACCATAAGGAGCACCAGGTGAGTTTACTATTCAAACCCTTCACTGGATCCAAATGCTTGAGAGTGAGATGTAAATAAATAGGAAGCCTTCAAATATTTTAGCGGTGCTGTGAGAAATATGACACACACTAGTATCGTTTAAAAAATGCTCAGATTTCTTACAATCCTGGGCATTTACAGCACTACAGCTGGGAGTGGTTCTTCATCCGGTTCAACTACAAGGCAACAGGGGAAAAAAACATAACTGAATCCGAACCAACTGAATCCACAACAAAAAGAAACAATCATTAAAGTCCAAATGGCTAGTGATTGTTAATGTTAGCATGGTGAAACAATTTCAAAAAGGCCCGCCGTCAACACAAGAGGTGTCCTGTTTCTGAGTGCCACAAGATGAGACTAGTATTTTTCTAGATTTATAACAGTTTACAAAATATGCTTTATACAGTAGTACCTCAAGATACGAAAGGCTCAACTTACGAAAAATCCAAGTTACGAAAGCAAAGACGAAAAATTGTACTGCTTTACATACGAAAAGTTTTCAAGATACGAAAGGTTTCTGAAAGTCCGAGATTCGACCCATAACAATTTTGAAACTCGCGCCGCACGCCGCCATCTTAGTTATAGTAGACTCGTCACCATCCTCCTGCTCTCCCATTGGTTCCTGATGCTAGCCAAGCCATGAGATCCTTCTCTCTAATTGGACAGCATCTCTCCCATCATGCATCTTCTATACGTACGTGCTGGCGTGCTTTAGCTCAGCCACTCCGCACCCGAAACATTAAATATTTTATGTGTTTTCGTAAAGTTAAGTGTACGTACGTATCTGCCGTTTGTCCTCCTCCTCCTCTGCCGCCACTTTCGGAGATCGCCTCACTCGAAAGGTAAGCTTCGACATTTTACGTTATTTCATTGTTTATAGGTCAATTTAGCTTTATTATGAAATTTAACGGGGTGTTTTTGGAGGGCTTGGAACGGATTAGCCATTTTACATGTAAAATGTGTTCCAAGATACAAAAAACTCATTATACGAAGGCCGCCTCGGAACGGATTAATTTCGTATCTCGAGGTACCACTGTATTATAAAAAACTGACAAACAATATACAAGATTTCCCAACTAAACTACCTTTAATAGTTTAGAAAGTGTTCTTTCTCCTTTTTCTCTGGAAATAATGCTGTTATAATACCAACATTTTAGATAATACATTTTTAGATACCTCAAACATTTTTTACAGTGTTCGGCTACGGAACCACGCCCACTGTTATTTTCCTTTTCTTTTTTTTTATAAAAACCATTTTGTTCAGTTAGACAACAGACACAACAATTACAAACTTAAAGCATTTGCTCCGCCCCATACAGCATGAGCTGCAAAGACGGACAGAAGAAAAGGAGAAATGAGATGACTGACCAGGCGATGGTAGAGAATATGGTCATTGACAAATATCTCATCTTGTAAAAATATACAGTGAGCACCTCTACTCCCTAAACGCAGAGTACTTGTGATCGCAAATATGCGAAGTGAAAGTGAAGAGCGAACGCGCCTCCAGAGGCGACTTCAATACCTCACATATAAATGTCTGCAAGTTATAGGCCCACAGAAACGGTATCAGAGTACGCATGAAAGTGAAAAACGAGCTTATATATCGGTGTGAAACTTTCTCACAATGACATCCCTAATCCTCGGTACGAACGAAAATATTGAATATTAAAACACAAAATAAAAATCTAGGTCAACCTCAGTAATGCACCTGGTCACTTCATCTGGGTCAATAACCACCTCATAGATTTACAATTTGAAAGCGAAAAGCCACTCAATTCTTCAGTGACCTTCACTGTCATGGTGAATAGAGGAAGAAACCTCTGATCCCATGATTCTAAAAGCTAAAGAACAGCATCTATCAGTCTTGAGAGCATCATCCTTCCTTCAACAGAAATGGCAAAAAGAAGGAAGAATTGACTAGGAAAGACCAAAAGAGGTCTAATTACATCTGCAAGGTCCAGTACATGTTTATTTGATTCGTCTTTTAAAAGGAAGTGCTTGATTAAATAAATAGAGGCCAGGAAGCGCATTTCAAATTCTCTTTAATGGAAGATGATGAAAAAGCCCACGGCTCGAGGCAGAGCGCGCAAAACCCACCACGAGAGAAACGCAGGCTATCAATCTCGCTCTCGCTCATACGCACTTTACCTCTTAATGTTTTCCCCAACTGCAATGCATTGAAGATCTGAACGCAAGCAAAGAAAGACTTTGAAATAGTCAGGTAAAAAGGGATAAACTGTACAGAGATTCCCGCCAGCCCATAATACCCTAGGCACGTAAAAGAGGTTTAAAAAATAAAGCAGAACACCAAAGCAATATTTGTTCTGAAAGATGACACAGGGGGAGACATGAATAAAATGTGTGTGCGTGTGCGTACGCAGCTCCGCTGCTGAGACAAAGCCATTTACGATTACAGCAACACAAGGGCTGCCAAAGAAACAGCGTTTTACCCTTCACAGAGGTGAGCGCTGAGCAAACTGCAGGTGACAGAAACTTTGATACACAGATAAACAGCACTGAGGTTGTTCTTATAACCTCCCCAGCTGTGATAAGCCAGCTGTGATGAGCTCTTACAGATGTGTAATCCTTCTCTCATAGACACGTCTTGGCGGCTGACACACTTCATCATCAGAAAGGGTTGCAAGTAGATGGCCCTCCATTCAAACATCAGTGAACACACATGATTTATATATCAGTACTTCCTTCAAACTAAAGACAGACCAATAATACGATTATTTCTTACAGTATTCACAAAGAATAAAGAAAAGCTATAATCAAAATATTCACTGCTAAAGTAACTTATTTAATGTACTGTTTGGATCATTTGCGCCAATCCACTAATCCACTGCACCAACATAAGATCTGACAATGGCTCTGAGGATTTCATCCTATACCTTACAGCAGTATAAGGGAACCGTTGGCTAGCATGTGGAGGTCTGTGCCATTGATGACCCACCATCAAACCAGTCATGCTGGACTGATGTTACACGCAGCATAACGTTCTCAACAATATCTGCAGATGCTTTCACGTCTGTCACATGTGCTCAATGTGAACCTGCTGTGAACATCCGTGAAGAGAATGGGGCATCTAATGCCAGACTTGAATTTTGGTGTTCTCTGGCAAATGCCAATTGAGTTGAGCTGTGAGCACAGGTCCCACTAGAGGACGTTGGGCCCTCGGTTTCTGACAGATTGGTCAGAAACATGCACACCAGTTTCCTGCTAGAGGTCATTTTGAAGCAGATACCAGTGCTGCTGCTGGGATGTTGCACATCTTTGTCCCTGTCTAGCTCTCCTCATGTAATAGCCTGTCTCCCAGTATCTCCTCCATGTTCTTGAAACTGTGCTGGGAGACACACTAAACCTCCTTGTGACGGCACATGTGGATGTGATGTCCTGGAGCAGCAGGACTGCCTGTGTAACCTGATCAGTTTACAGGAACTGACAAGGACTCTCACAAAACTAAAATCAAATCAGTCAGGTAGAATAAGGAGAAGAAGGAGAGAACAATTGTCTATGGCCACCACCTGCAAAATCATTCCCTTTTTGGGGATTGTCTTGCTGTTGCTTCTCCAGTGTACCTTTGTCTGCATCAAAGCAAGTGAAACTGATTTACAATCACTTATGCATCCTAATTGGACAGGCTAATAACTAAAGCCCAAAGTATTAGCTTAATTCAGTTAATATTTATTTTTAGATATAATAATCAATACTTAACAAAAGGTATACAAACATGTAATCTATACATAAGGCACCTTTACAGTGATCTGTCACGCCACATTAAAGGGCTTCAAAACTGTATTTTTCTAATCGGAAGTAACAAAATGCGGAGCTTATTGCGACGTTAGACTACAATGCTGTATTCGTCATAACACACATAATAAACGTACTGCTTGGTACATCAGCAGAGTGCTGTTTTACGCACCGTGGGTGATATTGTGTTTTTTTTGGTTCGGTTTGAATATCGTTACATCCTAGCTGTTGTCTTAAATTACCATTTAGATATGGGGTCTCCAAACTACGGCCCGCGGAGACCTTTTTGTCTACGAAAAAAATACATAAATTTACGTGTATCCTGCCAAGATCAGCCGCCGCTTACTTATATTATTATATTTTGGCATCCAGGAAACAATTTCAACATTCCCACTAATACAGGTGTCCATGTGTAGTGTATCATTGTGTTATTAAGTAATAACTGAATAAAATAATATTAAATGAATTATAAAAAACAACATCCCTGTTTTGATTCTTTTTTATTTGGACCTCGAGTGTGTAGTCGGCCCCCGAACTGCTGTTTGACAGTTAATGCGGCCCTCGTGCTGAAAAGTTTGGTGACCCCTGATTTAGATGGTTATAGAAAATTATGTCATAGTATATTTGCCTATAATATTCATTAAGAAATCTAGTCACATCACAGTTTTCATTAGGGGTGACCTATTGTTTTTAAACCTGATAATCATGCATCGAAGACTATGCTAATTGTGATAGTTTGTAATCATTTTTATAACGCAAATTAACGTAAAAAGCGCCGTAATGAAAAGTTCTGTGCATGATCTGCTGATGACACATAAATGTAAGAACAAAGACAGCGTCTGGTTTAAAATTAGTTTTTTGTGTGTGATTCATTTAAATACTCTCCTCCCATAAATTTTTGACTTTAAAAGGAAAACTTCTACAAATGCATAATCAAGGTCAGCCGCAAAAATAACCTGGTCCACGCCGGTTCTCAGCGCTTATTTTTCACAGACAGACAGACAAGAGAAGAAATATGAAACTGAAAGATTACACAAAAAGGAATAGAAAACAAAAAAGAGAAATGGTGACAATGATTCAAAACCATCGTTCTCTAATAATCTCATTTGACATTGGATCTCAGTCTTTCTATCTTGCGCTCTCTCTCTCACACACACACAAACACAAACAAATTTTCTCGAAGTAGAAAATTGTGCCATGATTCCAATGTGTGAAATATCCTCCTTTTCAAAGAATCCGACACAATATCAGGAATGACGAATCAATTTGACAGCACAAGATGCAAAGTAAACTTATAAAGACCCTGAAAGAGTGCAAAAGACAAAGAGAGAAGTTACCAGAAAGCCAGACACAAAACCCCACAGAGAAGAAAAATGACAGCGCACAGACACAAATGAAAGGTCGAACCATCAGGTGTTTCTACAAACATAGAAGCACCCAAACAAGGTCAGCTCATCAGCGGGGGTCTGTGTTGCCAGAAAAATCAACAAAGCCACCAGGGTCTCGAGCAGAGTCTTAATAAAGCTCTCAGAGAGCGATAGACTGAAGGGCAGTTAACACTGAGAAGGACAAACACATTCAGACAACGTGACAAACTGGATGATCTCTCCTGGAGGAAGTGAGATGCTCCACTTACACTGGAAGATACATTGAAAAGGTCCCATATTTTGACACATTTGTTTGCGCCACTATGTAATACAGCCATCACAAATAATATAATCAAAGAGACGACCTTCACAGTCACTCCACTCACTAGTCAAGAGTCAACATGGCTGTGATTCAGACGTAGGTATTCACAGCCTTACCTTGGTATTGCATTTATACAACATTTAGATAACATCTACTAACAGTGGTATTCAGATAGGAATAGCCTCCAAAATAAATTTATTAAAATAATCAAATATAAAATAACAATACTGTAAAGATTAAATATAGACTAATCCAGGGGTTTTCAAAGTGTGGGGCGCGCCAGACCATGCCAGGGTAGGCGCGGAGAGTTGTAAAAAATGAAAGTCTAATAATAACTCGCCCAACTTGTATTAAACACCCTTCATTTTCCCTGTGATGTCATTCTGTCGCGACTGCAAGCGGCAGTGGTGCTGAAGCTGTGGTGGAGAGTAGGCGTGTGCCGTTTAACCCCCGTCAATGCATCGTGTCCAGCCCCCAATGGGGGGGGGCGGCATTGGGTGGGTTGTGTCAAAAGGGAGACCCACTGTCTCAGACCTCTGGACAAATCCGTATTTAAAACTACAAAAATGATTAATTGAAGAACATCGTTTTACCTCGATTATTTTTCATGATCATTGGAAGCCGAAATCGAAATATCGTTAAATGCACAAGTTTTCAAATGGGTACCATCTTTATAAATAAACCATAGACTTGAGCTCATAATTAGTACATTTTCTCCTGAAAACCTCAAATGTTTCATGAAACTAACAGTATTTATTTTAATTACACAGAATTTTGATCAATTTCAATGAATTTCATACCATGATATGAGATGTTTGGTCATTTAAACACCTCATGTTTAAAAACCATCTACATAAAAGCCAGCGGCAAATTCCCGAAGGACTGGACGAGATCAAGCGGTTCCCGGCGAATACATGGCCGCTGACGGCCTGGAGCTCAATCTCTGAAAACATCTAAACAAATTGTCAAATAGGCGCTATGTTTATATCAAAGTTGCATATTCGAGGTCTAAATAAACTACATTCTTGCTTGGATGGAAAAGACTCTCAGCCAATCAGAATCGAGAACCAGAACAAACTGTTGTATAGTTAGTATTATCTTCCTGCTAACAGATATTGCAAAAGCAACATCAAACTCACAACTGTGATCTTGGATTTTACAGGATCTTTAAAATACATACTAAACAAACTACACAGTACAAAGACATGGGAGTTATGGGAGTTATGGATGTAGCTCACATAACGGTTTCCCATTTCAAAGGGTACTTTATACGAGACGTCAGGAGCTCTAGATCTCCAAGGGCAAATGTAGCCACGCAGAAGGCCACGTCAGCTTACACCATCAATCTTTCCTTCAAAAAATGTTGCACAAATAATTTAAGGACTTTCTGCAGTCAGGAAGCATGACAGCGGATTAGCGCCGTGCAAAGCTTGCACCATTTTGATGCCAGCCAGGTGGATTACATTACGCTTTCATTAATAAAAAGACAATAAGCAAAACGTTTTTAAAAATCACATCAGATTTCATGGGGATTCCGCAATTAGGAGCACGACCAGGTGGAGAAGACCAAAGGGCGGATTTCCACATTTGAAACGTAGAGCTACAAAACATTCTTCATTCATGAGAGAACACATTTTTCTGATCGTTGTCGCATTGATCCTGCTTATATTTTACATAAATGTCAACGCAAGACCAATTCTGTGAAACATCAGTTCATATTTATGGGTTCAGTTTAGTAGATCACAGTCTTCCATTGTTAAACAAACTTCCATTCCAGTCCAAACTTGCACCATTTTTCAGGCAGAAGTGGACTCTTTCTTTTTTCTTTCACTGAGGTTGTAAGGATACGAGCACAGCCTGATCCATAGGTTCCCTTTACGTCTTGGGATCTAATTTTCAACCCATGCTTTCTGACATTTTTTCCTGTGTAGTTCAGGCTGCATGAACAGCTGTGTTCCTTTGTACTTTTCTTGCGGTGAACTAGTGAAGAACTTTACTGTGAGAGACAATTATCCAAACGCACACACAGTGCAGACTTGCCGTTCATTGTGCTGTTATTCTCTTTGTCCTTGGCTGGAAGTTCACTGGGCCATTGTGTCAGACACATCTAAAAATAGGTCTGCCGGCATGAAACTAGCAGCCGCCTGGGGCTTTTAAACAACATTACCTCAGTCATCAAACCCCTGCGGGAAACCTATCATGACAGCACCAGAGACTGCAGCTCCACTTGTTTAAATACCCATGCAGCGTCTTGACTCTCTGCACACTAGAAAGCAGGCCTGGATGACTATTTTTAGGAAATGGATGGTAACTGGAATTCCTTTTGCAATTTGGAGTTCCTCATAAATCATTAGAGCCTAGAGAATATCTCCATGGATCACTGAGGAAAGGACAATATCGCACTTTAAGGAATAGTTTAGCAAAAATAATTTAGTCACTCTCATGTTACTCTAAACCAGATGACCTCATTCTTCCATGGAACAAAAACTCAGACGGCTCCTACATGGCGAGTGAAGTTCCACTTTATTCCACTGGTTCCCATGTACACTCACCTAAAGGATTATTAGGAACACCTGTTCAATTTCTCATTAATGCAATTATCTAATCAACCAATCACATGGCAGTTGCTTCAATGCATTTAGGGGGTCAAGACAATCTCCTGAACTCCAAACTGATTGTCAGAATGGGAAAGAAAGGTGATTTAGGCAGTTTTGAGCGTGGCATGGTTGTTGGTGCCAGACGGGCCGGTCTGAGTATTTCACAATCTGCTCAGTTACTGGGATTTTCCTGCACAACCATTTCTAAGGTTTACAAAGAATGGTGTGAAAAGGGAAAAACATCCAGTATGCGACAGTCCTGTGGGAGAAAATGCCTTGTTGATGCTGGAGGTCAGAGGTCATGGGCGACTGATTCAAGCTGATAGAAGAGCAACTTTGACTGAAATAACCACTCGTTACAACCGAGGTATGCAGCAAAGCATTTGTGAAGCCACAACACACACAACCTTGAGGCGGATGGGCTACAAAAGCAGAAGACCCCACCGGGTACCACTGATCTCCACTACAAATAGGAAAAAGAGCTACAATTTGCACAAGCTCACCAAAACTGGACAGTTGAAGACTGGAAAAATGTTGCCTGGGCTGATGAGTCTCGATTTCTGTTGAGACATTCAGATGGTAGAGTCAGAATTTGTCGTAAACAAAATGAGAACATGGATCCATCATGTCTTGTTAACACTGTGCAGGCTGGTGGTGGTGGTCTAATGGTGTGGGGGATGTTTTCTTGGCACACTTTAGGCCCTTTAGTACCAATTGGGCATCGTTTAAATGCCACGACCTGCCTGAGCATTGTTTCTGACCATGTCCATCCCTTTATGACCACCATGTACCCTCTGATGCTACTTCCACCAGGATAATGCACCATGTCACAAAGCTCAAATAATTTCAAACTGGTTTCTTGAACATGACAATGAGTTCACTGTACTAAAATGGCCCCACAGTCACCAGATCTCAACCCAATAGAGCATCTTTGGGATGTGGTGGAACGGGAGCTTTGTGCCCTGGATGTGCATCCCACAAATCTCCATCAACTGCAAGATGCTATCCTATCAACATGGGCCAACATTTCTAAAGAATGCTTTCAGCAGCTTGTTGAATCAATGCCACGTAGAATTAAGGCAGTTCTGAAGACGAAAGGAGGTCAAAAAGAGTTTTAGTATGGTGTTCCTATTAATCCTTTAGGTGAGTGTATTTTCTAATCCAATCCCAAAATTGACTGTTATAGTATTTCATGGGGAATGTTTGTTTTAATTGTATAACTTGTATGGAAATTTGTATTGTAATTGTATGGAAAAGAGCAACATGAACATTCTGTTAACATAAGAAAGCCATTCTCAGGTTTGGAAAGACATGAGTAAATGATGCAGTAAATCATGATGAGTAAATGATGCAAGTTTCTTTTTGGGTGAACCATTTCTTTAATAAGAGGGTAAAATGAGCAAGACCATAAATAATATTGATGAATATTAAGTGTTAAGTGTACATCCACTTGTATTTCTACAAGGAACGCATAAAGCATTTCTAGAAAAGTAAGGTATAATCCAAAACCTAGAGAAGACAATGTCTAAATTCTCAGACTAATTTTGGACTGTAATGTCTCACCGGGAGGCTGGACGGGCGGTCCTGCTGAGTAAGGCCCATGTCATCGTGGTTTGGTTTCCCAGACTGGACTCTGCTGCCATATCCCTCCTGGAGAGTGTCCTATGGAGAAAAACACAGAAACTGAGAAAGAGCAAAAGACTGATGGAAAAATAAAGAAGAAACATGCAGCCATTGAAGGGCTCAAACAGCCCAGAAAGTCTGTTTTGTGCTACAATACGCGAGCAGGCTTTCATTCACACGGAATAAGGTAATGATACAGTTGCAGACAGCGTGATGACGACGCCATCTCATAATTACGCTTCATCCATAGACGCTGATTCACACGAGCAGAACGGCTGTTCATGCAGAAACGCTGAGACATGTCTGATGGCTGAAACACAGACTCTGCACTGATATCAACTGTAAAATTATGCATAAGGTGATCAAAAAAAAGGAAAGGAATAGCTCACCTGAAAACTATTGGCCTACTTATGTTTAGCTGAATGTGCAAATAAAAGAACTGGATAATAGTTTTGTGTGACGTGATTCTACCAATATATATTCATATATAATTTTAATTATATAATAATGATTCTAACATTTGGGGTTGGTAAGTTTTTTTAATGTTTTAAAATGAAGCCTCTTATGGTCACCAAAGCTGTTCAAACAAAAACAGTTATATTGTGAAATATTTTTACAACTGAAAAAAACTGTTATAACTGTCTATACAAATATAGTTTGTCTATACTTAAAAAAATTCTAAGACTTTCGCATTGAGTCTTCATGCAGCTGCTTTCAGAAATTGTATTTTCCCTGGATTTTTTTCTTTCCTGTAAAAGTGGATACTTGAGTTCTCTCCGCAAATACACTTCAGAAAAGAAAACTGGAAAGAAAGTTGAAAGTGTGCCAACTAAGGTCGCCCTGCCCGCAAATCACTCATGTATACAAACATCACCCAGAACTCCCTCCCGCTTCATTCAACAGTGGGAAAAAACAGTGGGTAAAAAAGAAAAAAGAAGAGGGGCATTCCCGAGCCAGACGGAGCTGTATGTGTGTGTGTATTGACTCTGGGTCATGGCCAGGACACACACACACACACACACACACAGACGGCTGTTTACAGTTGGGCCATTACATCACCGCTCAGGCATGTGCTGATTCAGAACCGTAACAGCTGCTCCACCGCGATAACGGACAGGGAGACCTTCAATATTCACAGAGGCACAGGAAATCTATGCGATACCTCCCTAGTGACACATTTTTCTTCTCAAATGCTCAAAATCACTTTCATTATGATGGTGTAGGGCTATCGATATAAATACTGTGGAATTTTACTACACATGATATAGCGACTCCTAAACCCCTGCGAAAACATGTCCATTAAACATGCTCATTTATTTATTATTTAAATATTAATATATGTTCAATTCAATTCAAAACACTTAGCTTTCATCTATTTGAAATGAGACTGTTAAATACACAAGTGGAAAAGGGGGCTGAAATGTTATGAAATACAGTAATACCTCGGTTTACGAGTTTAATTCTTTTCAAGAGCGAGCTCGTAAACCAAAATGCTCGTACACCAAAACAAATTTCCCCATAAGAATGCACTAAAAATCAATCTATTCGTTCCACACGACCACAAATGCCCATTTTAAATATTTTTTGGGTTTTACCCTATTAATTGCAGTTAAAAATTATAACCATTAAGATCGCATATAAATACTAATTAATAATTGACAATTAAACTCTAAACTCACGGGAGCCGCGAACGAACGCACGGGAGATGATATGAGAATCAGGTGTGTCAGTGCTCAGTGACAAAACACACACACACACACACAGGCAGAACTAGGAGACAAAAAATTCATGAACCGTGACAGTTACTGCTTAGAGGTAATGTACATGTATATTTCACTACGTGAACAATAGCGATCACAATTAATTAATATTAACAACATGAGGTAAAACCGCTGTAAATCACTTATAAAAGTATCACTGTGGTGAATGATGCAGCCAAACAGAGCGACACTGAGAGAATGAATGAGTTAAGGGGTGATAAAGGGGTTGGAACCGCATGACTGTTTAATGAGAGGCTGTGTTTAGGATATTTCCAGTAAAAATGCGCACGACGATGTTGAGCGTTAGGACTTTTTCCACACAAAAATGCGCGTGGGTGAGGGAAAAATTTTCTCGTACACCGATTTGACCCTCCATGCTCGTACACAGATTTGCTCGTATACCAAGTCGCTCGTAAACCGAGGTATTACTGTAATATGAAACCAGACTACATTGTGATGTACAACTGATTATGAGTGCAATTGATTATAGAAAAATAAATTAGGGTTGGGACTTTATTCTACCCCTCAGTTGTTGGCCAACCCTCATTTATCATATAGGTCTATATTTTATAGAAGCATGCATTGAACAAAATACCATTTTAACTCAAGGTTGTGCTATAAAGTGCTTTTCCGTTAAAATATTTACAAATCAACTAATAATTTACATTTACATTCATGCATTTAGCAGACGCTTTTATACAAAGGGACTTCCATTGCATTCAAGGAACACATTGACATTTTAATCAGTTCTTGTCGTCCCTGGGAGTCGAACCCATGACCTTGGTGTTGCAAGCGATGCAACAAGAAGCTGTAGCTCAACAAGTAATAATAAAGTTTATTAATGTTTTACATGTAGTTATTCCAACCACCCCTGTTGCTTTTTATTGATGTTTGATGGGCTTTAAAAAAACACATCAATGGAGTAGCTCCAATTGCCTGAGGAAAGAGTATTGAGGTCAATATGTTCTGATTTGAGTCAGAGCTTTCTGCTTCATTTCTTCATCTAATTCCTGTTTTCTCTAAACCGAGGGGCTGTGCTGAACGAGACGTGTTTACACAGGGTGTGTCTAGTGTGTCTAAAACGTTGTCGTAAGAAGACAAACGCATCCGAGACTCGAAAAACTAAACATGTCCATGAAAACATCAAATCCATCTCTTTATGGTTTCTCGAGTCCCTTGTGGCTCTATGGTTTTAGCACAATGATTAACGGATTGTTCTTTGAGCTTCAGATAAAACGAAAAACATCCCTTCAGTGTGATTAATGCCCTATTGTAATGGCTTGTCTGAAATTGCATCATGCCTGCACAGTTTTGATGTTTAGTCGGCACGTGAGGGACATAATGCCTCTTTAAAAGACGCTATAAAACCTAAATACACAGTATTTACTTTCTTAATAAATGTCCCTAGTCTTATTGTTCCGGATTCATCAGTGCATGCGACTGTAAAGAGATGGGGGGGTGAGTTAATTTTTATAACCTTTCATTAAAACGTAATGGCTTTCTCTCTTTCAGAAATTGCTTTTTCTGCTGATTGTTACCAAGTCCATGTGGGCAAGGAACAATAAAATGAACCAATAATATCACAGTCAGCCAATATTGATGAATCAAATCCCAAACTGGTCTAGCAGTGATTGTGAATGAAGTTATGTTGTCTTTAACACACACACACTTTTCAGAAACGGTATGGTCAGCAGATGCTCTGAGACTGGGTCAGCTAGATGTGCCTTTCATGGCAAGCACATGGTGTTAATTGACGTCATAAGGCAAACAGAGGAGAGCGTCAGGCAAGAGGTCATGAAGAGACCACTCTGTGAAGCTCTAATGAAAGCCAGTGCTTTGATTTAGCGGTTGATTTTAACCAGACGAAGGATGGGGACTCTGGGGATAATGAGGAACGCTTGTTCACTAACATTAAACAGTCTTCAGGCGCTTCAGCAATGAACCATCATTTGCAGAATATAATACATATACGACATCCTAAGTAGTATGTGAGATAAGAATTACTGTCACCTAAGGCCCCCTCTTTACACCTAGTATAAAGATGTGTTTTGGTCGATTGGATCACCAGTGGACGAGGAAGACAGATACCAGTTTACGCCTGGTGTTTTAATCCGTCTCTTTTGTCCACTTTCTGTCCTGATTTCTTCAAGGGGAGGGTCTATGGGCAGGTAAATGTACAATATGAGCTTTTTCAGATCTTTTGATCTAATGGACAAAATAAGCTTATTTAAAGAAGACGATGGAAAAACACACAGAGCTTTCGTTTCTGCTCTGAGAGACACAAAACGATGCTGAACGCTGTGAATGCGTGATAGAAATCAGGAATGGTGAGAGAATATTGTGCTTGGTATCATATTTAAACCAAATTTGGGTCTTCAGCAGACAAACTGCACCTCCTGTTTGGCTAGCGCTTCCCATAATGTTTCCCATAATGCTTCCCACACTTTAAGTCTGTAGTCTTTTTGAAAGCAAAGGCTGTTTGAAAGCATTCGACCACATGAGCATTTAAACTACGAAAATAATCCGGTTTTCAACAAGTGGTTGAAAGTGGACACTCTCAAAAGGTTTTAGACCCGTTTACACCTGTATTTAGCATCATCCACTTGTGATCCGAACGACTAAAACACATCGTAATACCAGGTGGAAACTGGGCCAAAAAGTATTATGCAGAAAAATGTATGTGAATTTGCCAAGATGGAAAAAAATTCTAAGTTAAGATTTGAGACTAATTTATATTTAGTTTATGCTAGAGCTGTACAATTAATGGTTAATAAAATGCGATCTCGATTCAAACACCCGCACAATCTCACTCCTAAATGACAAAGATTCACCCTTGTCTATTAAACCTTGAGCAAATTCACAATCATTAAAATCAGCATGGGTGCTGCCACTGAGTCAGAGAGAGCAGTCATCATGTACAAGTTTGAAACTGCTTCACAAAGTGTTTTCAGCCACATAGTATCGTTATTTCTATGTTAAAAATATTCATATTATTACAGAAGTACTGAGATATAAGTTTATAAAAAAAATTCATATGTAAATATACGGATGCAATAAAAAAAACTTACTTTTGAGATTCATCACTTTTTGAAAGTAAAACTTGATGCTTCAAATAACGATGTGAGTGAGTCATTGAATCATCCATTCAGTGTTTTATTTTTATTAGAATATACAGTAATCCTTCGCCACTTCGTGGTTCAAGTTTCGCAGCCTCAGTGCATCGCAGATTGTTCAAAAATATTCATTGAAAAAAAAAAACATTTTTTTAAATACCGCCATATCGTCAGCCGTATTGCGGAAAGCAGCGTTGCTTCATCGTGATGCGAGAGAAAAGGTTTCCCAGGATGCCAGACAAAGAGAGAAACTCTCTCAAAGGCTTTGTACACACCCACAGCACTCAGACAAGACAGGTGATTGGTTCACAGCGCAAGATCGACTAATGAGAGCAAGAGTGGAGTGGGAGCCTCTTCGCCTTTCTCAGAAGCAAATGTTGACGATCCAGCGCTATCTGACGATGAGGCGCTTCCCGAACTGATTTAAAGGCCTCATTATACCAGTGCAATAACACCATCATCATCATCATTCATCGAACCGCACAGGTCTGTTATCGTCGTCATTACTGGAGTCTCAAGATACTGCTGTCATTGATGAGTGTAGAGCAGAGTGCAATACGTATCATATGACAGAGTAAAGGTTTTATAATTAAATAGATTAAATTCAAATATAAGCAATATAGCCTATATATAAAATATAGGCAATCCTACTTCGCAGATTTTCATCTATGAAATAAGGTAATGGGGTTCTGGTCGAGGGATCGAGGGATCACTGTATACGGATACAATAGAAAAAAACTTACTTTTGAGATGCATCACTTTTTGAAAGTAACTTGATGCTTCAAATAACGATTTGAATCATCCATTCGGTGTTTTATTTTTATTCAAATTAAATCAGATTTATTCAACATTTTAAACTGACTTCAGCAATTAACATTTAGTCAGAACTTCTAGTAATTTGTATGTTGTGTTGTTTTAGTTGTCTGTTCAGAATCAAGTGAGAATCTTGATCTCGGATTGAAGCAAACAAAAATTATCCAAAATTGAATGCAAATGCAAAAATACGTTTTAAATTTGTAGTTGTAAAGATTTCACTGGTACATCCGGCCCCAGATGCTTACGAGTGCACTGCAGCAAAAAGTTAAAGTTGCATGACACAGCCTTACTTTTGCAAGCCTTTCCCTTTTTTTCTCTTCGTCCTTGTAACACCCCAATAAAAATCAATGGACTAGCAACATTCCCTGGCATAATCTCCAGGATGGAAGCATCCTAATACTTTCCCCGATACCAAAAGAGATTGTGACGGTTCTATTGTGCTCACACATTTTTATATGTATAAACCAAAAAGTCACGTAACTCTGAATTGAAGTCAAATAAATTTAGATGGGTTTTGGGTCAGTGAAGGGTATTTTTGAATGTTTATTATGTGTTATATCGTCACTACTCCCATATTTCATTCATCGCATTTTGTCAAGCCCAGTTCCGCTTTCTTTCGCCTGTGAAATTTCGATAAGCAACGGTAAATGTGAGCACAGCTTTAAAAGAATGTGCAACAGCTTTAGTGCGTAATATTAGTATGCAAATTTGGACACGGCCAAATTCTTAACATTTTGAAGTTCAAAGTTCTGCCTGAAGAAAGAGACCTAAAAACACAGTGGGGCTCCAAAAATCTGAGACCACAACTAAAAAAGCTTCCCTCTTGTATTCATTTCTAATTTGAAAATATTTTCCATTGCAAATTCTTTTTTTCAGCATAATAATTTGAGTGAAAAGTTATCCTACTTTTGCTTCAATGACAGCAGCACTCGAGCTGCATGAACATCTTTGTCCAAAACAATTCACATAATAAGTGTCACAATTTGATTATACATTTCATCTTCATTTTAAGCAACTTCTCTTTGTTTAAAATGAAAAACCTAAAACTTTCTCAATGTGCTCTCAGACATTTGGAGGCCACAGTATCTCCCACTTGCTGCAGTGTTCCTCCTCCCTACAATCTCTCCTGTCAGAGACACTGGAAGCAATGGCACAGAGGAAGAAAATGAAACCGTTTTTCTCAATCAGTCTCAGTGTCATATAAGAGAAAATGAAAATAATGCCTTTAAGGTCCAGGGAATAAACAGAGAGCGTGATAGCAATATGAGGCGAACGGCAGAGCTGTCCTCACTGATATTACACACACACCCAGGAGACATTCACTCAAGGCCAGTTTCTTATTACCGCTTTCTCCAAACCATTTGAGTGTGTGTGCTGCAGCCTGTTAACAACAAGTTGTGCGTAAAAGAGAAAAAATGTGTGTTTCTCTAGATACTCAAATGTGTGTCTGTGTGTGTACGTGTGCATGTGTGTGTAAGTGTGTGAGAGGGAGAGCGCGCGAGTGTGTACAGGAGGTGGAGCTAATTGTATTGTGCAGACTTGAGGAAAATAAACCACACTGAAATTCTCATTACACGTGGAAAATTGTCATTCTCGTTATAATGTGAAAAACAAAATTCACAATTTTATGCACCTATTGTCATCGGGACCTAAAACTATAAATTGAAAAAGCTGAAATAAAATAAAATATAAATACGACTTGAAAATTAGAAATGTTGCCTTGACAATAAGTTGAAGCAGTAAATTATTAACTGGAAATAAATAACTAAAACTAACTTTTAAAAAAATAAACCTAATTTACAAATTTAGCAATTGCTAATTTAGCAATTTACAAAACAAAAAACATGAAAACTAAAAATATAAATATATAATCCTAATTCAAAATATTAGTAAAACTAAAATAAAACGTATGAACTACAAAAACATTTAGATTTAAACATTTGTATTTATATATAGTTGTAATTGTTATACTGGTTTCAATTAATGATGGATTAATATATGTTTGTTTTTTTTGCATTACAGTAGTGAGAATCGGGGATCAAAATGTGCGTAACTGTCATGAAAATAATGACTATAATTCCAAAAATATAGGCATAGGAATATTAGGAATATTGGTTAGTTGGCTGACTCAAACACTTATTGGTCGGAGAGTCTTTTTTCATTTTTATTAATATTCTAATTTTATTTAATTCCAGACATTGCTTGTGCTCGCCTCAATGTAGGATTCTCACTATACCAGGGGTCTGCAACCTTCAAAATCAAAAGAGCTATTTTGGCCTCTTTACTACCGAATAAAATTCACGGGAGCCACAAAACCTATTTCATCTCTAAAATTAAAATAACACTGCATAGGAAGAGGGCCAGAGCATATTACAGTGCATGACATCATACTTGCGAGTTCACACACCTCTTGAATCTTAATTTTAGTGATCTCCGACTGGCAAAGTCGGACATCATTAGCGGCGACGTGAATAACAATCTCCAATCTGGTTTATATCTAGTTTGCAATACATAAAATAACTAAAGTGTGATCCAGCACGCATCCATGTACCATCCTAAATGCAGTCTATCAGGACACTATCAAGAATGTAAATCTTTCCAAGGGCGTGATGATTATATCGAAGTTACGTTCAAATATAAATGATGAGATGGAGAGGCTTCTGTTGTTGTGGATAAAGAAGCAGATGTCACGAGATACCATTATCAAGACGATCATCTGTGAGAAGGCCAGCTTAATCTAGGATGAGTTGAAACAAAAGCAAACAGCTGAGGAGAGGGAGACATCAACGCCAGGGAAGTCATTCAAAGCAAGTCGAGGATGGTTTAGTAAATGTAAGAAGCGTACTGGCATCCACTTGGTGGTGAGGCATAGGGGAGGGGCAAGCACAGATGTGAAAGCTGCGGAGTACGTTGAACATAACATTTTGAAAGAGAGACAAACAAATCTCTCTCGATAAGTATTTTGTTAAAAGGTCTGCGCCAAGTGAAAGTGAGGTAGTCAGGCGAAAAAAGGTAAGAAACGTGAAGAAAAGTAAAGAATACAAATCGAAAAAGCAAAACAATAATAGAAAATAGAAAAGTTTAAAAAAAATACGTCAGCTAAGTTCAGTTTTGTTAATTTAAGTTTACGTAAGTTACGTAGTGTTTGTGTAAGGGACGATACGGAACCAAGTGTCTGCGTACCAACCCCCTTCCTCCCAACTCCGCACATGCCGCTACTGCCTGTAAAAACGCATATTTAAAACCACATTTTATTTGATCTATACTGTATACATGTACTATAATTGTGTGTGAGTGTGTGTGTGATTTTTTTCCATTGTTACGGATCTGGAATGGATAAAAAAAAAAAAATTATTTCTTATGGGAAACCATGATTCGAGATACGAGCAATTCGAGTTACGAGCTCCGCCCTGGAACGGATTATGCTCGTATCTCGGGGTATCGCCTAAATTTTAACATTTCGTTATTAATTAGTACCAAAGTACCAATACTTTTAACAACCTTCAGGATGTGTTCACACTTTGGATGTTTGGTTGGATTAAAACAATCCCTATGCGATTGCTCTGTTAGTGCGGTTCCTTTGAATGAGTGTGAACGCCGTCATCCGATCCCTGGTGCGCAGAAAACGAAATATGAACGCAGCACGAAACCAAATACTTCTAAACAAACCAAAAAATGGGACATGATGTCACAAGATGCTCAAGCATACCTGTTTTGTTTCGTCATAGTGTTAAGATGCCACTATGAACGCAAAGCGGACCAGGACTGTTTTTGTTTTTTTGGTCCGGACCAATTGAACAAAGTGAACCTACAGGTGTGAACACACCCTTTTAAAAATATATATATAGCAAAAATCCAACATATAACTTTTGAGGGTCATCAAAGAGAACTAATACCCTTTATTGCAATTTAGTCCTCTAAATGCTTACCTGTTGTGTTGTTGGGCGCTGCTGCATGTAGGGGGGTTGAGAGGGGGCCACAGACTGCTGCTGGGGAGGGCTGAAATACGGGGGCTGCCCCTGCTGACAGTAGCCGCCCATTCCCTGTGGCCCGTACTGAGCAGGCATCTGCTGAGCGAGACAAGGACAAAAACATGAGAGTCAGCACTCATTCACAGACAAACCATCTCAAAACCTTCTCAAGTGTTCACGAGGCATGCCACGGCAGGGAGGACAATTATTATTAATCTCTGAAGCATTTTAAACGGTGATCCGCCCCGGAACATTAACCGACTACTTGTCAACGCTAATCCGATCTGAAATTTCTGCGTCTGGGGCGTGACGTCTCAAGTCAGGAGTAAAAGATTCTCACAGCGCAGGAACAGGTGGCGTTTTGGATTGACAGCCATATTTACTAACAGGTGTGACTCTTAAATTGCTCAGTGCCACACACAGGACAGGAGTGGATCGAATTACACCTGTATGAGCAGTGCGACTGCACAATATAGCTCAATAAACACACTGTGCTTTTTGGTGATATTCAATATATCACTCATTGTCAAAAATTGGTGGGGTTTCTGTTACCCCAGAGGAACCTAAAAGGGAAAAGGGGTGGAGGGATGTATTGATTAATCGACTACTCACAGAAATAAATCGGCAGATTAATCGATTATTTCAAATTATCGTTAGTTGTGGACCTAGTCACAGATAGGATGCGGTCAGTCTCTCTCAAAATCCAACCATGGATGAACACAACCCCATTTAGCTCCCCCAAACAGGACTGACAACCGTATTGTGCCGCCATGTGAACGTAGCCAGTGAGGGATGATGGGAGACATCTGAGCACCGAGGGTCCCTGTGGGTGTGTTAGTGCTTTAGTAATCCACAACTGTTCCCCCTCCTTTGATTCACGGCAAGCTGTTATTGTGACGCTCTTATGTAAAAGCTTTTCAAGGCAACAGCTGCTATTGGCACGCTGTCCTCCCATCTGAGCCCCCCGTTACCCGCTCCCTTCATCCGCTGTAATTCTCATTTGTCATTCATACCAAACAGAAAACAAATCCACGAACCATGATGATGTGTTTTTCCCGCTCATCTCTCTAATACATGCAGAAGTATGTCAGCGACGGTACGTGCACATACTCTCACGAGGCTCATATGGGAATTGTGTTGAGAACCGTGTTCTCTGAGCTTCTTTAATGAGGAAACGTAAGTCAAGCAAGGACAAACCCTAATCTACGCTACAAAAATAATTTTCTCAATCAGATTTTTTTTCTCCTTTTCCATTAGAAAGTAAGTCGAAGCCATAGCCTTGTGGACTGAAACGCCCCGGGTGACCCGAGCTTGAGACCCGGATTGAGATTCTTTCCCAATCATGTTCCTCTTTCTCTTCTCCCATGGCTTCCTCATCACTGCCAGCGTAAAGGGGGCAAAAAGTCATTATGAGAACACAACTGTGTGTGTGTGTGTCTGTGTCTGTGTGTGTGTGTGTTATATAGTAAAGTACTTCATTGTACTGATGAACACGCACTCTCAAAACATTAACAACTACCAGGACTGACATATATACATAACATTATAATGAAAACACTATTGTAATAACATGTAGTTACACATTCTGATTAGCGCGTAACTTAAAGCTCACTTATGCATTTGTGTCACTGTGTGCAGATATAAGTCGCAATATTAAGTTTATGTAGAATAAATGTATGATTAATTTCATATAGGATGCTTCGTTGAGCTAATAACCCGCAGCGCTTCACAGATCCGGTGATCATCTGCAGCAAGTGATCAAACAACAATGCACAACATTAATAACTATGATTGGAGCTGTAATATACATACATACACTGCGTACACTATTGTAATAAAGTATAGTGAATTCTTTGGGTTTATTTGTTGTTTCAGTGTGTTGTTACAGGAAGTGCGCGTCCACAACAGGAGGTGCCCATTCTGACTACCTTAACTTAGTTCAAGTTCATCTGAGCGTGATGTGCTAATTTAAGTTATTATATACTGTTTTTTTTTTTTGCGTTAATTAATCCTCTATACCAGTGGTCCCTAACCCCCAAACCGCGGAGCGAATTCGGGATCAAATAGTACCGGGGCGCGGAGCGAATTCGGGATCAAATAGTACCGGGGCGCGGCAGTAGCACCTCAATGCAGTACACGAGATCCAGGGGGCGGAGTTGGATCCAGATCCAAGGGGCGGAGTTAAATCTAGATCCAGGGGGCGGAGTTGGATTTCCTTCCACTGCATTCTGATTGGTCAACAGATTCCCCACACTTCGTACTTGTTGCTCTATCTTTTCCGCATCGAGTCGTAACTAGTTAGTTATTCTTTTGACGTAAAAACAAACTTGCCGAAAACAAATATTAAAGTTTTTAATAGTTACAAACACTGTAGTTTATACGTTGTGGTAATTTGTATAAAATACGTGGCTATTGTCCACCACTACGTACTTACACGTAGTGGTGGACAATAGCCACGTATTTTATTAATTTGGAGAAACGTTTAAATATAATCTAAAACAAAAAAGATTACTTACAAATTTCGTAGATTCACTGTATTCTTTGATTGGCTGATCTTTAACCCCTTTCAGTAGTCCACATGCACTTTGATTTCCAATACTTAAGTATATTAATTAGTAGGCACTTAATTCAAGTTTAAATTCAAGTAGAGAATGTGCTTTTTTCACTACTGATTATGACACTGTATGTGACTAAATTATAGCAGCACTAATTATACTTATAAGTCACTTATAAGTGACTTCACAAGAGCATCTGACTTCATTTAAATAGCATGAGCATCTCACTTGCAAAATGTATTACCAACGCAATTAAATTGGAAAAAAAAGTTTATTAACACACGAGCTAAATCAGACATTTTGAAAACAGTAGGGAAACTTTGAAGGCAAAACATAAGGAAAACGACATTGGGAGCACACAGAATTAGACCATGTGTGATGATGACCATGAACATGTGTGATGGGGCGGCGGCGGGGCGAAGTATATATAATGGGAGGAGTTGGATCTGGATCCAACTCCTCCCCCTGGATCTCGTGTTCCGCAGTGAGGACCATCTCGGGCGCGGAGCGAATTCTCAACAATCTTGCGCGCATCCCCATCTCTCTCCAGGAAGGACACAGGAAGTGAAGAGACACGACAGGACTACGATAGTAGCCCAATGTTTTGTATACTTTATTTTTTTTTTAAATAATATATTTTTTGGTAATGCTTTACAATAAGGTCAATTAACTAGAACTTGAAATAAAGGCATGAACTAACAATAACCTTTGTTAATGTAAAATATTGGTGTTCATGTTAGTTCACAGTACTTTAATGTTAACGGATACAATTTTGGATCTTAATTTTCTTGGAAAATGTTGAGATTAACATTAACTAGATTATATTACATTCGTTGTTGGATCATGTTAACTAATGCTAACAATTGACTTGCCTGCCTCTCCTCTCATTCGCTCCATCTGAATAGTGCATGTATTATGCATAATTTTAGTCATTCCCGAAGGTTTCGTTCTCACACCAAAAGCACGAGCACCTCTGATCTATAAAAGGGAGTTGCACATAAACCCGCCTCTCAAACTGATAGTCTATTTTGTGGCTTATTGCTCTTAAACGGTCAAATAAAAAAATGTCAAAATGCCTATCTTGGTGAGTATTCGGGAAAATACAGTCAGTTTTGGAACTTAAATAGTTGGGAAAGAAAACATGTTGTGTAACAGTATATGTCGGATCCGTGCATAAACTCTTAAATGACAGCAGCCTAATAATCCTAATG
Organism: Rhodeus uyekii; assembly: GCA_037043235.1. Taxonomy (NCBI): domain Eukaryota; kingdom Metazoa; phylum Chordata; class Actinopteri; order Cypriniformes; family Acheilognathidae; genus Rhodeus; species Rhodeus uyekii. The sequence continues at coordinate 1,721,526 of JAWRVZ010000021.1, read as the reverse complement.
CTGTCTGTCATGTTCATCAAAGAACAAAAGAAAATCTCTCTTCTTTTGTAACTTTAATTGTACAAATTAGTCTGCATTTAATTTATACAATGAAGACAATCCAGTTATTTTACATTTGATTTTTTTTTTTCTGTTGTACCGGAATACCCACCTGAAAAAGTATATCCTAATGTGTTTATTTGTGCAATTTATTTCTATTTTTGTACATTTAGTTCAAAGATTCAAATAAAACTGTGTTCTGTTTAATCCATTGCAACAAAAATAAGCAAATAATCAAAAGATTCTGAGACAAAAAAAGCATCTGTATGCTTGTACATATGGCAGTTTTCCATATAGAAAACATGACAACTCAATGTGTGAGCTTTTTATTTTTTTGCATTGTAACACCAGCATTTAAATATTCAGACATTTCTATAGGATTTGTAACCATCTGTGTCATTTGACGTCAAAGGATAACTGCCATGCATTTCCAGCCTTTCCATCACTGCAATAAAACACCAGGATTTAACAGGACAGTGCAGAATTGCTCCAAAATCCCACAAAGAGATTGGGTCCAATCACAAACAGCACATTTAATCCATGTCTCTGCCATGTACTGTGCTCGTCAAAAAAATGTGGACAGCAGGGCAGATGAGAGGCGGTCAGACGGTCAGAGGTAGTGCCTTGTGGGGGGATGATGGCTTCTGTTGATTGTGTTGTGATAGGACCTGTCCTCTTACAGAACCTTCAAAACACCTGCCACACACCTGCTCCACATCCACCTGAGCTCACACACGCTCATTAAACACACGCCATCATCACACGCCGCAATGGGAGTCTGATTGGACAAAAGGGCAAACAGAGTTAAAACGGAGGATATTGGGTTTGCTGGAGCTAGTGGTAAAGAAATACATATTTAAAGATGCGAGTCGCCCCGCTCAATGTGGCCATGTTGAATGGCATGACCCGCGGACTGTTATCTGACGCGTTTTTGGATTGTTCTGCTGTTGAAACACTTTTACGGACAAAAAGCTTCCAACAACATGAGCTGTGGAAAAAGTGATCTAAATTTCGTGCAGAAATGTAAATGTAGGTAGTAAAGTTATTTTGAAACCACACCAATGTCTATGAGGAAAAAAATTTAAACAACTTCAGAGTTCGAATAATCAAATTTTTATAAAATTAGTGAAACATTTTAGCAGAATAAATTATTCAAACACCAGACAAGCTGAATGAAAATAATCAATGATTTTGAGAATATATATACAGTAATACCTCGGTTTACGAGTGACTTAGTATACGAGCAAATCGGTGTATGAGCATTGTATCGGTGTGCTAGAAAAATATCCCTTCGCCCACGCGCATGTTGTTTGTAAAAGTCCTAACGCTCAGCATCTTCGCACGCATTTTTACTGGAAATATCCTAATGACAGCCTCTAACAAAACAGTCACACGGTTCCAACCCCTTTATCACCCCTTAACTCCATTCTCTCAGCGTCGCTCAGTTTGGTTGCATCATTCACCACAGTGATACTTTTATAAGTGATTTACAGCAGTTTTACCTCATGTTGTTAATATTAATTGTGATCGCTATTGTTCACGTAGTGAAATAAATGCGTCCAGTACAGTTTCGTCAAGTTACGAAATTCTCCCTCTAAGAAGTAACACCCCGCCCCCCCCCGCCTCTCGTCTCCTTCACGCCAGCAGCGACGCTACTCAAAGGTAAAGTGTGCGTTACAGTAAATTGCCAAGTATTTTTATAGTTTAATTGTCAATTATTAATTAGTATTTATATGAGATCTTAATGGTTATAATTTTAACTGTAATTAATAGGGTAAAAGCAAAAAAATATTTAAAATGGGCAATACATTCTTATGGGGAAATTTTTTTGGGTGTACAAGAATTTTGAGTTACTTGGAACGAATTCAACTTGTAAACCGAGGTATTACTAATATAAATAAAATAAATAAATATATATATATACACACACACACACATTTATTTTATTGTCCATTTCCCCTTTTTCTTCAGCCTTAATATGGTGTTTTCCTCTAGGTTTTCAGCTTAGTCTTCTATTTTTTTTCTACAGAAGATCAATATAAATAACAGCAGGATTCCCCTGATATCAGACCAGATGAACATCCAATTTCAGTAGGTTTGTTTAAAAAAAGAAAAGAAAAATACAAACACCACACCATCCTCTGGTCATCTACGGTCTCCCAGTAGATAAAAGTCATTACAGAGTCCCACTCGAACGCTGACAACTAACAGCTGCACAAATGCATGGCGCACCCCTCGGGTTAGAGATTACCCCAAAACTCTCTCCTGTAATGATCTCATTATGTGCTGGCAGCATTCGGTGATGTCTTTCTTGATTAGTGCCTCTCCTACATTCCACCGTGCCAAGAGGAGATTGCTGATTCTGATCTTTCCTTCTAAAAAGGTCACGTCCGTACCCAGGGGCAATCACAGGAGGAAACTGCTCACGACTGCTGTCCTGCTGATCTCATGTCAGTATAGCTGACCAAAGATCAGTGTAATGGATCTGGAGGTAATGAAAAGAAAGTGGCTGAGAGCTGAAATAGCAGTTTGTGTTTCTAAGGTCCAAAAGACGCTCAAGTACGTGAACCCAAACACTCGATTTCACGCATCACTGTTTTCCCAAATTGTGTCAAAACAAGGTGACATCCAATAGCTGGAGAAGTCTATCTGATAGCGTCACCATTCATCTCTATGGCAGTTGCTTAGCAAGTGCAGTAGTTAATCTGTCAACATGTTGATAACTAGCCCCCAAAACTATGCATTTTTCACTTAAATACTAAACAAAACCTTTGTACACTATATGTAACTTCTATAACCAGGACTGGAATTGCAATAGTAAAGACAACAGATCAGTAATCTTGGCTAGCTAACAGGCTAGCGTAATGCTAATGACAGTGGTTTAGATTCAAATGCTATAAATGTCAGGGTTTATTCACAAGATTATATATTATATACATATACGTAAACACTGTATAAAATTATACGATAAGTTATATTTAGCAATTTATCCAGATTCAAAACAAAGCTGGAATCAAAAGCTACAAACCTACAACCGCAAACTGCTCACCAGCGAGAAGGACATGAGTTCAGATGGTGCCTGGTCCAGTAAAGAGATTCAGATGTTAATTCACTCACCTTTCTGACAGATTCAGTGGATGATTTGTTAGGGTATGGTCACATTAGCTACATTTTGCCTTTTGTCTTCAATCAATTTCGTAGAAATATATAACGCACAGCTCATACAGAACTACCATAACTAAATCTATGTGACCAATTGAATTTGTGTGGAAATATTTCCCAATCACACAAAATTCCAGATCACATGGAATCTACTGAAAAAAATAGTAGTTGCACACCTTCAGAATGATTAAAATGAGTCAGTTTACCCAAATTACCAATAGAATCCCAAGACTCATTTGTTTAAGAAGTGGGTTACACTGGAAGTGAATGCATCCGTTTATGAGCAGCGACGACACAACAACAAAAGATGTGCTGTGTACTTCAAGGTCCTCAACCCTTTTGTCTTATTACATTAGATTCAGAATGCAATCCCACACCTTTATCAACACATTCTTTTGCCATGGCATTACAGATTCAGCAGATGTTTCTTGCTTTAGCCTTCACAGCTTGGCAAAAGATAAATAAAAGTTAAGATTAAGTTACTTGAAGATAACATGAAACAGCATTCACAGTAAGATGGTAGAAAATGAAACATATTTGGCTACGATTCTACTGGTTTAAATTTCTTTCATTTCAGAGCCAATGGTGCTGAACTTAACACAGTCCAGCTTTCGAGTCTAAATTTAGTAGGGCAGTCTGTACCCAGAATAGGACGGCCCAGCCCAACCAGACTGCCTGCCAAGCTCTTCTGACAGACACGCGGCGCATTAGACTGTCAACATCTCTGGTACACTGGGAGTACTGTCGCTCCACGCTGACAGGCACAACAGAGTCGTTCCTTCTACACCACACTCTGTGTTTCCCTTCGGGCTGTCACTATTCAGACCGTCGGCCTGTGGGACATTTCAGTTTCCTGTGGACTCAACAGCATGAAGAGCACAGTTGCTATCTCTGTTTGAGAGCTATGAGTCAGTGTTGCTAATTCTAGTAGTTGAAGGTAGCTGCGCATAGAAAGTAGATATAGAAAGGACTGAACACATTCGGACTAAAATGAAGTACTGTCAACAGACAAGCAACATTACTGGGCCCAAGCACATATTTTGTGCCAATTGCAAGTAGGCATGTGACTGTATCAAATTTTAATTTGCGATAATTGCTGAAGCTTTTATCATGGTATACGGTATTATCACAAAATGTTGTCATACAGATTTAATAACTTTTTTATTATAACAAAAAGAACTCTGAACAAGTATATACAATAAAGCAATACACAAAAATTGTATAGAGTACACAAATGTTTCAAACAGATTTTTAAAAAATTAAAAAGTTGTATTGTATTGCTTTACAATAGGTCTCATTAGTTAACCCTGGGGTACATCAGGTCACAGTGTTTTGCCGTTCATTTAATTCTACCCCACCATCAAATAACATTAAACCTGAGCATGTATTTCTAACAGATAAAATGCTATAAATGCATGACATCCAATTAAATTTTCCCATTCTCGAGCAAAGTACCTTTGACAAAGTCGGGATTTAGCACTTACTAGCATGAAGAATAAATATAGACACAGACTGTGCAGATCAATTTACATTTTACATTTTTGCATTTGGCAGGCGCTTTTATCCAAAGCGACGTACGTTGCATTCAAGATACACATTGACATTCTAATCAGTTCTTGCTTTTCCTGGGAAGATTTTAAGATTCAAAATCTTTGATACCAAAACATGCCCTATGTGTGTTCTTGTTTTTAATGTTGATCATCTATTATACGAGCAAGAATGCAACGTTTTGCAAATATTCACACAACTGCAAATGTGATATTGATTTTATGCAATATTAAGAAATGTTCATTTTAAACAGAATTTTTAGTATTTTTGCTCTATTTGCAATGAAATTATTGTTCCAATGAACGTCACATTAGTGATTCGTGAACAAATCTGCGGCTTTGAGCAAATCGTGAGATTCAATGATACAATGACTCATTCATAAAAACAACCACTTGTTTCATTACTGAATGAATGACTCACTCATAAAAGACAGTGACTTATCAATGGTTTTAATATTTAAAATGATCACTTTGTTTTTACCATCACTGCATATTTCTCTAGCAATTAGCCCATTGAAATTGGATTTATTTAAAGCATTATTTATTCTATAAAGATTTAAAAAATCAACTGGAAAAATCTATTTATGGGGGAAAGCACATCTCCACACGCCATGCGTATCTCATCCGAGTTTAGGTTTTTTACAGAAGAGCTGTTTTTTACACATAGCTCTTATGCAGAATAAGTGTTCTTAAAATGCATTCTAAAAATCTATTGTTTCAAATCTAAAAAATCTCAATTTTGAGGAAAGTGTGTTGAATTCTTTAAAAGGAATTTAAAATGTCGAAATGAACTTAGATCAGAGAAAGCATAAATTGATATATTTATAGACCTCATGACATTATTTCCATTCATTTCCTATGGTGGTCATTTTTGACCGCAAACAACACAAGTGTGACTATTTTTTTACGATCATTTAGCTTTGTCGAAGTCCATAAAATAAAATAAAAACATTGTAAGTTCATAAAAATATGTTTTTATTCTTTGGGGTCACACAGCGACTGCTGTAAAACCCACAGAGTTTCATACCATTCCAAAGAAGTAATAGATTTAAACAATTGGTCAAAAACGACCAAACAACGGTTAATATTTTTGTGGTTACATTTGTGAGTAGATACATGAAGGTAAACGCTACCATTGACTCTATAAGCGATGACTGTGATACTGCCAGTGACAAGTATCCTTAATTGTTCATTATTAAATATCTTGTACTAGCTTGTGGATTTTAAGAGAAACAGATAAGATTAATTTGTTCCAGGGCTACAACTAAACAAGTTGGACCGACTTAATTTTTTGACCAATCAACTTAATGTGTTTGTAACATCAACACAATTTAAGTTAACTAATAAAGTTAAATTAATTTAATCAATAAAAAAAGTTGGTCAAACTTGTTTAGTCGTAGCCTTGGAATGTTTTTGAGTAATCAACTTAATTTGTGTTAATGTTACAAAAATGATAGTTTGTTGGTTGAACAATTTAATTTAAAGTTGTCCTAACTCAAATTTTAGAGTACTTTTTACACACTTTTTAGAGTGAAAGTAGGCCTGTTAAGAAAATAATTTCCCCTACAGAGAACATTTATTTAATTTTTACGTCCAGTACCCGACTGTTACAAACAAATTTGCCCTATTACAGGCCTTAAACAAAAATATACATCTCTACAGCCATTTTACATTAGAGGCAACAGCTGTATTTTAATCACAATCCAAACAAAGATGCTACACGTTTTAAAAATTAGATTGTATAACTGCAAGATTTAAAAACAGAATGGTCTAACTTCAGCTCTGTGAAACTTTGCTACCTAAACAATACCTGCACAAAACAAAGAGCAGGCGGACTGAATGGAGATGCAGATTCACTCTCTGACAGTAGAGAGACGATCGTGTGCTTGGGGCAAAAACCAGCCGGTTCCAATCGATGGCCAGTCAAACGGTGCATCACTAGGCAAGGCCCTTCAAAATGTCACCCCACAACTTCCTGTTTCCAATCAAAGCCTATCAACACAGGACTAAAAACTGCCTATCAAGTCATTTCATTGGGTCATTGACAAACAAACATTCAAGGAGCACATTATAAATAATGTAAATCGTTATATCTGCGGCACATTCAATGGAGTTCTGCACAATCCAGGTTATAAGGATTTATAGTGCACTTAAAAGTAATAAAGACCTTTTCACATAATTTATGTCAACATTTCCCAAAGCACTGAGCTCTACGACCTGAAGCACCAAGCACATGACTTTACAAGAGTAGTTCTGGCCCTAAATATCAACCATGTTTTAAAAAAAAAGCCTTTCCATAATGGTATCATGGGAAGCTTTACAAGTGGAAGTCAAAGCTGCATGTGACAACTGCATTTGAAAGGGACGTAACAACACCAATAATCATTACCTGTTGTTGAGGGTACTGCATCCCTCCCATGCTGACTTGGCCACGCCCCTGCATTCCCATTGGGTATCGGTGAGAAGTGGGCGATCCGTACGGCTGTCCTGGATAAGTTCCGCCCTGCTGAGAGTAGGGACTATTGCCCATCCCGTACATCTGTGAACGCTTCATAGCCATAGGGTCCATTGGTGCCACCTGTTGAGAAGGGTGTCAACACTTTAGCATGAAGAACAGCAATAGTGACTTCCAACGTACGGTGGTCTTTGTCACACATTTATATGACTATTATGCCTGAGCAGACTGGAATACAAATACCAATCATAAGGCTGAGCAGTTCAGTAAATGGAGAGATTCAGGGCAACGTGCCATTTGACTGATATGGGGGGGGGGGGGGGGTCAGGTTTTCTCTCAAGTGTCTCATCTTTGCCAGAAAGACTGAGAGCCATCCAAGCTAATCTTCTCATGTCACTGCCAAATTCAGGCCAATTGAAGCAGCACTTAGAGAAAATGTGACCAATTTGAGAAAGCCTGGGAGGCCACTATAAATGAACATTTTGAGCGTCAGCAGTCATGCCAGAGTGCTTTGCTGTCACACACACACACACACACACACATATTTTCTCTGACTAGACAACAACTATATTGTCAAATTAGAGTTGCTCAAGTTTAGAGCAAAAGCGATTTGTGCATCATTAGGCCATGTGAATTTTTGCACAGGGAACATTGTTGGAAGTTTCCATGTCATTCTTACTCAAGATGCAATTTAAGCCATCACTGACAAGTCTACTGTTTTAGGACCATAATCCACTTCCTTCTCTAGTTTATTACTAGCACCAGCGCCTCCGTTAACGGGCGTTCGGGCGTAATTTACGTCCGAAAATCGCCAGCGTACGCCGAAATTTTAAGTTCAGGAAGTCCGCGGGACGTCCTGCTTAATGGTTTTACGCCAGATCACAGAGCGCTCGACGTACATGTGCATTGCAAAGTGACCAAATGCATTGTAAATCACCACATGCGCCGTAGGCGTGTATGCTAAGCGACTCCATTGATAAGGACACAGCAGGTCACTTAATCTCTTTCGCCATACAACTCCTGTCAAGATGTACACTAGTGATGCAACTATGGTAATTCCCGCAAACTACTGAAACTCCGCCTACTGCGGGGATCGCGAAAGCCAACAGCGAGAGCTATGGCCATATACTAATTGATAACTATGCACAAACGTGCGGGGATCGCGAAACTGTGAGAGATGTGTTATATTGACGGGTAAACTTTCCCGAAACTCCCCAAAATAGCCTGGTTATCTGTGCATGATACGGAATGCTCCGCCTCCGTGAAATTTGTGGATATGTTAATAATTATCTACCACTATGGATCCTTCATCTACTACCGTATGTATATATATATATATATATATATATATATATATATATATATATATATATTCGATCTTACGAGAACGTCTACGCTTCGAAGAAATGATAGACCAAGCAATAATAGTAATGTAATAGTAATATGTAACAGGCATAAAATTATTGTGCTTTACGACGTAGTAGTACTGTAACAGGGACTTCCAAAAATAATACCTGGGACTTCCAAAGATAATACATGGGACTTCCAGAAAACTAACATCTGGAAGTCTGGACTTCCAAAAAAAAATCTTAGTGGAAGCGCTGTAGCACGTGAAGGAATAAATATCAATATCTAGCTTAGCATACATTACAAATTACTGATGACGTTTAGGACGAAGGGATTTAAGGGTTTAATGAATGAATGATTGAATGAATGAACAGTTGTAGAAAACACAAACTGCAGATACTATGGGGTGGAATGTGTGGGGGTCTTGGTGATTGAATAGATTGGGGCAATTGAGTCAACTACAAGCAATGTGTGGGGGAAGTTCTAGGAAGTTAACCATATGGGCATTTGGTTTGTGTGTTGAGCACCCTAGGGTGCCTTGCTGTATGTTAATTTATGTGTGCAGGAACAAAACAGGAATCAGGATTGGAGGAGATCTCTATTGGAGCAACACCTATCAGCGACCATCTTTCAAGAAAGGACAACCCACTTGTGTGTTAAAATGTATAAATATAAGGGTCAGGGAAAGGCGAGGTTGTCGCAGAGCACCTGGACATGAGACTCGCATAGTATTGTGTAATCAGGGAAAGCTGTGGACCCAGAGCTCTGTATACTTTATTCATATGATTTACTTGATGATTAAATAGTTAAAGGTAAAGCCGTCTCTGCTCCCCTCATTAAAAGAACACGCGGACTTGAGGAATTGATACAAAAGTCCAACACACGCTTCTGTACTACATCATTAAATCATAACTTTCACTAAACAGTACAGCCCATAGTGCTTTCTTGCTTTATAAATTGGTTAATACATAACACAATTATTAAGAACACAAATTTAAGATTTAAGGTGAGCATGGCAGGGTTTTGCTCTCCATAAAGCCTTAAATTAATTGGAACATTAGACGCACTTGAGGCTTAATAACTACTTAATAACTTACAAACAACTCAAAATACTGGCTAAAACTATTTATTCTAAAGACAGAAATTGTATTTGTAAACCAACTACTAACATAAACATTCAGTATGTTGTAATATATATGTATAAATAACATTTGCTTGCACCATTTATTTTTTTGATTTTTTTTTTGTATTTTATTTAGCGTCTAAGATTTTTAGTTTGGAAAATACACAATTGGAAATACTGTATATAAATGAACATGAAATCTAATCATTTAAATATGTACACTACCATTAACCCTTTTATACTTTGATTCAGCAATGATGCATTAAATTGATCAAATGTGTCAGTAAATACATTAATGTTACAAAATATTTCTATTTATTTTAAAAAGTTGCAATTCTTTTGAACTTTGTTCATCAAAGTATGCTGAAAAACATTATCAAGGTTTCCACAAAAATATAAAAAAATATTTTCAACTTTGACAATAATAAAAAATGTTTATTAAGCACTGAATCAGCATATTAGAATGACTTTTGAAGGATGGTGTGACACTACACAAGAATAAATGACATTTTAAAACATAATACAGAAATTTTAAACTGTAATAATATTTTAGAATATTACTCTATTTTTTAATCAAATAAATGCAGTTAATAGACAAAACAATAGTTTTGGGGAAATTATATATTTATTTTTGTGTTGTAACCAAGAACAGATTAGTAGGTAATATTAATGTAAAAAAAATAAAATAAAAAATTATATATATATAAAGTTTATGTATTCAATGACAGGGCTTGTGAAACCTCTCGTAAAATCAACATACAGTGGATTGGTGAAATTATGTCACTAATTACATTTTTCATGGAGCCAGTGGCAAAGCAACGCACACTTGGAGGCCTGGGGAAAGTGCACCGCTTAAATGGGCTTCATGCTGAAAATAAGCCATTAACAACTCAAGTTATTCTCATAATGCCCTTTCTCTGAAAATGCAAATGAGTATAAATGTCAACATCATCCTCATGTATATCTAAAAAATTGAAATCTGTCACACAAAACACAAACTCATAGATTCAACCAGTCTGACATTTTATTCCTGATCGAAAGCTTCTGTAAATATTCAGTTTATATGCGTTTCAAAAAATGTGTGGTGCAAAATACTTATGCTATTATATTATATTAATTTAACATGAATGCAAAAACATTCACCAAGCAGCAAGAAAAAAAAGACAGTATCCATTTTATAAAATGTATTACAACAATTTCAGTAAAATCCTTTAAAAATCATGTATCAATTTCATTCAATAAGAGAAAAAAAGCCTAACTAATAAAAAAGAATAGAGATGAGAATTGAAGAATGTGTCTACGTTGCTGGAGTTTATGTGATGAGTTCGACACGAAAGTGACGAGAAAGGCACACTGAGCATTTTTATTCTAATTGTAGGCAAACAACCATATCGAACTTAATGTTAAAATTAATAAAGTACATAACGGTGTTGGAGAAGCTACTCTGTAACTGTAGTTTGAAAGCTACAAGTAGTTAAGACAAACACGGCATCCAACAAAGAATACTTTCCTAAATTCCTACTATATGGAAGATGAAAACCAGTACACCAAAAGAGTATGTTTGAATATGGCGAAAAGTCCCTGGATGATCCTCTACTTCCTCCAAGATTCTGGTGTACATAAGATGGACACTTTACTATCCCATGAGGCCGTGGAGGGGGATATTATTCATGGAACTGAAGCGACACAACTACCATTAGTCGGTAACGTGACAGTAAAAACATGGCGGCTGTAGTACGTCTGAATTTCATCTACCCATATTCATACTTCATAAAACATACTTTTTTAATGGTCACAAAGAAAAATCAAATTCAAATGTAGTACTTACTCGGACAAGATAAGCGATTATTAACGTAGCAACAGTCAAGCTTTCCCTTCTGCAAATGTAGTAAGCTAAACTACAAGTTACTATAAAAAAAGTAGCTACATAAAAACTTTTTTACAATTCTATATTACAAATAACTGAATATTAATGAAGAATGCTTTAAGTAAAATACGTGTGCTTTCAAACAATGCGATTTAACTGATTTCAAAGAGTAGCTACTGTTTTATTTAGAAAACTACCCTATACTAATACTCAAATATATCTCTCAAAATGATTGTGTTAAATTCGAGTGCGAAATTGCAACAAATGTAACATCATCGCAAGTACAAAATCTATGCAACTTAAATTGGATACACAGGAGTAGTCGAAAGCGTACATTAAATTCATAATTCCTGCGAACGGAGCCACTGTGTTTGAGTGAACAGTGCGCTTCGCTCTGAAACCCGCCACAACAAACTAAGCCATTTACTTCATTGAAATATATTGTAGCCTTTTCCGTGCGACAAACACTATATTGTAAAAAATCGTTTCCCGTTCGATTGATCGATGCTTTGCCAAAGCAATAATGCAAAACACAACGTTTGGGATCTTTTAGATTCACTACAAAATTTTGGTGAGTTATATGAGCATTTGTAATTAATTGGAAACATTGTTTCATCACTCTAATTAAAACATAAATAGATATTTGACATTGAGTGCAATAACGCAAAACAACTAATCGGATTAACCAGTATGTGCTTTAAGTCTTTGATGCAAACAGTTTTTAATCTTTGGTTTGCATAGATTACAAAAGTGTAACTGTTACTAACCGATTCAATTTAAATATTGTTAACCCACCCGTCTTTTCCATAATTATCAGACGATCTCTTCTCAGTGAACCATAAAGCCACAAGAGGCATGATATAACAATAGAGGCTGGTTACGCACAGTTTTAGTCTGCGATATAGTAAGATCTTTAATACAGTTTTTGGTTGCGCTACACCGCTACTCGTTGGAAAAAGTAGATAGCTACTAGTTTAAAAGCGATTGAGCTGCTGTCAAGCAACTGAAACATGCATTTAAGCAAGTAGTGTCACTACTTGTGGTTAGTTACTCCCCAACACTGGCTATTAACAGATTTGATTCATCTTTATTCCAAACTGTATAATTTGCCATGGTAGATGTAAAACGTTCTCAGGGTGTTGCACCAAATTGGTCAAGAATGAATGGAAGGTGTGATGGCTGTTAAGTGTCTTGGCATCTCTTCCAGTCATGTTGCCCAGGCAGGCCTTGGGATTACCCTGGGCAATCCAGCACAAATGTTCTTCATGTGCCACTATGAAAGCATGGCTAATCTGCATGTGTGAAGGTCAGGGCCGCTCGTCCATACAGAGAAGGGCCCGTGGACAAAAAGCATCTGATCGCATAAGATGCAGAACTTGAGCTTTTGACAACTGTCTTTTGTCTACAAACACAGATCTAGAACTCGGGAATAACTCAATATAGACAATACAGATCATTTTAGTTTGTAAAAAAATAATAATAATTAAAAGCATAAGTCAAATTAATATGACCAAACAAAACATTACCAGAGTCTATTGTTTAACAAAGACAAAACCTACAGCATTTAGCTGGATGAATATTAATACATGCTAAACTATTCCAATAGATTCTGCGGCTTTCCCTCCAGACCTGCATAAAACATTAAGCAGCAGAATTCAATTTACTACTAAAATCAAACTTGAAAAACTGTGAAAACTCAGCCAGTTGGACTGTGATAATCCAAAACCAAGTAAGTCGCCTACCTAGACAACATTTTTCAATATTATAATATCAAAACGTAGAGATCTGCTAACCATGACACGATTCTCCATATTCTCAAAACCTAGTGAGAATATTCCTTCCTACTTAGAAAGCAATTTCGGGTATAACGGTGTCAAAACATAATAAGCAGCCAAGACGGGCGGAATTATGGGCATCATAATGCCAAAACAGAGAAATACTAAGACATTACAGTCCTAAATAACTGCCAAGGTGTAGAGATGCAGCTTTAGTCACTACACCACCGCATGACATCTTTACACTTCAGTGGTTTGTTTTAGGGTAAACCTGTACAGGAGAGGGTTTTAAAATAAAGCTAGTGACTGCGAAAACCTTAATTAATTCCTGCATTGATGAAGTGAAGACAGGCGGGCGCAATGGCTCTAACAGCAGCTAGCAATGCTAATCATCAGTGCTGTGCACTGAAAACACCGTCCAGCCCTTCGTTTCACACACACACACTGCTAACAGGTGTTCAGACTTCATCCCTGGATAACATTTCCATCACACATTCGCTTTATCTGTCTGGATGTCGGGGAGAAAACGCGCTAGCTGCGAGTTGTTATTTAGCAGCAGCGCAATGCTAGAACCTTCCGTCATTCCAATGGCAATGAAAAAGCTCTTTATTCAAACCGCACTCGGTCTTTTATTCAATAACACGACATTCATTTATCGCTAATGCTTGTGTGATGTTATCCTGGGTGTACGGACACAAGCAGCCCGACGAGTATCTCTGGTAGCAGGAATGAAGTGTGAGCGCAGGCTAACTCATGCTAACACCGTTAGCACAGTCACCTTGGACAGAACTTGACATGTCAATCCACACACAAGCCCAAATAATGATCATCTCCTCCACAACAGGACAACACGAACCCGACGTGCGATGTCACCCGTCATGGGGATCAAGCGCATGTAATAAATACAAAAGCAGGACGCGGTTAGCTAATATTATGTGTAGCATCAGGCCAGAGCTAAACCTGACACACGCGCGAGCGCGCGCTAAACGCTCACCTGAGCTCTGCCGTTCCCGTTATTCCCGGGGCTCATGGCCGGGTGGTTCCTCTGCTGTGCCCCCCAGCTGTGGCTGTACGCGGAGCTCATGTCTTTGGCCATTCCCATCCCAGGCTGTTGCGGCTGCGGGTTGCTGTAGTCTTGATAGCCGCTGCCGTATCCGCGCATCATCGGGCTCGGGGACGTCAGGAGCTGGTTCAGCGTGGGTGTCGCTCCGGACGGGTGCTGCTGGGTCTGTCCGGGGAACCTCTGGAAGCCCCCGACACTGGCCCCGGGAGCTGGGGTGGCAGAGGCCATCGCAGCCTTGCCGTGACTCGCAGCAGCGGCGGTGGGTGAATTGGTACCTGGGCCCATCATGTTCCCCTGCCGCGACGGGCTCATCATACCGTACCCCGCGCCGCCGTACCCCTGCCGGTAGTTGGGGTAGTGGTTGTATGGGTTATTATGGTACCCTTCGTGGGAGTTTTGCACTTGATCCATGTTGCTCTGTGCCTGATGCATTAAAGCCGTCCTAGGGCTTTGTTGTCCGCCATGTTGATCAAAGCAAGGCCCTCCTCTTCCATTCCCGTAATAATGATTAAACTCAGAAACGGAGCTGTTCCCGCTTTGGGAAGCGGTGCCGCCGCCGCCGCTGTTGTTGTTGTTGTTATTGTTGCTCGTTGGTCCAAAGTTGGAGAGCTCGTACCTGCTGCCCATCCGATCCCCCCCGGTTTTGGACGAGCAATCCTCCTCGTCGCTTGTGTTCAGCAAACGCGGATAGCGATCGACCTGCGTCTCCAGAGCGTTTTCCTTCCCTGCATCCTGTCGATTCCCCAGATCTCCGCGCACGGGTGTCGGTCTGATGCTGCTGCTGCTGCTGTGGTGCTGGTGGACGGCTCGTTGCTGCTGCTGGTGCCGTGGCTGATGGAATGCTTGCGACTGTTGCTGTGGAGGTGTGCGATGATGAGGCGAAGGAGGGGGATCTCCGCTTCCAACATTTTTCACTTGATGATTCGCGACCAGACCCGTTTCCATGCTCGGAGTCGCGGTTAAACGAGCAGAAAAGGTTGTGTGTTGATTCCCAGCGTCCGTGTTTTCGCAGAGACTAGAGACGCATGCTGATGCCCATCTACATTATTCATTGAGGCAGCGCTGTGCCCATCCACTTCCACACATCATACCGATCCCCCGCTCATTCACACCGATAGGTTTGGGCTTGCGATGCGTGGACGGAGCCCTTGCCCTGCTGCCCTGTCCTGTCCTGTCAGTGTTGGGCAGTGAAAACGCATAGATATGATGACAATTTGTCTTTAACTTGTGGCGTTTGGTGACCAGGGACATTAATACACTTCAACTTATTTAAAAGTTTATTTGTAATACCAAAGTTCCCTTTCCCACAGAGGCAAATGTGGACGTGCGCAAGTGTGCATAAGACCCCTACCGGAGCCCCTTCGCTCCAGAATGGCATTATCAAGCGGCTCCTCCAGCTCTGCGCCGAGGCTGCTGGAAAACACGGAGTGGATCATTCAGACGTTTATATATTCACACTGTCAATACACCCTTAAAGGATTAAAGTAGTAGAATAACCCCGAAATCAGTAATCCTGTGCCTCTGCTACAGTCTGCATCTGGCACGGTTTATATTCCACACAAAGGTGCAAAAATAAAAAAAAATAACTTTGGTGGATTCATGGTGTAAATATCAACATATGATATTTGCAACAGCAAGGCCATGGTTCGATTCCCAGGGAAAGCAAGAACTGATTAGAATGTCAATGTGTTCCTTGAATGCAGTGGAAGTTGTTTTGGATAAAAGTGTCTGCCAAATGATTGTTAAGTTTAATTACCCTCACAAATTTTTGCAAGGAGACTTACAGTATATTCAGGATATACATGTTTGTCCATACATAACCCTATAAGGAAGTAAACTGGCTATTTTGTGTTTTTCAGCTCTGCTGAGCATAAAACACATGCAGGAACCTCCTTCTTGGCTTGTGATCTAGAACAGGGATGGGCAAACATGGTCCTGTAGGGCCACTGTCCTCCAACCCTATCAAACACACCTGTAGGGTCTTCAGGATTTCTTTGCCCATCCCTGATCTACATTTACATGACAACAATGTACTAAAAAACAACAATATTATTTCACATACAGACGATCACGTCGTCAGAACGATCCCAGTTCACACAGATCTGTGAAAACGCTGTCATATTTATGCCAGGCCAGTAGTTGGCGATGTCATTTGTAATAAAACATTAAGTGCCTATAGACTGAACACGTAATGTGCATGTGCACAACGTCACCGTTTTTGTAGTTTACACGGAGACGATAATGGTATTTTCTTTAAAAGATCCAAAAATGCTGTTGTCGTGTAAATGAACGACTAAAATGCATTCAAATTGCTCAGTTTTTATTTGAAAACCGTATCATGTAAGCAGCCCCTAGATCAAATACAAGCAAGCTTCAGGGTCCGTCTTCATGACACTGAAAACGTCAAGCTTTTTATGTGTTTTGGCCAGACTAGGTCACTTGATGACCTGAAAGCACAAAATTTTGAAAACAGGTTTGAATGTGCAAGCTTCTAAAAACAATACCATTATCATCTCAGTGTAAAGTAAAAAAAATAATAATTTGTGTAAACGGTGACGTAATGCTTCATGCAAATGACATCGCCATCTATTGGCTTGGCAAGAATGATACAGTGTTTTTAGTCGATTCTGCGGATCCGTGTAAACGGGATCGCTTTGATCGTTGTCACCTGTATGCAAAAAATGTAAAGGAAAAACATTTCCATTTTTAGTACATCGTTGCCGTGTAAACATGGCCTTAGAGATAAAGGTAGATTTATAACAACTCCAATGCTTCATAAAACTAAAGAAAAAAGAAGTGTAAAGTAAAAGAAAAAAAAACTGACATTTATGGCTTTCTTCTTTCATCATTATTATTTCTACTAACCGTTGATCTATATGTTCAGGACTGAAAGATTTTATACCGTTAAATGTTAAGGATACACATTGCCTTCAAATAGTAGACATATTTTCCACAGACATTGTATTCTGACATTCATTGCTGCTCATCTACAGCATAAACTCATCATATACCTGGAAAGGTAGTATTTTTGGGGTTTCTGGCACAGACCACAACATTAAATCATTAATCTACTCCCCTGTTCCAGATAGCAGTAAATCCATTTCAGATTTTGTGAAGCACAGTGGAAGTGGTTTCTCTGCAGCCCAACACATCACAGAGATATGGACTGAATCACAGGATATAAGCATTCTGTGCACAGAAAAAAAAATCTTGTATTGCGCTATCACTATTTTAAACGGTCATTAATGCTGTTTTATGGTGTTTTATTTAAACAGCACCAGCAGTTTCTGTTTCTGTTACTTACCTATTTGTCTCTCACCATTAACAATGCATACTTGAGGCTTCTCCCTCAAGCAACAAATTGTTGGAATGTTGCTTAAACTGCTATATCTCTAAAATGACACCTCTTAATGAGTTGATATGTGTATGGTGGAGAGGTAGGCCTACTCTGGGGACGGCTCGGCCTATTCAGCATGAGCAGGATGTGAAAGGACCTCCCCCAGCAGCAGTGGCAGCAGCTCAAGCACAGAAACTGGGTCAGACAAAAAAAAAAACCCACTCAGGCAGTCAGGCTTAGCTCCAGAATGATGCTGTGACACTGCAAGCGTTTTCTCCACAATAGAAATGCAACACATTCTAAAACAAAGTAGTAAGCGATATAAAGTCTTACGCTTTCAAGGTCAAGCAAATGATGGACTGAATTGTTGTGAATGGACTCAAAACAGCCATCTAAGGTTATCATACTTCTAAGGTTGTACTTGTAATTATATTTTATTGTGTGTTGTATTGTTGATTGTTATGTCTGTATTTCTATACCTGGGCTGCCCTGTCTTGACCAGGACACTCCTGTAAAGAGATTTTTAATTTCAGTGAGGATCAATCTCTCCTGATTAAATAAAGATTATATGAAAAATAAAAAAATGCAATTTGTGCAATCGGTGACGTCACGCGTATTACGTGTTCAGTTTATACGTGTAAATTGATTCTTTACAGTGCCATCGGCAACTACCGGCCTGGCATGAATGATACAGTGCTTTTAGTCGTGGATCATTTTGGGAATGGTGTTGTCTGTATGCAAAAAATACATAGGAGAAACCCATCGTAGTCGTGTAACATACCCTTAAAGATACACTCCATAAAATGTTATTTTATAATAAACTCTTAAAGACCAAGAAATATAAGATTCAGTAAATGCACTATTGAGGATCTTCAAAAAAAAAATGTAAAAAATGTGTAATACAAAAGGTACATTTTTGAGCAATATCTTGACCACTTGTTTTGACACATAAGAAAAGTGAATTGAGGCTTTCAAGCTTAAAAATGTCAACAACAAAAAACACCATAAAAGTACCATATAGTTCAGCCAATAGTCCACTCATGCATTGTAAGTTAAATTTTTCTACCCATACCCAGACCTGATTACTGCAACACCTGTTCACAATCAAGAAATCATTTAAATAGGACCTGCCTGATAAATTGAAGTAGACCAAAAGATCTTCAAAAGCTAGACATCATGCCTGGATCCAAAGAAATTCAGGAACAAAGGAGAAAGAAAGTAACTGAGATCTATCAGTCTGGAAAAGGTTATACATTTCTAATGCTTTTGTGACTCCAGCGAACCACAGTGAGAGCCATTATCCACAAATGGCAAAAACATGGAACGGTGGTGAACTTTCCCAAGAAGTGGCTGGCTGACCAAAATTACCCCAAGAGCGCAGCGATGACTCATCCAAGAGGTCACAAAAGACCCCACAACAACATTCAAAGAACTGCAGGCCTCACTTGCCTCAGTTAGAGTCAGTGTTCATGACTCCACCATAAGAAAGAGACTGGGCAAAAATGGCCTGCATGGTCGAGTTCCAAGATGAAAACCTTACATTAAGAACATTAAGGCTCGTCTTAACTTTGGGAACTTTGGGAAACTACTCTGTAGACTGACAAGACAAAAGTTGAACTTTTTGAATGGTGTGTGTCACATTACCTCTGGCGTAAAAGTAACACTGCATTTCAGAAAAAGAACATCATACCAGCAGTAAAATATGGTGGTGGTAGTGTGATGGTCTGGGACTGTTTTGCTGCTTCAGGAAGTGGAACACTTGCTGTGATAAATGAAACCATGAATTCTGCTGTCTACCAAAAACCCTGAAAGAGAATGTCCGGGTGTTCGTGACCTCAAGCTGAAGCGAACTTGGGTTCTGCAGCAGGACAATGATCCTGAACACACCAGCAAATCCACCTCTGAATGGCTGAAGAAAAACAAAATGAAGACTTTGGAGTGGTCTAGTCAAAGTTCTGACCTGAATCCTATTGGGATGTTGTGGCATGACCTTAAAAAGGCAGTTCATACTCGAAAACCCTCCAATGTGGTTGAATTACAACAATTCTGAAAAGATGAGTGGACCAAAATTTCACCACAGCACTGTAAAACACTCAATGCATAAAGTTTTCCCTTAATAATAACAACCTTCATTTAAAAACTACATTTTCTGTTTACTTGTGTTATCTTTAATACAGTGGAGTTTGGTTATGTCGACGGCCTCGGGGGTTGCAAAAAAGCATCGAGATAACCATTTAGTGAGATAACCCATATCTAATATATTACATATATTATATTTCCCCATATATTTTGGTTTTGGGTTTTGTGTAAAAAATCGTTGGCATAACCCGCACCCATAGATTGATGAACTTTTTTGTGTAAGATCACATATCGAATTTCAAATGTTGCTCGCATGACTTCAATTATCCATAACTGTTCAGGCTCGGTACACAGTGCTTGTGCGCGAAATTCACACAATAAAAAAATAAAAACACAAGTCAAAATCAGAAGAAAAAGACAAGACATTCTCTCTCGCTGCGCAGCAGCTGCTTGCCCCTTTGAGACATGTCGGATGAGATGAGAAGAGCCGCCGTCATGGCAGCACAGCCAATCACTTGATTCTTGCGTGATTGACAGGTCAGACAGCCTATCAGCTCCAGCTGTCAGAGTGATAGAGGAAGTGCAGCCAGCTGTCAGCTGTCAGAGCGCCAAAAATAACAACCCTTGCAAGAAAGAAAAATGAAAATGTATTGATGTACATGATGCGAGTTATTAAATGATAATGTACATGCTCGAGTTTTTGGTGTCTTTTTACACAAAGGCGTTGCCGCGATTTGTTTGATGAAGCGATCGGCATTCATCTAAAAAAATGTGTTTGCTAACAACAAAAGGCATATGTAAAACCACCACAATAAAAACCACCTATGATTCTTGATACAAACCTTTAATCATATTCTCCAACAATGCTCACAAAATCACAAAAAACATGCGGGATGCTACAGTGTGTTATCCCCTCAGACGAGATCAACGACAGGGAGTGAACCGTGAGCGGACTGCGATCCACGTGCAAGGCAAACTCAGTGCATGTGCAGTGAACTAGGTACGCAAATTAGTCATGAAATAACCATTTGAAGTGGCGACTTTGTCCCTGTTTCGTGCTCGAGATATGAGATTTCGGCAATATTAACGAATTGACATTAAAGAATCGAAAATACTAAGACAAATAGGGAGTTTGGCGGTTCCACTTCAAAAACGTCGACATAATAGTATTGGTGAGTTAACCATGACTCGAGATGAACTCCACTGTACTTACATTTGTTTGATGATCTGAAACATAAACGTGTATCCACACCAGATATTGTTTATTCTAAGCACAAACTCCATTTTTGTCATCTGCCGCTTTACAACCTCGAGCTCATTAAAGCAAGACGGAAACTGATTCGCTGTCAAAATCATTCTGAAAGTGATTGCAAGGGGACCGTTTCTCTGCGATGTTCTGATTATAGTTGTGGTGTGGACTGTGCTATTCTTTTTAATGTTTAGAATGATTTTTATGACTATATTGTTATTCTTATCATTGTAGTTATTGTCCTTAAGTTTAGTTTAAGCAAACTAATCTTTTGAGGTTCAATCCGATTTTTAGCAGATTTTAGCAGGCATTTCCATAGTAACTTATGTAAGAACTTATTTTATTCTGGGTAAGAGATGTAAAATCCAAAATTGGACAGCTGAGCACAAAGTAACATGTATCTGATATAATAAAGTTGGTATATAACCCTATATATCTTGCTCCAAATTAAAGCACTTCACCAAAAAAAAGTATTTTAAAAATGGAATATTATATTTTACGTCCTGAATGCATTACACATAAGCAATTTTACACTTTGATGTTGCTGTTTGGATTTGACAAATGTAGAGATAGACAAATGTTTAAGAGTCAATGATTGGATCATTATTGCAGTTATTATTATTTCTGCAATATATTTGGCAACAATTATTCTAACCCTTATTTCTGGAGTGTGTAGCTTTTTATTTCTTAAACAACCATGTAGGAAGAAACATCATGGCCAGATTCCACCATCCAGATTCCAGGATGAAGAACTATTTTCACATATGAATTGGTACTTCTGAGTTTAGACATGAAATTCATTGAGTCTTTTGGATGTGCAGGTGAAGACTTTACATAGTGCTTGACGTTTGCATTGTCTATACAAGATCTTGTATCTTGAATCTTAATGCAGCTCTTGATGGAAATAAGATTACAACATTTACAGGTTTAGAAGAACAATTGCCAAATATAGCATGCTAGAAATATAATAATCACTGCAATAATGATCCAATCATTGACTCTTAAACATTTGCATAATTAAATCCAAACTGCTACTTTTATTTTGACAATTATTATTCAACCTTTAATTTAAATGAATATGCATACATAGACAAGTGTTTACAATATATACATTTTTTAAACGTACATGTTTTCTATTAAACTCTTTGTGAACCTATATAAATTAATTAAATACAGTTACCGGTAATTCACTTCATTAATATAATCACATATTTTCTTTCATCTGCCTTCTCAACTTGTGTGTCATCCACAGTGTCATTGTAACGAATGGGACTCACAGGCAAGGATCCAATAGCGTGTCTTTAATAAGAATGGTGGTACAGGCGGATAGTCAGGACAGGCAGAGAGCATACAACGATACATACAACATACAACGATATTCCAGGCAAGGGTCAAAAGGCAGGCAGACAGAATCAATGACGGATAGGCAGCAGAATTGGTAACAGGACAACAGGCAGGATAATAAACACTCAGAATTGTGCATAATAGCAAAACAAGACTTTGCAAAGACATTACGTGTGTGTGAGTCTTTTATAGTCCGTGATATGGTGCAATAATCAGTAATCTAAAATGTAGTGTGTGTGTGTCAGTATACGTGTGAGAGCTCCCTTGGGAGCCAGACAGGGGAGTAACAGAGTTTATGATTGTTACAGTCATCCACAACTGAATTGAGCTGACTTGATGCTCTCCAAGCTTTATGTGACTGATTATTCACTGCAGTCTCACACTTGTTTACTTTTTTCTTTTTCTTTTTTTTTGTGTGTAACTAGTATTTACCTTAGCTTTTGGGAAAGCTGTGTGTGATAAACTTTGATACTTCTGGCTTTCTTATCTCAAATCTTTAATAATATCACAGATGTTTAGTACTTGAGTAGGTTGGTATATTGACATTATATTTATTACTAAAATTTAGATTTTTTTCTTTGTCTGTGAAGCCTAAAAGTTGATACCAGCTACTTCTTTCCATTTATTTACCTTTAATTTTTTTTAAACTCTAAATCTACTTTAAATATTAGTAAATTTAGTTAACAAAATATTTATGTATGACTTTCTTCCATGGAACACTATATATATATATATATATATATATATACATATATATATATATAGTGTTCCATGGAAGAAAGTCATGCGTAAATATTTTGACTTGTATTGTGAAAGGTTGATGTATTTACTATAATGTTTTGTGATATGGCTTCATTTTGACCAGCAACACAAGACGGCAAGCGTCCTTTATTACTGAACGTGTCTTGAGCTGAAGCTGGCACAGGCCCAAACTGCATTTAGAACAAGGCACGGTGTCGCTGATTGCATTTTTCCTAATTAAGCCTCGCCTGACCTTGGCAGAGGCAAATCATTAGATTCTCATTTTAATAATCACACCGCAGCGGTTATATTCCACTGGGTCTCTGACGGCACTGGAGCAGTCTTTAAGCTCTTCTTAATTTTCTTGTTTACAAGAGGACCCAACTTTATAGCGAGCGTAAGTAATTGTGTTGGCGGATATGATGACATAAATGACTCTCTAATTTAGGCCCACAGTGTATGTTTGATGAACAGAAATGTATAAAAGCTACTTATGTTTTCATAAGTGTTTGATGTGAGCGCACATTTTAACCAACATTATGAGGTATATTTTGGCTGTTTTTGTTCGGTTGCTTTAGAGGACAGTGCGTAATGATAACATAATCACTAAATTACCTGATCATTATTAATTACTTAAGTAAAAATGTGCTTTAGTTGTGCTAATGAATGGTTGCCTAGCAGCCAATCTTACACATTCAAGTCACTATTCAAGGTCTATTTTAATCTTTACTGAAAGGCAAACTGGAATCTGTTTTCTGACTGTGTGAAAATTCATGGAAAAGAAAAGTGTTTTTCCCACTTGTGAGCATGAAGAGTTTGTTGTGGCACTAAAATTGACTGTTTGACAGTTCAAAATAAATAGAAAAACCTGAATAAGAATGATCTTCTCTAATAATAAGAACCAAAATTATACTTAAGTCTGCATGTAAATGCTATTCTGCAACTCCATTAAATCAGAATGTGAGTTTGGTGGTTTTCCAGTTCAACATCCTTGTGTATGTGTTACGATTATATTCAATTAGTTTCATTTTCATGGACTTTTGGTTTGCACTCATCAGTTTCCTGTCTCCTTTGTTTTCAGTTTCCCAACACTAGTTTGTCTCCTTGGTTACTCGATTGATTAGTCATTCTGTTCAGCTGTGTTCTCATTATTTCCCTTTGTTTGTTTCTTGCAAACAAGAAACACAATCCTTGTGTTTCAAAAGAGTTTAGGCTGGTCCTGTCAATACATAGTGGTGGTTACATTACCTGCTTTATTTCTTCTTCCTTTTGCTTGCTAATCTATGTGGATTATTCATTTGAAGACTTTGCATCTCGTTTTTTTTCATTGTGTGTGATAAACTATCATTCTGAGCCCGAAAGATAGACACTTTTGTTTTGTTGTGTTTTTTTCCACTGTCACTATGGACGTTGGAGCAGCTTTCCGCTTTCTTGGAGTAGGTACTGGTGCATCATGGACTGGATTTCATCACTGTCCCTGTGGGATGGATGCGATGCCGGAACCAACCACAGATGGAGATTTATATTTACATCTACATTAATGGGTTTGGCAGATGCTTTTACCCAAGCGACTTGCAGTGCATTCTAGTCACATATTGACATCCTAATCAGTTCTTGCTTTTCCCGTGAGTCAAACCCATGACCTTGGCATTGCAAGCGCCACACTATACTGTTTGAACTACAGGAAAGCCAGCGAGTCAGCACAAGATGGAACAACTACGCCCAAATCTGCGTCTGACCAGGTGTGTGTGCCGGCTACATTGTGTGCCACCATGGGAGTTAAAGTAGAGTACGGGGGGATGAATTGGAGCCTTGCACGCACTCCTGTTTCCAAGGTTGAATCTGAGAAATAGATTTGGGAAGAGCATGATTCCATGTATCCGCTGATACCACCCGACTTAGAAAACTTACCTTCATCTTCACTGGTCCCTCCCGGCTTCTCTTCTGAACACCTGATTCCACTTCCCAATCTCCGCTGCCCCTCTACTCTACTCCTCCTCATGTGATGTAGATCTAATTTTTGGGTCTTCCATGAGCAAGCTACCCCATGGCAAGTAGATCCCCGGCTCGGCCTCAAGCCGCTGACCCCTCCACTCTGCCTCAGCTTGTTGCCCTGTCTCCTCCAGCTTGGCTCCACCACAGACCTTACCTTTACATTCACATTTTAAATGTACATTTATTGGCAGATGCTTTTATCCAGAGTGACTTGCATTGCATTTAAGGAACACATTGACATGCTAATCAGTTTTTGCTTTCCCTGGGAATCGAACCTTGGCGTTGCAAGCGAACCACTGTGATCAACCTGGGTCAGACGTCACCTTTCCTACTTTATGGACTCCGGCTCTCCACCCCAATGACTCCAGTTAAGGCTGCCGAAATCTTCGGGGTAACTTGGGTCCACCTGCTCTCCGTCTACACCTAGGGCTCTGTCACCATCAATCCCCACCATGGCTCCTTCCTCCTTTGACGTAGCTATGGATTTCCATCCTGGCTGGACTCTGGAATACCACCTGGCTCCTCCTGCTCTGGGATCCTCACACCAACTGCACCACCAGGACTTCCTCCTTCAGTAACCCTTTGTCTGAACCTCCTCAGACATTTTACGACGTGAGGCTGCACCTTCCTGGAGAAGCCGATTCTGTCACGATTATGTTAATAGACTTTTAGTTTACACTCCTTTGTTCTCAGTTTCCCACCACTAGTTTGTTTCCTTGGTCTCTCATTTAATTAGTCGTTCTGTTCAGCTATGTCCTCATTAGTTCCCTTAATTTGTTCCTTGTATTTAAGGTCCTCATGTTTAAAGTGCGTTTTATCCGATTCCGACAATGTACAGTGGTGATTACTTTATCGGCATTCTCAATTAAAATACTTTGCATCTCATCTTCATTATGTGTGTGATCAACTACCGTTCATGACAGTAAATCGACTATTTCTTTTTTTAGCGAATATATTAATGTACTTGATGTTTACATGCCATCAGATGATGATACATAGTCACAAAACTTTATCTAGCTAAATATGCTTCCATCATTCTGTAATGCAGGCTGACCCAGAGAAGAGTGAGAGTAGAATCGGACAAACAAACGTTTCATAAAAAATGAACTCGAGCTGACATCAATACGCACGAATACACACCAAACTGAGCAGATGACAAGGAATTAATCCACTAGGGAACAAAAACAAGGTAATCGGGTACAGGTGAGAGACGTGAGGTCAAGCGACAGAGATTAAGAAATCTATAAACAGAACTTCAAAACTAGAAACAGCAAATTAACCAATACATAATAAAAGTCCAGGAACATCAAAAGGAACCTGTGACACAATGACTGCATCCAACTGTGAGTTGAAAAACAGTATGTGACAAAATAAATATGTCCAAATTCACAGCCAGGCAACCTAATACTACTGGTGAGAATCGGATGTGTCCATACGATGCTCTTTGCTATGCCATGAGGCCACGGGACAGGATTTGTGAATGGCAGTAAAGCGACACAACTGATGCTTGTGTGTGGTATGTCCATATTACATTCAGACTGCACACATTCATATTCTCGAGAATATCGTTTTTTTATCAGTCGTGAAGTAATTACTTATTCAAAATAAAAACTTAAGAGAGTATGGGATTTCACACGCAGCCAAATGGGTGAGTGTCTCAATTGGCAACATAGATTCTTAGTTTGGGAATCAGTACATCATGCTCATGATTTTGGACTCTGGTAAGGTCAGTAATGACCCTGGCTCAAACACATTGGGACGATGATGACATTTCCGGTGACATGACAATGTCCTCATTGTACTACTGTAAAATTCTACTGTATTTTTTGAACAACACCAGAACTGATATCTTTTGACATTATTATTTAATCTTATTTAAAGTACATTATCATAAATACTTTGCTTGTTGCATATAGATGTAACATTTCAGCCGTACATATTATGTTGATTAAATCTTATTCTTAACATTTAATATTCATCAATATTATTGATTGGCTTGCTCTTCTTGAGCTGCTGTACAGCCAAAACAAACTTTGTTGCATTATTTTCCTGTTATCTGTATAAAGCTGCTTTGAAACAATTTCTATTGTAAAAGTGCTATATAAATAAAGGTGACTTGACACCGTTATGGGTAGTGATTTGGCTCTCGTGATTTATGATTATGCTTCACGCTTCAGAACGTCCGTTAAGGGAACATAGTGAGCATCGATGCTCCCTGGTTTTCACGCGGTGCACTGTAAAACTTTTTCGAGCGTGAACAGTGCGCAGGAAGGATTTTGGAGGGAGACAGTCCTTGAAATGGCTGACTCTCTAATCAAGTACCCTGACTAATGAACTATAGGGAACTGATTGGGACACACCCAAAGCTTTTGAGTGGTTCCTTAGTGAATATAACGCTATCCATCTGATGTAAGCATTTGTTACAAGCTATAGACCATTGGTAATTTAGAAATTAGGCCTATGAGCCTGAACTTCCTATTTCATTAGAAAATACATCAACACAAAAAAGAAAATAGCCTCTTTGGAGCCATTTCATGCTGTCTTTAAATGTGATGCTAATTGGTCTGGAAAGTCTAAAGCACAGATTGGAAGGCCTTAACTGAATAAATCTGCCACACACTTTGCAATCTATACTTTGAAAACCCAATGTTGAAGAAATTAATTTCACAAACACAAACAATGAAACATTGCTGAGACCAAACAAGAGTGAAAAAATAAATGATGGCTGTAGCTTATTCCAGTAATTATGAAACATGAAAAATGATTTGCATCTTGATCTCAATATCCTCTTAAATTTGATGTAGAACTTTGAATAGTCTTATAAATAGTGCAAATAATACTCAATGGTTCACACTGTGAAAATATTTCTTCTGAAGAACACAAAATAAATTATTTGGAAAATTGCATTGGTATTTTTTTTTCTGTCTACACAATGAAAATCAGCAGGGTTCAGAACGGTTTCATTCATTCTTAATGAAATCTTATTTGTGTTCCACTGAATGTATAAAGTCTGGTCTGATAGATTAAATGATAGATTGCTTCAAGTTTTCTAATAGATAAACCTACGCACCAGGCAACATCTTGGAGGTGTGCATTGTGCTGTTCATACTAAACTATTTATTCTGTTGCTGATCAAAAGTGGTCAGAAATGTGATGTGAATACCAGTTAGAAGTTTGTGCTCTGTAAGGCAAGCCATGGCACAATGCAATCTGTTCAACAGTACTGCCCTCTGCTGACAGCTGTGAAAGCAAGGATGCTGTACAATGTCCTTCAAAGAGATTTGTTACATGCATTTATCCCATATGACAAATTACAGTTATATATATATTTGTATGTCAGTTGTCCTGTGGAGGTTATACTGTCATGTTCCATTTAACTCTTAAAGGATCGTTTAACCTAAATTACAAATGCAATTATGGTATAAAATTAATTCAATGCACCATTTTAATGAACATATAAATATGTCGAGCCATAAAATGTTGGTACAACTATCCTAATATTATAGTGAAGAAAAAATTAAAAGACTTATTAAAAGACTTGTGAACCTTGCTGAATAGTTTGGAGCAATCTTCTATTATATTTTTTAAAAGCAGTGATGCAGTGCAAATTAACATGCATAAACACTCAGATGAAAGAAAAACAAAAGAAAACCTATCAGGAATTCATTACCAGACACACTACTAAATGTAGAAAGATTTTTTTAATAATATATATATATATATATATATATATATATATATATATATATATATATATATATATATATATATATATATATATATATATATATATATATATATATATATATATATATATATATATATATATACACACACACACACACACACACACACACACACACACACACACACACAAATAAATAAATTTAGCCATGAATACATACATACATAAATAAATGTGGAATTCTTTTATTTAGAAATAAATACATATATACATAAATGTGGAAATAAATAAATCTACACATAAATAAAGAGAAAATAAACAAAAGTGGAAAAATTACAATTATATATATTTTTACAGTTCTTTGTATATGTATTTATGTTTTTATTACTTATAATTTTAGCAGCTTTGGAATCCCACACATTTCTCCTGTTCAGTCTGTTGAGGTTAGACATCCTGAAAACATGAACACACTGGAGAACTTCTTTATAGTAGAAAATTAAGTTGTGCTTTTGATGAAATGAGACACTGACACTGTTTTTGACTTTAAGCAATCTATTAAATAAAGTACTAAATAGATAAACGAGACGGGCCTTTAATGGAGTGCTGAAGAGTTTGTGCAAACATATCCACGTTGCTCTGATGATCAAATGCTTTTTTAATGCTTTATTTTACAATATGCTTGCTGTTTTCTCAGTTTTGTTGTGTTTATTTTGTTATTGAGGAAAGTGCAAAACTCATATTTGCTTGCATATTACTCATCTAAACACTGCTCTCATCAGTGTGGGCGGTTTCAGGTGTTCGATAACAGTATATTGCTGCTCAGATACTTCAAACTTAATTTTACCAATAAACAAATACCGAAAAAGAACTTCAACGTCAGTATATCAGGGCCTTTAGGTATAGAGGTACGGGATAGAATGTAAACTTTGTACAGTTTTAAATTGTCTATGGAGAATCTCATAAAAAAATGTGTGAGAGTGTGTATGTGTGTGTACAAATTTTAAGACATTTTAAGTGCCATTAAAAACAAGAAAGAATCTGATTTATTGACCCCTATCTTCCTAATTCCAAACAGTACATTTAGAAGATATAATTTTATTGCATTATTTTGGCTGCTTCAAACTTCATGTGTTGATATGTCACCATGGGTCCAACCACAGAACCATCAGAGGAGGAACAAAAGCCGCTTTTATATTCACAGTCAACATTGCATACCAAGTAGGTTATTGGTTGCCTTGGACAACAGTCAATCATACAGTTTAGCATATATTATATCAGCATATTTAACTGCAGAAAGTAATGATGGAGTTCTTCCCATTTTTTACTTTTCATGGGTAAATACTCTTAAATTGTTTTGGATTTGAATGGGCAATGAAGCACATGAGACAGGAGTAACAATCTTCATTCATCCATTGTGACATTCATGTAATTTGGTTTCACATTAATACATTTGTTCATAATTTAATCATGTAACTTCAAGATCAATTAAATAATTCAATGTTCTCAAAGTGATTTTATATGGTTTGCTGGCTTCATTCAATTTCAATTTGCTGGGTACTAAAGTTTCAGTAATATCAGCAGAAAAAAAATAATTTGAGTATTGTACTTGGTTCTTGTTGTAGGGCAGGAGAGGAATGGAAAGATAGAAAGGCCCACAAGTCGGAACCTGAACTTGGGTAGCCCAAAGCCACTCACGTAGCCATAGGCTTACACACCAATTAGCGATTTTAATCTGTCTTTGGCATGAAAATGGATACGGAGTGATACGACCAACATGCCGGAGACAGACAGAGTATATTAAATATAGTACAAAAATATTGGATTTATCGATTGTACAGAATATTCTAATGGTAAAATTTCCCATTAAGTGGTTATTATGCAAAAGTACACTCTTGCCGCAGCTTTAACCTGTTTATTAAATTTAATAATGTCATTATTCATTTGGTAAGAATATACAAATAATTCAAATCACAAAAAATTCGTTTTAAAATACGTTGTACAAAACAGCAGCAACAACAATACTGGAGTGCAAATAGAACAACTAAATGATGGCCTACCTGCTGCAATTACAAATGGCTCCTGGTCTTAGCATCGTATTTCTGTACTTTCTAAATATAGAAGTTTTCTTTGACTGGGTCCTGTGATCTCAAGATCTTTCACACTATTTATTATTCTTACATTATGAGCATTTCATAAATACTTCTGATTCCTCTGTAGTATGTTCTTTTTTAAAGTATTTTTTAAATATTAAAGATCCAAACATTGGAAAAAAACTAGGAAGGAGCTTCGTCGATTACCAATGTTTTTGTAAGAATTTTTCTGACGTCATCAGTCCTCTCACGGGACTATTGCGTAAAGCAGTTTCATTCAGGTGGTCTGTAGAGTGTCAATTTACATTCGATGCTTTGAAAACTTTGCTTTTTGCTTTACTGCTGGCTTGAATCACCCAATTAGTTTATTTTCAAAAAAATTTCACAAACATCAGCTCAACTACAGCACCATAGAAAAAGAAGCTCTTGCCTTAATTCTCGCACTTCAACACTTTGAGGTCTATATTGGTTCCAGCTCACAGCCCATTACTGTTTACACTGACCATAACCCTCTTGTGTTCCTACATCGCATGTCTAAAGGCCCAGTCACACAGCCGAAAACGCATGAAGAACGCACGAATCACGCACAGATTGGGTTTGTGCGTGCTTGTGTGTCGAGAAATTGACCAAAGTATTCCACGAACATTCGACGCACGCCCGACGCATGAATCACTGACGGAGCGCGTCCAAACACACACGCTTCGCAAATGTTTCACGAACAAGCACTTTCAGAATCCACGTCGTCAGTGGAATGAACGTGATACGTGCGTAGTTCATGCGTGATATGAAGGTGGGGCGTCAGTGGACGGACGTGGACGTGCGCGGTTTCAAACCAGTTCCAACGCATAAGCACTGACGGCCGACGCGTGTCCCGCGCATAGTCACGCATACTCAACGCATAAACTACGCACACCGACTCATGAATAACGCACACTAACGCACAGTTGTGCGTCGGAAAAATTTTTAACCGTTCAAAACTCAAAATCACGCACAAACCGCTTTCAACGCACATCCACTTACAATCACTGACGGTCCACGTTCGTTCCACCGACGAATTACGCATATGACGCACGCTCCGCGCAGAAACGAAAATCTGTGCGTAATTCGTGCGTGATTCATGCGTTTTCGCTGTGTGACTGGCCCTTAATGCTAATCATCGTCTTTTGCGATGGTCACTTATCTGTCAAAGCTACAATTTGGATATCTGTCATAAGAAAGGTACTGACAATGTGATTGCTGACTCACTGTCCTGTGTCAACCAGTAAAACAGTATATGTTTTATTTTTGTGGGTGGGGGTGTTATGATCTTGAGTTTTGTTGATTGTGTGTTCTGTGTATAGTCTGTGGTGCATGTTTGTGTTCTAGGTGGGCGTGTTCCTAAGCTAATTCACTGAATGCTGTGATTGGTTCCCCTCCTCACCTGATCCAGATGAAAGGACCGCCCCAAACACTCAGAGGAGGCCACTACTGTGCTATCGTGTTTTGATTGTTACCCTTTCGCTATTGCTAGTTTTCGTATCGACCTTTGTCTTGTTTAGAGTGTTGTATCAGAGAGATTGTTAGTATTGATTTTTGTTTATTTTGTGATTTAATTGTCTAATTGATTGTGAGTTTATTAGTGATTGTGAGTTTTGTGCTTGTAAACTTGACCCTTGCTTGTTTGACAACGATTCTTGGATTCTGATTTTGGCATTGTTTGCTATCTGTAAATCTTCTTTGTTTAATCCACTTGTATATATTTTGTGCACATTAAGGGAAGTAGTGGGTTTGACGCCATTTTGTTTGACATCTTTTCACTTTGTTTTTGTTGAGGGATGTTTTCTTTATTTTTGGATTCAGGTAAATTAGAGGTTTTCACATAGATCATTTCTGTTTGTTATTTTGGCCTTGTCTGCCCCTGAAGATTTATCCCTTTATTGTAAATAAAACTTTCATTTTTCATTAATCTCTCTGGTATTTTGACTCTCACTTCCATCTCTGTTGCGGCTGACCCCTAGCGGTCGTAACAGGAAGTTCTTATAAGTAATAAAATAATAATTTATTGATCAAACAAAAACACAGGGTAATTGCATAATAGGGACATGATCAGAAATCAAAGGAACCCAAAACTAAACAAAGCACCGAAACAGGAGCTAAGGGAAACACATCAGAATATCACAAAAAGAGAAGAGAAAGGCAAAGCTGCTGGCTCACCTAACTGGGGCGAAGATGGGAGTGGAGACACGAGCTCGGACACCTGGGGCACAGCTGGGAATTTAGGGTCACGCTGAGCAGGTAGAGGGGAAGCCCAAGATGGAGCTGAAGTGACACACAGAGCTGAAGGGCACTTTAATTTATGAAAATTTCAAATAAAGTCATAGCAGAAATTAATGAACTCATTCACCTAAATTTCAAGCTTTGTTGCTCAGGAATCCCTATCATGCATCCATGTATTCTGTGGTTAAAAAAATACCTAGGCCTATATACAAGACATGGTGCTGTCTTCCCTGTCTTCGTGGCTGTCATGGTCACCCTTTAGTTTCCCTTTGTTCTCTCCCCGTGTCATCTGTATCACTTGAGTCTTCACTAATTACCTTATTAGTCTCGTCAGCTGTTCCCGTTCCTCAATCATCCTCTGTGTATTTAAACCCTGTCTTTGTCTTAGTCTCTGTCCGTTCTCGTCAATACTGTGTAGTGTTAATCTCTGTATTCTGGATTTGTTGAATAAATCTAATATGTAAAAGTCATCCTCGTCTTCGAGCCTTCATCTTGCATGCACATGTGACAGAAGATTGGACCAAACAAACAAAACGAAGTGGACAAATGTTACTGCTGAAAGAAAGCGAACAGAAGATCGCCTTCATCATTTCGTCAGCCAAGGAGGTCGACTGCTGGAGGATTATGTCGAGGAGTTTTTGGAGCTGGCATATTTGGTGAGCTGGGGAGAAACCAAATTGAATACTTATTTCTGGACAGGACTGGATGATGAGATTTGTCACGAACTCGCCGGAGAAGGTTTTCCATCTATTTGAGGTCATTGCATACCACTGGAATCTGTAATACCTCAGAGAGGCTAGATCATGGGTCGGGAACCTATGTTTCGTGAGCCATATATGGCTCTTTTGACGGCTGCATATGGCTCTTTTGACGCCGACGCCCCTCCGTCAACAGATGGATCGCTCCGCTACTTCCGCGTTCGGAGGACAGGCAGATCGCGTCGCCGCGAGTTCTCTGAAGCTACCCACAATGAACCTGCTGGCTCTTTGATTTGGCATATCTCGTGCTCACCTTCCCACCTGGTTGTTTTTTAAATTATTTTCTTTCGTATTGTCATTTGTTCTTTTTGAAATATTGTGGACTTGACAAACACATGAATGGAGGTTTGTCTTGTTCCTTTTTTCTTGTGGCCTATCTTCATAGAGTTATACATACTCTTAATTTATTTAGTGCTTTGTTTGTCCCGAAAATCCTTAGCAAAAACATCTAACTACATCTAAGGGATGCAACAAAGAGTTTTCAAGCATGAACTGTATTTTTTAGGTCATGCCACATGATCTCAATAGGATTCAGGTCAGGACTTTGACTAGACCACTCCAAAGTCTTAATTTTGTGTTTTTACAGCCATTCAGAGATGGACTGTGTTCTGGTGTGTTCTGTGTCCACAGATGGCCGGATATTCTCCTTCAGGATTTGTTGGTAGACAGCAGAATGGTTTCATTTGTCACAAGAAGTATTCCTGGTCGTGAAAAAGCAAAACAGCCCCAAACCATCACACTACCACCACCATATTTTACTGTTGGTATGATGTTCTTTTTCTGAAATGCAGTGTTACTGTGTGAAACAGTTTTTCAAACAGGGCCATGTAGGTTTGGATTTCGTTTTCCTTTAATAATAACAACCTTCATTTAAAAAATGCATTTTGTGTATACATGTGTTATCTCTGACTAATATCTAAAAATTTTTTTATCTGAAACATTTAAGTGTGACAAACATGCAAAAAATAAGAAATCAGGAAGGGGGCAAAAACTATTTCCCACCACTGCATGTTTTTTGAACACTGTAGACAATATATACATCAGTCATTAATCATACTTAGCCGTAACGGACATGAGATTCGAATTCCTAATGACTCATACAGGCAGTTATTTGAGAGACAATAACTTTAATTATTGTACACTTTCGGCTCCATGGCTTTGCAGATTGTTTCCCCAAAAGTGAATGCCTCATTCATATATTTTTTGTACACACACACACACACACACACATACACACACATATATACTATATATATAGAGAGAGAGAGACCTTGTTATGACTTGCTCCTCCCTGACTTCTCTCTGCTGAAGTATACAAGGCCAGTTTCACTCGGAAATTAAACCAATAATTTAATTGTTTATTTTTTTGCATCTGTTGTTTGAATACTCACTGAACTAGTCTAAATCCCTTAATCACAGGCATCGTCTTCCAAATAACTTTTTGCATTTCATCCTTAATGTTTGAATAAAGTTTGACTTATTTACTAATTGTTTCAGATGTAAAATAACTGTATTTCCTGAACTAGTGAATGATCAACTAGTTCATTCAGACAGTAGAACAGATTGATGGATTTCTCTGGAGAGTGAGTGGTTCTGATTTTCTTCTTGATGTACTCAAGTGTGTTCTCATTGCTCTCAGAGCTGCTACCTGTCTGTGTCATTAGTCCTTGAAAGAGAATATGATGAAACTCCCCTGAGAAGCCCAGAAGGATATGTAATAAAAGGTTATTTTATTAAATATATATATTATTGAAAAATAAATTATTAAATTTACATATAACTCTTTAGACAGAATGTGTTGCTGGGTGACCTGGTCAAAAGCATTTATGCTGTTGTTTGTGAAGGAGCGATGAACATACAGAGCTGCTAAATGTTCCCGAATGCTCCTCTCGCTCTCGGAAGATCTGAGTGCACAGTCTCAAGCACACTGATGCTTGTGTCACATCAATGCCACACTCTCTCAGTTTTTCCTCATAGAAGATCACATTGCCTTTCACAAACTGCTGAAAAGCCAGTTTACCCAGTTTGACAATTATGTCTTCATCTTTCACTTTCCTCTCCTAGTCCTTCTGATTTGTGATGCTGGTCTGAATGCTCAGGAGGTGTGTGTACATTTGAGTGTTTGAGATCTCTCCAGTCTTTGTTTCACTCAACATCTTCTCTAGAACAGTGGCAGAGATCCAGCAGAACACGGGGATGTGGCTCATGATGTAGAGGCTCATTGATGGCTTCAGGTGTGAGATGATCCGGTTAGCCAGACTCTGATCATTGATTCTCTTCCTGACGTATTCCTCCTCTGGTTTAATGACACCTTGGGATGGGATGACAGACACCTTCAACACAGTCATGACAGCAGCTGCCAAGCACATCATTGGCCTCCATTGCCCAAAGAAAAATCCTTGGGTTACGGAAGATATTCTGAAGCTGTGTGATACCCGAAGAGATCTCAAAAACACCAGAGACACCAACAAGACATCTATCATGTGTTAATAGATTTCAAAAAGGCCTTTGACAGAGTGTGACATGAGGCTTTGTGGGCCACAATGAGGAAGAATAACATGATTCAAAAGTTCACCAGCAGTACGCCAAGGCTACCAGTACAGTAACTGCCCAGTGTTCTGTGGGAATGGTTCCAGAGTGGGATTGTCTCATGTCACCCATGATTAAAAAAATATCTACTTAGAGTGCATAATGAGAAAACCACTGTTGGACTGGAAAACCACTTTGGGACTGTCAGCATTGGAGGACGTAACATCACCAACCTCCATTTTACAGAGAACGTTGATGGGCTGGCAGGCAGTGAAGACAAGCTTTCCACTTTAGTGAATACATTGTCCAGATTTGACATTGAGATAAGTGCTGAAAACACAAAGCTGATGACAAATAGTGGCAAACAAATCTCAACCAATATTAAAGTCAGAAGACATGAACTGGAGACAGTGAGCCAGTTTAAATATCTTGGTTCCATTATCACTGAAGAAGGATCAAGAGCAGACATTTTGTTAAGAGCATCACAAACCACGGGAGCTATGTCAAAGCTAAGACCCATCTGGAGAGACTCAATACTCAAATCAGAGGATTGTGTGCTCTAGTCATCTCAGTCTTTTTGTACTCATGTGAGGACTGGACCCGGACAGCAGAATTACAACAAAGAATTCAGTTATTCAACTTGAAATGAGATGCTACAGAACATCATTGGAATCGTTTACATGGACCACATCACAAATGAAGGGTGCATAACACTATCAGGGATGAAGAAGGCCAATATGAGGACCTCATCTCTACCATCAAAAAGAAAAAGCTGAAATAGTATGGCCAGTCTATCCACAACAGTCCTGTAGGACAGTGTCCAGGGTGGCAACATTACAGAATGGACTAGGAAAGGTTTTGCAAAGTCACACTAGGTCATGAGACTGATGATGATGAGGATGATGGTTACTGAAGCCTCACACCTCTGTCACTCAATGGACTCACTCAAAGGGGATGAGATCTGCTGCTACTGGTCTTGAGGTGATCCAGATAAGAGCAGAGGGAAGCAGGTGTGCACATCCACTGAGGCTGATTCAGTCACATCACACAACATCACATTTCTCTGAAAATCTAGACAACATTAATCCAGACAATCAAAGATGAACAACAGTCTTAACTTACAGTCCCGTATACATATAGGCATCTATGAGTGAGCTAGTATTAAAATGAAGGAACTCGCTTGTGCTTTTCAAAATGCGAACACACTGGAAAAGTGCACAGGATGTCAAGACATGTATTTTAAATTTTAATTTGGCATGATAGGAGAAACTGAAAAGCAGATGAGGCATTAAAGGTGCCTGTTTAACGCATTATGTTAATATTTTCTTAATAATATTTTTTTCCCTTTTTCATCACCACTAGGCTAGGGCAAACTAAGAATTTAAAAAATTTAATTTACATTAAAATCTATATTATTTGACCCTTATAATATGAGTGAATCTTCAAAAAGACTACTACTAACCAATAGCAGATAGGACAATTCGTCTCTGGTTGTTTTCTGAGCTATTCAAAGATGTGTCTAAAGTCTGTGGTCTTTTGCTTCATATTTAATAGTATTCCATTCACTGTTGATGAGGAGTGGCGTACCTGAGCGCTCAGTTCACTCATCCTCCATCTAAACTATTGTTTATAGGCATATTAAAACATTTTGTGTGTGTGTGTGTGTGTGTGTGTGGCTTCTTTATTTTTTAATGAAAGTAACACTGAGAGTAAAAGACAAAAGAATCTTTAGGAAATCTTAGATGGAAATCCTGGCCTACTGCCAACACTGATCATGCCTGTAAAATTAAAACACCACATCATCAAGTTTATGAAAAAGGTGTTCATTATTAATTATGTGTTTGGCTATTGTGTGACTACCCATTGTGATCATAGTATCTAAAACAAATCTTACAATGCACTTAAAACCAGGACTCATGCTTTCATTAAAACCTTGTTGCTGATTCATAGACTGGGTGACTCGTTGCTGATTCATTACGGTTCGTTAGAATGGCCTGATGGCTGGAACAGATAATGATGAGTGAGCTATATTAAAATGAACGAACTTGCTTGTGCTTTGATACAGATTGGAGATGATACAGATGGGTCAGTGTGGCACGACTGACCTCAAACCGCATGTCGCATGAAGTGAATAAAAACTAAACCAAATGTTCTGCAATGCACACTTAGAGTACACAAAACATCATGGACGTTAAGGTTATCATTGTGGGTAGCATTTTGGGTGTGAATGGGTCTGACTTTAGGCACATTTGAGTATTATATTGTTGCATAACAATAACACGTTTTATATATCAAATATATATATTAAAATATTATATGAGACGATACATATTGACATTATCTATTACATATCTGTCAAATATTCTAAAGCATATAAGGAGCAGGAGCTTTTGGTGACGTTATTAGTGTTGTTGTGGTCTGAAGCAGATTTGCGCTGCGTCCTCCAGGCCTGCGGTGGCGCTCGTTCTGCAACATCTGCGTTGATGTCGCACTAGTGCCGCTTGGAAGTGTCAGAAGAAGACGCACTGGAAATGGCCGCCTCCATGTCGCGAATGTGAGACTGACAAAGATTACTCTTTCCACCGAGCTGCCCGCCTCATCGAGATCATAGTCGTTTTGTAGATCATAACGGTAAGATTAATGATTTTTGTGTGGTGTGTGTGATCTATAAACTGCAGGATGAGTAGTTGATCTGATCCATCGCGAGCGCTTGACTACCGCTGTCTATTAATGGAGTTATAAAAGATCAAACAGCTGTTTTCACACAAACATCATCTTTACAGGGACGATTCTGCTGCGTTACTAACATGATATGGGCGATATCTGTCAGATCTGAGATTAAATGGATTTCAGTGTGCTTTAAACTTTACATTTAATAATATTGATATTGGTGGATTTCATGAAGCATCTATCTATCTATCTATCGTTCGATCCATTTTACTGTCTGTTTATCTATCGTTCTGTCTGTCTATCGTTCTATTTATGGTTATATCTATCTTTATTTACTATAATGTTAATGTTTAATTGTCAGAAATTACGTTTGAATAACCGTTTGTGTTCTTTTTGTACTTGTACTTTATCTTGTCTTTCTGACTATTGAATTTTTGTAAAATGTATGTTTTTATTATATTTTATTTATTATATATATATTTGTTTTAATGTTTCTGCCACGTCAATGATGATCACAATAAACTTAGAGCAACGACAACATCAGCTCAGTTCAAGTTTTTGTCAGTACAGTAAAATTGATCATATTTTCTCAGTGTAGTCTTTTATCTTTTTAAATATGTTTGAGGTTAACAAATAACGATCCAGCTGATGCGTTCAGTCTTTTCCAGTCCCGACCTGCACGGCTGTTGCTGTCCGACGGCGGACTGATAGTCCAGTTTGGCATCAGCCTTCAATTCCTTCCAAATGAAGGACGGGAAGGAGAACTCTAACGCCACCTCTGGAGGGTTTGCCACAAGTCTGGACCACACAAAGCCATGCTGGTACTGGGACAAGAAGGATCTGGCCCACACCCCGTCCCAGTCCGA
This sequence comes from Rhodeus uyekii, assembly GCA_037043235.1. Taxonomy (NCBI): domain Eukaryota; kingdom Metazoa; phylum Chordata; class Actinopteri; order Cypriniformes; family Acheilognathidae; genus Rhodeus; species Rhodeus uyekii. The sequence continues at coordinate 1,681,549 of JAWRVZ010000021.1, read as the reverse complement.
TGGCCTGGACCCAGGCACAGAGGCCCGGTACAGACGAGAGGGGGCCCGGTTCATATTCGACGTCGGGACACGGCTGGGACTGTATCCTTTTAATGCTGCTGTTTCTATGTTTTTAATACATTTTAATGCAAATACATCTCGTTCTGATGACATCTGTGTAGGACTGAGTTTTTAGAAGATTTTGATATTGTTCTTAACTGATTTTTAAGACATTATGATACACTGGCAACTGGAATAACATACTTTCATCGTTTTTACATGTTTCACTCTTTCAAACAGTTTCCCAGATATGTAAGTACAACATGTATGAGACTATTGTATTTTATTTAATTTTTTCAAAGGTACTAGAGGAATCTAGGAATATTTGTTCTGATGCTCAACCTCTGATTGCTTTCCTGTTTTTACAAATGGTAGAGTGTGGTGTTTGCAACACCAAGGTCGTGGGTTCGATTCCCAGGGAAAGCAAGAACTGATTAGAGTGTCAATGTGTTTCTTGAATGCGATGAAAGTCTCTTTGGATAAAAGCTTCTGCCAAATGCATCAATGAAAAATACAAAAATGTTGTAATAACTGGTGTAGTATGTAGTAATAATGCAAAAATGCTTTTGCTGAACAATTTCTTTTGTATATACGGCCGTTCAGATTCCTTTGCAATGTAATGTATTCTATACACTACTTTTATATTTATATACTGACCTCTATATAGTAGTAGAACTCGAGAACCCTAGTTGTGAAAATAGAGAGAGATATGGAGCCCCTAAAGGGACATAAAGAAAATGTGATGGTGGAAAAAATAAATATCATTGCTTTTATTAAATTCACACTAAATGTAATCCGTTTATCAGTGTGCATTTCTTTCTACAGGTGACTGGGGCTTGTTGTCTCTTCTTGGCTGGAAAAGTTGAAGAAACCCCCAAGAAATGTAAAGACATCATCAAAACGGCTCGCAGTCTGCTCAATGACGTGCAGTTTGCTCAGTTTGGAGATGATCCAAAGGTTTGCAACCCATTCGACACACAATCTGTTGTGAATTCAGTTCTGTATCAAACGTCGTTTAATGCTTCCACAGGAAGAGGTCATGGTTTTGGAAAGGATTTTACTCCAGACAATCAAGTTTGATTTACAAGTTGAACACCCCTACCAGTTTCTTCTGCGCTATGCTAAACAGCTCAAAGGTATTATTAGGTTTCATTCGCTTAAAATTGAAGAAGTCAGTTCAGCTTGTTTTTTTGTATGTTGTTGCTCATGGGATGGTTTGATTTTTCAGGTGACAAGAACAAAGTTCAGAAGCTCGTGCAAATGGCGTGGACTTTTGTCAATGACAGGTTGGATTGACTTTATTACCAGCAGTGAAATTGTATTTTCATTACTTGTATCATTACGAAGGGATTTTTTTTGTCCACATGATTCTATTATTTTTCAGCTATTACCATATTTCCATGTCAGGGTTATTATAGTTTATTAAAATTGTCGCTAAAACCATAAACGTTGAAATAAAATTGATAATATAAAAAATCTTAAACTTCTTTTATTTCAGCTAGTTGCCAAAGCAACATTTCTCATTTTCATATAGTTTTTTAAAATGACTAAAAACAAAATAAAATGACACAAAACTAAAGTGAAAAAGAAAACAGAAAGTGCAAATATAATCTAATTCAAAATATAAAAAACTATAATGTCTCAATGGTAGTAAAATAACACCGATCCAAATAAGTCTCGCTGTTAATCTGCACCTGTCAAAAACAAATGATGAGATATTGTCATTTTTATATTTGTTGTTGGTTCCCTTTTATTTTCTTGCTCAATGCAAAAAAATAGGTCTCTTAGACTTCTAAATTTCTGTCAGAGAGAAGCTGTACAGGGATTACAGGAGGAGTAATATTGAAAAATGGTTTTGATATTTTCTCGATAGTGATAAATTAGAGGATATTTTGCTGTTTTATGTTTGGTATTTGTATGTTTATTATGCTGATACTGTGGCAGATTTAGGACTGTTGTGGACGGCTGACTCCTAATGTTTTTGATAATCTTCATATTCTGGTCAGTAAAAAATATGGCAGTGATAGAAATGATCTTTTCCAATAAATTTAAATTGATTTTTAACTTTGATGGGTTATTATAAAGTTTATTTATATTTATATATATATATATATATATATATTATATAATTATTTTATTTTTTTACCTGATTGAATGTATGCATCGTCTTTTGTGCCAAATTCATACATTTTAATGAATGGGGCCAAACAAATGAAATCAGTATCAACAAAATTCATCTTTACAGTTTAGAGGAAATGCAGAAGCTGCATCTGAAGTGGAATTTAGATTCATTTACACAGGATTGGGAAACCTGCAACAAATGCCTTATGTTTTAAACATAAAACGTTGAATATTGATATTTAAAAAAAAAAAAAAAAAATGAGAAGGTACTTTAAATGTCAGTAGGTGGCAGAATGTCACGGTTTATGAGTGAGTCACTCCATTCAACAAATTCATTTAGATGGATGATTTTTTTCAGGAACGAAGCGTTTGACTTTATTAAATGAGTCATTGAATCATTCATTCAAAAGATTTCTTCATTCAGTAATAAAAACGCCTTGTGTTGAGACTCAAAACAGTCCTATGGTGAATTACAGCAAAAACAGGCAATATTGTTTTTAAAATCGAAGCCATTTTACATTAACGTCTTTTTTGTTGAACTGTATAATTTCAGTCACATTTGTAATGATATTTGTGGAAAAAGGGACTCTTTGTGTGATGTTGATTAACTATTTCAAGTGGTGTTTTAAATAGAAAAGACATGGTGGTATTTTTGCCCCTTATCTTGAATATTTGAAATGCATTTTAATAGGCTAAATCATGCAGAGAAATGGTGTACTAGTCTATCCTCCAATACTACATCATGTGGAGTATGCGTGCACTCTCTAGATGTTCCAAAAAGCAATAAAAGAATGTGAAAGACAAGCAAAATATATAAAGTATCATCATTGACTCTTGCGCTGTATTAACATGTGTGTCGAATGTTCCAGTCTCTGCACAATGCTGTCCCTTCAGTGGGAGCCAGAGATCATAGCCGTGGCTGTCATGTACCTTGCCGGCCGGCTGTGTAAGTTTGACATTCAGGAGTGGACGTCTAAGCAGTCGTCTCGCCGCTGGTGGGAGCAGTTTGTACAGGATGTGCCGGTGGAGCTGCTGGAGGGTAAGAGTCTACATGGATGTGTGACTGCTTGTCAAACTTTTTTACTGTCCCCTTTTTACTGTCCTCCTGTCCCCTCATAATCGGTTAGATATGGGAATACAGTAATACTTTGAGATACGAGCATATCCAGGGTGGAGCTCGTAACTCGAATTGCTCATATCTAGAATCATGTTTTCCCATTATTAATAATGGAAAACAAATGAATCCTTTCCAGGTATGTAACAATGGGAAAAAAAACATGTTTTTTATTGGTATAGAGACACACACACACACACACACACACACACAGTATAAGGATTTGTGATATAATTAAAACCGTTTATTTGATATGTTTTTATAGACAGTAGAGGCAGGTGTGGAGGAGGGAGGAAGGGGGTATGTAGATTCCATATCGTCCCTTACACAAACACTACGTAACTTAAGTAAACTTAAATTAACATAACTGAACTTGGCTTACTTTTTTTTTTACTTTTCTATTATTGTTTTGCTTTTCTTCCTTTTTTCGCCTGTCTACCTCACTTTCACTTGGTGCAGACCTTTTAACAAAATACCAGTCGAGGGAGATTTGTTTTCGTCTCCCTTTAAGAATAAGGCAAGTGTCGTCAAAAAGCGCCGAAGCACGACCAGTAGATGATTTATCAGAGTGTTTCTTTCCAATGAAATCAGAAACCTTCTGAAACATAGCCATCGCTTCCTTAATTTCACTTAGAAATGTTTTCCTCCGGTCCACCCTCCTCCTCCTCGTTACCGCTGAGCTCTTGCAACACCTGCGTATGTTCATCGTCTGGCGCTCAATAAACTCCTCAGTCGACAGTTCCTCCTGATGCTCCTGCTGCAGATCATGGCTTCATTTCCATGGTCATCATGCGTTTCTTCTTCTCACTACCATCCTTACCACTCTTAGAACTCATCACTATTATGAAGAATAATGCACAAAATAGAGAGAAAATCAGCTGCTCACTGGCGATGTGTACAGAAGTCAGCGAACACGTGAAGTGAATGTGCATCGGCGTCAATACTCATGCTTGTATCTTGAATATTTACTCGTATCTAGAAGCAAAAATCTGCCCGAAGGCTTGATCGTATCTTGGAATACTTGTATGTAGAGACGCTCGTATCTCGAGGTATTACTGTATTAACACTAGCAGTCAAGTTTGTCATCATGATGTACTGCTCACTTCCATGTTTTCTTCATCTTAATACCCTTGGCTTGTGTTCTACAGACATCTGCCACCAGATTCTGGATTTGTACTCGCAGGGTAAGCAGCCGATACCCCAACAGCCTCCGATGCAGGAAAAAGAGAAACCTCCACCCCCTCCAGCTGCTCAGCCCGGCCAGTCAGGGGGGCAGAACCCTCCTGCTCAACCTCCCTCCAAGAAAAACTCCCCGCAAGCCAGCCCACCTGCCAAGATTAAACGCCAACATGTAAGTAAAGCTTTTGCTGTCCGCTGATATATTTAGGAAAAACCTATTGGAATAAAATCCTTCAGGATCATGGGTAGTGAATTTGGCTAAAACAGTTTATTTTTAAAACTGGGAATCACATTAAATTGTGTTTTTTAAAGGAACATGTTGCATTGCAATCTAGCAATATTTTACTGAAAATGAAATGTGTTTTGTAGTTTGTTGATTTTGATACTTTTGAGTTATTCAATTTCAAATTTAGTTGGTTTACAGCTGAATGAAAACGTACATTTTATTTTTTACATTTCCTGTAGAAATTATGAAGTGTTTTAAGACTATATTTGAAAACTATTTTGTCTTGTTTTGTAGGTCTCTCCTAAAGATGAACCTAAAGCCCCAGCAGGTAAATCACTCTGCTTGCAGAGGACATTTATGGTGTCTTGATAATGAATGTCTATTGTGAGATGATGAATTAGCTGTTGTAATAAGTGTTTCTTTGTCTTTGCGTCAGAGCAAATTGGGTCTAAGATACCGCGCCTGGAGAGTCCTATGCCCCCTCTTCCTGTGTCCCAACCCCCAGGTGAGGCTTTCTCTAGTACGAAATAAGCAGCAGAATAAATCTTTGGATACGTGTTCATTGCTCATCCTAAACCAAAATATGAAGTAATCTTATTTCATTGTTTACTTAACCTTTAGGGGATTGCCCAATGGGGTTATAGGCAAAAAATAAATAAAAATTATGTCTCAATTTTTCATGATAGATTACTCTGTATCCTGGAACCTCAGACAAACTGCTTTTAGTAATGCATGTACAAAAACACACATCGACTACATTGTGGTCTGTAATTAATTATTTTTATTTATTTGTTGCCATAAATATCTAGTTCAGTCATGAAACACTAGATGACGCAGGCTGACAGGCAAGCAATCACATTTGGTTCAAGCTGATTGGCTTCTGCTGATCCTGCAGCCAATGAGATTGCTTGTTTGTTTAGGTTGCTCTTACGTGTGTTTGGAATGCAATATAGACTAATCGTCAATCCATACTTGGAATTATAAGCACGTATCAACAAAAGAGTTTTCAAGGGCTCTTTTTTTAAGGACAGACATTAATATTCATAATTTCACAGCTGTAATGTCAAATAAAATGGTATTAATTATTAATATTGTTGTAAGTCACATTTTAAATTACAGTTGTAATCTGTTTATTGGTGTATAAATGATACCAAAAACTCTGGCATCTGCCCACACATAGATCGCAAGGCTCCATCGGTCATCCCAGCGCCTCCCGCTGAAGCAGAACCAGTCATTTCAGCTGAAATGGACCCAGCACAAGGGCCGGCTCCTCCTCTGCCACACGGGGCCCCGCCCCCTCTACCTCACCGCCCTCCGCCGCCTCCTCCCTCAAGCTATATCATGGGAATGTCCACATCCAGTTCCTACATGTCCGGGGAGGGATTTCAGAGTCTGCAGTCCATGATGAAGACTGAAGGGCCCTCTTATGCTCCCATGCCCCCTTCGTACGGACTACCTTACCACCCACACGTTTATTCACACGCAAATCCCCCACCTCCAGGCCCTCCTCCCCCAACCACTTACCCTCCTCCCAATCTGCCCCCACCCACACCATCTTTCCCTCCTCCAGGCTATAACCCCAGCTACCCCCCTCCACCCCCACGCATGCACACCAATGTGCCCCCTCCGGTCATGGGCTTACCGCCCGCTGGGTACCCTCCTCCACCTGGCCAACCTCAGGTGCCGTTGCCACCCCACGCCATGCCGCCTGTGGCAGGAATGAACAGAGGGGCGTGGATGAGATGAGAGGTGATGAAATCAGTTCTTCACACCTTGGTTTAGGCCCATGATACATGTGCCTGTATACAATATACACACCGTTTGTAGAAAGTTTATGTTCTGATGCAAGTTTTATAGGACGTTACAGACTCTTCACCTGCCAAGCTGGTGGAATTGTTTTGAGTATCCAGGAGGCCACAGACTTGAGGTTCAACTTGGGTTCAGGGTTTCACCATTTGGTGAACTTCCTCTTCACTTATTTGAAATAAAGGGATAGTTTACCTTAAGATCACCCTCATTCTGTTCTAAGTTTGTGTGAAAGAGAATTTTGTAAAATCTTCATGGATATTTTCCATACAGTGGTTTACAGTGACCTTGGGTGGTCATTCTCCAGAAAGGACAAAAAATGTCCATATGACATTTGTAAGCCATTTAATAGAATGAACCAAATTTAATTCTGCTTATTTCAGCTTTAAAATTACTCAATTGTTTGGTTTCATAAGACACTGAATATAGTTTTATACAATGTTTTTTTTGTTATTCTCATAGCTGATCTGACAAGAGGTAAAGATTCATCAAAATCTCTTTGTGTTCCTTGGAAACATGGATCATGCGGGTTTGGATTTGACATGAGAGTGAATAAGGACAGAATGTTCAGTTTGGCAAAACGATCTCTCAATGCAATCATCACCTTACATTCCCAACACTGAATTCTGAATTCTTGGTTGTACATATGATTTATTCTGGAAAATCTTTTAGGGCACTTCCCCCAATGTTATTTCTTCACTTTTGCTTTTTAGTTGGTGTGCTGCAGAATTCATATTATTTTCTTAGCAACATGGGGAAATATCCCAATAATCATCCGTCGGAGAAGTCTTTTTCTTCAGATGCGTTTCTGGCATCTTTGACTGACCTGAGGTCAGGTGCATAGATGGACGTGGTTTGTTTCATACTTTCCCCTATGTGCCTTAGTTTGGTTAATAGCTGATCGGCAAAGAACTTGCCCAACCACCTTGTGCTTGCTTTGTTTTTTAGGCAGATAATAAAAATACTTCTTCCCCTTGTGCATTTATTGAATTGTTTAAGAAGTCATTGACTGGGCTACTCTCATGCTATCAATTATCAAAGAAACTATTTTTTTAATAAACATTACAATACACCTTGTGCTACACAAGTATAGCCACAAGGTTAAGCGTGAGATGGATGTTTGAAAGTCGGATGCCTGTACAGTTTCAAGCGATACAAATGGGCACCTGGCTGACTGAACCAGTCATCCATAGAATGGCTGAAGAAAAATCCTCCTGAGATGCATTAAAGCCTCTGATCCAGCTGTCAATGGTTGGGATAAATTAGCAAGTGAACGATCAAAATTGATGTTGGAAGCAGGACAAATAGGCAAGCAAAAACATCTCAGTGGCTTTAAAAAGGGTCAAATAGAGATTGCTAGACAACTAGGTCAGAGCATCTTCAAAACATTACGTCTTATAGGAATTTCACAGTATGCATGGGCTAGTACTTACCAAAAGTGGCCCAAGGAAGGACAATCATTGATGCACCCAATGCCCAAGATGACTCCTGTGTACTGCCGAATAGATGTCTTCCCAGTCAAACACACCTGATACAACATCAGCCCTTTAGTAAATACTCCAAGACCTCAGATGGGTGTATCAGATAAGAGCGACAAAAAATGTGCAAGGTTGAGGGAACCACTGGGATAATGCAGCCTGCACTACAATTGTTCAGGAATGGCTTGAGGAACAAGAAGAAATGAATAAACTTTGGTGCCTTGGCCTCCAAATCTCAATTCAATTGAGCATCTGTTGGATGTGCTGCGCCAACAAATCCAATCCATAGAGGCCCCACCTAGCAACTTGCAGGTTCTGCTGCTAATGTTTTCATGCCAGATACCACAGGACACATTCAGAGGTCTTGTGGAGTTCATGCATCAATGCATGTCAGAGCTGTTGCAGCTGCTGCACCAATAAAACACAATTGTTCATTATATTTAATGAGTAATCCAACAGATGCCTCTAGTCTAGACCGTAACAAGCAAATTTTAAATTTACCTAACAGGTAAATTTTTTCATTGATAAGGTACACCACAAACCGAAAAGGTAAAAAAAAATGAAACGCTGTAGCCTATATTTACAATATACAGTCATTCTTATCAAAGTGTCTTGAATGGGATTCAAAAAACAAAGAAAAAAGTATTTTATGATTGATTTATTTCCCCAAATTTTTTTTTAATTTAATAACTTACGATCTGACGATCTCTCACGGCACACTGTGACTCGTGACTGTGAGTCTGACGTGATTGTCTTCAACACTGGAGCCCTGCAGGGAACGATCTACAATCTTTCACCATCTACACTGCAGACTTCATGTTCAGTTCAGCAACCTGTCACCTACAGAAGTTCTTGACAACTCTGTCATCGTTGGTCTGATCACAGATGATGACGACAGGGAGTACAGAGGACTGATCTAGAACTTTGTGGACTGGTGCCAACGGAGCTGCCTCCAGTTAAATGCGGGGAAAACCAAAGACTTGGTGGTGGATTTCCGTAGGCGCAAATAAACTTTACCACCAGTGAACATTCATGGAAAGGACATCGTGAGAGTGGACTCAAATCTGAGGCGATCTACAAGAAAGGGTCTTTTGGAGTGCATGGAGAGCTACTGAAGACCTTTTTTGACTCTGCGGTGGCCTCAGACATATTTTATGGTGTGGTATGCTGTTGCAGCAGCATCTCTAGTGCAGAAAGGAAGAGACTGGGCAAGCTGATACTTTACAGGAGCTGGGAGAAAGGAGGATGGTAGCAAAACTATCATCATTGCTGTGAACGACTCTTAGTAACCTGCTCTCCCTTTTAGGTATCTTCTTCCTCCTTCTCGTTGTTTTTCGTGTGAAAAGACTGGGGACTGACCATCGGACTTTAAGTTACAGCTATTGTAGCTTCCTCGACAAAGACTGAGTTTAAGGCTAACATTGAAAGTTCATCCTAATTTCTTTGTTCAACGGAGAAGAAATTGATTACAACTTCACCATCGAGTTACTGAACCATCAAGAACCATCATCATCTCCTGAAACTATGTCTGGACACAATGCTGCTCAGTGACCAAAGGACCAAAGGCCCTGATACAGCAAAGCTATTTTTTTGTTTTGTTTTTTGTTTAGGGGTTTAATGAAGTTTGAAATATCTGAGCAGCATTAGTACACATCTGCACATCTGCCTATTACAGAACAATGGTAGTAAAAAGTAATGCCAGCCATAGCAAATTTTGGATTTTTTCCGAAAACTTTTCAGATTTAATTTGAAATGCGTTGGAGCCTCAAGGGATTTGAAGTATATCGGGGCCTAAAGGCATTTTAATTGTATATGGGCCTAAAGGTATTTGAAGTATACCTGCATTTGAAGTATATCGGGGCCTAAAGGTATTTGAAGTATACCTGCATTTGAAGTATATCGGGGCCTAAAGGTATTTGAAGTATACTGGCATTTGAAGTATATCGGCGCCTAAAGGTATTTGAAGTATTTTGGACCTTAAGGGATTTGAAGTGTAAAATGATACCTTTTATCGTATCAGTACAGTACATACTGTGCATTTAACTAACTAGAGGTTTAGTATAAGCTGTAGACCTCTTGTTATTAAGGTGCTTTAAAATAAATAACTGACTTCCTACTGTGTTTGTTTGAATGAAAACTTGAATAGTTTATCAGAAAATATATAGATAGATATTTTGCCATCTTGTTTTATAAATTTCTTAAATTCCTATATAAACATATATATATATAAACTCAACCTCGTACATCAGTTTTAAACCAAATAATTAGTTTGAGCACTTTAACAAAAATGCAAGTTTCAAACATTCTGGAATGCAATGTTAGTTGTTGCACTTAACGTTAAAATAAAATTTCACTTAATTAAAATTTTGTGGTTGTAGTTCAGCGATTACCAAAAACTACCAAAGTTCAAATGTTGTTTTGGTTTGAATAAATCAGTGTAAAAATGTGTAATTTACCCTTACTACCATCTGGGGGCACAACTCTCACACATTCATTTTATTATTTTGCATTGGCTTGAACCAGGTTTCACACTAGACATCAAGTGGAAACCCACAGTACAAAAATATATGCAAAAATATTTGTTTGCTCTCTGCAGAAATATGGTGCACAAACCATGTTGCAAACCTAATTTATCAAGTGACGTGCATTTATATGGAATTTCATTTTTGACATCAACAAAACACATTAGAGTTGATAACTACCGGTATGTACAATCTGAATTTAGTGAACTGAAAGTAAATTTGGCAATTTTTCCCATAGCTTCTGGCACACTATAAGATCAGCCAGTTTGTTTCATTAGGTTCTAGACACTTGTTACTATAAAACAGTGTTTGAAGTCATTGTAATGCTGGCATTTTCACATTGGTAAAGCTAACCGCTAACCGCTAATCATACACGTTTCAAATCAGATGCACACTTGGAAACCTGTTTTACAACAATGACAGCTGTCTTCTGTAGAGCTGCTTAAATTTCTGCTGAAATTGAAGTTGTTTCACAATATTAACTCTGTTAAACAGGTTTATTTCTGTGAAGCTGCATTGAAACCATCTGTACTGTAAAAAGAGATTTAAAAATAAATGCGATGAGTCAAAGCAATAGTGTTTTATTGACAAAAATCGGCCTGGTTCACTTTGTACAACTTTTTTCTTTACATCTCCACCATAAAATTATAACCCTGACGTGTCCTGGAGTTCATGCTCGCACCTATTAACACTGTAGACAGGACAAACCTCAGAGGTTTTACACATTTAAACAACACAGGGTATCAGTGCATAGGTTTCAAACAAAACCTCATGCACAAAAGAAGCAGCACATGAGCCTAATAAAACCATGGCTTTGTGTTCAGACTATTTCCCAAGAGAATATGAAGAGGATCCGTTTGCAACTTCTTTCATTAACAACATGAAAACAAGTGTCTCATGTTAGTGACAGGTGGGTCACTAACTCATCTTTTGGCTTTGTTCAGAATAGCTTACATCACTGTAACCCTCTTATAATTTTTGTTATATATATTTACCAAAACGCAGTATACAACAAAGAACGCATTTCACAAAATTGTATCTCACAAGTGCGTTCAACCTTTCATTTCCAGCCTGAAGATCGAACTGCAATATATTTGCAATTTATTTGAATATTAACTATTTTACTTGACGTTTCCATATGACAGTACTACTGTTGTATAATGTGTATTATTTTACATATTTGATCTTATAGAATATTAGTATTCAGCATATATTGCACAATAATGCTAGTATTGGATTCCGAACACAGCCTTGGATTTAATTTATACGCATGCCTGTTTTAGAGCTCGATTAACTCAGTAGTTTATCTGACATTGAAAAAAAAAAAATGTGCAGGAAAAAGACTCATACATTAAACTGTTACTGACATGCATTTAAATGAGCTGAACATCATTCGCTATATCCTGACCTTGATCACTTCTTCAGTTTGATGCGTGTTCTCTGCCAAATAACAGGCCCTGCAGACTTTTGAGGGAAAATGTATGGAATTTAAACACAATGTGTTATATAGTGCTACACTAAACATTGATAACTGAAAACATGATGAAATTAGCCATATTATTGAATAAACCAACAAGCAATGGGTGGGAAACATGAATAACTTTGTGAATGGTGGGTGTTGTACCTCCATGAGGGCTCCATCCAAACTAACTGTCAATGATAGAGGTCATCATCTTTCTTTCCTGGGGTGAAGTATTAAGGACATAGTGATGGACTTGTCCACTTTGTAAAGACATAAACCTGCTTTAGTTTAAACCGTGTATTATTGTCGTTATTGCCAAGCATTGATGTGGAGGTCAAAGCAGAGCATGGCATATGTGGTGTGCAGGATTTACATTTACATTTATGCATTTGGCAGACGCTTTTATCCAAAGCAACTTACATTGCAATTAAGGAACACATTGACATTTTAATCAGTTCTTGCTTTACCTGAGACACAAACCCATGACCTTGATGTTGCAAGCGCCACACTCTGCTGTTTGAGCTACAGGAAAATGTTGGGGAAAGTCACTTTTAAAAGTAATGCGTTACAATATCGTATTCTTCCTAAGAAAGTAACTGTGTTGTCTAGCTACTTTTTATGGAAAGTAATGCTGTGTCTTTTTCTCACCTGAGCTGGGCTTGATGTTTGCTTTTTAATAGCAACAACAGTACAGTTCTATTTTTGGCAAATGTAAAGACCCCTTCTTACAAAAAAAGTGGAATGAATAATTTATTACAAAATAAATGTAATCTTACAGTTACTGAAAAAAAATGTAATTTAGGGAAACTTAATGAAAATGGGGAAATTTAACGATTACAAAGGGGTAGAATGTTGAATAATATTAATTTGTTGCCTTGCCAGTGTTTGATGTACATGCTGTTCAGTAAAGCCAATGCTTCTGACTGGCTCTTTTTTTTCAATTTGCATCTCACTATGTCTGCCAATTATCAATCCACATTACAGCTGAAAGCTTTAGGCCACAACCTGTCTGAGAGTTGCCAGCCTGGCGAATGATAAAATTGTATTCCCGTGCTGGAAATTGAAAAATTACAGTAGTACCTCAAGATACGAAAGGCTCAACTTACGAAAAATCCAAGTTACGAAAGCAGACGAAAATTTTTACTGCTCTACATACGAAAAGTTTTCAAGATACGAAAAGTTTCTGAAAGTCCGAGATTCGCCCCGTAAAAATTTTGAAACTCGCGCCGCACGCCGCCATCTTAATTATAGTAGACTCGCACCATCCTCCTGCTCTCCCATTGGTTCCTGATGCTAGCCAAGCCATGAGATCCTTCTCTCTAATTGGACAGCATCCCTCCCATCATGCATCTTCTATACGTACGTGCTGGCGTGCTTTAGCTCAGCCACTCCGCACCCGAAACTTTACCGTACGCAATCGGCATTCGTTCGCTCCAAGGATTTAGTTTAGTAACGTAAATTCGTTAGTGATCCTCCTCCTCCTCTGCCGCCACTTTCGGAGATAGCCTCACTCAAAAGGTAAGCTTCGACATTTTACGTTACTTCATTGTTTATAGGTCAATTTAGCTTTATTATGAAATTTAATGGGGTATTTTTGGAGGGCTTGGAACGGATTAGCCATTTTACATGTAAAATGTGTTCCAAGATACGAAAAACTCATTATACGAAGGCCGCCTCGGAACGGATTAATTTCGTATCTCGAGGTACCACTGTATTTCATCCAGAAATATGTATTTAACCTCAGATCTCACAGTAAAAAGAGGTGTTAAAGTCTGAATTAACTGAAATGAATTCTTAATTCAAGCAATAAAGTCCAATTTAGTGTTGAGTTCTACTGTACGGTTAATGATTAACAGTTGAAAACATTCATTCGAAATATAGAAAAGTAATCAGATGTAATCAGTTACTTTAATAAATTGAAATAGTTGCTCTACTTTTTACATTTTAAATAGGATAACTTGTAATCTGTGACCTATTACATTTCCTAAGTAACTTTCCCAACACTGCTTATTAGTTGAATTTGATAATCAAAAAATCAGCAGAATCCACAGTTTGAATTTCACTGTTTTTGTTCTTTTTGAGGAATACTGAATCTATTTTTGTGCAAGTGAAAGGAGTAAATGTGCACATTTAGTATAGAGGTTCAATAATCATCATGTTCACACACACTGCACTCGCTCACCATGAGGACAGGAGAGCTGTCAGTCATTAAATGAGAAAGCAAAGTAACATGAGTTACATATTCAAAAAAGTAACAGATATTTTGATGTAAAAGCATTACTTTACTAGATACTTGAAAAAAATTATCTGATTTCGTAACTCAAGTTACTTGTAATGCATTACTCCAAAAAATGGTGATGACCTTGAACTGCATGCAACAAATGAAAGGGCCTTCAGGAGTCTTAGATTTAAAGGTCTCCACTACTTAGGGTTGAACTGATCCACTTAGATCTATAAACATTAGGTTAGCACAATGATTTCTGTCAAAGTATTAGTCTTAACTGTTATTAGACCGTTAAAATAAATTCAGTGCCATTTTCAACCTACTGTAATCATGGACATATACAAAAAGGACAAATCTATTGTTTCAGAGTCATGATTGTGACGTACATTAGTAATTTCCCAGACCTGAGAGACATGATTGTCAGGAATGCACAGCACGGCGTTTTAAAATTTGACACACACGATGGATTTCAGTTTTGATCGCCACATTAAAAAAAACATGAACAGGGAAAAATCATATTTAGCATCTATTGTGCTGTTATTGTGTCTCAGTTGCATCGTCTAAAAAGTGTTGCGCTGTTAAGAAACCTCATACACTGTCGAGTTAAAAAACAGCCACTAGAAAAAGTAAAAAGACTTAAAAAGACAACATAATAGTAAAGTGATTTAAAGCTTTTGTACATATCTTACATTGTCTTCCAGAGTCATTTCTGTACGTTACCGATGCACAGAAAGGGTTCCAGAACAAAGTGGAGTGAGAGAGACCTATCTGCATCGCCCATTTTGCTCTGAAAGTTTGATGGACTAGAAGGTCATAAGGACACAATAAGGAGTTTTCTAACATCACCAGTATGTAAAAAATTAAATAAAAAATACAGATGAGGCAAACTGACTAAACACGACTAGCTGCCAGTCGTAAACACTTCATGGGCCTTGTTCCAAAGACACCGTCCTTTGTAGAGTCTACATTGGACCACATTGATGTTGGGTAAATGTTGGCTCATAGAAGCCCCAAGATCAACAACAAAATAGAATAAAAAAACAACAACATTATTTCAATGCGGATTATTGCTTTAAACGTTCACTGATTCACTGATTATAAAACATGGCTACTGAAAACTGGTGTGGAGTGACCCAACGTCAATGGAAAGTTCGTAACCAAATGAGTTGACATGGAAGATGATTGTGGATGGTTTGACATGGAGTGTTTGTGTCGCCTGTTGTCGCTCTGAGAAGTTTCTCAGTTTGGTCCTGCTGGAGTTTCATGGTGGATGAATGTTGCTCGTGTGCTGGAGCTGCTATAGAGGACCTTTGAACTGATTCCCAGAGAGCTGCTGTCGGATAGACGGCTTTGATCCTGCTGCGTCACCCAGCTTTCGCCACACCACCTGAACAAAACAGTTTCTGTGTATCAGTCCAAAACATGCATCTTAAAAGTTGCTGTCCTTCTTCACCTCTATGTAAATTAGTCTCATATATAATTTATATCCGATAATTAGGAATAGACCAACTACTATTTTTGTTATAGTAACAATATGGTGTTATTGTTACCCCCCAACAATAATCATTATAAACATTATATTGTATAAGGGGGATTTACAACTAAAACTGGAAACTTTTTATGCATTGTAGTCGTTCATTTAAACGATCAAATATACACAAATAATGTCAAAAGGTATTATTGGAGTAAAAGGAATATAAAAGGAATACTTGGTGAGTATTCACACAAACCAGCTGGTTTTGTTTTAAATTGACATAAATGGTTGAGAAAGAAAACGCATTCGTGAGTCAGGTCTTAAAGTGACAGCACCCTAATAAACCTGCTGCCAAATTCTGAGATAATTGTGAAAATATCTATATGCCAGTTTTTTCCCTTGGCATTGATGTCAAAATTGTGGCCGGTGAAAATTATGAGTGGATCGTAACTTTGGAAAAGCACTAGTCACAATGGCTGGTGAGCAAAAAAAGTGCATGTCAAGCCCCGGTCACATGACAGCTGGTACTAAAAATGGAAAAGTAGTAAAACTAAGGGGAAATGAGAACACACAATTAACCCTTTCATGAGTAAATCACACTGGTGTGATTAGAGCATTCAGTGCATCAAACAGACTATAAACTGATATGTTTTATTCATATCAGATACACATTGTGCAGGAATTAGGTAACTGTAAGATTATACTATTTTTTCTCCACTTCACCAGCCACTGACTTTCATGTAATTCGGGAAAAGTGAATAAACTGATGTGTTATAAATCTGACAGATACAATTCTCTGAATTGTGTGCAAACTAACAAGGTGGCGCCCATCGCATGTTATAGATCACTATAAAGGTTTTAGCATTATAAGGGTTTATAATAATAATAATAATAATAAGGTGATGAGTTCTACAATAACGGTTGCCTTAAAAATACAAACTCACACTAAGGGCTCAGCTAGAATAGTTTTTTTTAAATTAAAATATATATTTTATTCGCAAAAGTCACGGCTATTTTGTCAAGCATATTTTACATAAAAGTATTACCTCCTACAAAACGCAAGCAAAAACAAGCCCAAACATCAATCCATCCAGAACTCTTATGAACAGTGTTTGTGATGGCGCTAAATAGGTAGAAGTGTCAGGTGAGAAGCACAGAGGTGTTATTGTGAGCTAGATATCTGAGCTGGATTCTTTCATTCCACTGAGAGGCCAAGCAAACAGATCAAACTACTGGCTCATGCCATCATGAGCTCAGAGATCTGTGTACCAACCTGTCCATTAACGGACACTTACAAAAGCTCCACCCACTTGGAAACACGTTTGAGTTACGAGAAACTTTACAGAACATTCAATTACTATTAGTAAAATAAAATATAGAATTTCTCAATTTTTCTTTAAACATTTAAAATTATACAATAATCATGCAAACTTAAAGTGCCAACTGAACAAATGAAATCACTGAAGTATTTGGATTGTTTAGAGACCTAAAGGCCAGCAAGAATGAGAACTAATACAATAACTAGATCAGCATCCGCATCAGCAAACTGTCAATGTTTAAACATTGCTATAAGACTGTAAAAGTATTAAAGTATACTTTTATATTTAGAATGATTTTAGAACGAAATCTTTATGGTTATAGTTATATATTGTGTGAAGGGGGCGTATCACTGAAAAAAACTGAAGATAAACACTCACGTTGCACATCTCTCGCACTATGGCTTTCTCTTTCTCACTCAGGTCTTGCTCACTTTCTTCTGGAAGCTGCTTGTCCAGATTATCATGGACCTCCAGAACCTGTTAATACATGGCCAAGAGCATTTTTCAAGCCGATCATATAGTACCTCATACTGTACAACTGTTGATGTCATTTTCT
The DNA here is from genome assembly GCA_037043235.1 of Rhodeus uyekii. Lineage (NCBI taxonomy): Eukaryota > Metazoa > Chordata > Actinopteri > Cypriniformes > Acheilognathidae > Rhodeus > Rhodeus uyekii. The sequence goes on along the minus strand of JAWRVZ010000021.1, from coordinate 1,664,029 downwards.
GCAAAAGAGGGACATCTACTAAAGCAAACATTTTATTTTTACATTTCTCCCAAACTGTTTTAGAAAAAAGTACTTTTTACCTAAAGATAAAGAGTAATCATTTACTCAATTTGATATGATACGAGTCTTCCGGTATGGTATGGTATATATATATATTTATTTATTTGATAACATATGTATGTGAAATGTGTGTACCTTCATTGCATGAACAACTGCTTCAGGTTTCTGTACAGATGAGATAAACCCAGTGGAGGGAGAAGATTCACTGGTCTGTAGTCTTCCAGTCCCCTGGAGGAGAGAATGCATAGGGTGGTCAGTTTTCTCTTGGCCAACAATCTAGTTAAAGGACCATGGTATTCATCTAGTGTTTATATAATGGTGTACACTATTGTTCAAAAGTTTGTAGTCAGTATGATAAAAAAGAAAAGAAAAAAGCTAAACACATCAATAAAATTGCTCAAAATTGACAGTAAACACTTTTACATTGGTTACAAAAAAAATCAATTACTATTATATTATATTTCTTGAGAAACAGCATGACTATGTTGGTCTACCACCTGAAACAGCACACTATTATTTTCACAATATTTCCATACTTACTTCTACCATTTTTCTTGAAAAGGATTTAAGTCCTGTGACTCATAGCTTTAATTGCTGGTTTGTTTTAAACAATTATAATTTCAGGGTTTGCTCCTGCCATTTGTAACTAACGTTCAAACCAAGCCTACACCCTTGTTGTCAAAGATAAGGGCACAACATTATAAATATAAAAACATACTGCTGGAAAACTCAGCTAAAACCATTGAAACACGGTAGTTGGTTTATAGCTGGTCATTAGTGGGTCAAGTTCGGTTTAAGTGGTTGACCAGCTGTCAATCAACTAGAAAGAGGTAAAACGTAACCAACAGTTTATTGAATCTGACGATTCGCCATTCAAGTACACAGGCACAAAGAGGAGTAGACAGACTCTTTTTTTTGTCAAATTTTGTTGAATACTAAGCTGGTAGATCATTTTGGACCATAAAATAAACCAGTCCTGTTCTCATTGGTGATACATTGACAAATACATCACTGCATGGGTGAAAGTTGGCAAAACTGAAAATACTGAAACTTAAAGCTGGGGGCCTGGGGGCCGCCAGGGCCCCCGGTAGGTCCAGGGCAACGCCCTGTCCAGGGGTCCAGGGGGCCGGAGTCCCCCTGGAAGCTCCTGCATTCCTTGCAAATTATTGTGTAGAAACGACCTCTCCTGGCAACTTGCAGCTACTATAAAAAGGGTGTGAAATAAGTATTTCAAGTTAGCAGTTGAGAAAATATTCACCAATTTTGGGAGTTCTAAATTATTACTAGAATCCTTCATAAGTATTGTATTCTATAACTCTGTCATTGGTTTTGCTTCTGCATCTGTTGTTCTATAACTAACATTTATATTTAATTTTGGTTTGTTACTTAATTCACTTTCTCTAATCACCACAATCCATTACATCATCATCAAAAAAGACACAAATACAGGTGTTTGTTAACAGTGCATTTTAGTATTGTATTTTCATTGGTAGCACATGAGTTTTACATGTGAAGTGTAATATGAATTGAAATATTGAATATGCACTATGAACACAAAATTGCACACCAAGCCAACAGTCCCGACAACATGCAATTACAGAAACAAGTATACCCATAAAATAAACAAGCACAACTGTAATACTGTGATTTGAAAACAAAAGGTCTTCATACTTTTTCGGAGTGCTACTCATGTCAGTGAAAACCTAGTAAACTAACACTGCGAGTGTAAATTGAAAAATACGATTGGACGCCGGAGTCTCACTGACCAATCAGAATCGCCGACACAACTGCACTCCGCGCGGTTCGTCTGTCGCCCACCCGGAACTTCTCGGGTAATTCTCTACGTAATCACATTATCTCCGAAGATCGCCGAGTAGGTACGATTGGTCTGTTGGTCTGTCGCCATGGACATTGGTCTGTTGGTCTGTCGCCCTGTACCCCCCCCCCCCGAACTGAAATCTCAACGGATTTACGCGATTTGGAAAAACGGTTCCTGGCGAGGTTCAAAATACGGAATTCCGTCATAATACGGAAAACTTTCACCCATGTCACTGGTAATTATCTGTCTCAAATCAGAGATAAGACTATCATTCATAATTAAAACTACATTCCATCTAAAACATTCATCTTAGCTCAAAATTGCACACCGCAGCTCAGACAGCTGTGGACGACAGAAAGCCCCTAGTTGTGTTTAATCATTCATACCACATGAAGAGAGCCGGACATGATCTGCATACATTCACACTGACGATGACTACAAAACAGACCATTCTTAAGCGGAGAATAATGGGGGACAAGCGTTTATGAGTTGTGCTGTGCGCCATGTTAATGATGATCTAATAAGTATCTAATACACTTTTATTATGTGTTTCGTGAGAGAGCTTATCAATCAAAAGCTTCTGGAAGGAACTCTCCATATTATGAGATGGTTCCCATGGAAACACCAGAAATATGATCATTTGCACTATTTAGGCAAATAAAGGCTCACTAAAGAGGACAAACTCTGGAAAAACTGTGGTTCAATATACAGTGGTACCTCGAGATACGAAATTAATCCGTTCTGAGGCGGCCTTCGTATAATGAGTTTTTCGTATTTTGGAACACATTTTACATGTAAAATGGCTAATCCGTTCCAAGCCCTCCAAAAACACCCCATTCAATTTCAGAATAAAGCTAAATTGACCTATAAACAATGAAATAACGTAAAATGTCGAAGCTTACCTTTTGAGTGAGGCTATCTCCGAAAGTGGCGGCAGAGTACGGCAGATAACGTACACTTAACTTTACGAAAACACATAAAAAATGTAAAGTTTTGGGTGCGGAGTGGCTGAGCTAAAGCACGCCAGCACGTACGTATAGAAGATGCATGATGGGAGGGATGCTGTCCAATTAGAGAGAAGGATCTCATGGCTTGGCTAGCATCAGGAACCAATGGGAGAGCAGGAGGATGGTGGCGAGTCTACTATAACTAAGATGGCGGCATGCGGCGCGGGTTTCAAAATTGTTATGGGGCGAATCTCGGACTTTCAGAAACCTTTCGTATCTTGAAAACTTTTCGTATGTAGAGCAGTAAAAATTTTCGTCTTTGCTTTCGTAACTTGGATTTTTCGTAAGTTGAGCCTTTCGTATCTTGAGATACTACTGTACATGTCAAGGATATCGCATTAAAAAAAACTGAATGGAGATGCTAAGATGTGCATAAATTCTAAAGATGCACATGAACCCCCCCCCCAAGTGCTCAATTTTAAATAATGATGGAAACACAAAAATAAATCCACTTTGCCTCAACAGGTGCAATCGGATAATTGTAATAACTAGTGGACCAATCAAATGTTGATTTGGTCATTCTGAAATGCCTGAGTCAAAGTCTCTGATCACAATGATATTGAGTTTAAATCCCCCCAGAAGCGTCTCACATGATCACGTTATCAAATCCCAGACATCCAGAGGCAAGATGACAGCATTTTTTGCATTTCGTCAGTGCGCTGAGGCACATTTCTTCCTGATGGAGGAAAAAAGAGCCACATTGGCTTCCCTGATGGCAGCAACTTACGTTTTTATTTTTAGATATTTTGCGCAAATTCTTTGATGATTTTGTTCCCTTTAACTCATGGGAAGGAAACCCATTATTCGCAAATATTTTAGGCTATACCATATTCCAATGCCTGCGCATAAATTAAATTTGCAACTTTGGATGGAATCATAGCTCATGTTAATCTAAATATAAAATCTAAATCTATAATATTTAGGTTTTGTAAAGGTTTTGGTTACAATAGCAAATATGGAATGAAAGTGACGCATTACGATGTTGAAAATACGATTATTTTCAACAGGTTTTAGAAGAAGAAAAAGATTATTCAAAATAATCCAATCATTGTATGATGAGCTAAAAGAGTGGAATATCGCTTTACTAACAGGTTAAGTAGCTCAATTAGCCACATCCTATTTGCATGAGATTAACAGTATTCACAAAATCAACATATTACAATGGACATTATTCAATATTTCATATTCAATATTCAATAGTCTCCCAAACACAAAAAACAAACGAGTCACAGCACTTTTATCAATCAGCTAATACGTCAGTAAGCTCATTACATGATATTATTTCCAAATAAAATGTGAACACAATCATTAATTCTGTGATGCAAAACAATTAAAGCATTAGTAAACTAATCAGCAGAGATGGACTGCCTTTAATCATCTAATGTACCTGATAATCCATCAAATAATTGAACACTACACACAAAACAATGATGTGCCACAGTAATGTGTAATGCTTTTGTTCAAACCACACAGATCGGAAGTGACACCCAAAATCTATAAAACATGAAAGGTCACATAATAATAAATAAAATGGGAGCTTGACATGTTTTCTCAAAGGAGATGCTGAGTCAAAACAATTTAAGGAAATTAAATTCAAGCTCTGCATTAATGTTATAAAGAATTTCAGCTGACAATGGCAAGATGTTCAAGCAAGCACGCAACATAAAACACAGTGGCGAGACTTCCTGTGCACTGGCTAAAGGCACATTTGCTTATTTTCCAGGCGATAATTAAAGAAAAAAGTTTTCAAAGATATGAAAAGTGCCTCCGGTTCTGTACAGGAAAAGCCTAAAGCAAAGTACATTGGATGAAAGTTGACATACTGTACCAAGTATCTCCTTTTTTTCAAAAGAATAGAGCCAAACTGATTAAGCTGTACTTTTATTTTGGAATAATCTCCTTGTGTGATATCTGGTCTAATCTATTTTTTAAAGGTTTGCCAGTGCCAATTTATTACACATTTAAATCTAATTAATACAGAAAACATATGCTGAATTATTACCCAAATTATACACTTCAATAGTTAGATTTTTTTAGTTTTTGTTTTTTTTTTACAAAAAGTTAGTTTTCTTCAGTAACACAATATTTACAGTAAATACAGTATAATATATATATATATATATATATATATATATATATATATATATAAATAAATAAATAAATAATTGAATGGCTTGTTCAGAATTGACTCTGTTCAAGTTAGGGGGCGTTTAGACGGCACCATTTTCAACTAAAAGCTTTTTTACGCTTTTTGACCGTTCATTTACACAACAATAGCATTTTGAGGCCTTGAACTTTTTAAAGTCTCCATGTACACTACAAAAACGTGAATTTGTTAAAATAGTGACGTCTTGCATCATGCATTGTGTTTCTTTAAAGAAGTGAAAGAAATTGTTGAGAGAAAACAAACACAGATAAGTTGGTATATTAGTCACTGTTATTATAATATTCAGAAACGATGTAAGATACCAGTAAATAAAATAAAATGTTTACAAACATAAACACTTTCAACATGTATTTTAGTTCCCCTCACGCCACAACAAATCCTTTCAATTTACGTGAATGAAAAAAAGAGCAGGAATGAAAATAGAAGTATATAACAAACATAAATTATAGTGGAATTTGTTATGATCAACACTTATAAAAGCCAAGCCTAAATTAATTAATTTAAAGCGAAACGAAAACTATTGCCATGTGGGAATTGAGCTGTACAAATAAACTTTCACATTCAAAATGTGTGTTTGCCGCACATTTTGCTTGGTTGAAGTTAATCGCATTGTATAAGTTTCTTTATAATACAAGTCAACACACATTTAAAAAAAATGACAAAAAAAAACAGAACTTGTATTGAGGAAAATATGGTAACAGTAGTTACTTGGTAAATTTAGTTAGTTTAGTTAAAAAATAAATTAATTTAGTTGGTAGCTTGGAGAGGATCACTCACGTTCAGCAGGGCCTCCTGCCTCTGGGGGAGTGAGGACAGCTGTGACTCGGAGTGGTAGAGGGTCATGCCCTTCCTCAGCGCCCGCAGGTCTCCCGGATTACACTGTCCAATGACACGAGCGAAAGAGACATTAGAACTCAAGAGCATATTAAACAAAACATACTTCACTGTTCTCAATCAAAGTGATAGTAGAAACATGAAAAGTGAGAGAAAGATAAGATAGATAAGTCACAGCCTTTTTGAGGAAAGGGGAGAAAATCGACTGATTGAAATTGGAAAACTCTGCTTCAATTGAAAAAGAATGGTTAAAAATCAGCTCTTTACTTACTTTTTTATTAAAACATATCTTTGAAAAACAGATTTTGGTATTTTCCCTTTTAAATAAATAAGAGCTGTATGTCGATTACATAAAAAGAAAACGGTTACCCACGGGGTTTCCAAGATGGCCGCAGAGTGAACGGACTAGCCTTAAAAAGTGTGGTTTGGCTACGTTCAGCTTGCTCTATCACTTTAGCTGGTGTGTGTTGAGCCGTCGCATCATCCATTCACATACAAGACATTTATGCTCTCTTTAGTTTTGCAATTGTTTGAAAATCATCAACAAGACCATCTGTTAGCAAGAAATTAGCTTTAGCAAGATCATTTGAGCTGTCTTATGATTTAATGTAGTTCACCAATACATTTAATTTGCTTAAAATTGATTGTTTATCATTAATTGTGCGCTGCCATGTTTGTGTAAAATAACATTCCTTGAGAAAATCAGATTTGAGAGAATCAAAGTTTCGATGTTTTGAAGAATAACTTCAAAGCTGTGTTATTTTGCACATTCCCAAGTGTGAAGTTTGAAACTTCATTGAAACATTACCATCCTCGACCAGAACAAACTCCCACACAGCTTCCTGCTCTTTTTCCTGTAGGTATTCTTGCCCATAGAAAGTACGCTGGTATCTCTTCACACTGCTATAATAGAGACACCCACAGGCTCCAGCTGGCATCATCTCTAATCACCAGTGATCCTTATGACATTTTCAATGTCTTCCTTTCATGTCCTCTGAATGCATGTGATCACTGTAAGAAAGACCTATAAATAACTCAAAATGTCACTTTCTTTTAGAAGAGAAACTGTGGTTTTGGTGACTGCAAGGAAGACGTGAACTTCACATTCGCCTGCAACCTAAACATACTGTATTGCCCACTAACCATCTATGGTATTTAGGACACCTTGATGCAGCACTGATGTACTTGTATAGACAAGCACAATATTGTTTGTATGTAGTTTGTATAGAATTTGATGAAGAATGCAGATCAAACTTGAAAAGTACTGCTTGTTTACCACAGGGACCTTTTCAGGTGATTAACTTATGTTTTGTTTACAATTTTCATGCATTAATCGCTTTTATATTGCCAGTGTGTAAACAGTGTGTAACGAAACTTAAAAAAAACAAGACTTCCTAGGCTGTCTATGAAAGCCTGTAGACGGACTTTTATGTGAAGAAGTAAATCAAAAGTATGTGGTTTACGCACGTTTCAGTTCACACATGAAACGAATGCTTACATATTGTTCAGGATAATGCCGAAAGAGCCATTTTGTACTGTAATGTCAATGTGTCATGCAAAGAAAAGGGATTGACTCAAACTACAGCTTCACAAAGCCCGATCTATATAGTTTAGTCTCAGATATACTTTAAAATCAACAGTGTAAATATTTCATTATTATATCCTTTCTTTCTGCTGTTTTCTCAGCACTTTCATTGTTGTTGTGTTTATTTTATTACTGAGAGGAAAGTATTTACATATTCAACTAAACATCATTCTCAGCAGCGAGGACGGCGTCGGGATGTTCGGTAAGAGTATATATTGAATATACAGAGAACGAAAAATAACCTTGTCGTGAGCATTGAACATGTTCAGTCTCTTGTACGTTATGAGTGCAAGCAGGAGTAATAAGTTGCCGGCTGCTGTTCACTTAACGGCCACCGGTGTCGCTAACAACAAAGGTTTTTGAATTCTACATAGAGTCCCTTAGAATAGTCATTATCATTGGAGAATTTTCTATCCTTCTTCAGGATATTCATCCTGTCTTCATTCTACAGTTATAAGTGTTGGTTGAGAAATGACCAAGCTTGAAATACAGTAGTACCTCAAGATACCAAAGGCTCAACTTACGAAAAATCCAAGTTACGAAAGCAAAGACGAAAATTTTTACTGCTCTACATACGAAAAGTTTTCAAGATACGAAAGGTTTCTGAGAGTCCGAGATTCGCCCCATAACAATTTTGAAACTCGCGCCGCACGCCGCCATCTTAGTTATAGTAGACTCGCCACCATCCTCCTACTCTCCCATTGGTTCCTGATGCTAGCCAAGCCATGAGATCCTTCTCTCTAATTGGACAGCATCCCTCCCATCATGCATCTTCTATACGTACGTGCTGGCGTGCTTTAGCTCAGCCACTCCGCACCCGAAATTTTACATTTTTAATGTGTTTTCGTAAAGTTAAGTGTACGTACGTTATCTGCCATTTGTCCTCCTCCTCCTCTGCCGCCACTTTCGGAGATAGCCTCACTCGAAAGTTAAGCTTCGACATTTTACGTTATTTCATTGTTTATAGGTCAATTTAGCTTTATTATGAAATTTAATGGGGTGTTTTTGGAGGGCTTGGAACGGATTAGACATTTTACATGTAAAATGTGTTCCAAGATACGAAAAACTCATTATACGAAGGCCGCCTCGGAACGGATTAATTTCGTATCTCGAGGTACCACTGTACAGTTTATCTTAAAAAAATTGCTGACAGAGATGTCTATTCTTGAGATAAATTTTACTTAAACTTAAAGAGGGAATAAAACCAGTGTGTGTTTACCAACTGAAAAAGGTAAAATTGGGTCACATTTCAGTTTGTTGTACAAACTGTATGGTTAACCTTTTACAATCATTTATATAAATGGAATTATATACAATGTTGTTCAAAAACATTTGGACATTTCTGAACACCTTTGTCATGTTTATCTTTATGTTTATTGTTGAAATGAACCTGAAAGCACTGAAGGAGTGTCAGAATTCCTGTAGAATGACGTTATTTCATTTCAACAGAAATGGGTTCACCCTATTAAAAACTCGCACTGTCGGAATGCAAGCTATTCGAAGGACAATAATTCCTCGCCTGACTGTATTGTTGCTCAGACAACATAACACATTTTTTTTCCAGTAATAGGTCAAACATCTGAATAAATAAATAATAAAATAATAAATCTACAAAACAAATGTAAATAGTCAGGCAGTTATTCCTTTCTCGCTCTCTTATTTGACAAGACTCTTTGCACATTTAATTATCACTATAACAGAGAGGAGTAGGATCATCCTGTCATTCAATAAAATAATTGAATTGTCTTGTTTTTTTTATTTAGCTTTTATATCTTAGCAATACTGCTTCAGGGACAAAAGTGTAACAAATTCACCACAAATTACTGACAAATAATGTACATTTGTTTACACAAATGCAGTACATTCTGTTCTATTCTTTTCTGAACACATGTTCGATGGACCATAATTATAGGGTTTCTTCATTCAGTCACAAAACTAGTCAGTTCCAGATCCAGATCCAAACTTGACATACAGCTAAAACACAGAATGGTGCATTATCTTAGACAAGATACGGGACAATGGCAAAGACAGATAAGGGGGATTTATTAAAAATTCATATATGTTCATACTCATCTTTACATCCATCAGTTTGTCAGACATGAAAAATTGACGCTGCACTACCTGTGTTGCTTGAATAAATGATAAGATCGGAAAGAGGGACAAGCGTATGAGCTCATGCGCCAGAAGCCCCCGAGCACAGCCCAGCATGTTAGCACAAGCACTCAGACTAGCATGCCATTTTACACACCAGCTTTTTAAGGTACAGAATGTGAATATAAAGATAAGAAACAAGCAAGAAGAGAAAGAGAGCTAAGAAAACAGAGCTCCACCAACACCGAGCAAAATGTGGTAAATTTACCTTCATGGACAGCTTTGATAAGCTATAACGGCTACAGGGCTGGAGAACACAAAAGACATTTCACAAACCAATTAAACAAATACTGCATTATCATCAGATTGCCTATTCACATTAGTCAGGCTTCGACTTCACGCTTTTGTGTTAACCCTCTGCTGCTGCTCACGTGGCGGTCAAAAATGACCCATTTGTTTCTTCGCAAATGAAATGAATGTACTGTATTTTAGTTAGATTTTTTATTTATTTAATATTTTGTATTTTTAGGGGATTTTATTTGACTAAATTATATTTATGGAATAGTTATGATCTTTTTATTGCCTGTTAACCACTTTTGTCCTGTAACGGACATTTTCAATTTAAACTAGTAAATCTCAAATGCTTTGGAGCACAGATATAGGTTTGGTCTTTTTTTAAATAAAAAAGTGCTGAAAGTGAAAAAAGTGAAACTAAGTTTATTTAATATTATGAAAATGCATTAAAAAAAATTGTTTTCCACTTTAAAACTGAGAAAATCAAAGCTATGAATCTAAACAAGTTGCATTCCAAAATTGAGGTTAATATCTCAAAAAGGAGCTTTCAGTAAGACTGTTTGGGCGCAGTAATTTACTTCCCATTCATTTCCAATACAGTAATTTTTGACTGAACAGTACAAATGTGACAATATGTTTTAGGCTCATTTAACTTTTTCGAATCATGCCCATGATTTGTATGTGTGTGTGTGTGTGTGTTCAAGTTTTGTACCATTCCGATGAAGTAGAAAAACTGAAATGTAAATATTCAAATAAAAAATGACTGAACAGCACCAGAGGGTCAGAGCAATTTCTATATGTTCTATATGTTTATTCCTCTATCTGTGGTTATGTAGAACATTCAGAATGAGCTTTTCATCTGAGATCACAAAATTCAAATTTAACCTCTGACCTTGAATGAAACATATCAAGTGGTGAAAGTGAAATAGATTCATCATAGGTTTGTAATATATTTTATGTAGAATTCAAGATCTCTTTAAATCCTGAATATCAGACCTAATTATTATTATTCTAATTATTATAAAATACTATTATTATTTGATAAACCTAAAACTAGTGATTTTCTTTTTACTAGAAGCAAAAGTTATTAGATCTGAGATTTTATGCAGAAAAACAAAAAGTAAAAAGTTTCTGTAATTCATGGATTTTCTGACCTTGAATCTGCTTTTTTACTCTACTTGTTTAAAAAATGACTACAGATTTCACAGAAAATTTCTCAAAAAAAGTAAAAATTAAAATAAAATAAACTAGTGTATATAAACACACATACACACATACATACATATATGTGTGTGTGTGTGTCTGTATGTGTATATATATATTCATTCATTCAAAAATTTAGACAAATTTTTAATGCATACTCTAATTTTACACTAGCATAACAAAAAATATACAAATATGTACAAATACAAATATACAAAAATAACAAAATATCATATACCAAATATCATCAACTCTGCATGATATATGCTAATGTTTTTCTCAGAACTAACTTTTATTAAACTATTTTATTTTCTTAATGAATTTGAACTAACTAGTGTTAGTGGATGAATAAAGTCTGTTATCCTCAAGTTCACACAGGTGTCAGAGTAACTCCAGCTGTACGCCACAATAACTACAAATATGTTGAACACTATGGGCTGGATTTACTGACAGCTTGAGTCAGCACAAACCCTCCTTTGGTGTTACAAAAACTACTGTCAGGCTTTCCCAAAAACACGCAGTGAAATATTAGTGCTGAAAAGGCGTGGACAGGGTTATTTTTATGGCTGACCTTATTGCACTTGTAGGAGTTTCAGACTCAATTTACGGGAGGAGAGTATTTAAATGAATCACACAAGGTGATTTACTAAGGTTTGAGCTAGTCAATTTATTTGCGCCATTATTTATCCGCCCAAAAAGCATGTCTTAAACCAGATGCTAATTTGACGGTAGATTGTGTTGGTCATAATGGAAATGGAAATGACACTTTATTAACCAGTGTCTTTGCTGCGCTCATTTGATGATCCAGTTCAGCCGTGCCAATAAGCAAAAATGACTTTAGATAAACATCACATTTGTGTTTCAGCTTTGTTAAGTAAAAGTCTTGAACTTTCTTCTCCTGCATCCAATTCAGTCCTGAATTTGCATTTTGTTTGGCCTGAGGCTTATTCATTTCATTTTGAGTGCGAAAAGGCCTTTACACTAGCCAAAAAAATAACACATTTATTTATTTAATAAGAAACAAACACACAAGGCCAAGTGAGGAAAAGTAACGCAAAACATTACCTTCCATAAAAAGTAACGTATGCAGTTAGTTACTTTTTTAGGGAGTAAAGCAACATTGTAATGCATTCTATTTAAAAGTAACTTTCCCCAACACTGGTGTCCAGTTCCTACCAGGTCATGATTGTGACATTTGTCAGCAAAATAAAAACTTATTTGGCCTTTCCATGACAGCAGACCTTTCAATCTCAGGGTCACAAGTAAGTTACAAAACAAAGTGTCATTTATCACAACAGCTGAAATGGCTTTTAGGAAAAGCTTAGTGTAGGTATCCTGGGAAATCAAGAGTTCAGCTCAGTTCACGTGCGCTCAGGACAGCGTTCTCTGAAGGATTGAGCTCTCCTCTGAATTAATAATGCTTCGAGTGAATTCGCTCATTCTCAGAGGACTGCAGCGATGAGACGCAAACCGTTTTCTCTCATTTGACCAGAGGGAGAAAGTAACTCTCTTGCATTTTAATCACAGTCTTACAAAGTGCTTTCCATCCTGGGGATAAAATGCTTTCAGACATTCAAAGCACTATGTTCCACATGTTCGGAGAAAGGGACTCAAATAGATTTGACTCGAAAAGGCACAACAATTTAACCGTACCGCCGTCTGATACACCCACATCCACTGCGAGACAGAGGGGGGCTGGCAATGAAAACGTAATGAGGATATATGATTAAAAGAGAGAATTATTGCAGATCCAAGGACTCTTTCAAGCCCTTGGCCATGCCAACACTCTCGGCTTTGTTTCTATGACTACCGTGATGAATGCTACCTACAAAGGCCTTCATAAGAACGGCTTTGTAGTCAGTATTTCCAGTGCCCACACACTGGAGACTGAAGGAATAATTCACCCAGGAATAAAAATTCTGTCAGTACTGTCACCACTATGCCATTCCGAATATATGACTTTCTTTCATCCGTGGGGCACAAAAGAAAAAATGCGGTTAGAAGTAACCGGTTGCTCTTTTACGGTACTTTTAAAAAAATTAAATAAAAATATTTTTTCTTTCTGGACATTAAATTTCAATGTTAATTGTTGTCCCACTATGATATATTTACTGTAAGGGAATAATAATAGAATCTTGGAATATTATAATAGGAATAATGATTTGTAATGTAATGTTAATATTTTAAAGCTTTTTGGTGGACATAATAAAAAAAAAACATACAGTAGTACCTCGGTTTCCGAGTTTAATTCGTTCCAAGATCGAGCTCGTAACCCAAAATGCTCGTAAACCAAAAAACCAAAACAATTTCCCCCATAAGAATGCACTAAAAATCAATTGATTTGTTCCACACGACATAATTTTTTAGTTTTAACCTATTAATTACATTTAAAATTATAACCATTAAGATCTCATATAAATACTAATTAATAATTGACAATTAAACTCTAAAAATACTTGACAATTTACTGTACACTTTACCAGTCTCTGCTGGCGCGATGGAAAGGAGAGAAATAACATTTCTAGTCAAAAAATAAAAACCCGCCAGTTAAATAAAAAACCAGCCCAAATTTTATCAACCAGCCCCATGCATTTTTTCCCGGTCGGACATTACCAAAATGAGCCCAATTGGGCTGGAACTCGCCCAATCTGGCAACACTACTCTCATCCCTCACAACTCAACTCTCTCTCTCGCCCCCCTAAAACCCTGCCTTCTTAAAGTGACAAGACTGTTAACTTAACACTTATTGAACACATCAGATTAACTAGTTCTGTCAACTTTTGTAACGATATTACAACTTGAAGAATGATCATAATTAATGCAACAACACGAGGTAAACCCGCTGTAAATCACTTATGTAGATCATTGTGTCAAATGATCTGTACAGAGTTATAACTGTGTTATAAGTATGCTGTTCTCTAAAAGTGTATGGCCCTTTAAGAATGTCATCACCCCCTGGGTGCGTTGGGTTGTACGGAGAAAACACGTGAGGCTCATTAGTATGCAATGTGTCGTGTTGGTAACACATGCTCTGTTAATAAAGTTTCATCATATTCACAAGTAGTTGTTTTATGAGAGGCTGTCATTAGGATATTCCCAGAAAAATGCGCATGATGATGCTGAGTGTTAGATCTTTTCCACACAAAAATGTGCGTGGGCGAGGGAATATTTTTCTCGTACACCGATACAATGCTCGTACACGATTTTCTCGTATACTAAGTCACTCGTAAACCGAGGTATTACTGTATATTGTTCTGCCTCTGTTAGAGGCTGTGTATAATTTATAATGTTTGGTTGTATTTATACATACTTGTTTCATAATTGTGTGGTTTTCTTCAGTTTAATTTTACCTGCCACTATTTTTTGTGCATTCCTTTGTGAGGACTTTTATTTTGACGTGTTTCGACGAGCAACACACATTCAGTAAAGCACAAAAAGAGCTTGTGGCGCAGCAAACATTCCATATATCTATGATACACATTCATCTGATTCGATCCTTCTCCTAAAAGCTGTCTAAAGCATTGGCTGTAAGTGTATTTCAATCATCTGTGCAATGCACTGCAGAGGTTTTAATGGGAAATTCACGTAATGGGAAAGTTTATGTTATCGCCGATCGGCGCTAGCGCGCTGTGTTGTTGGCGCTGCTAATTGGAGTCGGCGATCTGTTTATTTACATTTTACTTGTTACTGTTAATAAGTTGTCATTTGATTGTTAATATTTTCATTGTTTCTTTCATTTCATTTACAATTTTACTCGGTTCATTGGCCGCCATTTTCTGCCCATGTAAACATTACATGTTGAATCGTTAAAGGAGCAAGGCTCCTGGCTCTTGAACAGAGTTTGGCTTGCTGTTTATCTGTATCAACGCAAAGATAGCAAACATATAGAAAGAACAGTATATATACTTTGCTCACTGCTTGAACAATCAACAGATTAATTGATAATCAAAAGATTGTTACAGTAGTCGCGACCCTATACAGTCATCAAAGTACAGCTCAGTTTTTGATTTTTGGGAATTTTTTCTCTGAATATGCACGTTTTATTCCTACCTACACAAGTTTGAGGTGAAAGAACTAGCGAAATCCTATTCAAGTGCAGAGAAGAGTGGGCTGTAATGCTCTTCGGCTGGATGGGTTCACGGCAAGCGTTTTGTTGTAGATGTCTGTGGTGTCATTTGGTGATAAGCAGGTTGATTGCGGTACCCTCAGGATAAATAGGTGAACTTTAACTGCTCTTTCGGTTGGTAAAACCCACTCATTCTCCACGAGAGGTTAAATTGAGGCCACAGACGCTCAGAGATGCCCACACAATCCCAGCGTGACGGTAAGCTGCTCCTTCTTGCTGCTGGAGGGGATGCTGTGTGCCAATTTAACAGTTTGACCCACCATGAATTAAAGATTGGCTGCCTCTTTCATAACCCCAAACTGCCACCACTAAGGTTGGAAGCCGGTGGCAAATCTAGGTCTAGTTACTTGTATTTTCAAGTGCTATATAGAAAGTAAGCATGTTGTTCATTTAGTCCTTACTTGTGACAGCAGTTTGTTGTTATTCTCCTCCAGAATCCGGACCTTGGTTTCCAGCTGACGAATGTAGTTTGAGGATGCATCTGTAAGACAAATAAGGGGGAGAGCAATTAAAATCCATTGTAAAGGAATTTATTGTAACATGTTTTTGTTTTTTTTACCCAGTAATCCCCAGTATTAATAGTGTCACTATTAATGGCTTTTCCATTGCGAAAGAATCATTTATGTAAACTAGCTGCAGGAAAGGTACATAATCCAAGTTATATGAAACATGAGAATGGTTTATATTCATAAGCACTTCGAGCAAAAGCGTTTATGATTCTTGCACTGTCATGTTTTGACAGATGCTTGTGATGCTTAATGCCTTTGACACGTGTTAGCTTTATTTTTATTTATTATATATTTTTTTGTAGTCGTTTTTAATTTCTGTTCTAAAACAGAAAGCAATCAATTGAATTTAGGTTTAGAAATTTTTTTTGGGGCAATCAAAAGTCACAAACACTAATTAGCACATCGGGTTTTTTAAGGTCACTCCTGCCCAAAAAACACATACCTTTGATATTTTTCAAAATGCTTAAACACCAACCATCACAAGATGCAATATCAGTTTAATTAAAGGCTTGAGAATACATCCTGTGATCTATTTCGGGGTTTGTTTTGAAATGATTCAGCCTACTTAATATCTCATACATATGTGTTTTTAATTTAATCCCACAGTGCTTAAAGCCTGTTCCCGTCTGGTAACACAGATGAGATTATTTCTGTTTTCTCTGTACATCGTCAAAGAATTCAAATGTCCAAAAGCATTTCTCATGGTGTGATGTGGTCTGTACAGAGCCAGTAACATTGGAAGCAAGCAATAAATAAGTAATACTACTCTTTCAATTTCTGGGCTGGCATCATGGTTCTGGCAAGACCGCATGGAAAATCATACGCCTCATCACAGACCTTGTAAAAATGCAAAACTGTATGAAAGTTACATTAAAACAAGCAAACAAGAATAAAGGAGTAATGCAATGCAATACTGATTTATGAGATTGCAGGTTCCAGGGTTTAGTTAAGTTAATGGTAAATACAAAGTTCTGTCATGAAACTCTAAATCGCAAAGGCTGATGGGTTCTTAACTCAATCTAAATGCAATCACACCATTCTCTATAGGGCACCGTTGATTGGTTCCTGCTCTGTCAGCAGCCAATGAGCTGCTGCTCAACCTTCATATACTTAGTCAGTATTTGTTGCAGCAGTGCAACATACTTTCAGAATCCCTCCACCTTCCCCAGCTCCTCCTGTATAGATCTGCTATGGGTAATTCATGTATGCTATATTGTGCAGCAGCAGCAGCAGCATGTCTTACTTGCACACAATAGTGTTGTGTGCGAATTGGCAATAGCAGCGATTTCAAACATATCAACAATGTCATATCCATTCCCGTACCAAACACTACAAGAGTTGTCATGCCAGTTGTAGACAGACAGTTGTCTACAGCTGTTACTCTAAATTGTTGTTACAGCAGTGAACGTTACAAAGAAATCTGCAACTGTTAATGTCCTGTTAATGTTAAGCCACTGTTTCCACCTGGCATTAAGATGCATTTTGGCTGATCAGATCACAAGTGAACGATGGAAAATACAGGTGTAAAACCTTTTGATTTTGTCTTCTTTCCACCACTTCCAGAGGTAGTTGAAAACACATTCGACCAGATTATTTTCGTAGCGTAAACCCTCAATACTTTCGAATACTGTCGAATACTTTCGAACAGCCACAAAAGACAATCTACTCTCCGCTTTTAGACTTAAAGGCTGAACATTATGGGAAGCCAGATGGAATTTAAACTTTGTCGGCTGAAGAACCAAGTTTGGCTCAAAAATTATTAACGTACCAAGCATGACGTTCTCTCACCATTCCTGATTTCTATCACGCATTCACAGTGTTAATCATCTCTGGTCACATTTATATGTAAATTGTGCAAGCTTATTTTGTCCATTAGATTGAAAGATCAAAAAAAAAAATAAAAAAAAATCTTACTATACATTTACCCGCCCATGGATCCTCCCCTCGAAGAAACAGAAGGGGTTGAAAGTGAAAAAAAGAGACAAATAAACGTAAACAGCTATCTGTCTCTCTTGTCTACTTGTTGTGATCTGATCGATTAAAACACATCCTAATACCAGGTGTAAACAGAGCCTTAGATTCACCCTAATCTCTTATTCCCACATAAGAAATGTTTAATATTTAATAAATTAATGAATCTGCAAAGAGACATTTGGGATGAACTAAACCTGGTAAACATAAAGAAAACAAATATTCAAAATGTTAAAGGAAAAACTAAAAGCACAAAATAAATAAATTAAATTTCTAAATCTTGATATTTATATGCCCTCAAATAAAAACACAGTAATAAACATTGATGTTTTACCTAAATATATTTTTAACAAAAACATTTAGGTGAAAAACTAAGTGACTCTGGGAAACATTTTCTTAGTCATGAAGCAAACAAATCGTTAAATTATAGTTCTGAATAGATTCATTGAAAACGACCATTTGAACTAATTCATGGAAACTAGGAGCATTGTCTCACCCACATGAGGAGGCCCACTAACTAACTGTGACTTTACACTCCCATAACAGATTTCCGGTTTATTAATTAAATTACGCCTCTATTTAACATTTAGTCTTATTAACCAACTGAGGAAAGACCTTAAGTTTACCAATTACTATTATGAATAGGAATAAAGCACATATTTTCACCAACTTTAAAAAAACTTAAGGCAATTGGCCTTTGTTTTAATTGGCTATCCAAGGAGTAAAATACATTTGCTGACTTTGTAAGCTGTGAAACTGGGAAAATATGTGCCTTATTGAGGAAGACAAGACCAAATGTGTTATCTGTACAAGAATCCTTTTCTCTGTGTGTGCATGTGCCGCATTGTTTAAATCATTTAATTCATGTATTTTGTATTAAATGAAATGCCACACAATAATTTTGGTTATCTTTCTCCAGAAATAAAAGAGTCATTTTATATGCCAACTGCGCTGGCAGGGTGTAGAAGATGGGTGGCATTAGTTATTAGCCTAAAAGCCAAACCCACTGCTGTGGCCGAGTAAAATCCTCAGCAGTGGACAGTGAGGCAGTGCTGGACGGCTGCAAATCCCTAGTGACACTCTAATCTAACTTCATCTGGCTGACTGAACTATGGGCACAGGCCAAGCCGATTAAGAATCAACTCTGATCCACAAAACCCCTGGACCAGTATCCTAGTGAAAAGATCCACCCACTACCAAAAACCATTCCAACCAGCGCAGAAATTAGAAATATGGGTCACACTTCAGATTAGGGTCCAATTCTCACTATTAACTACAAACTTAAGGGCCAGTCACACAGCAAAAACGCATGAATCACGCACGAATTACGCACAGATTTTCGTTTCTGCGCGGAGCGTGCATCGTATGTGTAATTCGTCGGTGGAATGAACGTGGACCGTCAGTGATTGTAAGTGGATGTGCGTCGAAGGCGGTTTGTGCGTGATTTTGAGTTTTGAACGGTGTGCGTTATTCATGAGTCGCCGTGCGTAGTTTATGCGTCGAGTATGTGTGACTATGCGCGGGACACGCGTCGGCTGTCAGTGCTTATGCGTCGGAACTGGTTCGAAACCGCGCACGTCCGTCCACTGACACCCCACCTTCATATCACGCATGAACTGCGCACGTATCACGTTCATTCCACTGACAATGTGGATTCTGAAAGTGCTTGTACGTAGAACGTTCGCGAAGCGATTCATGTGATTCATGCGTCGGGCGTGCGTCGAATGTTCGTGGAATACTTTGGTCAATTTCTCGACGCACAAACCCAATCTGTGCGTGATTTTTGAGTGATTCGTGCGTGATCGGCTGTGTGACTGGCCCTTAAAGTACTAATAAACAGCCAATATCCTAATATGCATGTTAAGAAGCAACAAGTTAACAGTGAGAATTAGACCCTAAACTAAAGTACTACCAAAATATGACTCCACTACCCAAAAGCAGATTTTCAGTTTTCATCAATAAAGGGAGCTAAACACTCACCATACTCAGCCTCAAATATTGGTGTGAGGACAACATAACGGACCTTTTGCTAGAAGACTCCGCTCAAGAGACAACGAACATTGAAACAACTCGGTTCTGCCTTTAAAAAATCCTACTTGCCTGATTCATGATAACATCCAGTGCTTATAGTAATTAAATATTACATATTCAAAACTATTATACAAGCGCAGTTTTGTACATTATATAACCTAATATATAATAGTGCTGCAACAACTAATTGCTATAATCTACAAAAACCCCATTTGTTGCCAGGTTGTGTCGGGAGTTGAGATAGACTTTGTGTGATGTTTAATGCGGCTCAAGAGTGTTGCTCTGTGGGTCGTCATTGTTTTTCCACTTTATTTTTCCTTATAATAAAATGACACCTCTCTCCATGCAACAGCACACAAAAGAATTGATCAAAACTGAAAACGAAGATAATTTCGTTTATTATTTTCAGAATTTTTGTTCATATGCCAGTGCGTAACTTAAATTTTACTGTTATACAACCACCTCATTTTTAACGCAAGAGGACAACAGCCGTTTGTATCTTGAATGTACAAAAAACCTAATATGCTGATCAGCGATTTGTCCATGTTAGCTCAGTGAACTGACACGGATGTGTTTATGTGTGGCGGCACGACGTGGATGAGCGTGGGGGGTGGGGTAGCGAGTCAGTCCCTCTCGCTTTGTCGCTTCCAATCGCATCAGCAATGCCATGACCCACTTCCATCGCTGCCACTGCGGCACAAGGCTCACGGGGGAATCTTCAGGATAGACCGCATGGGCAGCAAATGTTAAGCTGCCTTCATGACATCACAAGCAGCCCCTTCAACAGCAGTCACACCCAAACCCCACGAATGCAGCAGGGCTTGTTGCGAGAGGACAGAGATGAATTCAGAATTCTTGGAAACACGCTGATGAGCCTACAAACACTGTCGTTCAGTTTCCTTTGAACATCTGTTGCAACACTGTGGGCGCTGCCTACTGCGTGCGAGCATGTGTTTTAAATACAAATCAAAAACTGTGTGTGTGTTTGAGAAACATAAAGTGAAAAACTAGGAGGAATAAACTCCGAGCTAAAGCTATAAATGGGTGTGTGCAAGAAGTTGCTAGATCAATTGCTGCAAGATTTGGCAGTCCAAGTAGAAACAACGGTCCCTAAAATGATTAATTCCATACTGTCTGACCTCATTCTGTTCCAAAACTACAGCAAGGCAGACACTGAAACTTGAATTAAAGAGAAGGGAAAAAAAGATAGACTTTCAATAAACGTAAATTCATTTTGTCATTTTTTTCTTGTCCCACTGCAGGATAGGAGAAATGAGAACAGAGGATAAGGGAAAACAAAGAATGTCAGAGAAAGACAAATGGATAGAGAGAGAGAAGTCATGTTTGGATAGTGAGTTCATGTTAAGGTTCTAGACTTGGATCCATTAGGCCTATTAGAAGTGTTTGCAAAGGCTTGCTTCACTATTAGTATTGCACCGTTGGGATTTGAAACAACTAGTTTAAACTGGAACATCTACGATACTTCAAATTGAGTGACTTGTTGAGGAGAGTGCTATCCCTTTTCACATTTCACAATTTTCACCAGACAGATGATAAAATGGGGGAGAACCAGAAACAGCAAAACAACATGAATGAATTGCAGGTGCCAATAGTCGACTGTGGTGGCACCTCAAGTTGCCTGAGTCTGGGCCTGAAAGTTGCACTTGAACACTGTAAAGCCAAAGGTTTAAACACTCACCACCACACTAGAGCCAACAGCCAATCGCCAAATGGCTAGTGATGTCCTGAACCGGTTCTTTTTACTAAACCATTCAAACCAGTTCAAGAAATTGGACTGAATCGTTCAAAACAGTTTGCGTCTTGAGTCAGCGCTGATCCACAAGTTACTAAGTTACTCCCTTTAGGATGTGCCTAACAGTTCCTCCGACTTTTTTTTAATGGAAATAAACCAATATCCCGGAGTATATTTTACTCAGTAACATTGAGTCATGTTGTGCTGAGAGAACTGATGAGCATGAGCAGCTGATACTGAGCATATGTGAGTTCTCGAATGTAAATAATGACAAGATTTAAATTTTCAGGTGAACTATCCATTTGAACCAAAGTAAAGTGACTGAATAACAGGTTATGGTAACCCTTTAGTTTAGGGTCCAATTCTTACCTTTATCTAATAGTTTATTATCGAGCATATTACCAGGATATTGGCTGTTTATTAGTACTCATAAAGCACATATTAATGCCTTATTCTGCATGACTATATTCTATATCCCTTAAGCCTACTCAACACCTAAACTTAACAACTACCTTACTAACTATTAATAAGCAGTAGTTAGGAGTTTGAGGTAAAAGCCATAGTTAATAGTGAGATTTGGACCCTAAACTAAAGCGTTACCCAAGTTACAGTACACCTTCAATCATTACCTCAGCTAGGAGCATTATCTTTAGTTTAATAATTGACTGCAACAGTGACCTTGATCCTCACGTGGACACGCAAATGAAGCCATTTGCTCAAATCTGAGTTGTCTCCTCAGGGTTACAAAAGTGCTGTTTATTTACTCTGTTGGAAAACTAGGGAGGGTTTTACTATTTATTATGTCTTGTACTTAAATGTGAAGTTTCAAATCAAGTCGTCACGTTAATTTGTTTAGCGCTTTATAAAATTCAGATTGTTTGTTTCAAAGAGATTAAAAGGAAAATATCGGCTGCAAAAACAATCAATTAAGAAATTACTTTAATTTCTGCTGTAAAGCAGCTTTACAGAAGAATATTTTTAAATGTTTAATGTCTTAAGAAACTGTTGATTGTCCAGACCAGCATCTGTTTGTGAGGCGAATGACAGATGGGTGGAGTTTGAAGAGTCGTTATTCCACTGAATGCCACAAATGATGCAGAAATAATACACTTACTACTTCACCGTTAAGATGGGTAAGGTCAAGTCTTCAAAGTCTTACACTAATGTCATTCATAAGCTTGAGCTCCCAGACCATTTAAATTATACAGCGCTTTCAACTTCTTTTTCTCATTCTGATATGTTGAAGGAACTGCCAGTTGTTTGAAGAACTAAAGCTGGAGAGGTTATACAAAAATTGGTAAAGCGTTGGTCGGTCCTAGAACCAATATGAAGTCAACTGAGAAAACCATGGTGCAACCAAGGAAAAACTATCAGGATCAAGCCAGTCCACCAAACTGAAGCTAGACAAGAAAAATAACTGTTAGAGAAGTGAGCACATTTGCAGAACTTGCAGAACATCCTTTTACCAGGAACATAGTCTGTTTGCCGCCAGAGTTTGATTTGTTTTGACTGGTGTGAAAGTTGTTGTTTCTTTGCTTGATTGAAAAGCAACAGTGCTTCCAAACTCTTCTTCTAAAGGCCCCAAACTGTTTGGATTTAGGATGTCTCCACATCAAACATACCCAATGCAGGTTACTGGAGCCTCAACTGATAAGCTGCTGAATTATATCAGGTATGTTTGATAAAATTCCACCTACTAATTCCACCACCTATTTACCTTTACTGAACTTCCATAATCAAATTGTCTTCTTATCCCATTATCCCTCAGGCCTACTAACTCCATGAGCATGTAAATGCAGTCCACATGAAATCACAGCAGGATCAACAACATTTCCTTGGGGGACAGAAGACACATCACATCATTGGATGGCCTTCAGAGGCACAGCACAGCTACTACAAATGTCCAATAAATATTTTATTTACTACCAGATTCCAAGATCAACAAGGGCAAAGGGATTCCTCTCCGTTCAGTTTACATTAAACAAGTGCATGACTATGACATTGGTAGATGAACAGCTTCTGTTTTAGATCATTTGATAGATACTTTGCTAAAGCAATAATGCAACATAATGATAGAGAGCTTTTATGCAGTTATGATCAATTTCAAAATACAGTGGAACCCGGTTATGTCGACGGTCTCGGGAGTTGGAAAAAAGCGTTGAGATAACCGATGATCGAGATAACCAACAGCCAATATGGCGATTTGTTTGATGAAGCGATCGACATGCAATAAAAATGTACATACACTGTACATGTTTGCTAACAACAAAAGGCATGTGCACCAACTAACAGCAGAGATTGTAACGGCTACTTTATGTTTATGATGGGAATATACCTTTAAGATGGCGTATGTAGTTGCGAGGAGAGTGTTTTTGAGTGAGGAGAGATGTGGCGCCTGACTGTTATATAGCATAATCTACTGTTTCTATTTTCCTTCTTTTATTTGTGTTTATGAGTATTTATGAGCGTTTAATTTTTCCTGGTTTGTACTTAAGCTCTTTACATGTTTGAGAAGAGTGTGAAAACCATCTATAAAGCTTGTCATCTGGGCAGTCGTCAACCAACTCTGACAGCCAGTGCAAGATTTACCAGTATACGATAAAAACCACATTCAATTCTCGATACAAACCTTTAATTATATTCTCCAACATTGCAAACACAACACAGCGTAAACGCATTCACTCATAACACAGTCATTTCGCTCTGACACAGTTCTGAGAAGTATTGTACACGTATGGTTTCGCGACGGCACTGCGCCACAAGAGTGAGTGAAGCGTCATTGGAGTGAGTGACGATACAGACCGTGATGCGCTAGTAACGTGAACTCAGCGCATGCGCACTTAACTCGGTACTATCATTAGTCACCGGGATTGAGATAATCAATGTAAAGTGCCGACTTTATTCCTCTTTTGCGCTCGAGACATAAGGGTTCGGCGACATAAAAGAATCAACATAACCGCTAAGAAAAACAGGGAGTTTGGCGGTTCCACTTCAAAAACGTCACATAACCGGGTTGGTGAGATAACCGAGGTCAAGATAAGTGGGTTCCACTGTACTTTCGTTATGGTACTAAAGTGCATTTTAAAAATTTTCTACTTTCTTTAGTATATTTATATTGTAGTACTTTCACTTCAGTTAAAAAAAGTAAAAGTATTCAACTTCGCTAAAAAAATTTCTAACTAAAAATAAGGCAAAGGCGCCAACGGAGAAACAGACACTGGACACTTTGACAGGCACTTTTCAAACTCTTGTGGTGGAGCCCTGTGCTTCAGGCCATAACTAACAGGTCTCACTCGGGTGCAAAACTAATGAAAATGTTCAGTTCAGCTGGAGGTGAGATGTTCAAACTGCGCTTTGACACCCAAACACTACCGATGGCGTTTTGAATCAATATTTAGAATGTAAGTGAGCTATGCTCTGATTTTAAGCTCCTGAAATGGGTCATGCCACTGATACCAGAGTACTCAGCAGCTGAAGTAAATAGAAAACTTGGGGTGACAGACGCAGTTATTTCATGAACTAATAAAGAACAATGTAAGTGTCCACACATCTCAGTTGAAATGGTAACACTTGCCCTCTTTAACAGCGGTTTAGAGTAAAAGTAATTGTACAATACAGTTTTTCAAATGAATACAGCATTCTTATTACAAATGTACTGTCATAATATGTTGAGTTTATTCTAACATTTAATTGAAAAATTCACATGAATTTCAGAATGCAATGTGATTATCTCAAAAGAGCCAAACAACCTGCATGACATATCACTAGTTCTAACACAACACAGAAGGTGTAACCACCCAAACATCGTCTTTCATTGTACATGGTAATTATGAACACTGTACATTCAAAATATTACCTGCTTATATACTACAAATCACGTGTAGACTTGCCTTCCACTTTTAATTATCTTAAGAGCAGACAAACAGACACAGGGCAGACTGGAGTATTTAAGCTGTTTGTTTGCTGGTGGGTGGAAGGAAAAGTGCCTCCGGTACAATTCTAGCGGATTCAACACAGTTTTAACTAACACTGACACCACAAGCCTCAGAATTTCTATGCACCCTCTAAACTGGGTAAAGGGTGTGATCTCACCACTGGCAAGCGGAACCCTTATGTAACCTAAGACGCCAATGTGTTTATCTAGGAAGACATGAACTTCAATTATCTGTGCTTTTTCAGGGCAAGTACAAATTTTTCCTCCTCCACCATGGACCACTAACATTGCAGAGGTCGCTGGAAGAATAAACTAGTTTTTACATCGTGGATGCAATTTAACAAGTCAAAAACAACCCACAGACTCAATTTGAGCCGTGAACCATGATCTCAGAGTTCAGGGTGAAAGCTGCCATTAGATATTTACTGGAAGTTGTGCGACTTTATTTGGTAGATTAGCACAATTGTTGCCAAAAGCTGTGTTTACATGGACCTGTTTGTAATCGGACTAGCAGCAAAGTTGGAATAAAACAAGTCACATGTAGCCACGTCAATCGGAATAAGTTGTCCAAATCCGAGTGAAATTGAATTCGGATTGTAAGGAGTGGTTTAAACCTTTTCTAATCCATTCGATGGTACACATAAACACTTGATCGGATTAAAAAACTAATTTGCAAAGTTCTGTGAAGACGTAATGACATAAAGACGTAAAGCTGTTGTTTTTTAATATAGCGTAATAAAAAGACTGTTGCGTCATTCTGACACTCCCATTCCGCTCTTCATCTGTGAAGTGGTGCAGGACAGCGTTGTCACAGCAGTCCTTGGTCTGGACACTTACACAGGCACAGGAAGGGGCATTTTTACTGCTTGATTAATATAAACATCACAGCACGTCAACACAACAAATGTGCTTGTCGTCTACTAACCAGGACCTGAAATAGATAAGTACAGTAAGTTTTGCGGCCTCAGTGCATCGCGGATTTTTCAAAAATATGAAATCGCAAAATAAAAATTCTAAAATATCGCCATATTGGCAGCCATATTGCGGAAATCAATGCTGTTTTATCGTGATGCGCGAGAGAAATGGTTTCCCAGGATGTCAGACAAAGAGAGAAACTCTCTCAGAGGCTTTGTACACGCCCACGGACACGTGATTGGTTCCCGGCGCGAGATCGACCAATGAGAGTACGAGTGGATGTATCCTGTGAGCTGATTGGCTGATCCTGCTTCTTGGATTTTCACCTATCGCGGGGGGTTCCGGTCCACATTAACCGCAATAAACGAGGGATCGCTGTATAACGTCTGCTGAAAAGAAGTGATGGCTGGGTGATGGTTAGTCTGCAGCAACAGTGCGGAACTCTGTATATTTAATGTGTGCATGTCAACACTACGTTTAAACTCATCATTTGGAATGATTTCAAGGATTATTAGCATGAAATCATGATATAAAGCTTAAAATATACCAATTCGGCACTGCCCGATAGGAAAAAATATAACGCACTGATATGCACCTAGAACAACTCATGTGTGCAATAGCAGTGTGGTCACTCTTGATGTGAACTTGTGCACGTACGGTGATTATATTTTTGTTTTTTTATTTTGTTGATTAAGTTTTTGCCATCCCCGGGAATCAAACCCATGACCATGTTTCAAGCGCCACCCTCTACAGTTTGAGCTACAGCAAAACCTAATAAATTAAATAAATAATAAAATGTACCAATAAAATGAGTACAATCCACAAATAACTGCAGTAATTGATGTGATAAACCACAAGTATGACTCTTGTAAATTAAATAATTTTTATATACGGTTTAATAATATGTGACAATTATCAAATCAGGGTTTATACGGAACTTCTTAAGTTGAATTTACTACCTTTTTACTACCTTTTTACTACCTTCAAAATATTTTTTAATACCAGCGTCACTGCGATTATCTTGACCAACATAACCATCCTCCAAAAAAGGAGGGATTTTTTTTTAGGATTGGTTGAGCCTCTTGTCGAACATTAGGATGAACAGCCCTGCTTGGTTTACGGTCTCCACCAGTTTTTCTTCTTAAAATAGGGTGCAATACCAAATTTGATCATGTAAGCGTTCTTATTCTTGCCTAAAGCGAAGGATTTCGCTATGTCAGAGTCCGGAAACATTTCTAAACAGCTCTCCAAAGCCATCGTTGGAATTGAAAGAGTGGCGTTTAGTTGCTAGATCTAAACACTACGGACTAGTCGACTAGTCGAAACGCCACTGATTTGTGAGTCATTTAAACTAAAGTTTTGTAACTGATTAGACGACTAGACTAAAAGTAAGAAGACAGTCAAAAATACATTTAAATGTATCAATAATACATTTAAAATACTGAATCTATAAATCAAGTAAAATGATGAATTTTGCTGAAATAAGGTCAGTATTAGGGGAGCGCGGGGCACAAAGTAACGCGGGGTAAATGGTACCGCAGACGTTTTAGATAGTTGCAAAGGATTAAATATGACGTGCTAACGGGCTTTTCATCACACTGTTTGCACACGTCTTCTGGCCATCTTTCGAGAAAGTTCAGCGAAGTTTGGATGAGAACCACAGGAAAAACTCTTTTGGCAGCATGTAAATATTTTTTGTTGTAGTAGTTGTTTTTCGATTTTCAAAGTGTGTGAAAGTATGTTAGTCCAATAATTACCATCTTCTTGGCTAAAAGATGGTACAATTTTGAAAGATGTGAAAAACACATAGTGACTGCTAGCAGACCGTAAACACGACACCGCAGGGTTAGTTGTAACATGATGTTACAACTAAGCCGCACATTGCATAGCCTATATCAATAATCAGATATTTTGCATTGTATTAACCTATTAAAAAGTTTTAATTTTCAAAGCATAAACAAAATATAAACAAAATAAAATAAAAATATAATATTTCATTCATAAGTTTTGCTTATGATCATCAAGACTCAACTTTTTGTAAGAAATAAAAATACATGAATCCATCCATTACATAACATGCGTTACAAATAACCCTCTGTCTGTGACAACTAGCCCTGCTCACGGGGTAAGAAGTAACATTTTACTCATTTTATGCTTTTGGCGATGCTGCAGTGTTCATGTGTAGGAGAGACTTGTATGTTGTTTGTATAAAAATATGGTTTGTCTAACCCTATTAATTTGTTCATTATTTGGCAAAAAAAAAAAAAGTGTTACTTTGTGCCCCGCGCCGCTATTCGACATGCTTTCCTTGTGACGTCTCAAAACTGCTGTTTTATGTGTGTGTGTGTGTGTGTGTGTTTCCATGGCGACGCGTCATGCTTGTCAAGTGACACACAGCAACCACAAAAAAGTATCGCATGCATTTAGTTTCTCTTATTTATTCAAAATATTCAACTTGTTCGCTGATAGTTTGTGTCGCAGATCGGAGAATCTGATCTGTCGGATTTACAACACGTAAATTAAGTCACTTCTACCGAAATACATGACAGTAAGTGTCCGCTGAAGTGGGAGAAGAATAGAGTGACTTTACCGCCGCACATAAACACCATAACGCCTCAGCTGCAGTGTAGTCTGTTCACTCTGCTGTTCACTCACCTCAGCTCGCAATGCACTGGGCGCGCGCGCGAACAAACACAACCTCACGTGATATTGCTCAGGTCCTAGTTTCAACATCTAAATAAATCCACGCGAATTTTAAAAGAAAGGCCTGCACTTAACACAAATTGAAAATATATCTAAAAAAAATTGGGCTCGAAAATTTAATACCTCGTCAAAAGACGTTTACTACTTTTTACTACTTTTTAATGGCCTTAATTTTGGCTGATTTCATTTACTACCTTTTACTACCTTTTACAACCCCGCGGACACCCTGCAAATGGATGAAAATAACTTAATTGAAACTAAATACAGCATCATCTAAAGTCATGCCACTTGCACTTCATGTATTGACGGCTTCATTGCTCTACATCATCTGTAAATGTTACATTCAAAAAGAATGATTTTATAGGAGTTGATTGACATCATTCAGTTTAAGGTATCTTTAGTTCTTGCGAGGCCCTGCTTTCTCCCTTTCTCACCCTAAACGGACGTCCTAAATAATTTAGGAAAAAGAGAAACATGAGACAAAAAAATTTGAATTCCTCAAGTCAAGGAATTTAACTTGAATATGTAAGAATAACATGCGTAAGCATGTCCAAATATGTTCTTTAAATTATTGGTTTTAAACACATTTCAGAACATTTTGGTGTCTTCTATAACAACTTCTATATAACTGCTATAAGTGCCTATTTTCGTGCAATAATCTCAATGTATGGTGCTTGTAGTGGACTGTTTCAAAGTCAACAGAGGAATATTCAAGGTCTATTACTATTGGTCTATATTGCTGTTCTCACACCACTTGGCTGTGTGGTGAGAGGAAGTATGAAAAAACAACTTAGACATATCTCTGAATACTAAAATTAGAAATAGATGTGAATAATTTACATTCTGTAGGAGGAACAAAACTACTGGGAGAAGAAATTGCCAATCTTTCTGAATGCATTTAATTGAGACAATCTGAAGATTATTTTTTGGAAGACTAGCAACCCATTAGAAGATCATAAAGCTGGAAGGTGTACAATGAACAAGTGTGTACTAGTCACACTTCTAGATAATTACCACAGCCAGTGTCAAACAAATGACATCAGACATTTTTTCAGAACAATCTTCACTTCTGCAAAGACTTTCAACCTACTGCTGTCAAAATGATTATTAGCGGATGTATGAATTCACGCACTCTCCAGTTTACACAGGTGTTCTAGCCACAGGTGTTTTTCATCACATTAAATATGGACATGTTCCACTGAGGTTTGAAAACCAGAACGTGTTACAATAATCTAAGACGTCCAAAAAAAATGGATGCTTAACATACCACATAAAGTGTGAACAACCACACTTTTTGAAATGCCTTCAAAACTCACCCATTAAATTTATGTTTTAATCACTTGTAGACCAGCCTTCCGCTGAAAATACACTGCAGGTCCTTTTGCTGTAGTTTTCCACAAGTGTTGATTCTTTTGCTTGCCCATGTCGGTTCGCTTTAATTCTTCTCAAAGAGCTATAAGTCATAAACCTTTGACTACAATGCTGGATTCAAGTCTATAGTCCAAAACAGTCATAAATCTATGACCTTAGCCTGGGCATTTTAATGGCGCCTATGTTTATACTTTATGGTCAGGTTTCCTTCCCACATATTATGCAACTGACCCTGGAAAAACATTACTTCAACATGCTAATGAACCACAGCATGTCTCTCCAAGCCATGTCTTTCCACGAGGGCTGAAGGTCCATCTATGCATAAGTGCATAGGCATGCAGTAGTATGACTTCGGTTTCTGCAGGCCTTGTGAGATATTAGAGGTGTACATTTTAAACGCATGGCTTATCCCTACACCAGATCCCGGACCTACAGTTTCTGGCAGGTCCTGCAAAAAAAATCTGTCATATTAAGTTGCATTCAAACACATCTTTCCACCTTAGTACCTACACTTGAGCCGGTGTCCTTTAGAATCTCTGACCATGAGACGCACTGGTGGAGCCAGAGATGAAACCGCAATGCGGAGACCTCAGGCAAGCTCTGACTTCATCTGACAGAAACGACTTCAGTGCAGTTTTTGCAGAGCCCTGACTGACACATCTGTGGTGAAGAAAAAACTGAGCTCAACCAGTGGTGATATCTTCCACCGAGTTTCCCAATTAGTGTGGATTATGTAACACCCTCATTCCCAGAATTTAGAACAGTAGGGACAGTGTCCCTGGCGTAAAGACATTTTATATGAACAGACAAATCTGCTGTGAGACGCAGTGTTATATATCCATTTCAGGTTTGTTTCTAGCAATAGATGTGCTTTAGTTTGAAGGCAACTGTTGGTCTATTCATTGCGTGAGCTTGTTCATAAATGACGGTCTGAAACAAGCCTTGACCTCCTTTGAAGTTAAAAAATAGCAAAGTGACAATACCGTGGGAGAGGATAGCGCACACTCCAAAAACACAAAAAATGGTTTCCTAGCAACAAGAGACTTAATAGTCTTGCTTGCACTGCAAAAATGACGGATTCCGAGACTTAATCTTGAGCCCGCCACAAAAAAGCACCCCAACCCCCTTGAAGAGCAACTTTCATCTTTTTTCCCCCCTTGTGAATCCCTCTACTCATAAGAAAATATCCCCTTCACTCTTACTTGAATTTTGAGTAGAAAACAGTTTGTGACGGAGAGGTTAGTTTGCTATAAAAATATGAGTTGAATGAAGGGTATGTCCTTAACTGATGCAGGATGTTTCGCTTCATTCTACTAATGCATGTAAAGCTTTAATGCATATTTTTCAAGTTCAAATGGCACTGCTAATTATGTAAGAAACACTGATAAAATGAGTAGCAACATCAAGCAATAGAGGGTTAAAAAAACGTGTCCCAGTTTGAACTTTTATCGTAATGGGGAAATAACTAATTAAACAAATGAGTCTGGTGGGTTCACAGAATACTTGTGGATAGAATTATCCTTTTCAGTGATTTAACTGAACCTTGTTGCAAACAGGACGTAATTCAATTTTTTATTTATCAGTTGATAATAAACCGCCTCACCTATGATGAACAATAGATGGATTCATTCACCAATGCATTATTGAGTTTTATAAAGGTATGTCTGTCTCAAAGCTCCTTAAATGTGGAGTGCTTCTGGAATGATGCTGCATGGATAAAACATACAGATTTTAATCCATTCACTTTCATAGTTCGCAGTCATTCCCCCACCAGTTTTTGACAGGGTTGATATTGATATCACACACAGTTCTGTCCCATTCAATTTTTAAATAAAAGTTACACTTCAGTCTCTAGCGAAAATAGCTCACCTAAGAGTGGAAGCAAATAGTGTAAGCCAGTGGTCCCCAAACTACGGCCCGCGGAGACCTTTTTGTCTACAGGAAAAAATACATAATTTTACGTGTATCCTGCCAAGATCAGCCGCCGCTTACGTGGACGTTATGTTTTTACCGAATTAAAATAGAGGCGTGCAGTAGTGCGTTCACTTTCGAGATCGGGAACGAGATGTTGCAATGAAATGCATTTGGGAACTCCTCCCCTTCACGTAATTTCTGAAAGCTTATAGGATAACGCCAGCTGACAACTGGCCAATTGTAGCGCGATGCGGATCTGGCAGACAGACAGTATAAATAGCATAAACGCGACGCGTCAGAATATTTCCTTCACACTTCTCTAAACAGAATATGGAAAAATAACCGAGGTTTTTTTCCAACCATCATTACATTAGAAAACCTTATTCGGTGCTTACTTCTACTTCCGGTCACCGTCAATGAGATTATATACCTTTTTTTCCCGCTTATAATCCGGAAACGCATATTTTTTGCACCTTCATATAGCTCGCGGGTTTGATATGTAAAATATATAAAAATTTGATGTATAAACATGTAAAAGGTGTGATATAGCCCGCAGGACTGGTGGTTTTTTCCCCCGTTTTTGCCTAAGGAAGACATTCCTAATGTCAAAACTTTTGCATCAATGTACCTTTCAATCTTTTGAACAACATACATGTGTGAACAAACATTTTCAAGAATAAAATATGTGAATAACAATTTGAGAACAAACTTGTCCGATGATAATCTCAGGTCACTGTTGATGTTAGGGAAATCAAATCTAAAGCCAGAAATGTCTGCTATTTTGGCATCCAGGAAACAATTTCACCATTCCCACTAATAAAGGTGTGTATTGTATCAGTGTGTTATTAAGTAATAACTGAATAAAATAATATGAAATAATTAAAAACAACATCCATGTTTTGATTTTTTATTTGGACCTCGAGTGTGTAGTCGGCCCCCGAACTGCTGTTTCACAGTTAATGCGGCCCTCGTGCTGAAAGGTTTGGAGACCCCTGGTGTAAGCTATCTTGAGGGCATTATCATTCGGACATTCGGAGTCCTTTCATGAATCCTGCAATTTGTAAAACCCCTTAGATGAGCTCTTTAGACTGCTGGAGACTGAGCACCAGAGCAAAAGAACCAGAAAAAGACAAGACTGTGGTCAAATAAATGTGATGACAAGGTATTTACAAATTTTCCAAACTGCTAACAGTGGTTTGGGCTGCTTCTAAGCAGGAGGCTTAATCACTGAGGTAATACAATATTTTAGGGATGAAATCTTGAAAAACACTTTGCATCATGGCCAGATTGCCACAACAAGGTTGGGCATTAATTTTCAATAATCTGCTCAAATGGCGTAATAGAAAAGGTGTGTCACTCCTCCCAGGAGTAAAGGTTTGCAGGACGGGTATTTCCCGCTGGCTCAGCAGGTTTTCCTTTTGCCTGCAGACATGTCTAGTGCATTCAAGCTTCCAGAGGACCATTGAACAGTTTTTGCCTCAGCTTTGTCTTTTTGTGAAAAAAAAGCAATGGACAGATGGCCCACTTCTTTCTAAGCAGAAAACATAAGCTCAGAACACCGAGAAACAGACGCTGAATTCTTCCATAAGCAACACAAAATAAAAAATAAATCAAGTTTAGGGAATTTTGGTACGGAGCACCTAAGCACATGATGGTTCAAATTTCCAGCTCAAATTTCAGATATACAGCCAATTTACTTAACCACTTAATAAGAGGGCAGAAAAAAAGTTAAACTATACACTGTAAAAGTGGAAATTCTCCATCTCAATTCTTGCCATCTTATGTGGGGTTTAATGTATGAGTCATGAGTCGAGTTATGTTTCTTTATTCAGGTAGTTGAGAAAGGGCTCACTATTGTTTAATAAGGAATGTAAGAATTTGTGATGGGCGGCCTTTCTGTCTGACTAAAGTCAGCTGAAAGAGCCTGCTTGCACCATCTCACGCATGCACTCCTGGGCCAAACTGCAACCAAGAAAGAACTTGTACTATTGCAGAGCCACAAAGTAAAATATTCTCTCTTGCTGCATAGACTTTCCCTTTAATTGTTCCATGGATTTATTAATGTCCTACATGCTCTGACAACACAGATAGGACGTTCTGTTTGAAAATACCACGTTGTGATTTATCGGTCTTGTGCATACAAGAAAAGCAAGTTTTAAAAGAGCAACACTTCTGATGCTGGTCAGCTGAGTGGCGCACCCTACAAACCTGAAGAACACTTAAGAAAAGAAACAAGCCTGGCTAAACTAAGAACTCTGCCAAGTTATAGTTTTAATATTTGAATTTCTAAAATATTTAGTGTGTCCAGTCCTGGTCCTCGAGGTCTACCTTCCTGCAGTTTAACTCGAAAACACCTGTCTGGATGGCTTTCTAATGATTCAAGAGGCTTTGATCAGGTGGTTCAAGTGTGTTTTATTAGGGCAAAGTTCTGCATGAATGTGGCCCTCAGGAACAGGATTGGATACCCCTACTTTAAAATCATAGAGAAAAAAAAGATTAAAAAGATTACATTATCTGGTCAACATTTGATAACAGTTTACAGACTGAAATTCTATGAATGTTTTGCAGCGTCACCAAACTAAGATGCAATCAGCAGGCTTGACAAAAGATTGAGTTGTGAAGAACTGGCTGAGCTAGTTTCACAGGTTCACTTTAACCCTCATTGGGTCACTGCCCTCATTCTTAAACTGGGTTCAGTGATTTTACTGCCCATTGACAAGGAGAAACATCCTTCATGAGTCATCTCAAGGCAACAGCAACATAAATCGAAAAAGATTGTACAGGCTGGCAAGAGATTTTATGGGTGGGTTGGGGGGGAACAAGGTTTTGTGGTTTAATAGCCACGCTAGAATTCATTGTAATTTTGATTTTACTTTGCTTACTTGTACAGCCCTAATTCTAATGTCTGGTACACATTGTATGATTTTGCGTTATCCCATCCGAAAGATGAGCAATCATGGTGATTTCTGTGGTTATGGTGTTCCTACGTTGTACTGTGAAAGAGGTTCAAAGACGGCTCTTCTCACAGCCTTGAGTGACAAAGATAGCCTGCGATTATTTTCAGATGGTGTCAGAAATTTTGCATGATCTTCTCACCATGTGTTAGCTGCTATGACCTATATCTAGTGACTAGTCAATAAAAATGCAGCATGAAATGGCGTATTGATCAACACGACATGGCATGAAAACGTAAAAGTATTACCTCAACCTCCATTACCAAGTTGGCTTCTTTTCCCCAGCCATGACCGTGTCCATATTCTCCTCATTTGCTTCCTCTTTCCTCGCACATAAAAACCAGAGCTGCCAAAATTCGATTAATCTTGCTATCTTTGTTTACCACTAGCTTATGTTGATGAAGTTTTATTTCTCTTTTATAACTTGTGTCATAAGCTACAATTTAATAGGTGTCATCATTATACAGTCTACATTCATGTCATACACGTTTATTAGATCCATGTCGTACAGAGTGATTTGTAATGATCATAGGATAGATGAAATTATCTGTAGCAGGCATAAAGCTTTGGGATGGCAGCAGGTGTTTAAGAGATGCAGTCACTGACTGTGGTAAATACTTGCTGCTCAAGTTTAATTTTGCAGATGTTTTACTGAAATCTGATTTGAGACCAAAACTACTACATTTTTGTATGGTGTTACTGATACTTTTGGCCCTTTTATGACACTGGTTGAGTTTCTGCAGCAGGGTCATTTTACATTTCATGCACTTAGCTTTTAGCACCTCTCCATTAGCCAATGATATCCAGATTCCCACATCCAGTTACTAAGTAACTCACAACATTTACCTCCCTGAAGTGTCACAACAGATGGACACCACCCCCCATAATACCCCTTCTGTTCATCATCCCATTCATCATACTTTTTGTTTGTTTTTTTACTTTATGCCCCTATCAAAATATACGGGTAAAAAGCAGCCTCTGCTTCTAAAGGGCCAGTCACACAGCGAAAACGCATGAATCACGCACGAATTACGCACAGATTTTCATTTCTGCGCGGAGTGTGCGTCATATGCGTAATTCGTCGGTGGAACGAACGTGGACCGTCAGTGATTGTAAGTGGATGTGCGTCGAAGGCGGTTTGTGCGTGATTTTGAGTTTTGAACGGTTCAAAAGGTGGGCGTTATTCATGAGTCGGTGTGCGTAGTTTATGCGTCGAGTATGCGTGACTATGGGCGGGACGTCAGTGCTTATGCGTTGGAACTGGTTCGAAACCGCGCACATCCACGTCCGTCCACTGACGCCCCACCTTCATATCACGCATGAACCGCGCACGTATCACGTTCATTCCACTGACAATGTGGATTCTGAAAGTGCTTGTGCATGAAACATTCGTGAAGCGTGCGTGTTTGGACGCGCTCCGTCAGTGATTCATGCGTCTGGCGTGCGTCGAATGTTCGTGGAATACTTTGGTCAATTTCTCGACGCACAAGCACGCACAAATCCAATCTGTGCGTGATTTGTGAGTGATTCGTGCGTGATCGCCTGTGTGACTGGCCCTTAATAACTGTAGTAACTGACTTTTTTAAACATTGTAAATGATCTGAAATAGATAGTTTAATAACAAATAAATAAAAAAACAATAACTTGCCATTAGAATTATAGTAAAAAAAAAAAATATCAAGTTAATAAACAGTTTGTTTGGCTGGGGCTCATGACTTTTGAACATGAAACATCAATATGAAATCAACAATTAATTTATGTTCCAGGTTTTAAGGTCCAAAATGCATAATCTCATAGTTCCTAATTTTTCAGAGAATGTAATTCTTGTCTTATCGTTACTGAGACATAACTGCCATTAAAGAGAGGACATTATCCAAGAGTTCAAAAGAGCTGTTATGCTGTCATGATGTAAATTTGTAAACCGTTTAGTAAACCGTTTATCTGGTAAACCGTGTAAACCGTTTATCTCACAACTAGGATGCCAATTAACATAAATTCCCACTATCGATCATTGTTTCAATTAACAATCAATTTATCGATTATTTGTTATCCTCAACCTCTTAAATCCAAAGCAGGAGGTGCTACAAAATTATCACACGACTTAACAACCATTTGTTTAACCAACTGCGATATATTGTTGAAAAGGTCTCAACTAGCAGAATACAGGAATATTTACTTCAGTTTGAGACCAAACTATACCAAGAATTTTGTAAGAAAAAACGCCACCGACACACATGATGGCTTGGCACTACGTTTTTGTAAGTCTACTTTGTAAACTAAAGTATATTGCATTTTTTTTTTTTTTTTTTTGCAAGTGGTCTTGAATGATATGCCAACGGATAAATCAGAGTGATGTAACGTTACTTGGCTAAAGCCATGGGACCACTGGGATCTGATTCATGTTCATGACATATTGTTTTCCAATGTCATTTGAAAGTTCAACTAATGGAAACTGGATCTCGAGTATAGTGGCTAGGGACGATGTTGAGGGACACTGTTTTACAGCAAGAACATGCCTGTATTGGTTAATTTGTAATCTGGAAAAGAAAAAAGAAACGGGTCGAAACTCCAATGCAAGCCAAAGGTTTGAAATCTCACCATGGATTTTATAATTAAAACCTGAACACTTCATTAACAAGAAAATAAATAAAACTAACCTGACAAAAGACGTCACATTCCTGTAGGAGATCTGAATGAGAAATGGATGATGACTAAGTCATTTAACAATCATGAGGGCATTTGTTGGACAGTGCTTCGCAAGATCTTGATTTACTTTCAAAATCTGAATTGGAATCAAAATGTAGATGATTTAAAAAATGTTGCCCACAGAAACCAGTGTTAGAATATGCTTGCAATGTACCACTACTTCCTGTCTGTGTGAAGGCTTCAATTCTTGAAACCACAGAGTTGTGAGCAGTTGTGCAACACAGCTTGGGATCGAACATTGCAATGAAATATGAACCTGTCTCTGAAGATTACTGCAGCACCATCTGTGCATTGGGACGGCCAACAGCTCAACTGATTGATGAGACCCCTTAAGGAGGAAAGAGAGCAGGGGACCTCATGCACACACACACACACACACACACCAAACCATCCAATGTCTATTTGCCTTACACTAGCCAATATCTTCAGCTAACACCTCCACAGGTACACTTCACTCATTTATCACCTTCCTACGGCTGTTTGCGTGCTTGAGGAATCCCTGTGGAATCAAGATACACACTTTGAACATATATGCACTCTACCTGACCAACATATTTAATGACACCTCACATTTAATACACGCCACACACACTGACCTCACACTCTGGCTTAAACATGATCAAATTTATTTCATTGATCGGACAAAGTGGCATAGCGACAGGCCTCTTTATGATCAAAGTGTACAAAGTGTAGAACACAGGGTCCATAGCACATCAGTTCAAAACAATTCCATGACTTTTCAATGTCAAAGTTATAATTCTCAACAACATTTTAATGATTTTTGGTACTTGATTTTGTAGTGAAAAAAATATGGTACACGTACATGTATCAAAACCAGAAGAAACATTTAAAAACAAAAGCAGTCTACTGCAATGGGCAAATCAGTCTGCCAAGTCCCATAAAAATGTGTATGTGCAATACAATTAAGTGGCAAAAACCAGAACAGGAACAAACACATTCAAAACAACAGACTGATAGTCTCTTGAAAAATAGCGCACACTATAATACAAATAGTTAGTAACACATTTAAAACAGTCTGATTTCAAGTCCCATCCAGGGATTTCAATAGCTTTTGAAAATCAGGGGTCATTTTTGGGTTCAATTCGTCTATTAACAGAAAAAACGCATTCAACGGTAGCCTGGCCATGTGATATCAACAACAAATTGGACTTCACTGACCAGAGTTTACCCAATTCAGGCTCTGAGGACAACTTAGAATACAGCAGTATGTCAATGTTGTCTTTGCACTTATCAACATTTTGGAACAAGTAGTTTGCAGGAATGACAGGGTCAATGAAAGTGTCATACTGGTTTGCTACATCATCACAATCTTTGTCAGCGACCTGACAGATTGCTGCCGAGTTGGAGGGGAGGAGTTCACGTAATTTCCCTTCACGTAATTTCTGAAACCTTATAGGATAACGCCAGTTGACTGCTGGCCAATTGTCGCGCGATGCGGCTCTGGCTGTCAGGTGGTATAAATAGCATAGTGCGACAACTGCGTCAGACTCATGACCGAACACGGCACAGCTGGACAAGCGCGAACACGGCGGACATTGCAACGTCTCGTTCCCGTCTCTCAGGGAACCGAGGTTACGATAGTAACCGGAGACGTTCCCTTTTGAGAGCGGGAACGAGACATTGCAAGGAAATGCATTTGAGAAAGGTGTTTAATCTCAGCCTAAAAACAGTAAACAATTCAGCAATCACAGCGAAGAGGCACGCAGCTCAACCAATGGCAATGCCGCCAGGTGCAGCTAAACCAATGAAATCAGCTGAATCCTACCAAAATTTGCATATCAGAAGACTGAAAAATAGCAGGCTGCACTATTAAAGGGCAGACACGACTATTCAGAGAGCATTTAAGCACAACTAATGTGAGAGCATAGCGTCAACGGCAAAGCGGTGACAGTAAGCACATAAGCACAAACTACTGTAGGATAACCCCAGCATCAACGGCAAAAGCAGTAACAACTGTATCATGAGAAAAGTAGCAATATCCCAGGAATAATACATTCAATTACTCGCCGAAAGCACTTGAGAAGCCAAAGATGGAACATCCAGTTTATAAAACCTGACGAAGGTGTTCTGAGAAGAGCAGCCAGCAGCAAAACAGATATCCTGTACTGACGTACCTCTAGATCAGGCCCACCATGAGGCAATAGCTCTTGTCGAGTGAGCTCTGATGTTGAGAGGGCATTCCTGTCCCTATTCGCATAAGCCAAAGCAATAGCGTCCACTATCCAGAGAGAAATAGAAGCAAGAACTCGAGAAGTTCCTCCTCGTCAATTAACAATCGCGGAAGTGCCGACCGTTGAGAAATGAAAAGATTTCGGAGGATGGATTTAAGTAAAGAAAAAACTAAAAAAGGACGAAGTGAAAAAATAAATAGAGACAATAAGACAAATTTAATGACATTTCAATGACTTTATAGACAAATTCAAATTTTCCATGACTTTTCAATGATTTTTCAAGACACTAAAAAATTCCATGACTTTTCCAGTTTTCCATGACCGCTACGAACCCTGAGAACATCATGTTGTGTAGAATCCATGGAGAATTTATCAGGGTGGAAATGGGTCAATATGATTAAACCTGTCAAGAAATATCTGGGATCATTCTGTATTTAGCGTCAAAAATCTGTGAATAACGTGTGAACATCTTGAATCGAAACTTAAAAGACAAGACCTTCCCTGACCTTCTAGATTGTGAAGGACTTTCCCGGTTTGGCTGGGAACATCAAACGTATGTGATGTTTACACGTGTTCCCGAGAGCCTCGCTTCCGTTCACACATGAAAAGAGTGCTTACACAATGTTCAGAATAATACCGAAAGAACTATTCTGTATTGTCAATGTGTCACGCAAAGAAAAAGGATTGATTCAAACTATAGTCTCACAGAGCCAGATAAGGTGTCTCAGATTTACTTACGAGTAATTTTAACTACCAGTCAATAGCAGAGCTTATGCAAACATGTCCACATCGCTATGATAAGATGCTTTCTTAAATTATGTCATTTTTGTTGTGTTTCTGTCACCTACAGGAGTTTTGGTACCTTGCCACTGTCGCCTAAGGCTTGCTTAGTTGGGGAAACATAATTATCAATATTATTAATTGTCCTGCTCTTCTAGAGCTGCTATACAGCCAAAACAAACTTTGTTGCACTGCTTTCCTGTTATCACTGTAAAACTGCTTTGAAACAATCTCTATTGTAAAAAGCGTTATATAAATAAAGGTGACGTGACTTAACTTGTGTTTACTGTTACTGAGAAAAAGTACATAGCACATATTTACCTATTAATTTAAACGTAGGCCCTGGGCCTGTTTGGTTACCCATATGCTTCCAAATATCTTCAATTTATGGGCGAGTAAATAACAGACTTTTCATTTTTTGGTGTACTCTCCAACTAACTTATTTACTACCAAGCATAGAATATAAAATAACTTTGTCGTGGGTATATTGGGGCATAGAATCACGTTCAGTCTCTTGTACTTTACAAGTACAAGCACGAATAAAATGTTTAAGCAAAATTTCAATTATTAATTTTAATTTGGGATTATAAGAACAGAGGGATTTGTATGCATAAGACAGCAGAAGTTTGACCTAAAAATGATACACTGTCAAACACTGATGTTTTAAATATATCAGAGGCCAACATCACATTTGACAGTAGGTCTTACTATAATAGCACATTACTAGCTTTCTAAACATTGTCAATTGGCATTTATATTAAATGCAGACTAAAAGTCAAAAGCTAGCCAACTCAACAAGATGCATTTTCAGATGTCACTTCAAAAGCACATTATTGTTTTTTTCATCTGAAACCATGGCATTGTTGGAGAGCAACTAAAGCCAAGCTTAACACTCCATTTCATTAGTGCTGTCAAACAGTCAGCTCACGTGGGTGTTTCAGACTTGAATAGGGCGATCACATTGATTTCTTTTTGTAAGCCCTTCCACAGCATGTGAAAAAGACCATCAGCAAATCCAAAATCCATACACTCGATCTACTGTAAAAGCAATTAACAAGAGACCTTCACTCAAGGCCACACTCACATGTGATACTGCTGTTTTATTGATCTGAGGTGATTTAAGTAATTATCAAAGGGGTAATTAGCTACATCATCAGTAATATTGTGAGATCTAAACACAGGATGTTAGAACCAAGAACCAATGAGGTTCATTCTCGTGTTACGCATCACGTCTGAGCTTCAGCAAGAACCAATGAGGTTCATTCTCGTGTTACGCATCACGTTTGAGCTTCAGCAAGAACCAATGAGGTTCATTCTCATGTTTCGTGGAACGTCTCAGCTTCAGCAAGAACCAGTGAGGTTCATTTTCGTGTTACGTGGAACATCTGAGCTTCAGCAAGAACCAGTGAGGTTCATTTTCGTGTTACGTGGAACATCTGAGCTTCAGCAAGAACCAACGAGGTTCATTCTCATGTTACGCGGCACGTTTGAGCTTCAGCAAGAACCAGTGAGGTTCATTTTCGTGTTACGCATCACGTCTGAGCTTCAGCAAGAACCAGTAAGGTTCATTTTCGTGTTACGTGGAACATCTGAGCTTCAGCAAGAACCAGTGAGGTTCATTTTCGTGTTACGCATCACGTCTGAGCTTCAGCAAGAACCAGTAAGGTTCATTTTCGTGTTACGTGGAACATCTGAGCTTCAGCAAGAACCAACGAGGTTCATTCTCATGTTACGCGGCACGTTTGAGCTTCAGCAAGAAGTTGTCCTTGAGTGTCAGGTTCAGTTGAGCTTCTATTTGTGTTTGCTGATCAGTGTTTAAATGTGAATAAAAGACTAAATTCAATCTCTTCATCATATAAAGTGCTCGAGTCTCTTCAGAAAACTTGAACTAAACTTCTCAATTCATATGGATTAGTTTTACAATCTTAAGGTAAAGACTTTAATGGAACTTTCTAAGAGAGTTGCTAAAGGCATGCACTAAAAGCCACAAAACTAAATTTTGATTGCATTGACAAAGACGTTTACTCACCATTGAGTCCGTTGGGGATGCTCCTGTGATGATGCGGAGCGGATAGATCATCCATTGATCGTCTTATGGTGCCAATCTTGGTTTCTACACTCTTGTGTATATGATTATGATGATGGTCTGGGCTGCCAGCACTTCCACCGCTGGAGGTACTGCTCCCATCCCCAACATCTCTGACAGTGCCCGAACCTCCATTTAGGTTGCTCAGACTGGACTGGCTGTCAATAGAACTTCTGGATCCAGCTCCGTTCCTATCTTCATCCAACATGAGAATGATTTCCTTTAGTTCTGCATTCTCCCGAAGAATGTTTTCCTGGTTAACCTCCAGGTCTTTGAGTTTCTGCTGATAGGTGCTCACCTCCTTCCACACGGAGCTCGCCGTATACCTCCCAAATCTCTGCCATTCCCGTGACAGCTTCTTACCTTTCTGCCGATCATCATCGAGAAAGCAGCAGAGTTCCCTGAGCTCCTGGTTATCATCTTGCAGTTTCTGATTAATGTCCTTTAGATTACGGATCTCATGGAGGTGCACCTGCAGTCTGCGGTTGATGTCCTTCATCATGTTACCGTGTTCCAGCATGAGGTTCATCTTCTCACCGTCGACCCTTCTCAGTCTCTTAATCAAGTCCTCTTTGCTCCATCTGATCAGCTCATCATCAGATATCTTACTCAGTTCATCATTAGGACAATGTTTTGCCATCATGACTCTTTCAGAGGAACAGTCTCAGAGTGAAATATTCAACATAGATCAAACATAATGCTGTGGATCAATCCCACCAGAAAAATGCAATATAAAAACTGCATTAAAAATTATTTATGTATTAAATAATTCACAGGAATCCCTTTGAAAAAAAATGACAAGACTGTGCATAAACTGTTCGGTATTGCAGATAATTTTATTTTTAAACTATCGCCTTTATTATCGCCTCACTTACCACCAACTTTGCAATTACGCTTTTAAATATCCTAAAATGCGCACGATATAGAAAAGTATGCGCATCGTTGTAAATGAAACGAGGGTTGAAAAAAATCCTTTAGACACGAAGGATCTTAGAGGTTTCAAGAGCAATATTTAAAAACCCTATAAACACTACCTTAAATTAAAACCTTAAATGCGTTCAGGTTAACATTCATCGGCAGCATGAAAGATGAGATCGGAAGAGGTTGCGGCTGAACTCCTCACGTGTGTGTCGACGTTCAGGATCTCGGGATCTTCTCTTCCACTGAACTGGTGTGAAATAATCCGAGCAGGTTCAGAGATGAG
Organism: Rhodeus uyekii; assembly: GCA_037043235.1. NCBI lineage: Eukaryota > Metazoa > Chordata > Actinopteri > Cypriniformes > Acheilognathidae > Rhodeus > Rhodeus uyekii. The sequence goes on along the minus strand of JAWRVZ010000021.1, from coordinate 1,619,820 downwards.
AGGCTAAAAGCAGGATCTGCCCTCTTAAAGAGACAGAGACTACATTCCCAAACTCACCAAACGGGCTGGGTTTTATTCAATAGACCTCATTCGCAGCAGCGCCAGCTTGATTTTGAATAGGGAGTTACGCGAGGCTCTGAGGGACAGACATGCATCTCTTCAGTGGGTTGGGCTGTTATTTAAAGAGTTTTTGGATTGTTTTGCCAACGATAGAAAGCAAAGGTCTTTCCAAGAACTTTCAGCAGACAAAAAAACTTCTGACAACATGAGCTATGAAAAATCATAAGGGATCCAAGAGCTTTTTACAACTTTTTTTGAAAGTCTATTTCTCACAGCCTCGCTTTCAAACCGTCATGGCGCTGCTGTGAATAAGGTTTATTTATTAGGTATAGCACAAGCTATTTCAGTTTTAAATTATAATAATGAACTCATAATTATTTTTATTTTAATGACCAGTTTTTTTGGTTGTTAAGGTTCATTTGTCTGAATTTGTCAATTCCTTCTCACTCAAACACCCACTATTATTATTTTAGTTTTTTTTGTTTACGTGTAAGGGAAAGGTGTCTGCAAAGTGTAGAAATATGGCAGTACATTCACACTTCAAGCACAAATTGGTATCACACATTAATACCAGATCCACTTGGTCATATCAGATGTTTGTACTGGGACATGTGAGATTTTTTACGCAGAGTAAAACTGAATAAAATTAACTGGAGGTTCAAACTGCTGAAAAAAAATCAGTGTATGTTCAGAAAACACATTCAACATGTTTTCCTTCCCTATAAACCACATCTGTGCAACAATAACGTACCAAATGTTTATCATTATAGGACTTTTTGTGTTGTCACATCTAGCAATTACTGCAATTAATTGATTGGTTTCAAATTGATAGTCCTACCAGTGAGAGCTCAACATGGGGTTTATTTAGCTTGAAGTAATTGTTAAAATGTGCTGAAATCATCAAGAACCGCTGTTTGGTTCGCCCATAACCGCTTAGACAACAAAAATACGTTCCTCTGCAGAACGAGGCTAGAGCTTTTTGATGGTGAAATTCGCCCTCTAGTGGCCAAAAAAAGAAGCTTTTTTACATCCGGGTACTTGTGGCCAAACATAAAAGTATAATCCGGGTACTGCTCACAGCCTGTTAGCCGCCTCGAAAACAGCGACGGACAATCAGAAAAAAAGTATAACGAAAAAAATATTTTTGGTCGGATGGTACATACAAATCCTTCCTCTTTTTCTATCCTCCTTTTTTAAATGTTTTAGTCGAATACGTTAATATTTTATTTTTCATGTCAATAAATTCCTAAATTTTGTATAAAAAGGGTGAAATCACAAAATTAGGTAAAGTCATATTTTTGGCAACTATAACTAACTAAAGCAAAACAATTCTATGAAATGATTATCATTGGTGTTTATGGTAAAATTCAGTAGTTTTCGGTTCGCTGGCACAGCCGGCTCCATAGCTCAGTGGTTAGAGCACTGGTCTTGTAAACCAGGGGTCGCGAGTTCGATCCTCGCTGGGGCCTGTGAGGTGGATCTTTTTCTTTGCCCGTGTTCAGGATCTGTGATTGTTCTTCAAAGAACAACTGTTACAATTTCACACAATACAAAGAAGAAATACCAAAAGAAAACGTACATATGTTCCTTAGTAATTATTTAATCTGTTTGGCTAAATGTTGTAGGATTTTGCTGATAAAATAATTTTGTGATAATTTTTTTTTAGCATTAAATGAATTAAACAGAAGCATTTTCACCAATTGGTTCCCATTGTGCAAGTAGGCTATTATTCATGTAAGGCTCGCTCGATCGGTCCAAAGACGGTTTCTGAGGACAAGCTTGTCATTATTTAAATAACGTTCAATTAAGCCACCTACAGTCGCCTATATAACAACTTAGTTAAAGTTCACGGGATATCCAGAGGTTATGGCCAGAACAATTAAATAATGCCGCTCCAATGCTTGCCATTATCATAATATTTTTTATACAGCCCCCTATAGTTATTAATATCACTACATAACAATTTAGATAAAGCTGAAGCAGAAACCAGTTACCATTGAGATAATGCCACCCCAATTCTTGCTATTTCCTCAATAGTTGCTTTATCTGTCGCCCTATAGTGAATGCGACTGCACAACAACTTAACTAAAGTCAAGCAGTTAGTCAGGAACCCAGGATCGCATCTGATGTGCCCTTTAAAAACAATTTATTATTAGTCAGGTATATGTATCTTGTCAATTATGGATCTTGTTCATTTTACATTTATAAAATGTTCATATTTATATAATCAGTGTTGGTTGATTACTTGCAAATTGTAGTCTGTTACTGATTAAAAATTATATGACAAAAACCATAGTAACATAATCAAGTACATAACTAATTTTAGGGAATACAATCATAGTATATAATATATGTTATATTAATATTTTATATATAATATATATTCACATTTTGATTACTTTTGAACTCATTTATCACACTGATTTGAATAGGATAGTCTTTTACCATCTTGTTTGAAAAATACAAAGCGAAAGTTTGATTTAAACTAAATGAAATGCATTAAACATTACATTATGTCAAGATTCCCCAAACCTGAGAGGAAAAAAAGCTGTGAAAAGCTAATAATGTTTAAAATCATAAAAATGTAAAATACATACATTATTTAAAAAAAAACACATAAAAAATACAAGACTTACTAAAAAGGATGAAATACTACACCATATATGTTTTTATTTTTAAATAATAGTGTGTGTATGTATGTACTCATATACATACATACACTTACAGTACTGTGCAAAAGTCTTATTAGAGTCTTAAAGCATATTATTATTAGCATATACCGGTAATACAAGTGTATTTGTAAGGGGGGTTTATATACTTATTTATATCTTTTGCTGTAGTGTGTCAGTAGGAAATATCAGTTTACATTTCAAAGTAACCTTTTTGCCATTATATTTAATAATCCAGTGAGATGTTTGTATGCACAAGGAGTCTGACAATAGCCGGTACTCCACACAGAGAACTGATCTGTCCATCATTGAGTCTCTGTAATTACATGAAGAAACAGACAAAACTGGTACAGACTAAAAAAAAATCCAGAAGACCTGTGGCACTAGTTTAGTACAATTAATGGCAAAATTAATGTTTAGAAATGTAAACTAATATTTCCTACTGACACTAGAGAAATTTTTTTTTTTATAAAAATACAAACATGTAGTACTGTATATATATATATATATATATATATATATATATATATATATATATATATATATATATATCAGTTATCGCCCCAATTAAATAAAAAGCCTATTTATAAACATACAGAAATACACACATACACACACATATCTATCTATCAATCTATCTATCTATCTATCTATCTATCTATCTATCTATCTATCTATCTATCTATCTATCTATCTATCTATCTATCTATATATATATGTGTGTGTGTATGTGTGTAAATGGGCTTTTTATTTAACTAGGGAGATAACTGACTGCCATTGTGTGAGTATTATTTAATCATATAATCAACAGAAAGGTAAACTGTATTTTAAATTCTGATATAATCTAATTACAGGTACTTAGTTTTGGAATCTGATTACATTATTCAGAGCCCACGTGATCAATTACTATTCAACATCTACAGTTGTGTATGATTCACATAATCTATGAAAACCTATACCCATAAAGAATGATAAAACCAAATCAAGTAAAAGGGCAGATAAAGTATCATAGATGATTAGCCTGTTACAACTTCTGTGCTCTGGTTAATGTTTGAATAATGTAAGATCATGTATGCAGACACAAGTACACAAGAGTCGCCACAAAACAAGTGCCTTAAACAAACATGTCCTATGAGCACGGCTTAATGTTGCAGATCACTCCACTCAAGGGCCGTAGAGTTCCTGTGTCTTTAATGCTGAAAGACTGTCCAGGAACCAGATTGAACTCGTATCTCTGAAGCAGTTTGGCAAGGACAACTTTTGCCTCCATCTGAATGTAAAAATATGACAGAGTTGTCACAACCACAGGAAATTTGGCACTTGGAAAGCCTATAAAGTCAAAAAAATTAGGAAGGAGAAAAAAGGTGCAAAATATGTGTTTGTGCTTCGTCACCTGTGAGAAGACCTGCCCTAGACAGGTTCGTGGACCCAGTGCAAATGGGAAGTAGCAGTAATAAGGCCTTTCAGACAAGAAAACAATTTGATATCAGCAGAGTTCATGCTATAATGGTAACAAAGTCCTCATTGAATTCGTAAATACAGCTTGTCCTCACATGAACTTACTTTGGGGCATTCACATCAAATCTCTCAGGATCAAACTTCAAAGGATCTTTGAAAAACCTGTCCAGCCTTTGAGAGACATATGAACTGAACTGTATGAAAAAAAGATGAAAATATTCATCTGCAATTAAATAAGTAAAACTGATGATGTCATTGTTATCCGAATTTACTGCTGATTTGAAATGTAATTTGATATTTACAGCGACAGTTGACCCTAAAATAGAATTAAGAATGGTCCAATGCATCATGTGTCATATAGCCCACATGTCCTGGGGGTTTGGTAAAAATTAAACAAAAAAATTAATATTTTATTTAAGGAAAATCCTGACTCCTGTGTTACATGAGACTCTACCAGCGTCACAGTTAACTCTGACTCACTCAGAAAAAGCACACAGTCATAAAGAAAACCAAGGTTCTCTTTCAGGGAACTCGAGCTGCGTCGAAGCGCTTGGGGAAATACCCTGACGTCAGTCACGTGAAGAATATCTGTGCAACCAATGAGAGACGAACACGTGTGAATGTGTCACAGCCGGCGACGTGCCAGTGACGTCATGAGAGAGCATAAAGGCATGCCGAAACCCGGAAGCGACAGCTCTGAGTGTCTTCAGCGTGCTGTGTGCTTGAGAGTGCTTTAGTTTCTCCCGCTAGTTTAAAAAGTTAGGGAAACTTTGTGTGTGTGAAAAAAATAAAATAAATATATAATGGCGAATGAACAGACATTTAAGCCGTGTGTTTTTCCTGTCCACGTTTTATAACGGGCAGGGATACACATGGTATGTGCGTTGTCTGTCTGGGGGCGGAGCACGCTCGGTCGGCGCTCGAGAGCACCGGCTGTGAGGACTGCGAGAAGTTCTTGTTGCACACGCTCCGCTCCCGCCTGGCGGTCTTTAACAGGCTCGCGTTCCCCAAGGTTCGGGACCTGCAGCATCTGAGGCGCTGCGGCGTTCTCATTCATGGTGATCGCAAATGTATCTCTCTGAGGGAACTGAGACGGGCCCCCCCGCATCTCAGCCCTCGCGAGTTGAGGCGGGTCCCAGTCACGGTCCGGGAGCACGCTTTGGGTGCGGCTTCTCCCGATTGTGCTGGGGCTCCGGCACTGACTTTGTCTAGTTCTGAGGAGCTAGATGTAGGTAGTGTCGATCCGGTCGAGGAGGATTCGCCACCCTCCCCACCGGCATTTGAGGAGCTAGTCGAGGTTGTGGCGCGAGCGGTCTCTCGTCTGGATATTGATTGACCGGCGGAGACCAGGAGCACTCGCCCTAAAAAGAGTATGTTGGACGAGCGCTACCTGCCTGCTTGCGTCACTCCCCAGTGCCGGGCCCTGCCTTTCCTTCCTGATCTCCACACTGAGGTGTCGAGGTCATGGAGAAGGCAAGCCTCCGACAGAGTACATACACCGCAGAGTGCTATGTATGCCACTCTTGTCGGTGCTCAGCCCTATGGTTATGGAGGGATGCCGAAAGTGGACGAGGCTCTTGCGGGATACCTCGTTCCCCAGTCGGCATCCTCGCTCAAAGCCCCGGTGTACTGGCCTTGTTAGGTTAGTCTGGCATCTAACTATCCAGTAAGCTAAACAGTGCCTCAAAAAACTTCGCTGGATAGTTAGATGCCAGACTAACCTAACAAGGCCAGTACAGTGAAAAAACATCAATACAGCAGACTGAGAAGGACATTCAAATGCTGCGTGGAATCAAGATTTAGTCATTCCAAAGACTTTCACATTGATCTGATATTTCTGCATATGATCAAGTCTCATATAAGCATGGCAGAAGGTCAGACGCATTCAGCAGAACTCGAAGGCATAGCCGAAGATGTGCATTCTGTCACTGCACGTTCCTCAAAAGCATCAAGTCGTTCTTCAAAAGCATCCAGTCGCCACTCAAGCGCCAGCATAGCTGTTTTCAAGGCAAGAGCAAAAGCGGAAGCCGCACAAGCCAGAGCAGCATACGCTAAAAGAGAAATCGAATTGAAAGTCGAACAGGCACGTCTTCAAGCAACACTCGAGGCTTTGCAAGAGGAAAAAGAAAAGGACGCCGCCTTGGTTGAAGCTCAGGTGTTGGAGGAGGCATTGCTAGAAACAGAACGTAGCGTCGCAAGTAGAGTATCAGTTCCTGTTCCCATCGAAGATAGCCGAATCCGAACAGAGGATTATGTGAAAACACAATCTAAGCTCAGTAGTGGTACACTGCCATCTAGTGGAAGAGAAAAAACACAACAACCACTTCAAGCTTCTCATTTTGTTAATCTAAACCAAATTAAAAGTGAGTCGGATTTCAAGAACTTCCCAATGAGTTCACAAAACATGGACTTTGGTACAGACCTGTCCCAAGATGCCATCAAAATGCAGTCTCCTCTTTATCAATACCAAAAGCAGAGTAAACCTCCTGATAAAGATCCCTTGACCATCACCTACGATCTCGCAAAGTATCTTGCTCGTACGCAACTTGTGACAGCAGGCCTTACTTATTTTGATGACAAACCTATTAATTACTGGGCATGGAGGTCATCTTTCCAAGGTGCTATTTCTGGTCTAGATCTTTCCCCTGCAGAAGAGCTTGATCTCTTAATTAAATACCTGGGTAGAGAATCTTCTGAGCATGCACAGAGACTGAAAGCTGTTCATATCAGAAACCCATCAGCTGCTCTGGTAATGACATGGCAGAGACTTGAAGAAATATATGGTTCTCCAGAAGCAATTGAGCATGCACTTTTTACCAAACTGGAAAACTTTCCCAGAGTGACACACAAAGACCCACAAAAGCTTCGAGATTTAGGAGATGTCCTCTCTGAACTAGAAGCGGCTAAGCTAGAAGGATACTTACCAGGTCTTGCATACTTGGACACTTCCAAGGGGGTGAATCCTATTGTTGAAAAACTTCCATACAACATTCAAGAAAAGTGGATCTCAATTGGATCTAAATATAAGCAAGAACATCATGTTGCTTTTCCACATTTCTCAGTGTTCGCTAATTTTGTTCGTTCAGAAGCAAAAGCACGTACAGATCCGAGTTTCAGAACATTTCCTCATTTGAAATATGAGAAAGGTGAAAGATTTGAGAGACAAAGACAAATGCCAATATCTGTTCACAAGACTCAGATCAATTATTCAGCCAAAGTGTTTTCTGAACAGGAAAAGAGACCAGTTAGCCCAAACAAATCCTGTCCAATACATGGGAAACCTCATTCTCTAAGAAAATGCAGGGGTTTTAGAGAAAAGACTTTGCAAGATAGAATGCAGTTCCTAAAAGAGCATTCTGTGTGTTACCATTGCTGTTCTTCTACTGACCATCTTGCCAAAAATTGCACTGTAGAAGTTCAGTGCAAAGAGTGTGGTAGCAATCGTCATCCTACTGCCCTTCATCCAGGTCCCGCCCCCTGGAAATCTCAGGCATCTACACCCACCTCAGAGTATGGCGGGGAGAAAGACAAAGCAGCTAGTCATGAGGTTACATCGGAGTGCACAGAAGTCTGCGGAAAAGGTCTGAGTGCACGTTGTTGTTCAAAAATCTGTCTAGTTTCCGTCTATCCAGCTGGACACAAAGAGAAGGCAAGGAGGATATATGCTATCTTGGATGAGCAAAGCAATCGCTCTTTGGTGAGAAAAGATTTCTTTGACATCTTTAACATCAAAACAAGTCCATTGCCATACACACTGAAAACATGTGCAGGCCTTCTAAACACAGCGGGTAGAAGAATTTCAGATTTCATTGTAGAGTCAATCGATGGAAAGACAAGTCTATCTCTTCCTACTCTTCTAGAATGTAATCAGATCCCAAACAATCGCTCAGAGATTCCAACTCCTGATGCAGTGTTCCATCAAAGCCACCTGAGACACATAGTGCAGGAAATACCACCTCTTGACTCTGATGCTGAGATTCTTCTTTTACTAGGGAGAGACATTCTGCAAGTACACAAGGTACGCAAACAAATTAATGGTCCAAACAGCGCTCCTTTTGCTCAAAAGCTGGACTTGGGCTGGGTTGTTGTTGGGGATGTGTGTCTTAAGGGAGCACATAGGCCATCTTCAGTTCATACTTTCAAGACTTTCGTTCTAGAAAATGGCCGTCACAGCTTTCTGAGTCCATGCTACAGTCAAATCAATGTAAAAGAGAAATTGGATGTAAATTCACAATGGCAACAAACTCAAACCATGTGCGAAGAGTCCATTCTGTTAGCACTTGATGGTGAAAGCATTGGTCATTCAGTTTTCTCTTGCACTGCCAATGATCATAAGATGGCTCCATCTGTGGAAGACACTAGATTTCTTCAAATCATGGACAAAGAGTTTCTTCAAGACAGCTGCAACAGTTGGGTTGCTCCGTTACCCTTCCGTGAGCCCAGACAAAGTCTACCTAACAACAGAGACTATGCATTCAAACGTTTTCTTGCGCTGCGGCACACTCTGAACAAGAGACCACAGATGAAAGCACACTTCCTGGATTTCATGGATAACTTGCTAAAAAATGAACATGCAGAGATAGCACCACCTCTTCAGCAAGGTCAGGAAGTGTGGTACTTGCCGCTGTTTGGGGTATACCATCCTAAGAAACCTGACAAAATTCGTGTTGTCTTTGATTCAAGTGCGCCATATGAGGGAGTTTCACTTAACAATGTACTTCTCACGGGCCCTGACTTGAATAACAGCCTGATAGGAGTCCTGATGAGATTCCGTAAACAGCCTGTGGCTATTACTGCTGACATACAGCACATGTTCCATTGTTTTCTGGTTAGGGAGGATCACAGGGATTATCTTAGGTTCTTGTGGTACAGAAACAATGACTTTGACAGTGAAATTGTGGATCACAGAATGCGCGTGCATGTTTTTGGGAATAGCCCATCCCCAGCGGTGGCTATCTATGGCCTACGGAGGGCGGCAAAAGAATATGAGGAGAGTTTCGGCAGTGACACCAGAAAGCTGGTGGAGAAAGAGTTCTATGTTGATGACATGCTGAAATCATGTGCTACAGAGGCAGAGGCGATTGATCTTCTCAAACGTGCACAAGAGATGCTCGCAGTGTCTAATCTTAGACTGCACAAGATCATTTCTAACTGTCCAAACGTGATTGAAGCCTTTCCTGTAGAAGATCGTGCTGAAGGTATTAAAGATCTGCAACTTTTCTCTAATGGCCTTCCCATCCTGCGTAGTCTTGGTGTGTCCTGGAATGTTGCAACAGACTCCTTCATGTTTCAAGTTTCAGACGACTACAAGCCTTTCACTCGGAGGGGAGTCCTATCTACCGTGAATGGCTTGTATGATCCTCTTGGATTTCTCGCGCCTGTTACCATACAAGGGAGGTTACTGTTAAGGGAATTAACCAAACAAGGTGAGGGCTGGGATTCCCCTTTGCCAGAGGACATGGAGGCTGAATGGAGAAAATGGAAAAATTCTCTTCAAGATTTGAAAGAACTTCAAATACCACGTGTTTGCATATCCATCCCTCTGTCTGAAGTCCAGAGTAAAGAACTTTGCATTTTTGCTGATGCATCAGTCAAAGCCATTGCTGCTGTAGGATACCTGAAGGTGACGGATAAAAATGGTCACGCAGATGTTAACTTTCTATTTGGGAAATCCAAATTAGCTCCACAGCCAGACATTACTGTCCCTAGACTGGAGTTGTGTGCTGCTGTGTTAGCAGTGGAGATTGCAGAGTTGATTGTGGAAGAGATGGACATGAACTTTGATCATATCTGGTATTATACTGACAGTAAAGTGGTACTTGGCTACATCCATAATCAAACAAGGAGATTCTATGTGTATGTGAACAACAGGATTCAACGAATCCATAAGTCCAGTATGCCTGCGCAATGGCAATATGTTCCCACAGAACTTAACCCAGCAGACCACGGATCCAGATCTGTACCTGCAGCATGCCTAGCTTCCAGTTCATGGCTCACAGGCCCACACTTCTTAAGTAATTCTCAGCTTCGGATTGAATCACAAGAATCATTTGAGCTGCTTGATCAATGTGTTTTCAACACATACTGAAGTTCCCAAGTTCATATGGAACTCTGAGAGACTTAGCAAATTCTCTAACTTGAACACTCTCATCGGAGCAATAGCACGTCTCATTCACATTGCTAATTCTTTCTCCAAACGTTCGCAAGATGATAGTTGCAGAGGATGGCATATCTGTTGCAAATGCCCTTCAGAGGAAGAGATGGAGAAAGCAAAAGTCATTGTGTTGAAGAATGCTCAATACGAGAGTTACCCAACAGAGATTAAAAGCATCACTGCATCTCAGAACCTTCCTCATAAGAGTGTGTTGAGGAAACTGTCTCCTGTCCTTGACAGTAATGGCTTACTTCGAGTAGGGGGTCGTATTGCGAAATCAGATCTGGAAACTTGTGAAGTCAATCCTATTATCATCCCAGGAACACATCATGTGGCAACACTGATTGTGCGACATTATCACGAGGCTGTGAAACATCAGGGCAGGCACTTTACTGAAGGTGCTGTAAGAGCTGCTGGATTCTGGCTAGTAGGAGGTAAGAAGTGCATACGCAGTTTGCTTTTCAAGTGTGTAATCTGCAAAAAGCTGCGAGGGAAGACAGAACATCAGCAGATGTCTGATTTGCCAGTGGAACGGTTGACAGTAGCTCCACCCTTTACCTATGTGGGTGTTGATATTTTTGGACCATGGGAAGTGACTGCTCGTAAAACCAGAGGAGGTCAGGCCAATTCAAAGAGATGGGCAGTTATGTTTTCATGTATGTGTACAAGAGCTGTCCACATCGAAATTATCGAAGCAATGAGCTCCAGTAGTTTCATCAATGCCTTAAGGAGATTTTTTGCAATCAGAGGGCCAGTTAAACAACTGCATTCAGATCGTGGTACAAATTTTGTTGGAGCTTCTCGGGAACTCAAAATGGATGGATCTTGTGTCACTTCTGAGGATGTGCAAAGATATCTGAAAGAAAACCACTGCACCTGGATATTCAATCCACCTCACGCCTCTCATATGGGTGGTCACTGGGAGCGAATGATCGGGATTGCACGTCGTATTCTTGATGTCATGCTGCTTACTGAGAAATCTTCCCATCTCTCACATGAGGTTTTGACAACGTTCATGGCGGAAGTTACTGCAGTGATGAACTCACGGCCTTTAATTCCAGTGTCCTCTGACCCAGAATTTCCTTTCATTCTCACCCCAGCTACTCTTTTGACGCAAAAGACAGGTGCAACACCTCCCCCACCTGGAGACTTTGGGAGTAATGAGTTGCTTAAGGAAGAATGGAAACAAGTACTGATGTTAAAGTGACTAAGGATGGCATTCAAAAAGTCATGTCACGTCCGATCTCCGAACTTGTTCTTCTTCTCTCACCCAATGACAAGCTATAAATTGATTTGGAATTCTAAGAATCCCAGACGGGGAGTGTGCAGGACTGAATTGATTTAGTTTTTTCAAGAAATTTAATATTTTGTATGTCTCCTTTAATGAGGACTTTAATTTTGAAAAGCAGTTTAGTCAACCTCTTTGTTCAGGAAGCAGGTGGTACTGCAGCAGTTCAGTAAAATGTGGTAGCTGTGCAACATCTTTGAACATCATCTTTCTTTGTGTCTGTTAGACGCATTGTTTGTAAGTATTCAATGTTAAGTTTATTGTATAATCCAGCTGAGATTGAATTGAGAAGTTATTTGGATGTTAAGATGTTTATTTTCTTTGGATAATTATTCTCTATTGTTAATGTGTCATATTTGTATTTCATGTGTAGTGATTGTATACTTTTGTATATTTTAGTTTCACAGTTGACTTCATAAAGACTTCATAAACGACCCGATGTCTCCAGCGAAGTTTTTTGAGGCACTGTTTAGCTTACTGGATAGTTAGATGCCAGACTAACCTAACAAGGCCAGTACACCCGGCGCTCCCCACCAAACCGATGCGCGTCACGTCGTCTTTGGTGGGAAAAGCATACTCTGCCTCCAGCCAGGCTACAGCGTGCCTTCACACTTCGGCACTGCTGCAGGCCTACCAAGCAGGGTTGCTAGGGGACCTCGACGAGGGCGGTGGTATCGGTCTGGAGGCAGTGGCAGAGCTGCGACGGACCGTGGATTTGTCTCTCCGGGCCACTAGAGAGACGGCCTACTCTGTCAGCCACTCCATGGCAGCTCTGGTGGCTATGGAGAGACATTTATGGCTCAATCTCTCGGCCATAAAAGATAGGGACAAGTTCGTTCTGCTGGACACCCTCTGTCCGAAGAAGGCTAAGACTAAGCGGTCCTGACGCCAGAAGCACCAAGGCTCCCGAGGGAGTCTGCCACGGGAGAACTACCCCCTCCAAGGAGGGTCCTAGAGCATTCCACCCGAGTTTCCGGAAGCCCCGGCCCAGTGGTGAAAAAGTTCACAATACCAGAGACCAGCCTCGAGAGGCTGCTTCCCTTAGTAGAGTCCCAGGCCGCGTGGTTGCATCTGCTGGGAATCTCTCAGTGGGTCCTACGCACTGTAATCTGCGGGTATGCCATCCAGTTCGGGTTTTCTCCACCCCAGTTTTCGGGGGTCCTACAGTCTCTGGTAGGCCCCCAGCAGGCTCTGGTCATGAAGCAAGAAGTAGACACTCTGCTGGCGAAAGGGGCCATCGAGTATGTACCCCTCGCAGACAGCAAGTCCAGGTTCTATAGCCGGTACTTCATCGTTCCAAAAAAGGATGGAGGGTTGCGGCCCATTCTGGATTTGCGTCTCTTAAATCGCACTAAAATTATGCGTCTAAAATTCAAAATGCTGACGCTCAAGCAAATCGTAGTGCAGGTCAGGTCCGAGGACTGGTTTGTCACGATTGACCTCAAAGATGCATATTTTCACGTCTCCATCCTTCCGCAGCACAGGAAGTTCCTGAGGTTCGAATTTGGTGGGAAAGCGTACCAGTATCGGGTGCTTCCTTTCGGCCTGGCGCTCTCACCCCGCACGTTCACAAAGATAGTGGATGCTGCTCTAGCTCCACTGCGTTCACAGGGCATTCGTGTCCTAAACTATATTGACGACTGGCTTATTCTGGCCCAGTTGCCGCAGTTAGCAGCACAACATCGAGATGCTGTGCTCGCACACATGAAGGAGCTGGGGATAAGGCTGAACACCAAGAAGAGTTTACTTTCTCCCGCGCAGAGAACCACTTTCTTGGGGGTCATATGGGACTCAGTGGCCATGTCTGCTCGGCTGTCCCCCGAGCACATCCAGGCCATTCGTTCAGCCGTCAAGAGCATCAATCTGGGCCAGCCACTCATGGTGAAACACTTCCAGAGGGTATTAGGGCTCATGACAGCGGCATCCAGCATTATCCCACTGGGCCTGCTGTATATGAGACCCCTGCAGTGGTGGCTAAAAACAAACGGGTTCTCCCTGAGGGGAAACCTGCTTCGCACGATCAAGGTCACGGGGCGATGCCTATGCACCTTGAGTATGTGGAAGAACTCTTGGTTCCTTTCTCAAGGCCCTGGGTTGGAAGCTCTTGGTCAACGCATGATGCTCTCGACAGATGCCTCCCTCACATGCTGGGGAGAGGTCCTCACAGGGTCTGTGGAGCAGTCGGCACCAGACCTGGCACATAAACATGCTGGAGTTACTGGCGGTCCGCAGAACACTGTGCGTTCCTCCCAGACCTACGCGACCACCATGTCACTGTTTTCACCGACAGTATGACGGTGGTTGCGTACATCAACCATCAAGGCGGTCTGCGTTCGCGGCCGTTATACAAGATGGCGCGACAGATCTTCCTCTGGGCTCAGGGCGGCCTACATCCCTGGGGTCCAGAATGTTGGAGCAGACGCCCTGTCGAGACAGGGACCGAGGCCAGGGGAATGGCAGCTCCACCCTGAGGTGGTGGAGCAGATTTGGGAGAGATATGGCAAGGCACAGGTGGACCTGTTTGCCTCCGTAGAGAACTCTGCCCTCTGTGGTTCTCGCTAACACATCCAGTGCCTCTGGGGCGGGATGCCATGGTACATACGTGGCCGAGGCTACGCCTGTACGCCTTTCCCCGGGAGTTCTGGCCAAAGTTCGCCGGGACAAGGTCCATCTTTCGCTAGTGGCCCCCCACTGGCCTACCAGAATATGGTTCTCGGACCTTGTGTCCCTCCTCGACGGAGTCCCCTGGGAGATTCCGATCAGGAGGGACCTCCTGTCTCAGGCGGAGGGTTGCATTCTTTACCCCCGCCCAGAGCTAATGAAGCTGTGGGTCTGGCCCCTGAGGGGGTCCAGCTCATAGAATCCGAGGTTGTAGAGACCATTCTTCAGTCCAGAGCTCCCTCCACGAGGAAACTTTACGCCTTGAAGTGGAAACTCTTTGCGTATTGGCGGGTGAACCCAGTTCGCGAGAGGCAGGTGAACCCAGTTACCTGTCAGGTTGGCAAAGTGCTGGAGTTCCTGCAGGAAAGATTTGCAGCAGGGCTGTCCCCCTACACCTTGTGGCTGCCATAGCGGCTTGCCATGTACCTCTGGGTGGGGTGTCCTTGAGCAGGAACCCTCTAGTCACTCGTTTCCTCCGTGGCACACTAAGGCTAAAACCTGCGGCACAGACCAGGGTACCTGCCTGGGACTTGTCTTCAGTACTCCAAGGCCTGTCCCAGGCACCCTTTGAACCATTAGAGGAACTCCCTATCAAGCTCCTCTCTCTTAAGACCCTTCTTTTGCTGGCTATCACCTCGCTTAAGAGGGTCGGGGACCTTCAGGCCCTCTTGGTGGCTCCCTCATGCCTCGAGTTCGCGCCCGAGATGGCAAAAGCTTTTCTCCACCCGAGGCCAGGCTATGTCCCCAAGGTTCCCACTAATGTGGCTCGGTCTATCACGCTGCAGGCCTTCTGCCCTCCCCCATTTGACGATCATGAGCAGGAGCACAAGATCGAGTTCTGTCCAGTGCTTGCACTGGACACTTACGTCTTCAGGACTGCCACCTGGCGTAAGTCAGACCAACTGTTAGTTTGCTTTGGGGCTCCAGCTTCCAAGCAAACCTTAAGCAGATGGATAGTCGAGGCTATCTGTCTAGCTTATGAGTCGGCCGGACATGCTTCTCCTTTGAGAGTCCGGGCCCACTCCACTTGGAGCATGGCGGCATCCAAGGCTCTCCTCTCTGGAGTTTCCTTGTCTGATGTCTGTGCTGCGGCTGGCTGGTCCTCGCCGCACACATTCATGAGGTTTTACCAACTGGACCTCGATTCTGCCCCAGGAACCAGGGTGCTCTCTCAGTGAGCTGGGACACACCCGTATGCCGGCGTCACTGAGGTGACGTTGTTATAGCGTTCCCCAAGCGCTTCGACACAGCTCGAGTTCCCTGAAAGGGAACGTCTCGGGTTATGTATGTAAACCCTGGTTCTCTGAGGGGAATGAGACGCTGCGTCTTTGCCTCAGCTCCTTGCACCTCCGGGCCCGCTTCAGACACTCTTTAGCTGTCGCTTCCGGGTTTCGGCGTGCCTTTATGCTCTCTCATGACGTCACCGGCACGTCGCCGGCGGTGACGCATTCACATGCGTTCGTCTCTCATTGGTTGCACAGATCTTCACATGACTGACGTCAGGGTATTTCCCCAAGCGCTTCGACGCAGCGTCTCGTTCCCCTCAGGGATCCAGGGTTACATACGTAACCCGAGACGTTAATAAAAATGCAGCATGAAATTCAGTGCATAGAAATCCCAATAAACATTTCTGTGTACTTTCTTCACTGAGTCAAATATCTCCTGACTGGAACTCCAGTTGTCACAGATGTGAATGAGATAACATATTGAGATAAACACAATGGAAATATTTACCTCAGAGAAGAAAGTACATGGAGCTTTCCTGTAGCTCAAAGTAGAGTGTGGCGCTTGCAACGTCAAGGTCATGGGTTCGCTTCCCAGGGAAACCAAGAACTGATTAGAATGTCAATGTGTTCCTTGAATGCCATGCAAGTCACTTTGGATAAAAGCGTCTGCCAAATGCATAAATGTAAATGGATTGTATTTCACGTTTTTTATTAATCTTGATTTATAAAACCCTATCACTTACGTCACGAGCCTCATGGGATCATTCTGTGATACTTTTGTGCCATTATACGGATGTGCACGAGCGGGTTTGAAAGAGAAAGAAGGGCATGTGGCATTAATACAATACCAGGGTGAGTAAATGTGGGTAAATTAAGTTTAACTAAAATATAATACAGTGGAATCCGGTTATCTCGACGGCCTCGGGGTTTGCAAAAGAAAAAAAAAAAAAGATAACCAATGATCGAGATAACCAACAGCCAATAATGCCAATTTATTTGATTAAGCGATCGGCATGCTATAAAAATGTACATACACTGTATATATGTTTGCTAACAACAAAACTCATATGTGCACCATCTAACAGCAGAGATTTACCAGTATACAATAAAAAATACCTTCAATTCTCAATACAAACCTTTAATTATATTCTCCAACATTGCAATGATCGCTCACAGCGCAAACAGTCACAAACACCTTAGCTCATAATTTTGCTCGGACACAGTTCTAAAAGTATTGCACACACGATTACTATGGTTTCTTTACAAACTCTAAAATGCTTTGTTGCGTTTTGCTTTTAACGGTCTGCTTGAAAACAAATGCTTCTATCAGTAACGACGTCTTTGTCGATGTCAATGTAATCTGGGAATTCCTGGACAGTGATGCTAACTCCTGTGATTTTTCCACCACTTCCGCGAGTTCTTCTGCGGCTGCGCAGTACTGTGAGTGAAGCGTCACTGGATTGAGCAACCATACGGACCACAATCCACATGCAATGCAAACTCAGCGCATGCGCAGTGAACTAGGTACGATTATTAGTCACGAGATAACCATGAGAAGTGGCAAATTTGTCCCTCTTTTGTGCTCGAGATATTAGGGTTCGGCGACATTAAAGAATTGACGTAACCGATGAGAAAATGCTAAGACAAATAGGGAGTTTGGCGGTTCCACTTCAAAAACGTCAACATAATAGGACTCCTAGTCGAGATAAGTGAACTCCACTGTATTTCCAAACAATGTTCAAGCAAACAGCTGCCCCAGACAAGTATAATGTTGTCCACAGAGTGAACAGACCAGCATTTCTGGAAACCTGGCGGTACTCACAGCAATAGAACAACCCCCTGGGACTTTCACTCCATTTATAACCATGTCCTCATGCAACCAGCGATTGGTTCCTGGAGCAGTGGGGTACAGACGCAGTGTTTCTTTCAAGACCTACAGCATTGAGTCAATAACACAAAGAGCATTCAAAGAAACGGACACATTCGTGTTTGTAGAATGTAAAACAACGTCACTGTAAACCAACCTGAGACAAGTAAGTGAATTTTCCAAGGTCTTCATATGAAATGTCTCTTTTTGTTCCAAGAACTTCATCCACTTCTGCTTTAGCCCTGGGAATTAAAAGAAATTCAAACTAGAGCAGGGGTGTCAAACGTACGGCCCGCGGGCCGAATCCGGCCCGCCAGGGGGTTAAGTCCGGCCCAGGAGATAAATCTGCAATATGAAAAAAATTATTTTCATTTTCGGCGGAACTAACAGCAGATGGCAGCTCTGAGCTTCAGGGTCTGAGTGGCGTTTAGTTCCGTCAGTTTACGCGCTTTCCTGTTGTCCATGGCAACCTCATCATCGAAATATCTTCGTCAAAAAAGAGAAAAGTGGACACAAAGTGGCGGATTTATCAAGAAAAATGGACCTCTTCCTATATGTTCACGGAGGTGAATGGGAAACCCATGTGCTGGTGTGCAGCAGCAAGTTTAGGTGCTTAAGGAATAAAATATTCGGCGCCACTAACTGGTAATTATGGAGTTTAGGTGCGTATATTCAAAAAACACTAAATAAGCAATAGGGATTTAAAGATAATCATACATGGTCAAAGAAAGCAACAAAACAGTTTTAACCCAACATCTACACGGGTTAATTGGCAGCTATAGCAGATAATGCAGCTGCAAACGTCATCGTTTCGCAATCGATTTCGGAACACAAATTCGTGAGGATGGAAATAGGATGCGTGACGTGCCAAACTGTGTTTTAAGTTTGCGTTTGGCACGCATCCATATATTCTCGACGTTGTTCGTGTGGATCTCCCTGTCGTTCGGATCTACGAAGTTGTGCCAGCCGTCTGAAATTACGCGATACAAAAGCACGCGAGGGTGCAAAACTCATGAACTGGGGAAGACACGGAAGGGAGCATCCACACACGCTACACATACCCTAGACATCCAATAACCGACAATGACAAGGGGGATACGAGAGGTATAAATACACAAGGAAATGGGACACATCTATGATGATTAATTGGGTAATTACTAACAAGACAGGAGAGGGAAGGATCTGGAAAACACTGAGGAACCCGGATGTGAAAGACGCGACAGAACTGTGACAGCAGGACAGTGTTTAAGTTCCACAAAACTGTGACTAAATGCTTTGCATCATTGTAAAATAATAGACACTTTTTTATGCATAATGCACTTAAATAAATGTTAAACTGAGTTTTTGAAATTGCACATACTATACGTAGGTTGTTTGTAATATATTTTGTAATAGGAACATTCATTTAATTTAAAGATTTTTATAATTTAATATCATTTATAATATACTGTAATACACTAATATAATAGTCCACAAAAAAGCGGACTTATTGTGAGTTCTATGTAATTTTGCTATGAGTTTAGTGCTCGGCCCCCTTGACATCAGATTAAGCAGTGTGCGGCCCCCCCAACCAAAATGAGTTTGACACCCCTGAACTAGAGCATTGTAATACAAGTCAATGTGGAATAGGTCCACATTTCCAAGTGTTTTACCGTTGATATATCTCTGGGTGTCTTCCTAATTCCATGATTGCAAACGAGAGCTGATTGGCTGTTGTCTCTTGCCCTGCAAAAGCAGCAAGCGCTGTTTAGAACCACAGGCAAAAATATGAGCAAAAATGTGTAAAAATCAAATAAATCCATAACTCACCAGCAATGAAGAAAGTCACAAAATTGTCCAACATCAGCTCATGATCTTCAGAGTTGTTGACTTTTTCCTCCTCTGCAGCAAAAATGGAAAATGTTAAATAGCTAACCCTTTGGACATCAAACAAGTTCCTCTCGTCCCCCCCACGCTACAGACACTATCATCTGGTGCAGAAAGACCTAAGACACACACCCACACTGAATGCACAAAAAAGCCTATATACAAACAGAATTTTCAGCTCTCTATTTCCAACCCAATGATTGGTTCTTGGTTGTTTGTATTCGTAGTTTTGTGCATTAAAGTCTATGTATTCACACTTGATTTGTCTCTGTAATGCTCAGTCACTTTAACGTTGATTTTTGCTGCATCCTTTGGTACTTTTAGCACAATAAAATTTTAGATTATTTATAATTTTATAATAAATAGATTTTTCTTTATGGCCATGAGAAAAATCTTTCTAAGAGAACATAAGATCACGCAGCCTCATGTAGTACACATATCAGCCGTTTATAATCCATTCTAATTAATGATCAATATACACATTTCTATTTATGGTTGATTTATGTGCATATTTGATCATAACACAATGTGATTAAATGCGCGCATAAATCCTGCCCCATTTGACATGATTCGCTACACACTTAATACCCCCATACCTGCCGTTCTGAGGATTTGTGTGAGAATGTCATTGGGTACATCATCTCCATTTTCTACTGCTATCTTCCTGTTTTGTATCCATTTTTCTCCCGTTTTACGCAAGAGTTCAGCTGCATCTTTAATTTCCTGTATAGTCTTCCAATTCTTGGGAAAAATCTACAGTGGCGTGAAAAATGTGAAGCATACAATGGTGTGAAAAATAGTTTGCCACCTTCCTGATATCTTTCTTCTTCTTTTTTTTTATGTTTTTTCAGATGACCAAACTAATTTAAATATTAGTCAAAAATAATATAAGCAAACACAAAATGCAATTTTTAAATGAAGGTTGTTATTGTTAAGGGAAAACAACATTAAAACCTACATGATCCTGTGTAAAAAGGTGTTTACCCCACTGTTAAACCATAACTTAACTGTGGTTTATCACACCTGAATTAAATTTACCTAGAGTGGCCGGCCGACCAAAATTACCCCAAGAGCGCAGCGACTACTAATCCAAGAGGTCACAAAAAACCCCACAACAACATTCAAAGAACTGCGGGTCTTTAACTGAGGCCTCACTTGCCTCAGTTAAAGTCCGTTTTCATGACTCCACCATGAGAAAGAGAGTGGACAAAAATGTTCTGCATGGCAGAGTTTCAAGATCAAAACCACTGCTGAGTAAAGAGAACTTTAAGGCTTATCTATTTTCTTTTCCAGAAAACATCTTGATGATACTCTGTGGACTGACAAGAAAAAAGGTGATGGATGGTGTGTGTCCCATCATATCTGGCATAAAGTAACACCGCATTTCAGAAAAAGAACATCATACCAACAGTAAAATATGGTGGTGGTAGTGTGATGGTCTGGGGTTGTTTTGCTGCTTCAGGATCTGGAAGACTTTCTGTGATAAATGGAATCATGAATTCTGCTGTCTACCAAAAACCCTGAAGGAGAATGTCCAGCCATCTGTTCATGACCTCAAGCTGAAGCAAATTTGGGTTCTGCAGCAGGAAAATAATCTCCATCTCTGAATGACAAAATGAAGACTCTGGAGTGGCCAATTCAAAGTCCTGACCTGAATCTTATTGAGTGGCTCTGGCATGTCTTTAAAAAGGCAGTTCATACTCGAAAACCCTCCAATGTGGCTGAATTACAACAATTCTGCAAAGATGAGTGGGCTAAAATTCCTCCACAGCTGTAAAAGACTCATTGCAAGTTATCGCAAACGCTTGATTGCAGTTATTAGGTTTAATGGGCAAGCAATTTATCACACAGGGCCATGTAGGTTTGGATTTTATTTTACCATAATAACAACAAACTACTAAAAACTGCATTTGTGTTTACTCATCTTTGACTAATATTTTAATTTGTTTGATGATCTGAAAAATTTAAGTGTGACAAACATGTAAACAAAAGAAGAAATCAGGAAGGGTGTATATGAAAAAAACTGATTATATAGAATTAAGGGTGAAATAAGCAACTTTTGGATGAATTCTTACACTAAAAAATGGGTTTCTGAGATCCAACACCATGCCTTTTAGACACAGCTCTACTGCATTCTGGAAGGGGCTTTCAGTTTGCTTCAAGAAATTCAAATCAACACCGAAAGCCACCTGTGGACAAAAATATGAAGTATTGATAAACAACTGATTTGCATTTCCTTTCCCTTGGATTAAATTAAAAAAAAGGGAAATGAAACCTTGCAAATGACATCGAGTGTGACACAGTTGACCAGGTCATGCATGACAGCAGGTGATTTCTTCTCTGCAATTTCTTCCAGCTTGTCCATTAGACGCTCAGACATCTCGTTAAAAGTGCCCATCAAGCCTCGTAAGTATCTTACAAATGAGACAGCGTCAGTTAAGGTGCATCTGTATCACATTTCAGTATATCAGAGATTTTCTGTATTTGACTCACAAGCTGCTAAAGGCAGGATCCATGATGCGACGCTGCCTGTACCAGACATCATGGTCCGCAGATGTAATTAACCCGTTCCCCAGGAACCTGATAAGATTAAGTTATCAACTGTATATTAACCACTGGTAAATGAAATAAAATATTCAAATTCATGAATAAAGCTGCAGTCACACTAGACTTTGACATAAATTCAACATTTAACAAATAATGATAC
This sequence comes from Rhodeus uyekii, assembly GCA_037043235.1. Classification (NCBI taxonomy): domain Eukaryota; kingdom Metazoa; phylum Chordata; class Actinopteri; order Cypriniformes; family Acheilognathidae; genus Rhodeus; species Rhodeus uyekii. Next base: position 1,597,864 of record JAWRVZ010000021.1, on the reverse strand, counting down.
ATACAGTCTAATACATATATATATATATATATATATATATATATATATATAATACATATATCTACTCCATCTTCCCTCAAAGTTCCTGCATTTGTATGAATGGAAGTCAATGTTTTCATTTAGTATAAATAATTACAAATAATGTAATAGAGAAGACAAATTTACCGCATCTGGTTTCAGATTAATTTCGAGGAGCAACAGATCAACCGAAGATTGTGACAGGTAAGTCCTTTATTCATATGTACCCTTTTAAAAGGGAACTCGACGCTGCATCCACTAGGGGGAATACCTCCGGTATGACATATATCTGAAGCAATAATCCAGTCAACTAACTTGACATTGGCTGACAGCTGCCTATGACGTTATCATAATGGGACTGCAGCTATAAAAGAGGCACCTGAAAAGTATGTCACCCTCTTTCTTATCTTCAGGAGACAGCTCTGTTTGAAGTGTTGTCTACAACGCTGGCCAACAAGAAAAGCCACTTTTGTCATTGTATTCATCTGAGTCAGCGGTTTCTTACACCATAATGGCACACAAAAGATACGCATTATGTTGGTAGGTGAGGGTTTCTAACAATTCCCTGAGGGTGAGAGGAGGTTGGAGAGCTATGCTCTAGAGCATTTGTAAGGTCTTTGAAGGTGCCGTACATTTTGTGAAGCTGCCGTCACAGCCACTGCTTGAACTATCACGCCTTAATGGCAGAACATACGCGACAGCGGGTCAAACTGGTGCAGCTTGGCAGGTCCACATAGGTTTGGGTCTGTGTGTCCCTTGAGATGCAGTGCTCTCTGCGAGCAGGAAGAGGTATTCCTGGGGCTTGCAGATGGAGCTTGCTATCGAACTATAGAGAGTGAGTTTCTCTCAGTCGTTGGATGCTCTCACGAGCAAGCTTCCGGAACAGGTTGCGTTCTCGCCCTCTTCTTTGCAGGCGAGCGTGCTCCCCACAAACCAAGGCAAGAAGGGGACTGTTGAGTTAAAAAATCTCTCTGAGTGTTCACAGCCTGCCTGAGGAAGTCAATCATCCTTTTGGCTGTCTGGATGAGCGTTTCCCATAAAACGTCAGCCTAAATCTACTTTCTAAATCTACTGAGGTGCGGAGATTATGGGGAAAGCATATGGTTATGTGAAGTTGCCTCTAATCGAAGAGATGCTGGGTAGCTATCTCTTGGTGGGTGAGGATTCCTAACAACTCCCTGAAAGTGAGAGGCGGCTACTCTCTAGAGCATTTGTAAAGTCTGTGAAGGTGCTGTTTATTTCTGAAGGTGCCATCCATGCCATCACAGCTGCTGCATGAAACCTCACGCCTTCATGGCAGAGTACACATGATAGCGGGTCAAGCTGGTGCAGCCTTGGACACCATGGTAGTGTTGCAGGCACACCAGGCGGATCTGGTGAAAGACCTTGACCAGGGGATCGGCAAGCGGGACATAAGGCGAGCACCGTCTGTCTAAAGCAGAAGCTACAACGAGAAGAAGCATCGAGATGCGCTGGTAGCTCAGGTGGCTCGGGGGCCAACATTCGCTCCCTCCCTCTCTCTCCCCTAAGTGTTGCACAGCCGAGGCCTCCACCCTAGAGTCGTTAGCTAGAGCAGACCTTCTCTTGCAGAAGAGGTTTGTTTCTTTTAACAGAGTTATAAGAACTGCCCGATAAATTCCATGTCAGGTGTTATTTCTGTGGTGAGAGTGGCATTCTGGATCTCTGGGTGCTGAATGAACTCTGTCCATCAGAGGTCGCCTGGTGAGCGATGTCTGACCTCTTCCTGGTAGAAGAAGGTAGCTTGACAGAAGGCCGTCCACCCACAGTGCGCCTGGCACTGGGTCCTTCCTAGCAAGAAGACCTTGCAAATGCTCTAGAGTGTAACACTTCAGCTTCATCTCATTTTCAGAGAATTGTTAGGCCGCCGATCTTCAAGCCAGCCATGCTGCAGTGAGATGAGCACTAGTATAGGCCATCCCTTTTTGTAGGCCTTGCTCCTAGTGGCCCCAAGTATACTCGCTTGAGAGAGTAGTGAGCGCCTAGGACAGAGGCTCAGTGCCCTGAGGCCTCCGTTCCATAAAAGCCCTGGTGAAGGGTACTAGAGACAGTTCCCCTGGGGGTTATTTACTGTCAACTTTTGCTAATTTGAACGGTCATGTCCCTCAGCAGTCATATTCTGTTACCCATAGCGACCCCTAGGGAAGGCAGCGTTGAGTTCCCTTTCGAAAGTTTAACCATAGTTTCCTGAGAACAGGGAACAAGTCGCTGTATTCCTTTGCCATGCCATGTGTCTCCTTAAGATAAGAAGTGGATGATGTACTCTTCAGGTAACTCTTTTATAACTGAAGTCAAAACTGTGATGACGTAATAGGCAGCTGCCTGTCAATGTCAAGTTCATCGTAGTGATTTGATTAATACTTCATCAATGTGCCATAACGGAGGTATTCCCCATAGCGACCCCTAGGGGATGCAGCATCTCGTTCCCAGTTGTCAGGGAACCATGGTTACATGGGTAACCTGAGGCATTCTTTATTATAATCGCAATATGGACTAGAATATGGACATGAATGGTGCAGATGTGAAGTTTTGTTTACAGCACATATTTACATTAGTAAACACTGGCTTTTCCCAAACTACATTGCTATACTGAGATTAATTAAATTGACTGAAATATGCACTGAATTAAACAACTTACATTGCATTTAAGGTTAACATTGACATTCTAATCAGTTCTTGCTTTCCCTGGGAATCAAACCCATGACATTAGGGTTGTAAACACCAATGCGCTACTGGTTGAGCAATAAGAATGCTTTATGAAAACATTAAGATAATGTCTATGTATAATGTAAAATTTAATTTATTTCTGTGATGCAAATCTTCAGCCATTACTTATTCAGCAAAGAATCCTGAAAAAATTATCATCGGTTATACAAAATATTAAGCAGTAACGGTTTCCAACATTGATAATAAATCATCATATTATGTTTTTAATGTTTTTGACAGATCTTGTGACGTGACTGGAGTAATGACGCTGAAAATTCAGTTTTAGATTACAGAAATAATAATATTTTAAAGTATAAAGTATTATCTGTATCTATTAATCAAATAAATGTAGGCTTGATCATGATCTTTCAAAAACATAAAAAATAGTAATGTGTCAGATCTTTTGACCAGTACGGTATTTTAATTTAAAATATAATAGGCCTATACACAAGTTTGTTCACATACTAGGCTATAATAATGTTTAAAATTACTTAAACACCGTCAGAATCATCAACATACATGGAGAGAGTGAAAACAGACACAAATGAACATTCAACTCGGATTACCAAATAGAAAGAGGAAAATAAAAGGAAGAGAACAAGTTATCTTCTCCTGCACACCTTAAACACAGCTGACAGACACACACCATCTACGCACACCCACAGTTTTCATTCTACCTAGAATTACTGTAAAAGCTCCAAGAGATCATTACAATGTGTAAGCATTAAACCTATCACGCGACAGTAGTTAAAACACATCCAAGGTGAATCTAGGGTTGTGAACTCTGGATGGCATTGTGAACTTTGGTCGATATTGTAAACCATTTAATATATTGCAGGTTTTCCTCACACGAGTACAAGCTCTTTGATTGTGCTCCGACCAGAGTTCACAATGCCATACAACGTTCACAATGCCAGATTCACCAGAGCGGTTGTAAAATATCCTGAAACATCCTTGGATGATTTTACAGCCTTTGAAGAGCTAATATTCACACGTCACTGATTCTACGTCCTGACCTTTCTCCTTATCTAAAACATCAAGGTGCATATATATATATATATATATATATATATATATATATATATATATATATATATATTCTCTAAGATGTCATAAATGTTTAGATGTTCAACTATCTGAGTGTGTGTGTATGTATGTGTGTGTGTGTGTGTGTGTGTGTGTGTGTGTGTGTGTGTGTCTGTGTGTGTGTGTGTCTGTGTGTGTATGTGTGTGTATGTGTGTGTGTGTGTGTGTGTGTGTGTGTGTGTGTGTGTGTGTGTGTGTGTGTGTGTGTGTGTGTAAATGAATGTGTACCTTTCCTTCTTGTTGTGGGTACGGCTTTACACATCAAGTCTTTCCACATTCAAACGTTTGTCATTTGTTATAAGTTATATAACAAGTTGAATGGGACAGATTAAGCTACATGATGTTAAAAATGAAAGACTGGAAAACTGCTTGCTGGATGTGTTTTAACTACTGTCGCAAGATATGTTCAAAGCTTACACATTGAAATGCTAACTGGGAGTTTTTGCAGTACCATAATTCAAGGAACAATGAAAACTGTGGGTGTGCATAGAGGGTGTGTGTCTGTCAGAGGTGTGAAAGGTGTGCAGGAGAAGATAACTTCTTTCTATTTGTGAACTGAGTTGAACGCTTATTTTTTGTATTTGCTTTCACTCTCATGAGTATGGCGGTGTTCAAGTTATTTCATTAAACCAGGGGAAAATACGTCAGCTCTCATTTCTCCTGCATCTTCACCTCTGATAACACACATTGCTTTTCTGTGAGGACAACAGAACATTTCGCTTGACATGGTTACACTTGTGTACACTTTCACCCTTTTTCTGATCTTTTAACGATCAATTAAACATTGACTTTTTTTTTTTAAATGTTTTTATAAAACTTGTATGTGAAAAACTTTAACTTGTTTTTACAATTTATAAACACTCATTTTGGACTGGATGAGTTGCTGTACACTTTCTTTCTTTTCTGGTCTGCTTACAATTTCCTTTGTTCTTTCCACTAAACCACTGTTCTTCACGTTATCCATCTCTTTACCCTCTCCTTTTCCCCATTCTAAACTAAGCTTTCCTGTAGCTCAATCAGTGATGGGTCAACCAAGGTCATGGGTTCAAACCCAGGGAAAGCAAAACCTGATTTAATGTGTTCTTTGAATGCAATGTAAGTCGCTTTGGATAAAAGCATCTGCCAAATGCATAAATGTAAATGTAAGCTCTTTCCTTTTCTAAAACTCTCTCCTCCTCTCATCTCTTTCTACCTATTCCACTCTTCCTCTCATTACATCCATTATTCAAATCACTCTTACACCACTTTCTTTTTTCTTTTTATTATAATGTTTGTAACTTTTTTCAAAACTGTGTAGTTTCAAAACGTTTTGTGAAGCTGTGTAAACAATTAGAAAAATTGCATTTCCTGTTATGTGTGTATTATTAACCCAGCAAATACTAGTTTGGGGCCAAATGAATATGCATAATTCTATATGCAACTGAGAATGTGAAATTAGATTTTTCTGACAATTTTGTACACAATGTTTTAAGAAGTTTATGGTTTCTAATTTTGTATGAAATTAATGAAAACTTACAATGTGTTCAGAACTATTACAAAGTTCCCTATCAGTCAGTCACGTTCGACGTTACGTCGGACTGACGTCATGGGGTCTCGCTTGGGAGCCCAATCACCTCCCAATATAACTAAACGCGCCAATGAACATTGGCTAGTGAGATTTGCATGCCGAGTCCCGCCCCACCCGGCTTCCGGGTATAAATAAGACCGGCATCGCTCACTTCATTCATACTTTTGCTTCGGAGCCGAGCGGTTGTAAGCAGCCATTCTTTTCTGATCATCCTCCAAAGAGCTTGTTCTTTTCCGGCTGGAAATACGGCGCGACAGCGGTGGTGCGCGTCTTCCCAGCTCAACGTGTTCCCCCCTGTGTGCCTCGGTTGGAAGAGCAGTTTCCTCTAAAAGAGCAAAACGCGGACGATCAGCGTCTTTTTCAAGATGCCTTTTCGTCCGTGTGTTTCTGGATGCGGTCGTTTCCTGACCTCATCTGACGGCCATGAGCACTGTTTCTCGTGTCTGGGCAGACAGCACGCTGAGAGAGCGCTTGTGGATGGTTCATGCTCTCTCTGTGGGGGCATGACCAGGTCGGTGTTGCGGTCGCGGCTCGCCCTCTTTGATACAGAGGTTCGAGTCCCCTCTGCTGCTACCCATATCCCCTCTGCTTCTCATGGTAGAGCTGAGGGGTTGGTTAGCACTCTGGGTGACCTGAGGGTTACAGTGGGAGCTTCTTCGTCAGGCCAGCCCTCACGAACCTCCCACTCCTCTTGCACACCGTGTGCCGTCGAGTTGCCAGGCGAGCCACCAGGTCCCCCACGTGAGGTGCCTCGGGTCTCGTTTGGCGCTCCGGATGAGGATCGGATGTCGATCACTGCATCGGAGAGTGGGCTGTCATCCTCGAGTGAGGAAGCCGAGTGGAATCAGATCGGGAAATGATGGCCATGCTTTCCCGGGCTGCCGCGGGCATTGGGCTGGAGTGGAACCCCCCACCGTCACCCGAGCGCTCGCGGCTGGATGATTGGTTTCTGGGCACGGAGCGCGGTTCACAGCCTCGCTCCGCCCTGGTGCCTTTCTTCCCGGAAGTGCAAGAGGAGGTCAGTAAGTCGTGGAAGGCACCTTTTACTGCCCGAAGCCGCTCTCTGGCCTCCTCTGCTCTCACTACCCTCGACCCTGCCAAGGGTTACGCGGACATTCCCCAGGTGGAGCGTGCAGTTGCGGTGCACTTGTGCCCGCAAAATGCTGCCACCTGGCGCAATCGTCCGCGCCTCCCGTCCAAGGCGGGTAGGTTGACGGCAGCTCTCGCTGCCAAGGCTTACAGCACCGCTGGACAGGCAGCTTCCACCCTGCATGCCATGGCCATCCTGCAGGTCTATCAGGCAAAAGCTCTTAAAGAGCTGCATGAGGGTAGGTCTGAGCCGGGGTTGATGCAGGAACTGCGCTCGGCGACTGACTTCGCCCTCCGGGCAAATAAGGTCACGGTGCGGGCCCTTGGCCAGACGATGTCCACACTTGTGGTCCAGGAGCGCCATCTCTGGCTGGACCTGGCTGAGATGAAGGATGCCGACAAAGTTCGCTTTCTCGACGCCCCCATCTCCCAGGCTGGCCTCTTCGACGACACTGTAGTGGATTTCGCTCAGCAGTTCGCTCAGCTCGGCGATAAGCCAAATCTTACCCCGGCAGGATTCTGCCAAACCACCGCGGGCTGTCCCTCAGTCTGCTCCTCGCCGAGGACGTCCCCCCGCGGCTGCAAAGGGACCGGCCGGACCGGAGGCCTCCCCCCCGCCCCCCCCCCCCCCCCCCCCGCAGGAAGGCGACGCAACCCGTCCAGACCGCTAAACCCTCCAAAAGAAAATCTAAGCGGTCCTGAGACGGGCGACCCAGAGGTGGCAGGAGCTGCTCGTTTCCAGGAGCTGGTGAGGGCACCACTCCTTCCCCCGGAGGAGGGCCGGGTGGAGAATCTTGTTTCATATTTTGGTTGAGTTTGGTTGCCTGGTTAGCGCTTCCCACTCCGTCTCGTTGGCTCATTCGGACAATCAGACTCGGCTATGCGATTCAGTTCGCCAGGTGGCCCCCCAGGTTCAGCGGCGTTCTGACTACCTCAGTGGCAGGCAAGGACGCCCCTGTACTTCGGGAAGAGATCGCTGTCCTCCTGGCGAAGGGCGCGATCGAGCTTGTCCCTCCAGCCGAGATGGAGTCGGGGTTTTACAGCCCCTTACATCGTTCCCAAGAAAGGCGGGGGGTTACGGCCTATCCTGGACCTGCGTGTCTTGAATCGGACCCTACACAGGCTTCCGTTCAAAATGTTAATGCAGAGACGCATCCTCACGTGCGTCTGCTCCCAGGACTGGTTTGCAGCAATCGACCTGAAGGACGCGTACTTTCATGTCTCGATACTCCCTCGTCACAGACCGTTCCTTCGCTTTGCGTTCGAGGGTCGGGCATACCAGTACAAGGTCCTCCCCTTTGGTTTGTCCCTGTCTCCCCGTGTCTTCACCAAGATGGGAGTCCGCATCCTGAATTATCTCGACGACTGGCTCATTTTGGCACAGTCGCGGGATCGGGTGTGCGAGCACAGGGACTTGGTGCTCAGGCACCTCAACCATTTGGGGCTTCGGGTCAACTGGGAGAAGAGCAAGCTCTCTCCTCCATGTCAGCACGTCTCACCAACGAACGTGCACAGTCAGTGTTGAACTGCCTGAAAGTTGTCAGGCGGAAAACAGTGGTCCCACTGAAACAGTTTCAGAGGCTCCTGGGGCATATGTCATCCGCAGCCGCTGTAACACCGCTCGGATTGATGCATATGAGACCACTTCAACACTGGTTACGGGACCGAGTCCCGAGGTGGGCTTGGCACCAGGGCACATTCCGTGTGGCAATCACACCGGCTTGTCGGCAGACGTTCAGCCCTTGGTCGGACCTTGCTTTTCTATGGGCCGGAGTTCCCCTAGGACAAGTGTCCAGGCATGTTGTTGTTACAACAGATGCCTCCACCACGGGCTGGGGTGCCGTATGCATCGGGCATGCTGCCTCGGGCTCCTGGACAGGACCCCGGCGGCAGTGGCATATCAACTGCCTCGAGTTGCTAGCGGTACACCTTGCATTGCGCCGGTTCCGACCATTGCTGCAGGGCAAGCATGTACTGGTCCGCACGAACAACACATCGACCGTGGCATACATCAACCATCAGGGTGGTCTACGCTCCCGTCGCATGTCGCAACTTGCCCGCCACCTCCTCCTCTGGAGTCAGCATTGGCTCAGGTCGGTGCGTGCCATTTACATTCCGGGGAGCTCAATCGTGCAGCCGACGCGCTCTCACGACAGCTCACGTTCCCAGGAGAATGGAGACTCCACCCCCAGGTGGTCCAGCTGATCTGGAGTCGATTCGGGGAAGCGCAGGTAGACCTGTTCGCTTCCTGGGAATCCTCCCACTGCCAGTTGTTCTTTTCCCTGACCGACGGTGGTAGACACTATCACTTCGGCTAGAGCCCCCTCTACGAGGCTGGCGTATGCCTTGAAGTGGATATGGCGTATGCCTTTCCTTCCTTCAAGGTGGGTTGGAGCGGTGGCTGTCCCCCTCTACCTTGAAGGTATACGTCGCCGCCATTGCAGCCCATCATGTTCCCGTCAATGGCAGGTCTCTTGGAAAGCACGACCTGGTCATCAGGTTCCCAAGAGGGGCCAGGAGGTTAAACCCTCTTAGGCCGCCCCTCTTTCCCTCCTGGGACCTCTCCGTCGTTCTCTCAGGCCTACAGAGAGCTCCCTTCGAGCCCTTCGAGCCCCTCGAGTCAGTGGAGCTCAAGATCTTGTCTTTCAAGACATTGCTCCTGACTGCACTCGCTTCCTTTAAGAGGGTAGGGGACCTGCAGGCCTTTTCGGTCAGTGAAACGTGCCTTGAATTCGGGCCGGCCTTGTCTCAAGTTGTCCTGAGGCCCCGGCTTGGATATGTGCCCAAGGTTCCCACCACTCCCTTCGGGATCAGGTGGTGAATCTGCAAGCACTGCCCCGGGAGGAGGCAGACCCAGCCCTCGCGTTGCTGTGTCCCATCCGGGCACTACGTGTCTATGTGGACCGCACGCGGAGCTTCAGGAGCTCCGAGCAGCTCTTTGTCTGTTTTGGGGAACAGCAGAAGGGAAAGGCTGTCTCCAAACAGAGGTTGGCCCACTGGATAATGGATGCCATCGCCCTGGGTAAAGCTAAGGGCGAGCCATGCCCCCTGGGGGTGAGGGCGCACTCCACACGGGGTGTTGCTTCCTCCTGGGCGTTGGCGCCTCTCTGACAGACATCTGCAAAGCTGCGGGCTGGGCGACACCTAATACATTAGGTGGTCTACAATCTCTACATGAGGTTCTACAATCTCCGAGTGGAGCCAGTTTCTTCCTGTGTGCTGAGAACAAACAGGTGACCGGCTCGGTGTCCTGCTTGCGGCGCCATGCCCCTTAACAAGGGGATACGAGCGCTTATCTACTCCTCAGGTGAGTTCCCCGTCTGGCGAACCCTGATTTGAGTTCCTCCTGCATCCTTCGGTGGCGGACGCGGCGGAGGCGTCCGACGCCAGGCCCAGCACTCATGTGCAAGCCCCAGAGGTCAGCCCTTGTACTGGACTAGATGCTCATATGACGAGATTCCCTCTTTGTAATCCCATATCTGTACGATCCACGGTACGGTTTCCCTCTGGGTAAACCCGTGTCTTTTCCTTGGCAGTTCTGTTCTGCCAGTCTCTTTGGTACGCGTTCCTCCCTGGGCTAGGACCTACCATGGGGACTTTACATATGTCATACTGCCCCCCGGGTCAGTCCATATGTGTCCTACCGCACATTACCTCCCCCTTGGGCAGGGTGTGGTCTCCGTAGCATCTGTACGCTCCCCCAGCGTAGATAACTAAGCAGGTCGAGCTGATCTGCGGAATTGAGATCCGAAGCTCTCTTCCCTGTGAAGCTCACGTAAGAACAGCAGCTTAGACCTTCTTCACATTGGCCTTCCCCTCCATCCTGACCGGCGTGGAGGCCTAAGTCGGCTTATGCGGGGCGCTGGGTAGGTTACGTCCGCGGAGGCAGTTGTCATTGGCACGCCACTGCTTGCCAACATCTGCATCTCCGATTCTCGTAACACGGCTTAGTGCCTGTGGCGCTTTCCATAGGGACCCCATGACTCGGCATGCAAATCTCACTAGCCAATGTTCATTGGCGCGTTTAGTTATATTGGGAGGTGATTGGGCTCCCAAGCGAGACCCCATGACGTCAGTCCGACGTAACGTCGAACGTGACTGACTGATAGGGAACGGGGGTTACAATAGTAACCTAGACGTTTTTTTTCTTTGCTGTGCAGTAAATTGTTTTGAGAGCAGTTTGAGAGAGTTTGGAGAAGTGTTGAGAAAAACTGTAATAAATGGAAATGTTGTAGTCAACATATGCTTTTTCCTTCGAGCATTTTGTTTTTCAGTCTAATTTTTTATAAAACCTGTAGTTGACGTTTGCCTTTTTAGGCAAAATCTTCTCATATTTTGATGGTTTAATCAAAATTGTAGGGTTAATAAAAGAAATTTCCACTCTGGACATAAAGTTTTTCCATTACGGTAGATGATTTAAAGCTACTGAGCATGAACTAAATGCCACATAGCTCAGATTTTGATTTCATAGGGCATCTACCATACAAACCTCTAGAATAGATGATGATAGTAATGTGCCTTAGTGTAGCCCACTGCATTAATGTAGACATATTACGACCAGACAGCACCTAGCAATGCTATGACATATGCAGAACAAATTAATCTTACCTTTTTCCAAACAAGTTAAAGAGACGTTTGTAGACAAAAGGATCTTTGAGATATTTAGGTGACATCAGGATTGTCTGCAAAAACAGGGCAAAGATTGTTTTTTATTAGATTTTGTGGCATCTGATAACATTTTTAAAGGCATAAAATATAAAATATTTACCTTTGTAGCCTCGGGACAATAAACCAAGATCATGACATAATGAAGCATGTTCATCCTGAAGATAGGGCCATATTTTTCGCCCCTTAAAAAATAAGACGGTTACATTGGTGAAAACACTTGACCAAATTTCCCCTAAAGGACCAATAAGCGATATCCATTTATCAATATATTTCTTTAGCTGAAGTGAGGAAGTACCTGCTATTCAGTGAAACAAATGTGTTTTCTAAGATAGATTAGTAAATGTATATATTGATGAAGTGTTGACAAAAAAAGTCAGAAGTGGAAAGCATAAAACTATATTTTCCAGCAGCTTAAAAAATGGTTTTTAAAAATGGTTCGATATTTCTATATATTGCAAGAATTCAGAATTTCTTAAGTGTTACTTTTAAGAGTTTGGACACTTTCAGGAGAGAGAGAGAGAGAGAGAGAGAGAGAGATGCTTTACCTATGTGACAATACGTAATTGTATACGTTACAATTGACGTTTTGAAGGTACAGGGTCAAAACAACAATTCATTGTAAAAACTGCAAATAACCCAATGCGTTGAAATAAGAGATTTTTTCTTACCATTCAAGATATAAATCGTGTATAAGTTGTTTCGATTCTATCACTCTATTGAAAGACGGTCCATTCCCCATAAGAAAACTGTCAGAATATCAATTTCATATTAATTTAGCTGAACTTCAGTCATAAAAACAAATACTGACTTATTGCACAGTCACGTAAAAAAACAAACTCTTAAAGTTTCTTACCTGTCTCTTGGAGGTCCAGGTATATGATCAAATTTCTGATGAATATGTCTGACATACAGACAGTATGCAAGAAACGCGCCGAAAACAGCGGCGAGCAGGTAAAAGATTATAAACGAGAGCCATTCTAAGATCATGATGGTGCTGTACAGTAGCGCAGAATATAATGTGCGTCTGTCTTACTGCTATCAAATGACAAACGACTGAATTTGCTGGTCTCTGGACTTTATTTTTGAACGGTTGGGCGTTAGAGGGCAGTGCTAACCTTCTTTCAGTCTGCTCAACTTTTTTAACCCCTCCCCCTATCCCACATACACATGCACAAATGCACACACACACACACACACACACACACACACACACACACACACACACACACACACACACACACACACACACACACACACACACAAATACACACACACACAAATACACACTATTGGATTATCTGATTAAATTAAATACCAGGTAAAATAAAACAAATTAAGCAACAGATGTGGAAAGCTATTCAGAATAGTTAATCTGTCCTCCTGACATAAGGCCACTTGTTATAAGGACACATAAGGACACGTTTGTTCTGCCAAAAATTGATCACGTCAACAATCATCACATCATAAATTGTTATCTCGGGAGCTAGAGATAGAGGAAAATGCTCTTTTATTGAGAATTTGGGTACCACTGACTGTAGGGGACATAAGAGAAACTTGAAAGAAATATTTGAAATAATGGAAAGAAGAATTTTTGAAGTGCCGTCACTCGCATCACACTGAAGAGGCTTCCCAATGACTCGAGGTTCACTTCTGATGACTGTAACAGAGAAGAGAGAACTGCTCGGCTCTGAAGTAAAAAGCTGAATGTGCCATCACACACTCTCTTCCTTCCACTCTCTTCTTCTCTACTCGTTTTGCCGGGTGGAGGGTGCAACGCAAATATCACACGCCAATGTTCATTCACTCATTTAGTTACACTTGAAGATGATTGGGCTTTCAGTGAGATCCCAGTTCTTCATTTCAGTTCTGATGTAACTCTGAATTTGACTGGGGAGCATGAATGATCCTTCAAAATACACAGAATCAAAGTTATGAATTCAATACGGATACTCCAAAGTGAGAAGGATTACATGTCAAACTTTTAAAACAAAATTTAATATAGCCCAGTCTAGAGTCTAGACATAAAGGTGATTGCAGATGGTCAAAAATAAAATCAATGTAAAAAAAAAGGATTTTTAGGAACACCTGTTCAATTTCTCATTAATGCAATTATCTAATCAACCAATCACTTGGCAGTTGCTTCAATGCATTTAGGGGTTGGTCCCGGTCAAGACAATCTCCTGAACTCCAAACTGATTGTCAGAATGGGAAAGAAAGGTGATTTTACCAATTTTGAGCGTGGCATGGTTGTTGGTGCCAGACGGGCCGGTCTGAGTATTTCACAATCTGCTCAGTTACTAGGATTTTCACGCACAACCATTTCAAGGGTTTACAAAGAATGGTGTGAAAAGGGAAAAACATCCAGTATGCGACAGTCCTTGTTGATTCTAGAGGTCAAAGGAGAACGGGCCGACTGATTCAAGCTGATAGAAGAGCAACTTTGACTGAAATAACCACTCGTTACAACCGAGGTATGCAGCAAAGCATTTGTGAAGCCACAACACGCACAACCTTGAGACAGATGGGCTACAACAGCAGAAGACCCCACCGGGTACCACTCATCTCCACTACAAATAGGAAAAAGAGGCTACAATTTGCATGAGCTCACCAAAACTGGACAATTGAAGACTGGAAAAATGTGACCTGGTCTGATGAGTCTCTATTTCTGTTGAGACATTCATGTTACACCACCACCACCAGCCTGCACAGTGATAACAAGGCACGATGGATCCATGTTCTCATTCTGTTTACGACAAATACTGGTAGATTCAGAATTTGGCGTAAACAGAATGAGAACATGGATCCATCGTGCCTTGTTACAATTGTACAGGCTGGTGGTGGTGGTGTAATGGTGTGGGGGATGTTTTATTGGCACACTTTAGGCCTCTTAGTGCCAATTGGGCATTGTTTAAAAGCCACGGCCTACCTGAGCATTGTTTCTGACCATGTCCATCTCTTTATGACCACCATCGTCTGATGGCTACTTCCAGCAGGATAATGCACCATGTCACAAAGCTTCTTGAACATGACAATGATTTCACTGCACTAAAATGGCCCCCACAGTCACCAGATCTCAACCCAATAGATCGTCTTTGGGATGTGGTGGAACGGGAGCTTTGTGCCCTGGATGTGCATCCCACAAACCTGGATGTGCATCCCATAAATCTCCATCAACTGCAAGATGCTATCCTATCAACATGGGCCAACATTTCTAAAGAATGCTTTCAGCACCTTGTTGAATCAATGTCACATAGTTTTAAGGCAGTTCTGAAGGCGAAAGGGGGTCAAACAGTGTGTGTTCCTAGTGTGTGTTCCTAATATTCCTTTAGGTGAGTGTATAGGTACCAGTCACAGCATAAACATTTAATCTTATTTAGATTACTTGTTTTGGTCATACAAAAAAAAAAAATTCAGATCCAAGGCCACTTGAAAAAAATTGCTATACTTTTTAACTTGAAAAAGTTTTTGCATATTGTTTTGTTATTTGATTGATCAGGCTTTTATGGCTCATTTAGTATGTTACAGTGAGAATATGAAGCTCACACCTGAAGACAGAAATACATCATATTTGATCAAATACCCAAACTGAACAAAAATGTGCAAATTGCTGGCGTTGCTGACCCTTTTAAGGCCAAAAAGATTCAATTGCAATAACCTTTGTAAATCAAAGAGATCTTTATGCGGCACAACAGAATGCTAACATAAAATGCATAGAAACATAGCTCTATTTATTCCGATGTGTCTAAGTAAGATGATATCTAAATGTAAAGTTTTGTCATCAGAGCGCTGTAGTTTTTTTGTTTTTTGTGGGGAGACAAAACAGATAATAGAAAAAGAACGTTCCTGAATAGCCTGACGTGATGTGTCATTTTTAATATTTAAATTATATATATAAAAAAGAGAGAGATATGTTTATTTTTATTCTTGAAATATACCTTAAAATGTACTTAATGAACATTGACAAAACAAATTTAATGAACATTCAAAGAAACAAGCAAGAGTTTCTTCAAACTCAGCTTTGTATTATCTTTTTATAGAATTTGCAAGTACACATGATAATGAACAGCGAACATTGACTTATCGTTAAACGGGTGTTTTAGAACATGATTTCCCTTTTTAGGTCAGTCTGTCTTGGAGGACTCTGGGTAGTGTATCACCTGAATGGATGATCAGTTCAAAGCGTCAGCAAATGTGCAATAAAAATACAATAAATACTGTACAACACATGCCAACACAGAAACACTGTTCTTGCCATTAATGTAGCAATGACCATAGGAAGCAATCTCTTCAAAAGCAACACCAGAAACATAGACAACATCACACAAATATACATGTCAATAAATGTTAAATAAAGTGCCAGTCGTAGCATGTGCATATTCAGTCTGCATACTCTTCAGAATAATATCTCAAAAAAGAGGTCTGGAGCAAGTATTAAGTAGTTCCCCTGCAACAGTTTCCAAAAACAACAGCAAAACATTGTGTAAGCATTATAGTATTGTCTTTACATTTGCTGGCTCATTCCCTTTCTGAAATTCTGACACTATTAAAGATCTTCAATCAACATTAATTGTTATGGAAAGATTTGGCAGTGACATTGTGCCTATTCACTCTCGAACATCCCCATGCATCTAAAGTCAAGGCTAACAGAATCTAAAGCAGAGGTTCTTAAAGTGACGGTTCACACAAAAATGAAAAGTTTGTCATTTACTCATCAACCAAATAAAAATAGTTGACTCTAGTCGCTAACTTCCATAGTAGGAAATAAAATGTCACTGGCACCCATCAACTGTTACCAACATTCTTCAAAATATCGTCTTTTGTGTTCATCATTAACAAGAAACTCATACAGGTTTGGAACAACTTGAGGGTGAATAAATGATGACAACATTTTAATAAAATGAATTGTTGGGTGAACTATCCCTTTAACTCATTTTGCTTTAGGATCTTACATTGGATGGAACTTATTTTAAAGTAAATACAGTGGGGTCCAAAAGTCTGAGAGCACACTGAATATATGGGATTCAAAATTAAATGTCAATTTTAAAAGTATTTGTGAGATTTTATATAGGAATTAAGGGTTAGGGTTAAGTATGATTCTATACTATTTCTAGGGGTAATCAAATAACTTAATTACACTGACCACATGAGCAACCCTTTTGTACGAAGGGTCAGACTGAAGCACATAAGATGCTCTTTGGATAATTTTCAAATCATGCTGATCCACAGCATGATCCACGGCTGATCACATGATCCCCAGGTTTTGCACAAATGTGGAACTTGAGTTTCCTTGTATTACTCAGTAATTAGTACACAGTAAGTGCACATACTATAAAAGTAATTGCAACCGATTTTTCAATGAACCTTTTTATTCAAATGGTTATTCTCATAATATAAGTAAAAAATAAATAAATAAAAAATCTAACCCCCCCCCCCCCCCCCCCAAAAAAAAAACTTTTGTACCCCACTGTGTGTGATTGCAGCAACAACAACAACTAAACATTCCTTTCATTTTCCACAATATTCCAAACATGTGAAAAGCTAGAGGCTTTGCGAACACACCTATGGCAATGTGTCCCACAACACAAGACTGTACACACAAGACTCTATACTGCACACTTATGCGGCTGGCTGTTTGTTTGTTTTTTAATGGGGTTAAGCACCACAGCAGGACGGTGAGTCAGAGGAAGGATAGTCATTTGGTGATTTAATATTCTCTGGCCTCCTCCAATTCATTCATGAAAATATCCTGTTGGGGGTTCTCCGTGCAATGCAGGCCATTATTGGGGGGGCGGACAGCATGAAACCTGCTCCAGTCTCCTTTGCACAGTATCCAAGGCATTACATCTACCTTGAAATGCAGCTCTGGAGATTGCTCTGATTATTAATATTAATGGCAAAAGGGATGCTTTGGAATGTAAACTAATATTTCCTACTGACACATTACAGAAAAAACTATTGTACACGAAAATACTAATGTGCCTAATACTTTTGCACAGTAATGTGTGTGTGAGTGTGTATAAAGGGGCTTTTTATTTAATTAGGGAGATAACTGACTGCCATGGTGTGAGTAATATTTAATCATGTAATCAATAGAAAAGTAAACTGTATTTTAAATCGTTATAAAATCTAATTACAGGTACTTAGTTTTGGAATCTGAATACGGTATTCAGATCCCTCGTGATTAGTTACTATATAACATCTACAGTTGTGTATAATCCACATAATGCATTAAATTCACCATACAAAATTATAAAACCAAATCAAGTAAAAGAGCAGATAAAGTATCACAGATGATTAGCCTGTTACAACTTCTGTGCTCTGGTTAATGTTTGAATAATGTAAGATCATGTATGCAGACACAAGTACAAGAGTCGTCACAAAACAAGTGCCTTAAACAAACATGTCCTATGAGCACGGCTTAATGTTGCAGATCACTCCACTCAAGGGCCGTAGAGTTCCTGTGTCTTTAATGCTGAAAGACTGTCCAGGAACCAGATTGAACTCGTATCTCTGAAGCAGTTTGGCAAGCACAACTTTTGCCTCCATCTGAATGTAAAAATATGACAGAGTTGTCACAACAACAGGAAAGTTGGCACTTGGAAAGCCTATAAATTCTGAAGGAGAAAAAAAGGTGCAAAATGTGTGTTTGTGCTTCGTCACCTGTGAGAAGACCTGCCCTAGACAGATTCGTGGACCCAGTGCAAATGGGTAGTAGCAGTAATAAGGCCTTTCAGATAAGAAAACAATTTGATATCAGCAGAATTCATGCTGTAATGGTTACAAAGTCCTCATTGAACTCGTAAATATAAATTGTCTTCATATTGACTTACTTTGGGGCATTCACATCAAATCTCTCAGGATCAAACTTCAATGGATCTTTGAAAAACCTGTCCAGCCTTTGAGAGACATATGAACTGAACTGTATGAAAAAAAGGTGAAAATGGTTAAAAATATTAATATGCAATTATATAAGTAAAACTGATAATGCCATTGGTGTCCGAATTTACTGCTGATTTGAAATGTAATTTGATATTTAAAGGGACAGTTGACCCTAAAATGGAATTAAGTCATCATTTAACTACCCTGGTGTTGTTCTAATGCAGTATGCCGTTCTTACTTTTTCAGACCACAAAAGGAGAAATAAAGAAAGATGCATAATCTCTACATCTACATTTTATATATAATGGCAGTGAATAGCAACCAGCAATAAGTACACTTCTTCACTAAGTCAAAGTTGACAGATGTGAACGAGACAACTTCTTATTGAGACAAACACAACGCAAATATTCACCTCATAAGAGAAAGTACATTGAGCTTTCCTGTAGCTCAAACAGTAGAGTGCGGTGCTTGCAACGCCAAGGTCATGGATTTGATTCCCATTGAAAGCAAGAACTGATTAGAATGTCAATGTTGTCCTTGAATGCAATGGAAGTCACTCTGGATAAAAGTGTCTGCCAAATGCATAAATGGATTGGATTTCATGTTTTTATTCATCTTGATTTCACAAGCCTCATGGGATCATTCTGTGATGCTTTTGTGGCTTTAAAAAAAACTTGATGCTGGTCGTTATTCGCTGCCATTACATGGATAAGCGCGAGCAGGTCCGAAAGAGAAAGAAGAGCATACGGCATTAGAACAACACCAGGGTGAGTAAATGTGGGTGAACTAAGTTTAATTAAAATATTATATTTTCAAACAATGTTCAAGCATACAGGATCTGTACTAGTGTGGCTACTCACAGCAATAGAACAACCCCCTGGGACTTTCACTCCATTTATAACCATGTCCTCATGCAACCAGCGATTGGTTCCTGGAGCAGTGGGGTAAAGACGCAGTGTTTCCTTCAAGACCTACAGCATTGAGTCAATAACACAAAGAGCATTCAAAGAAACGGATACGTGTTTGTAGCATGTAAAACAACGTCACTGTAGACCAACCTGAGACAAGTAAGTGAATTTTCCAAGGTCTTCATATGAAATGTCTCTTTTTGTTCCAAGAACTTCATCCACTTCTGCTTTAGCCCTGGGAATGAAAATAAATTCAAACTAGAGAATTTTAATACAAATCAATGTGGAATAGGTCCAGGTTTCCAAGTGTTTTACCGTTGATATATCTCTGGGTGTCTTCCTAATTCCATGATTGCAAACGAGAGCTGATTGGCTGTTGTCTCTTGCCCTGCAAAAACAACAAGCACTGTTTAGAACCACAGAGGTTTTATGAGCAAAAATCTAACAAATCCGTAACTCACCAGCAATGAAGAAAGTCACAAAATTGTCCAACATCAGCTCATGATCTTCAGAGTTGTTGACTTTTTCCTCCTCTGCAGCAAAGATGGAAAGTTACACTACCAAGTGTTGAGTGTCTTATTATTAGGGCTATTAACTGATTAAAACTAGATTACATGATATGCTGATTAACCACTTTAATTCCCTGTTATACTTCAAGCAAAATTAAAGAACAAACTGGTGTGACATTTCAAACAAAATCAGGATTAAAAAGATATGCATATTGTGGCCACAAATTAACAATTAATTCCCACGTTTTATGAATACCTCAGCAGGTTTTACTAGTTGGTTCCCCTATTTTACTAAATTGTGGCCACATTGTAAAAATGTGTTCCCTTGTTTTAGTTCAATCAAAACAAAGGAACTTAATTAAGTCGTGGCCCACAATTTACAACTACAATTGGTCCATTCTGATTATGTAATAAGTAGGTGGGGCTCTAAGGTGCCACGTTTTTGATGTGGAAAATTTTTATTTGATATGTTCTGTTTGTCGAAGTCAGACATCCGTGAGTAAAAACAGGAACATAACGGAGAGCTGCTTTATGAGTGCCAAACTCGTGCAAACACATCTACATCGCTACAATCAGATGCTTTCTTAACTGCCGTTTTCTCCCCGCTGTCATTTTGAATGTGTGATTACTTTGTTACTAAAAGCAAAGTGTTAAATGTTGCTCTCATCAGTGTGGGCGGCATCAAGATGTTCGAAAGAAGTACCGTATTTTTCGCCGCACAAGACGCACTTCTTCTTGGGGGGGAAAGTTGGTGCGTCCTATCCGACAAATATAAAGAATCCGCGGAGCACGGCCACGGCCGTAGCTGTGGTGATGACGAGTGGGGGGCAATGGTGGACTTTACAGTGATGACTGTGGCGAGGGGGGCGTGGTTCAGCGAGGTCTGCAGCGGGAGAGAGAGTCGGGAGACGAGCGGTGCGTAAGAGAGAAGTGAAACGAAATTAAGAGTGAAACGAAACCGAGAGAAAGAGGCGTGACTCACAGAGAGTGAAGCGTGAGCGCCGAACGCGCATGTTTTGGTTGTTTTGTTTTTGTTCAAGACTGAGGAAATAAAAGAGCCCGTGATTCTCAGCACGCTGACCCTGCCTCCTCCTTTCCCTGTGACAAAAGAACATTACCACACTGCTGCCGAAACCCGGAAGAAAGAGGGAGAAAGGAGGCAGGGTCAGCGTGCTGAGAATCACGGGCTTTTAAAAGTGACTTGATTAAAAGTGATACTGATTGTTTTATTTCTATATTATTGACCATAAACCTACAATCCATTTTGTAATCAAGTTTTTGCGGTTTTATAATTGTTGCTCTAGGCCCGAAGTGGCCATAGGAAGAATCGGGAGAATTCCTGTTGGGCTGTTCAAAAATTTGGCAAGCAGTACCACTTTGACATAAAGGCCAACACCCCCACCCGGAATGCAATTTCAACCAAGGGGGCCAATGCTTTGCAAACTACCCCAGTGGTGAATTACTACACCATTGATTAAAAATATTATAATATGACACACACACACGTATATACAGTGGAGTTCACTTATCTCGAGTCAAGGTTAACTCGCCAATCCTATTATGTCAACGTTTTTGAAGTGGAACCACCAAACTCCCTATTTGTCTTATAATTTTCTTGTGGGTTATGTCAATTCTTTTATGTCGCCGAAATCTAATATCTTGTTATGAATATGAGCTCTGCGCTCACGCGCTCACACTTATACTGACACTTCACTACACACTACATTTCCCAGCAACCATCACACTGCACTGATTACACATACACAGCTGGACTCCATCATCTCTGTTTCCCACACCACCTGTGAATCATTACCTGGACTATAAAAGACTGTTTCATTCTTACAATCACCGCGAAGTCTTGATTTGCCGTAGCTATCATTTCTAAGCGTTGTTTATCCTGTCTTGTTTTGCTGTTTCCGATCCTGCCTGTTTACCCGTTTTCTGATCCTATTCTGCCTGCCCTGACCTTTGCCTGGATTTACGTTTATGATTGATAGCTGCCTGCCTTGACCACCGCCTGTACCACGATTCTGATCCTGTCTGCCCGCCTTTGTGATTCCTGCCTGTTTATGACCACTCTTAATAAAGACATAGCGTTTGGATCTCTGCCTTTGAGTCACCTCTGTGTTACATATCTCGAGCACAAAAGAGGGACAAATTCGCCACTTCACATGTTTATCTCATGACTAATTTGCGTACCTAGTTCACTGCGCATGCGCTGAGTTTGCCTTGCACGTGGACCGCGGTCCGCTCACGGTTCACTCCCTGTCATTGATCTCGTCTGAGGGGTTTAACACGCTGTAGCATCCTGTTTTTTTGTGATTTTGTGAGCAATCTTTGTGTTTGCATTATTGGAGAAAATAATTAAAGTTTTGTATCAAGAATCGAAGGTGGTTTTTATTGTGGTGGTTTTGCATATGCCTTTTGTTGTTAGCAAACATATACACAATAGATAATTGAAGTCATGCGAGCAACATTTGAAATTCGAAATGTTATCTTACACAAAAAAGTTAATCAATCTATAGGTGCGGTTTATGCCAACGTTTTTTTTATTTTTATCTCGACGCTTTATTGCAACCTCCGAGGCCGTCGACATAACCGAACTCCACTGTGTGTGTATATATATATATATATATATATATATATATATAAAACGGATGCATTAAGGCAGGGTTCGGGAATCTTTTTGTGGCAGAAGTAGCGGAGCGATCGCAAGCCATAGGTTCCCGACCCCTGCATTAAGGCAAGCCACACAACCAAAATGCATGTGTGTTACATCATTACATGTCTGATAATTAAAGTAATTAATCACATATCACTTTTATGCATTTTAGTGTTGTTTTCTCATGCAATTCGGCAGAGAGCGAGTATGGGAGCACACGTTTTTAAAACATGTCAAGTTACGTGCAGTTTAACTTTTTCAAACTTTTTTAAATTGCTGTTATCTGTTCCTTTCTGTGATCTTTGGCCAACTTCTATTTGCACTTGAACAGCTTCAATGGTAAATTATTTACCCATTTTTTTCACATTCAATAGATTTAAAAGTTACAAACACAGTTTAACATTTTAAAATGTGTCTGACTGCTATAATCTATTTCTTAACTTTTAACTTTTTCTATTTCTCTAATGGTACATTGCTTGTCAATTTTTTGATTGATGATTAGATAATAAATTTATTAATTTATACAATGATTAATTACAATTTTACAAATTAACGTCACAGCCACTGAAAGCCCACATACCTGCCGTTCTGAGGATTTGTGTGAGAATGTCATTGGGTACATCTTCTCCATTTTCTACTGCTGTCTTCCTGTTTTGTATCCATTTTTCTCCCGTTTTACGCAGGAGTTCAGTTGCATCTTGAATCTCTTGTATAATCTTCCAGTTCTTGGGAAAAATCTGAAGTCCAACATATATATAAAAAAATCATCATAACCATTTATAACGCTACCTTATATAACCCTACTATTTTAGGGTGACATAAGCACCTTTTGGATGAATTCTTACACTAAAAAATGGGTTTCTGAGATCCAACACCATGCCTTTTAGACACAGCTCTACTGCATTCTGGAAGGGGCTTTCAGTTTGCTTCAAGAAATTCAAATCAACACCGAAAGCCACCTGTGGATGAAAATATGAAGAATTGATAAACAGCTGATTTGACTTTCCTTGCATTAGACTTTCCCTTGGATTAAAAGAAAGGGGAATGAAACCTTGCAAATGACATCGAGTGTGACACAGTTGACCAGGTCGTGCATGACAGCAGGTGATTTCTTCTCTGCAATTTCTTCCAGCTTGTCCATTAGACGCTCCGACATCTCGTTAAAAGTGCCCATCAAGCCTCGTAAGTATCTTACAAATGAGACAGCGTCAGTTAAGGTGCATCTGTATCACATTTCAGTATATCAGAGATTTTCTGTATTTGACTCACAAGCTGCTAAAGGCAGGATCCATGATGCGACGCTGCCTGTACCAGACATCATGGTCCAAAGATGTAATTAACCCGTTCCCCAGGAACCTGATAAGATTAAGTCATCAACTGTTTATTAACCACTGGCAAATGAAATAAAATATTCAAATTCATGAATAAAGCTGCAGTCACACTAAACTTTGAGCATGTAAAATTTAAAACATAAATTCAACATTTAACAAATAATAATATATACAGTCTAATGCATATATCTACAGTCTACTCCATCTTCCCTCAAAGCTCCTGTATGTGTATGAATGGAAGTCATTGGAATGAAAAGAGTAGTGTAAAAGTGTAGGACTGTCAATTTAGTTTTCATATAGTATAAATTAATTACAAACAATGTGTTAAATATTTAAGAAAGAATGCAGGCAACTATGTAAATACATTTGATTGATGACCCCTAATAATAATAATAATTCGAAGAGAAAAACAAAGCGTGCAATTAGAGGTGAAGATGACATATTTTCCCCTGGTTTAATAAAATGACTTAAACAGCGTCACACTTATCCGCATACATGGGGAAAGTGAAAGCGTATACAAATAGAAAAAGGAAAATAAAAGGAAGAGAACAAAAGTTATCTTCTCCAGCACATCTTTCATATCTCTGACAGACACACACCATCTACGCACATTCACTTCATTCTACCTCGAATTACTGTAAGTGATCCAAGTGACCGTTACAATGTGTAAGCATTGAACATATAATGTGATAGTAGTTGTGTTGTAATGTTAATTTAGTTATTTATTCACTTTCAATTCTTTCAATTTTGTAAGGCGGACAAGATCGCCTCAGATTCATCACACCAAACTGTTCTCAAAGCGCACCCCACTGATTAGAAACACCTCATTCTCACAATTAAATTACCAGAACACTTTCCAGAGACACATCACGCTGGGCAGATAACACCTCACTTTCACTTTTTTTTATATCCCCCTCTTCTCCCCCTCACATACATCTCACTCAAAATCCATGAAACATTAGTGTATAAGTGACTATATATGTTTGGTATTTTTCGAAATGTCTCAGTGCGACTGGTACAACGGTCTTATTCCCTTAGAATTAAACCAAAAGGTGTTAAAAGTTGAAGAGTTAAGAGATGTTTAGTTTACTGTGATGGGTTTGCCCACTACCAGGGTCTTTCATGCAAATTACCTTAAATACCTTCTCAATAACCAAATGTCCATTGTTAACTCATGTTTACATTTGAAAGAGGTTTCTGTCCTGGTCTGGGTAATTAAAGAAATGTTTCAAGAGTCGCAGGGTGATTGGTAGCCAGATCAATCCGTAATGCTGAGTGTCCAACAGCCTCTTAGACACTCTGCAATATCTATTTTTCTAAGTTCAGTTATGCATCTTTTACTCAATTTCTGAGCATTCAATGTTTGTATTGATTATCTTTGAATTTGATTATGTAATTGGCACGATACATATACCTGACTAATAATAAATTGTTACATTTGATTTTATTCTGTCTTACTCTGAAATGATTAACTCCAGTAGATTATGTTGTATCATTGTTAGTATGTCGCATCAGGTTAGTAACGTACTAAAGTCCAGTTTGAGTGGAGCATAGGCCACACCGACTGAGACTTTAGAGATCCAGAACACTTTGGCACTGGTTTAAGTGTACTTGGACTGTAGAAGGCTAATAAAGGGAACTTCCATTTAAGGTAACAAAATGTTCCTCAACCAACTGAACTAGGATGGGCCTTACCTCTGTTTATCGTAATATTATTCTAGCTAAGTGTGTGTGGGAAACAACAACATGACTAAACCAAAGCTATTATCAGAGAAAGTAATCTTGGTCGGCTTAAATCTGTGGTAGTGGTCATGATCTCTGACTAGAGATAGTGTAACTTTAATTAAGTGTATACGAATGTATGGGGACTAAATAAAATACTTGTATACAGTGCAAGCATAAGGACGGCTCTCTAAGCAGTATAAGTCAATTACCTCCGTCCAATGACCACGAAGGGCAAATTTGTGACTGTGAGATAAAACGTAAAAGCGCTGAGACTCTAAACGACATTGAGACCTGAATGAACAAGTTCAATAAGAGTACAGAGTTTGATCTAATAATCAAGTGAATATAA
Organism: Rhodeus uyekii; assembly: GCA_037043235.1. Taxonomy (NCBI): domain Eukaryota; kingdom Metazoa; phylum Chordata; class Actinopteri; order Cypriniformes; family Acheilognathidae; genus Rhodeus; species Rhodeus uyekii. Next base: position 1,572,349 of record JAWRVZ010000021.1, on the reverse strand, counting down.
GCCAAATTATCATATAAATGACCAACAACCAATTGGCATTCTAAACTAAATTCATGGGAATTCAATTCAATGGGAATTTGTTACACAATAAACAGACCGAACACGAAGTGATCCTTCACCCGCTCCTCAGAAACCGTTGTTGGATCGTTCGAGCGGGATTGCAATCTTAATACTTTCAAGCATCTGTCCTCTAGCACAGCAGGCACGCGCTCACACACACACACACACACACCATACACACTAACAAACAGTTGAACATTAAACTTTTACAACATCTTAGAAAATGTAAATGCTTTGCACCATGATATTTTAGATTAGGAGAAAGGATGTCTAGTCGGGATGTAGAATCGGTGGCCTGGATTTTGTTGTGTTTTGTGTTTGTGAGGGGGCGACAGTCATCTGTGAGGGGCTGATGCCATTGAGAACAGGGTCTGAAATCATGGTCCATTTATCAACTACGCTTGCACGTACATTTATAAAAGTCAGTACATATATATAGAGCTCATCGGGCTGAAAAACTTTCATGCTCATAGCTTTGTTCTTGATTTTATGGGGCGTCTACTATTCAAACTTTTAGATGATGATAGTAATGTGCGATAATGTAGCCCACTGCCATCAATGCAGAGATATACTGAGTCCAGACAGCACCTATGCTATGAACAAATTAAACTTACCTTTTTCCAAACAAGTTAAAGAGACGTTTGTAGACTAAAGGATCTTTGAGATATTTAGGGGACATCAGGATTGTCTGCAAAAACAGGGCAAAGATTTTTTTTTTTTATTAGAATTTGTGGATTCTGCTACTATTTTTAAAGACATAAAGAATAAATCTTTACCTTTGTAGCCTCAGGACAATAAACCAAGATCACAACATAATGAAGTGAGTTCAACCTGACAACAGGGCCATATTTTTCTCCCCTTAAAAATTAGAAGAAAAAAAAAGACACATTGGTGAAAACACCTGACCAAATTTCACCTAGAGGACCAATAAACAGTATATCCCTTTAGTTATACATTTCTTTAGCTGAAGTGAGGAAATACCTGCTATTCAGTGAAACAACTGTGTTTTTTTATTATAGATTAGTAAATGTATATTGATGAAGTGTTGACACAAAACAAAAAAAAGTCAGAAGTGGAAAGCATAAAACTGAATTATTATCCAGCAGAGAGAGAGAGAGAGAGAGAGAGAGAGAGAGAGAGAGAGAGATGCCATGCCCACGTGATATAACAAGCTTTTTTGTTACAATTGTTTTGTGGGTGCAAGATCAAAACAACAATACATTATAAAAATTGTAAGTAATCCGATCCGATGTTCTTACCATTCAAGAAATAAATCGTGTATAATGCGATTCGATTCCATCACTCTATTGAAAGACGGTCCATGCCCCATAAGAAAACTGTCAGAAAATCAATTTCATATTAATTTAGGTGAACTTCAGTCATAAAAACAAATACTGACTTATTGCAATATAGTTTATAGTTGTATAAAACACAGTCACGTAAAAAACAAACTTTTAAAGTGTCTTACCTGTCTCTTGGAGGTCCAGGTATATGATCATATTTCTGATGAATATGTCTGACATACAGACAGTAGGCAAGAAAAGCGCCGAAAACAGCGACGAGCAGGTAAAAGATTATAAACGAGAGCCATTCTAAGATCATGATGGTGCTGTACAGTAGCGCAGAATATAATGTGCGTCTGTCTTACTGCTATCAAATGACAAACGATTTAATTTCCGGGTCTCTGGACTTTATTTTGAACGGTTGTGGGCGTTAGAGGGCAGTGCTAACCTTCTTTCAGTCCTCCAAAACTATTGTCTGCCCAACTTTTTTAACCCTCCCCACCATCCCACATACTCACACCTCATGTATGCACGCACGCACGTACGTACACACACACACACACACACACACACACACACACACACACACACACACACACACACACACACACACACACACACACACACACACACACACACACACACACACACACACACACACACACACACACACACACACACACACACACACACACACACACACACACACACACACACACACACACACACACACACAAATGGAGGATTAAATTAAATTAAATACCAGGTAAAATAAAATCAAGAAACAGATATGGAAAGCTATTCAGAATAGCTAATCTGTCCTCCTGACATAAGGCAGAAGGACTTGACTGAAATTTATGCTATTTTCTTTTGGCATTGATTATTCAAAGCTTAATTAAGAGCTATAGGATGCATATGAGCCAAAATCCAAAGTTCCATGTAAGGTTGTGTAACATGGGTTGAAAACAATATTGTCTTAAGTGTTATGATTTTCATCAGTGACTTTTTTGTTTGTCTAGTTAAATGTAATTCATGAGACCTCTGGTGGGGACATTAAGAAATTGTTAGGTAATTTGCCTTTAAATGTGAAACCATGCCCCCTTATCGCATACAGAGAGGTGGTAGGTAAAATGTGCTCCAGCAAAAAGATACTGGTTTTGTAATAATACATGACTATTTCATCCACATCATTAAATTGAGACTTCAGTGATTGTTGTGTAACAATGTTGGTTGATTTATGTGCGATCAATTTTGTAAAGTTTATACATTAGTTCTCCATGTGCGTAGCACATATGACAACGTCTCTTTGGTTTGAATGCGGGTGAATATAGTGTATTTTTTTGTTCTTGTAGATGTGTGTCTAATGCCCACTGTCGCCAGAGTAACATTTCTTACTTTGTGTTACAGGTATGTTTAAATGTTTATTGTTAAAAATTGTTCTACTGAAATAAATTTGCATCTAATGTTTGTTGAGAACAAGGTCAGAAAACATCCATCTCATACGGAGAGAGGATATGTGTCTAATGCCCACTGTTGCAAGAAACATTTCTTTCTTTGTTAACAGAAATAAACACAACGCATAAAACGCAGTTCCTTGTGTACTTCTGGTGTTTTGAGTGCAATTGGATGAGGATGACGAATTAATACAATTGATGAATATTAAGTGTTAAGTTTCCCCAACTAAGCAAGCCATAGGCGACAGCGGCAAGGAACCAAAACTCCAGCAGATGACGTAATGAATGAAGAACGGAATGAAGAAAAAACATTGGGAGAAACCAAACTCAGTCGGGGGACCAGTTCTCCTCTGGCCAACAGCCAAACAGTACATGATTATTATATTAACAACAATTCAAGTCCAATATTAAGTCCAATTTGGTCCGATTGGAGATGGGTTCATGATCGTCATGTGGAGGGTTTAGTAGAGTCACGGTCTCCGCAGACACTTCAGGGTAGTGCGTGCTCGTGTCCAGGTGCAGGTTCTTCATCTGATCTGGATACGGCCCAGATCCGGCTGACCACGGTAACCTTGGAATAAACAGAGACTAATATCAGCGTAGATGCCATTCTTCTTCTGATGTATCGTGTACATCAGATGTTATGGGAATGTTCCCGGTTCCGGCTGACCTAAATTTTTCAGCCTAACAATCATTTTACATGATTTGGATTAAAAATGTATGTATAATGTGTTATGTGTATGCCAGGTTGAAGAGATGTGTTTTTAGTCTAGATTTAAACTGATAGAGTGTGTCTGCTTCCCGAACTGTATTAGGAAGACTGTTCCAGAGTTTAGGAGCTAAATAGGAAAAAGTTCGACCGCCAGCAGTTAACTTTGATATTCTAGGTATTATAAGCTGGTCAGTATTTTGGGATTGCAATAGACGTGAAGGACTATAATGTGTTAAGAGATTGCTCAAGTACTGTGGAGCTAAACCATTTAATGATTTGTAAGTAAATAAAAAGATTTTAAAATGTATTCAGTGATTAATAGGAAGCCAGTGCAGGTTTGACAGAACTGGGGTAATATGCTCATACTTCCTGGTTCTAGTAAGAACTCGAGCTGCTGCATTTTAGACCAGCTGGAATTTGTTTATTAAGCGTGCAGGGCAACCACCTAGTAGAGCATTACAATAATCTAGTCTTGAACTCATGAACGCATTAACTAACTTTTCCGCATTTGTCTTAGAGAGCATATGTCGCAATTTAGATATATTTTTAAGAATGCCGTTTTACAGATGCTAGAAACGTGGCTTTCAAATGAAAGATTGTTATCAAAGAGCACACCCAGGTTTCTAACTGACAATGAAGACTTAATAGAGCAGCCATCGAGTGTTTGGCAGTAGTCTAGATTATTACGCGCAGGATAATAATAATAATAATTATTATTAATAATAATAATTAGAATCTCTGTTTTTTTCAGAATTAAGCAGTAGAAAGTTATTAGTCATCCAATTTTTATATCAGTTATGCATTCTGTTAATTTAGTGAATTGGTACGTTTCATCAGGATCTGAAGAAATATAGAGCTGAGTATCATCAGCGTAACAGTGAAAGCTACTGCCATGCTTCCTAATAATTGTACCCAAAGGAAGCATGTACAGGGTGAAAAGCAATGGTCCTAGTACTGAACCTTGAGGAACTCCATACTGAACCCGTGATCGATATGACATCTCCTCATTTACTGCTACAAACTGATAACGGTCAGATAAGTGCAATTCCACTAATGCCAACGTAGTTTCCAAGGGCCCGTCCACACGCATACATTTCTTATCGGATTGGCGTTCCGTCCACACGGATCCGGCGGTTTGGGAGACTGAATCCACTCTCTTTTGATACCGGGTCCTAAAGTGGATAGATCTGAATCCGACACCCTTGCGGACTCGTGTGGACGGCCAATCCGTGTATTTTTTTGTTTACCGATGATGTCATCACATCACGTGTCGGCTGCGTCACAGTAACAGCAACAGTGTTGCCAGATTGGACTGAAGATTTCCAGCCCAACTACAGCTTAAAACCCTCCCATTTAAAAAAATACCAACCCAAAGTGCGTACTCTTATAAATAATGAAAAATGTTGAGCGATCTTATGCATCAAAAACCATCCCAATGCATTTTGTTCCGGTCGGACATGACCAAAGGTAACTAGCAATCTGGCAACACTGAACAGCAACAACAATGTGCATGCTCAAAGTCTTCTTCTCCGTGTATAGTCTATATATCTGTGGCAGAATTACAGCGCCGTTTGTAACTCTAATGAGAGCAGTCTCAGTACTATGATATGGTCTTAAGTGTGAATTAAATGTAATTTTTTCGATTTAATTAAATGCATACCATATCTTATTAAAATCAACTGTATCACAGATTAAATTAAATGCAATTAGTTGAACTTTTGAGAGATTTGTTTAAACCACTGAAGTGGGAGTTAAATACATCTTTATGTGTACTTTCATAATTGCTTCTAGCATCTTTAAAATATAGTAGAAGTGCATTGCTTAATGCACTGACAAGAAATTAATGTGAACTAAAAATATTCTTTAACATCAGATAACAACACTGTCACAGTGTGGCCACTGAAAGTAAGCGCACAACAAAGGAGAATTCAACGGAAGAGGTTTTGATCATAAACTCACAAATCTATGAACTAACCAGAACAGACAGAGATTAAGGGAGAACTCTGTGTATAAATACATGCCCAAAAAATAGAACTAATGAGTTAAATAAGGTGATTAGCAGGATAAATTGAATGAAACGTGGGAACAATTTTATGAAAACAAATTCACACTGTGACAAAAACACTTAAGTTGATATTCAAATAAATATCTTTAATAGCTTTATATCTTTTATAGCTTTAATATCTTAGGCAATTCATCAAAATAAGTGTATTTCTTAAAATAAGTGTACTTAATATAATTATTTAAAAAGTGTTGAAGTAAAACTTAATTGGTCGTTATTACAAAGTGCATTTTTAAAAAGTGCACTTAAGTATGTTAAGGAATATTGTGATTAAAGTTTACTCTCTTAACTGGCCTTTAATTTTATTTATATTATCTGCAAGTACACGTTTTTAAAAAGTATACTTATAGCATTAAGTACACAAAAAGTACACTTTTAATAAAATTTAGCAAACTTCCTTTTCACAAAGGTTGAAACCACTGCTCAAGAAAACATTTGTGTAAAGAGACTGTTAAAGACCTTTAGAGACCTAAAGCCTAATCATTAGTCATCTGAATAATATTTTACATATCTTCAGCAGTAAATATCAGAAACAAATGGCTATTAATGTACTAGTGTGAAAGGAAAGATCTAATGCACATTATTTGTTGATTTCTTCCTGAAGATAAAGACACTTTTTACAAACCTTTTCCTTAAGGCCCAGGCAATGTTGCAGCAGATGTCTGGTATATTACCTTTTATATTACCCATTTGCAAATTATTTCTTAAATCAATGGATTTCTAAGATTTGTATAGAAGAACAAGATCCTTGAGATTTCTCTGCAAACTTAATCCTATGGAGTTTTGTTACCTTCCTCTTTGACCTCCTAATCCACACCTAAGAACATACTGACAGACACAACATATCTATCTACCTATCTACTTCCTTAGGGACTTGAAAAAAGTAATATTAAGTCTGATTAATATTGATAATTAATAATTAATACTATTATGTCACGAATGCCAGCAAAAAGATTCCTCAATCTGCCATATGACCACACAGTCCCACTCAAAAACAACTTGGATCTTCTAACTGAAAACATATTTCAGAGGGGGGGAAAGCAGACAGCCGGGGGAGATGAGTTTCCATTTTCTGGAAACAGGAAATGGAAAAACGATTAATCCAAAACATGAGCCCTGATTGATCTCTAACTAAACTTTGGCTGATGGTTGTCCAGATAAATGGATGGTATTTGCTTGGTAGTGCCAAAAAGTTCTCCACAGAGTGTCAATGCTTAGTATCAGTTAGTCTAGATGTGAAGATTCATAACCTTAATGAACATTCAAAGAAACAAGCAAGAGTTTTTTCAAACTCATCTTTGTATTTTTTTATATAGAATTTGCAAGTACACATGATAATGAACAGCGAACATTGACTTATCGTTAAACGGGTGTTTTAGAACATGATTTCCCTTTTTAGGTCAGTCTGTCTTGGAGGACTCTGGGTAGTGTATCACCTGAATGGATGATCAGTTCAAAGCGTCAGCAAATGTGCGATAAAAATACAATAAATACTGTACAACACATGCCAACACAGAAACACTGTTCTTGCCATTAATGTAGCAATTACCATAGGAAGCAATCTCTTCAAAAGCAACACCAGAACATAGATAACATCACACAAATATACATGTCAATAAATGTTAAATAAAGTGCCAGCCGTAGCATGTGCATATTCAGTCTGCATACTCTTCAGAATAATATCTCAAAAAAGAGGTCTGGAGCAAGTATTAAGCAGTTCCCCTGCAACAGTTTCCAAAAACAACAGCAAAACACTGAAATTCTGACACTATTAAAGAACTCAATCCACATTGATTGTTATGGAAAGATTCCCCTGAGTTGGCAGTGATTGTGTCTATTCACTCTCGAACATCCCCATGCATCTAAAGCAGTGTTTTTCAACCTTTTTTGAGCCAAGGTACATATTTTCATTGAAAAAAATCACAAGGCACACCACCAACCGCAGATAAGAAATTGTTGGGGGGGGGGCTTGGTGAGTGGCGCGATACTTGGTTGTTGACTGGGGGGGGTGGTGTTGCGATACTCGGTTGTTGACGAGGAGGGGGGGACACCTGCTCTCCACCAAAGATACAGCGCCACTGCCACTTGCAGCCGCTCAAAAAATATTTTTTTGAAAAATTTGGTGAAATTGAATAATTCCAAACATGTGAAAAGCTAGAGGCTTTGCGAACACACCTATGGCAATGTGTCCCACAACACAAGACTGTACACACAAGACTCTATACCGCACACTTATGTGGCTGGCTGTTTGTTTGTTTTTTAATGGGGTTAAGCACCACAGCAGGACGGTGAGTCAGAGGAAGGATAGTCATTTGGTGATTTAATATTCTCTGGCCTCCTCCAATTCATTCATGAAAATATCCTGTTGGGGGTTCTCCGTGCAATGCAGGCCATTATTGGGGGGGGGGGGGGGGGGGGGGGGCGGACAGCATGAAACCTGCTCCAGTCTCCTTTGCACAGTATCCAAGGCATTACATCTACCTTGAAATGCAGCTCTGGAGAGAACTCTGATCATTACAATTAATGGCAAAAGGGATGCTTTGGAATGTAAACTAATATTTCCTACTGACACATTACAGAAAAAACTATCGTACACGAAAATACTAATGTGCCTAATACTTTTGCACAGTAATGTGTGTGAGTGAGTGTGTATAAATGGGTTTTTTATTTAATTAGGGAGATAACTGACTGCCATGGTGTGAGTAATATTTAATCATGTAATCAATAGAAAAGTAAACTATTTTAAATCGTTATAAAATCTAATTACAGGTACTTAGTTTTGGAATCTGAATACGGTATTCAGATCCCTCGTGATTAGTTACTATATAACATCTACAGTTGTGTATAATCCACATAATGCATTAAATTCACCATACAAAATTATAAAACCAAATCAAGTAAAAGAGCAGATAAAGTATCACAGATGATTAGCCTGTTACAACTTCTGTGCTCTGGTTAATGTTTGAATAATGTAAGATCATGTATGCAGACACAAGTACAAGAGTCGTCACAAAACAAGTGCCTTAAACAAACATGTCCTATGAGCACGGCTTAATGTTGCAGATCACTCCACTCAAGGGCCGTAGAGTTCCCGTGTCTTTAATGCTGAAAGACTGTCCAGGAACCAGATTGAACTCGTATCTCTGAAGCAGTTTGGCAAGCACAACTTTTGCCTCCATCTGAATGTAAAAATATGACAGAGTTGTCACAACCACAGGAAATTTGGCACTTGGAAAGCCTATAAAATGTAAAAATTCTGAAGTAGAAAAAGAGGTCCAAAATGTGTGTTTGTGCTTCGTCACCTGTGAGAAGACCTGCCCTAGACAGATTCGTGGACCCAGTGCAAATGGGTAGTAGCAGTAATAAGGCCTTTAAGATAAGGAAACAATTTGATATCAGCAGAATTCATGCTGTAATGGTTACAAAGTTCTCATTGAACTCGTAAATATAAATGGTCTTCATATTGACTTACTTTGGGGCATTCACATCAAATCTCTCAGGATCAAACTTCAATGGATCTTTGAAAAACCTCTCCAACCTTTGAGAGACATATGAACTGAACTGTATGAAAAAAAGGTGAAAATGGTTAGAAATATTCATATGCAATTAAATAAGTAAAACTGATAATGCCATTGGTGTCCGAATTTACTGCTGATTTGAAATGTAATTTGATATTTAAAGGGACAGTTGACCCTAAAACTGAATTAAGTCATCATTTAACTACCCTGGTGTTGTTCTAATGCAGTATGCCGTTCTTACTTTTTCAGACCACAAAAGATGAAATAAAGAAAAAAGCATAATCTCTACATCTACATTATACATGTTACAGTGCGTAGCAGGAACGTGTGCGATGCGGAGAGGAAGGACGAGGAGAACAGGTTCCCAATAGAACTCTTGTTTCTTTAACAAACACGAAAAACAAAACCACTTTAAAAATAAACAGAAAATGGCACTTTATTGCAAAACCTGGAAACTTGGAACACTAGGAGAAAACCACGGAAATTGCATCCACACACACAAAACTTACAACGGCAAGAACACGAAACAATGTTAACAGGATCAACAACTGACAAAGACCATGGGCCTCATGTATCAACACTGCTTACGCACAAAAAGTGAAATTAACGTGACAATGTGCGTTTCTCCACAGCAAGTTCATGTATGGCGTAAGTACATTTCTCATTGTTTTTGTCCGTTGGCGACTCCTACAGGCAATGAAGTGAAGCTGCAAACATTACACAACGAATTGTTCTACAAGTCTGTGGGAAGCATTGCTATTAATTTGCAATGTATAAAGTATTTGATATATATTGTCACACAAGCCTTATGGGAATACTCTATAAATTATGCAATTAAGTAAGAACATATAAAAGCATGTGCAAATTGACACAACCCTTAGTCTGGCAATGGCAGCTTTGGCAATATTAGAGGACATTGCTAATGGCAGAATCCGAAGAGAACAAGTTTTTAGGGACCGCAATGATTTTCTGGCCCAGGATGACTGCCTTATCAGCCATTTCAGATTTCCAAGGGCTATCCTCCGAATCTAGTTGGGTCCGAATCTAGAGAGAGAGAGAGAGCGAGGAAACCCGCGATACCCGTTCCGTTACAGGTGCTGACAATGCTTGGTTTCCTGGCAACTGATTCTTTCCAAAGGGAACTGGCAGACCGCTCAGGAATAAGACAGTCATCTTTGACTTCGTTCGTTCCCATATGATGGTTCCCATATGATGCAGCTGACCAACCAAACATTAAAATGCAATTTTCAGCGATAGCCGGTTTCCCTAATGTAAATGGAGACTGCACACACATATAAGGCACCATCTGAAGATGAATTTGCATATGTGAATCGGAAACATTTCCATTCAATAAATGTGCAGATTATATGTGGCATGGTGGCCTGGGTCAACCCATGATTCATACATCCTTACAAACAGCATGGTTGGGTGGCAGCTGGTAGCTGGCAGGGTGCGCGATGGGTGGCTTCTTGGTGAATGATGCATTTAAAGTTATGGTTCTATCTAATAGTACTTTTTATTTTTATTTATTTGCATTTAATTATACAACAACCCTTCAGGAGACCGCGGTTATCCACTAAAGACAATTATCAAACCATTTCTTTTTAAGATCATTTACAGTGCGACTTTCAGATCCAACCGCATTGACGGCTTCAGTCAAACTCCCCCACTCATATTTTCTTCCTTTTGTTATTAATTCCGGAGGACAAAGTTCCAAATAATTTTTCTTTTCTAATTTCTACCTCCGATAGTAGCAATCTAATTCACTTTCTGTAAAGTTTCGTTTTCGTGCCGCTTGCTTTAGCCATTTTCTTACTGCTTTCTTTTGCCCAAGTGGACTCATTACCATATTTCAATCAGTTTAATTAAGGGAGGAGACTGGCTGGAGTGTTGTGCTCGTGCATGTGCGCTCAATTTTACGTTAATCGGGATGTACAAAGAGAATATGTGTGGGATCCTTCGAACGCAGAGATTGATACATCTGGATTTTTTTGTGCGTTCGCACATTCACAGCTTTGTCTGTACACGATGAGTCCGTACACAGCTTTGTCCTTAGTACATGAGGCCCCAGGACACACAAGTGGGTATATATAGACAAGGACATGAGACACACCTGGAGACACTGACGAGCTAAGTGATACAAAACAGGTGTGGAACGATCTAGAAGGGCCCGGAAGTGAACAGGAAGTGTTGACACGATAGACAGAAAGTGACAACAGGAAGTGAACCCATGACCTTAGTGACAGGGAAGTGACAAAGACACAGAAAGACAGGACCAAGGGTGACAATACATATATGAATAGCAACCAGCAATAAGTACACTTCTTCACTAAGTCAAAGTTGACAGATGTCTTATTGAGACAAAACTTATTTTTCTTATTGAGACAAAACTTCTTATTGAGACAAACACAATGGAAATATTCACCTCATAAGAGAAAGTACATGGAGCTTTCCTATTGCTCAAACAGTAGAGTGCGGTGCTTGCAACGTCAAGGTCGTGGATTTGACTCCCATGGAAAAGAAGAACTGATTAGAATGTCAATGTTGTCCTTGAATGCAATGGAAGTCACTCTGGATAAAAGTGTCTGCCAAATGCGTAAATGGATTGTATTTCATGTTTTTATTCATCTTGATTTCACGAGCCTCATAGGATCATTCTGTGATGCTTTTGCGGCTTTTAAAAAAACTTGATGCTGGTCGTTATTCGCTGCCATTACATGGATAAGCGCGAGCAGGTCCGAAAGAGAAAGAAGGGCATACGGCATTAGAACAACACCAGGGTGAGTAAATGTGGGGAACTAAGTTTAATTAAAATATTATATTTCCAAACAATGTTCAAGCATACAGGATCTGTACTAGTGTGGCTAGAAACAGCTGCCTAAGACGAGTATAATGGTGTTCACAGAGTGAACAGACCAGCATTTCTGGAAACCTGTCGGTACTCACAGCAATAGAACAACCCCCTGGGACTTTCACTCCATTTATAACCATGTCCTCATGCAACCAGCGATTGGTTCCTGGAGCAGTGGGGTACAGACGCAGTGTTTCCTTCAAGACCTACAGCATTGAGTCAATAACACAAAGAGCATTCAAAGAAACGGATACGTGTTTGTAGCATGTAAAACAACGTCACTGTAGACCAACCTGAGACAAGTAAGTGAATTTTCCAAGGTCTTCATATGAAATGTCTCTTTTTGTTCCAAGAACTTCATCCACTTCTGCTTTAGCCCTGGGAATGAAAAGAAATTCAAAATAGAGAATTGTAATTCAAGTCAATGTGGAATAGGTCCAGGTTTCCAAGTGTTTTACCGTTGATATATCTCTGGGTGTCTTCCTAATTCCATGATTGCAAACGAGAGCTGATTGGCTGTTGTCTCTTGCCCTGCAAAAGCAGCAAGCGCTGTTTAGAACCGAAGGGGTTTATGAGCAAAAATCTAACAAATCTGTAACTCACCAGCAATGAAGAAAGTCACAAAATTGTCCAACATCAGCTCATGATCTTCAGAGTTGTTGACTTTTTCCTCCTCTGCAGCAAAAATGGAAAGTGTTAAATAGTTAAGTTACACTACCAAGTGTTGAGTGTGTTATTATTAGGGCTATTAACTGATTAAAACTAGATTGCATGATATGCTGATTAACCACTTTAATTCCTTGTTATACTTCAAGAAAAATCAAAGAACAAACTGGTGTGACATTTCAAACAAAATCAGGATTAAAAAATATGTATATTGTGGCCACAAATGAACAACATTGTAAAAATGTGTTCCCTTGTTTTAGTTCAATCAAAACAAAGGAACTTAATTAAGTCGTGGCCCACAATTTACAACTACAATTGGTCCATTCTGATTATGTAATAAGTAGGTGAGGCTCTAAGGTGCCACGTTTTTGGATGTGGAAAAATTTGATTTGATGTGTCCAGTTTGTCGAAGTCAGACATCCGTGAGTAAAAACAGGAACATAACGGAGAGCTGCTTTATGAGTGCCAAACTTGTGCAAACACATCTACATAGCTACAATCAGATGCTTTCTTAACTGCCGTTTTCTCACCGCTGTCATTTTTAATGTGTGATTACTTTGTTACTAAAAGCAAAGTGTTAAATGTTGCTCTCATCAGTGTGGGCGGCGTCAGGATGTTCGAAAGCAGTATCTCACTGCTCACATATTTCAAATTTATTTTACCCGCTAAGCAAAGAAGGAAAAGGAACTTCATCGTGAGTGTCTTGAATCACAGTTAAAGGCAAATATTACTTTTTGTTGAGAAAAGTATTGAACAGGCATTTTTAAAAGTGACTTGATATTTTTAAAAGTGATATTGTTTGTTTTATTTCCATATTATTGAACACTTTGTGCTGTTTTATAATTGTTGCTCCAGGCCTGAAGTGGCTATAGGAAGAATTGGGAGATTTTACAAATTAACACCACAGCCACTGAAAGCCCACATACCTGCCGTTCTGAGGATTTGTGTGAGAATGTCATTGGGTACATCTTCTCCATTTTCTACTGCTGTCTTCCTGTTTTGTATCCATTTTTCTCCCGTTTTACGCAGGAGTTCAGCTGCATCTTGAACCTCCTGTATAAACTTCCAGTTCTTGGGAAAAATCTGAAGTCCAACATATATAAAAAAACTGATTATATAGCATTAACCCTACTATTTTAGGGTGAAATAAGCATCTTTTGGATGAATTCTTACTCTAAAAAATGGGTTTCTGAGATCCAACACCATGCCTTTTAGACACAGCTCTACTGCATTCTGGAAGGGGCTTTCAGTTTGCTTCAAGAAATTCAAATCAACACCGAAAGCCGCCTGTGGATGAAAATATGAAGAATTGATAAACAGCTGATTTGACTTTCCTTGCATTAGACTTTCCCTTGGATTAAAAGAAAGGGGAATGAAACCTTGCAAATGACATCGAGTGTGACACAGTTGACCAGGTCGTGCATGACAGCAGGTGATTTCTTCTCTGCAATTTCTTCCAGCTTGTCCATCAGGCGCTCCGACATCTCGTTAAAAGTGCCCATCAAGCCTCGTAAGTATCTTACAAATGAGACAGCGTCTGTTAAGGTGCATCTGTATCACATTTCAGTATATCAGAGATTTTCTGTATTTGACTCACAAGCTGCTAAAGGCAGGATCCATGATGCGACGCTGCCTGTACCAGACATCATGGTCCAAAGATGTAACTAACCCGTTTCCCAGGAACCTGATAAGATTAAGTCATCAACTGTATATTAACCACTGGTAAATGAAATAAAACATTCAAATTCATGAATAAAGCTGCAGTCACACTAGGCTTTAAGCATGTAAAATTTAAAACATAAAGTCAATATATAACACATAATAATATTTACAAGTCTAATGCATATATCTACAGTCTACTCCATCTTCCCTCAAAGCTCCTGTATGTGTATGAATGGAAGTCATTGGAATGAAAAGAGTAGTGTAAAAGTGTAGGACTGTCAATTTAGTTTTCATATCGAGTATATGTGTTAAATATTTAAGAGAGAATGCAGGCAACTATGTGTAGAAATTTGATTGATGACCCCTAATAACAATTCCACGAGAAAAACAGTGTGTAATTGGAGGTGAAGATGGCATATTTCCCTTGGTTTAACAAAATGACTTGAACAGCTTCACACTTTTCCGCATACATGGGGAAAGTGAAAGCGTATACAAATAAACATTCAACTCGGGTCACAAATAGAAATAGGAAAATAAAAGGAAGAGAACAAAAGTTATCTTCTCCAGCACACCTTTTACATCTCTGACAGACACACACTGTCTACGCACATTCACTTCATTCTACCTTGAATTACTGTAAGTGATCCAAGTGACCGTTACAATGTGTAAGCATTACAAATATAATGTGATAGTAGTAAAAACACTCGTTATATAACTCGCAAAATACAAATGTTCGAATGTGGATAGACCTGGTGTGTAAAGACAAATACACAACAAAAATGAAAGATACACATTCACATACACCAAGATGTTGATTTAAATGTGGCAAACAGGATTAAACAAGACAACATTTCAAATTGTAATTTTTGTTAATTTAGTTATTTATTCACACTTAGATCTTTCAATCTTGTAAGGCGGACAAGATCGCCTCAGATTCATCACACCAAACCGTTCTCAAAGCGCACCCCACTGATCAGCAAATCTCATTCTCACAATTAAATTACCAGAACACTTTCCAGAGAAACATCACGCTGGGTAGAAACACCTCACTTTCACTTTTACATCCCCCTCTTCTCCCCCTCACATACATCTCACTCAAAATCCATGAAACATTAGTGTATAAGTGACTATACATATTTGGTATTTTTCGAAATGAAATCTTATTCCCTTAGAATTAAACCAAAAGGTGTTAAAAGTTAAAGAGTTAAGAGATGTTTAGTTTACTGTGATGGGTTTGCCCACTACCAGGGTCTTTCAGGCAAATTACCTTAAATACCTTCTCAATAACCAAATATCCATTGTTAACTCATGTTTACATTTGAAAGAGGTTTCTGTCCTGGTCTGGGTAATTAAAGAAATGTTTCAAGAGTCGCAGGGTGATTGGTAGCCAGATCAATCCGTAATGCTGAGTGTCCAACAGCTTCATAGACACTCTGCAATATCTATTTTTCTAAGTTCAGGTATGCATCTTTTACTCAATTTCTGAGCATTCGATGTTTGTATTGATTATCTTTGAATTTGATTATGTAATTGGCACGATACATATACCTGACTAATAATAAATTGTTACATTTGATTTTATTCTGTCTTACTCTGAAATGATTAACTCCAGTAGATTATGTTGTATCATTGTTACCGCAAAGTCGCATCAGGTTAGTAACGGACTAAAGTCCAGTTTGAGTGGAGCATAGGCCACACCGACTGAGACTTTAGAGATCCAGCTAACACTTTGGCACTGGTTTAAGTGTACTTAGACTGTAGAAGGCTAATAAAGGGAATTTCCATTTAAGTTCCATTTCACACTGAACAGACCGAACACGCAGTGGTCCTTCACCCGCTCCTCGGAAACCATCGATCGAGCGGGGCCTACAATCTTAATACTTTCAAGCATCTGTCCATGATATTTTAGATTAGGAGAAAGGATGTTTAGTCAGGACGTAGAATCAGTGACGGATATTAGCTCTTCAAAGGCTGTAAAATCCTCCAAGGCTGTTTTAAGATGGTTTAAAACAGCTCTGGTGAAACTGCCGTTGTGTACTTGATATTGATATGGTCAGTATTATAAAGCTTTCGGTATATCACTTAGTTCCCTTTCATGGGAACTCGAGCTGCGTCAGAAAAACGCTAGGGGAACCCTTGACGTCAGTCACGTGAAGATGTATACAACCAATGAGAGAATTACGCGTGTGAATGCGAGTCGTGGGTCAGTGACGTCATGAAAAGAGCATAAAAGCGCACCGGAACCCGGAAGTGACAGCTTTGAGTGTCTTCAGCGTGTGTGTGTCAGAGAGTTTGTGCTTGCGAGTTTTCAAACCACCTTTGGATTACATGCGTTTGTATTATGGCGGAACAGGCATTTACCCCGTGTGTTTTTCCTTGTACCTGTTTCATTGATCGAGGTCGTGACGCGAGCAGTCTCTCGTCTGGAAATCGATTGGCCGGCGGAGACCAGGAACGCCCATCCCAGAAAAAGTAAGTTGGATGAGCGTTACCAACCAGATCGCGTCGCTCCCCAGCGCCGGGCAATGCCTTTCTTCCAGGATTTCCATACTGAGGTATCGAGGTCTTGGAAAAGGCCAGCTTCCGATAGGGTGCATACGTCGTCCAGTGCGATGTATGGTACCCTCACCGGAGCTCAACCTTATGGTTATGGAGGGATGCCGAAGGTTGACGAGGCTCTTGCGGGATACCTTGTGCCCCAGTCGGCATCCTCTCTCAAAGCCCCGGCGCTCCCCACCAAACCATTGCGGGTCACATCATCATTGGTGGGGAAAGCATATTTTGCCTCTAGTCAGGCTGCGGCGTGTCTACACACTACGGCACTGCTGCGGGCCTACCAAGGAGATTTGCTGGGCGACCTCGATCAGGGTGGCGGTATTGGCCCGGAGGCAGTGGCAGAGCTGCGCCGGGCCATGGATTTGTCTCTCCGAGCCACTAGGGAAACGGCCTTCTCTGTCGGCCGCTCCATGGCAGCTCTGGTGGCTACGGAGAGGCATTTATGGCTGGAGCAGGAGCTTAGGAACAAGGTATGTCCAGTACGAGTACTGGACGCTTACGTCCTTAGGACTGCCACCTGGTGTAAGTCAAACCGAGGTGGTGGAGCAGATTTGGAGGAGATTCGGGAAGGCACAGGTAGACCTGTTTGCCTCAGTCGAAAATACTCATTGCCCTCTGTGGTTCTCCTTAACGCACCCAGCGCCCCTGGGGCAGGATGCCATGATGCATGTGTGGCCGAGGCTACACTTGTACGCTTTTCCCCCGATCGTTCTGCTCCCGGGAGTTCTGGCCAAAGTTCGTCGGGACGGGGTCCGTCTCACGCTGGGAGATTCCGGTCAGGAGGGACCTTCTGTCCCAGGCGGAGGGTTGTGTCTTTCACCCCCGCCCAGAACTTCTGAAGCTGAAGGTCTGGCCCCTGAGGGGACCCAGTTCTTCGAATCTGGTCTCACAGCCGAGGTTGTAGAGACCATCCTTCAGTCCAGAGCTCCCTCCACGAGGAAACTCTACGCTCTAAAGTGGAAACTCTTCTCTGCTTGGTGTAGCGAAAGGCAGTTGAACCCAGTAACCTGTCCCATTGGCAAAGTGCTGGAGTTCCTGCAGGAAAAGTTTGCGACAGGGTTGTCCCCCTCTACCTTGAAGGTTTATGTGGCTGCCATAGCGGCTTGCCACATACCTCTGGGTGGGGTGTCCTTGGGCAGGAACCCCCTAGTCTCTCGTTTCCTTTGTGGCACTCTAAGGCTGAGACCTGTGGCACAGACCAGGGTTCCTGCCTGGGACTTGTCTTTGGTACTCCAAGGCCAGTCCCAGGCACCCTTTGAACCATTAGAGGAGCTTCCTATTAAACTCCTCTCCCTAAAGACCCTTCTTTTGCTGGCTATCACCTCGCTTAAGAGGGTTGGGGATCTTCAAGCTCTCTCGTGGTTCCTTCTTGCCTCGAGTTCGCGCCTGGTATGACTAAGGTCTTTCTCTACCCGAGGCCAGGCTATGTCCCCAAGGTTCTAACGAATGTGGCTCGGTCTATCATGCTACAGGCCTTCTGTCCTCCCCCCTTCGACGATCATGAGCAGGAGCTTAGGAACAAGGTATGTCCAGTACGAGTACTGGACGCTTACGTCCTTAGGACTGCCACCTGGCGTAAGTCAAACCAACTGTTCGTTTGCTTTGGGGCTCCTAAGGGGGCTCCAGCTTCTAAGCAAACCTTAAGCCGATGGATAGTTGAGGCTATCTGTCTGGCTTATGAGTCGGCCGGACAGACCTCTCCCCTGAGGGTCCGGGCCCACTCTACTAGGAGCGTGGCGGCCTCCAAGGCGTTTCTCTCAGGAGTTTCCCTTGCTTATGTTTGTGCTGCGGCTGGCTGGTCCTCAACGCACACATTTATGAGGTTCTATCAATTGGATCTCGATTCCGCTCCGGGAACGAGGGTGCTCTCTCAGTGAGCTGAGACACATCCGTAGGCCAGCGTCGCTGAGGTGACTTTGGTATAACGTTCCCCTAGCGTTTTTCTGACGCAGCTCGAGTTCCCATGAAAGGGAACGTCTCGGGTTACGTCTCGTTCCCCTTCAGGGAACCAGGGTTACATACGTAAGCCGAGACGTTTTTCTCAACAAGAAATTGATGATTACAGTATACAAATATTAAAACAACTCTTGGCATATTAGGTGCTGTTATTTTACTAACACAAGACTGGCAAGCAGGGAGGGGCCGAGGGCCGTGAGAATGGTGCGAGCCCGGTGGCCTGAATTTTGTTGTGTTTTGTATTTGTGAGGGGGCGACAGTCATCTGTGAGGGGCTGATGCCATTGAGAACAGGGCCTGAAAACATGGTCCATATATCGACTACGCTTGCACGTACATTTATAAAAGTCAGTACATATATATAGAGCCCATTGGGCCTAATATCTTTCATGCTCATAGTTTTGTTATTGATTTTATGGGACGTCTACTATTCAAACTTTTAAGTGATGATAATGTGCGATAATGTAGCCCACTGCCATCAATGCAGAGATATACTCCTCATATATATGAGTCCAGACAGCACCAATGCTATGAACAAATTAAACTTACCTTTTTCCAAACAAGTTAAAGAGACGTTTGTGGACTAAAGGATCTTTAAGATATTTAGGGGACATCAGGATTGTCTGCAAAAACAGGGCAAAGACTTTTTTTTATTAGATTTTGTGGATTCTGCTACTATTTTTAAAGACATAAAGACTAAATCTTTACCTTTGTAGCCTCAGGACAATAAACCAAGATCACAACATAATGAAGTGAGTTCAACCTGACAACAGGGCCATATTTTTCTCCCCTTAAAAATAGAAGAAAGAAAAGACACATTGGTGAAAACACTTGAACAAATTTCACCTAGAGGACCAATAAACAGTATATCCCTTTATTTATACATTTCTTTAGCTGAAGTGAGGAAATACATGCTATTCAGTGAAACAACTGTATTTTTTCATTATAGATTAGTATATATTTTGATATTTATTTTGAAGTGTTGACACAAAATAAAAGTCAGAAGTGGAAAGCATAAAACTTTATTATTTTCCAGCAGAAAGAGAGAGAGAGAGATGCCATACCTACGTGATAACATGCTTTTGTTTTACAATTGTTTTGTTTGTATAAGATCAAAACAACAATACATTATAAAAATTGTAAGTAATCCGATCCGATGTTCTTACCATTCAAGAAATAAATCGTGTATAATGCGATTCGATTCCATCACTCTATTGAAAGACGGTCCATGCCCCATAAGAAAACTGTCAGAAAAAATCAATTTTATATTAATTTTTCTGAACTTCAATCATAAAAACAAATACTGTATAGCAATGCCATTTATAGAGTTGTATAAAACACGGTCACGTAAAAAAACAAACTCTTAAAGTTTCTTACCTGTCTCTTGGAGGTCCAGGTATATGATCATATTTCTGATGAATATGTCTGACATACAGACAGTAGGCAAGAAAAGCGCCGAAAACAGCGACGAGCAGGTAAAAGATTATAAACGAGAGCCATTCTAAGATCATGATGGTGCTGTACAGTAGCGCAGAATATAATGTGCGTCTGTCTTACTGCTATCAAATGACAAACGATTGAATTTCCGGGTCTCTGGACTTTATTTTGATTATGATTTATTTTGTGGGCGTTAGAGGGCAGTGCTAACCTTCTTTCAGTCCTCCAAAACTATTGTCTGCCCAACTTTTTTAACCCCTCCCCACCATTCCACATGCACGCATACAAACACACACACACACAAATACAAACACAAATGGAGGATTTGATTAAATTAAATACCAGGTAAAATAAAACTATTTAAGTAACAGATGTGGAAGGCTATTCAGAATAGCTAAGCTGTCCTCTTGTCCTCCCTAATCGGTGCTCTTCCTTCTTTTGTCACTTGGCTCTGCATCTGATCATTCAAAGCTTAATTAAAAGCTATATGCATATGATAGCCAAAGGGCATATGGAAGCCAAAATCCAAAGTGTGAGGTTGTGTAACAGGGTTGAAAACAGTTTTGTCTCAAGTGTTATGATTTTCATCAAAATGACTTTCTGTTTAGTTAAATGTTATTCATGAGTCCTCTTGTGGGGACTTAAGTAATAGACCCTTTTCACAATGACGTCAGAAAACTTCCGCAATCCGCATTTCCTCAAAGCTGGGGGAAACTTTCGTTTAGCCATACGCGCGTTCAGGAGATGCCGGAACTGGCTAACTAACAACACGAAAGATAAAGATTATAGTAATAATAATAACGTTTACATATTTACAGGTTTCTGTATTTTAGTTCGTTTGATAATGTTAATGATTATTTCAAGTTTACAATTCTGTAACGTGCGTGAACTGGATGGTAAAGTAGGCTAGTTTGTAGCAACAGGAAAAATATGCATCGCTCTCAGCCTGTGCTGCCTGAAGTTTACTAATACGTTTTAACTTTTTATATGATGTATTTCAGCACAGTTGTTTAGAATGACCCTCTCTTAATCCAATGTAATGGTCAAACCATTTTAATATTCTGATGTGATTCATTATTCCTCTTTACCTGTCTCCATCTTTCAACAGTTTCCCACCCATCAAGTGGTACAGCCTTCTTGTCGATGCTATTGTAGTGTTGTTCAATAAATAAATAAACATTTATGTGGCTGTAAATTACTTTTATAACCTTATGGTAATGCTCCATATTAGAATGTTTATAATGTGTTTGATCTGCACAGTGTTGTTCTTTGTTTGCAGTGTTTACACTGAACCCAAATATGTTCAGTCAATGACTGTATTGTGTTCAATAAACATCATACCTTTGTGATAATCTGTTGCCCTAAATATTTTAATGTAATGTTGAATTGCGTTTCCTGTTGTCAAAATTCTACAATGACAACGTCAAAGAAGTTTGTTTAAAACCTTTGCCAATAAAATTAATTAACATGAATAAATATTATTATATAATAATATAGTATATATATATATATATATATATATAATATTAATATATTAATTAATAAGAAGTTTTTTTTATTAAGTATTAATACAAATTTTTTTTTTGTCTATTCGACGTTTATTTGGTTTTAAGAATGCAGGTGAATATAGTGGTATTTTTTTGTTCTTGTAGATGTGTACCTAATGCCCACTGTCGCCAGAGGAAACGTTTCTTACTTTGTTACAGGTATGTTTAAATGTTTTTGTTAAAAATTGTTCTACTAAAATAAATTTTGCGTTGCATCGCGATCTAGTGTTTGTTGAGAACAAGGTCAGAAAAAGTCCATCTCATACGGAGAGGGGATGTGTATATAATGCCCACTGTCGCCAGAAGAAACAGTTCTTTCTTCATTCTACAGAAATGAACACAATGCATGAAACGTAGTTCCTTGTGTCCTTCTGGCGTTTTGAGTGCAGTTGGATGTGGAACATTACATTTTTTATATATATAATTATTTTTTAGTATTAAGGGTTTGCAGGAGGATACTCATACCCAGCACAACATCATCCAATCTGACAAGACAAATCATGGTTACAGCCCACATGTCTGTGATCTCCCTGTGGTTTACATCATGGGCAGTTTAGTGTTAATGACATTAATTTACAAAAAGAAAGAAATAATATAAAATAAATTATTGATTCCGAACGAGTCAGTGGAGCAAACCAGGCTTGCAGAGACTGTACAAGTGGGGTCAGAGGGACCACAAATGTACCTGTAGTGGTGCAGCGTGTTGTAGTGCTGGGACTCAACCTGGAAGGCAGGTGTAACCCAGGTCACTAGAAATCTTGTATAAGTTGAAAACAACCCTAGACATAACATTCATGAATATGTCGAGTGGAAAATTAGCCCTGCCCTGGGGGGCGGAGCCAAAGGGAGACGAGGGAAAAATAAAAAAAGTTTTGTTTTATGAGAGAAAAACGTCTCCGGTTACTATCGTAACCTCCGTTCCCTGAGAGAGGCGGGAACGAGACGGTGCATGGAAAAGATGCATTTGGGAACCTCCCCTTCACGTAAATTTCTGAAACCTTATAGGATAACGCCAGTTGACAACTGGCCAATTGTCGCGCGATGCGCTCTGGCTGTCAGACAGTATAAATAGCATAAGCGCGGCACTTGCGTCAGAATCATGACTGAACACGGCACAGCTGGTCAAGCGACGAACACGGCGGACATTGCACCGTCTCGTTCCCGCCTCTCTCAGGGAACGGAGGTTACGATAGTAACCGGAGACGTTCCCTTTCGAGGGCGGGAACGAGACGGTGCATGGAAAAGATGCATTTGGGAACGGTGTTCAATCCCGCCGTGATTGAGACTTAGACCAGTCTGATACAGGGAAACATACACCAAACACAGCTCGTCCAATGGCAACGTCGCCACGTGTGCTCACTACTGATAGGTGCAGCTAAGCCAATGAAATCTTAGCTAAAGCTTGTCAAAATTTGCATATCAGCAGCATGAAAAATAGCGGGCTGCGTTATTACAGGGCAGACGTGACTATTCAGAAAGCATTAAAGCACAACTAGTGTGAGCGCATAGCGTCAACGGCAAAGCGGTGACCGTGAGCACATAAGCACAAACTACTGTACAGAAATCCCCAGCGTCAACAGCACAGCGGTAACAACTGTATTTTGAGAAAAGTAGCAATATCCCAGGAATAATTGATTCAATTACTCACCGAAAGCACTTGAGACGCCAAAGATGGAACATCCAGTTTATAAAACCTGGCGAAGGTGTTCTGAGAAGACCAGCCAGCAGCAAAACAGATATCCTGTATTGACGTACCTCTAGACCAGGCCCACGATGAGGCAATAGCTCTCGTCGAGTGAGCTCTGATGTTGAGAGGGCATTCCTGTCCCTGATTCGCATAAGCCAAAGCAATAGCGTCCACTATCCAGTGAGAAAGCCTCTGTTTAGAGACAGCATTTCCTCTAGTAGCGCCACCATAGCACACAAAGAGCTGGTCCGACTGTCGGAATGTGGCGGATCGGTCCAAGTAAATACGCAAAGCCCTGACGGGGCAGATAGCCCTCTGAGCGCCGATGTCCCGTGAGGTTGACGGCTCTGAAGACAAGGCGAGCAGAGAAACTACTTGCGCTTTAAATGGAGTAGAGAGCGATTTTGGCACGAAGCCAGGTCTCGGCCGGAGAGTAACACTGCAGTCTCCGGGCCCGAAACGAATACAATCGTCACTCACTGAGAACGCATGCAAGTCCCCAATGCGCTTAGCCGATGCCAGTGCGAGAAGCAGCGCCGTCTTCTGTGAAAGCTCCTTAATCGCGACCGATTCCAAGGGCTCGAACGGCGGCAGAGAGAGAGCTCTCAGAACCAACGCCAAATCCCACGGCGGAACCGATGGGGGGCGTGGGGGGTGTAATCTCCTCGCACCTCTGAGAAATCTGACCATTAGTGGATGCCTCCCGATCGATTGCCCGTCGTCCGGTGAACGAAACGAGGCGACAGCGGCCACATAGACCTTTAGAGTAGACGGAACACTCCCGTCATCCAGCCGGAGCTGTAAAAACTGTAACACATCTGACACGGGACAGCTCACCGGGTCGATATTGTGCTCGTTGCACCATTTCACGAACACTCCCCATTTCAGGGAATAAAGGCGTCTCGTGGAAGGTGCACGAGACTCCGCGAGAGTCTCCAGCACACTAGAAGGTAGTGCGAGCTCTTCTAAGGCCCCTGAAGCGGCCACGCGTGCAGGCTCCACAGCTCGGGGCTGGGATGCCATACCTCGCCGCTCGCTTGAGACAGTAGATTCTTGCTGACGGGAATCCGCCACGGGGGGGCTGCCAGCAACTCTCGTAGGTCCGGGAACCAAGGCTGATTCGGCCAGTTCGGGGCGACTAGGATCACCGATGCTCTTTCCTCCCTTATTTTGCATAGGACTAAAGGCAGAATTTTTACCGGAGGAAACGCGTACAACCTGGCTCTCGGCCAACGCGATGTCAGAGCGTCCCCCGCTAGAGGGGCGTGCGACAGGGAGAAAAACAGCGGGCAGTGCGCGTTCTCGCTCGTCGCAAACAGATCCACTTCTGCCCTCCAGAAGCGATCCCAGATCATTTGCACCACCTTTCAGTGAAGCCTCCACTCTCCGTGAGGAATCCCGTTCCTCGAAAGCATGTCCGCTCCGCGGTTTAGTACACCCGGGATGTGCGAAGCTCTGATGGAGAGGAGATGTTGATCTGCCCACAGCAGGAGGCTCGTTGCCAGCTCGAACAGGGCCCTGGAGCGCACGCCGCCTTGGCGATTTATGTATGAAACCACGGACATGTTGTCGGTGCGAATCAACATATGCTGCTGTTCTATTTGCGGCAGGAAAGCCCTTAGGGCCAAACATACCGCTTTCAGCTCCAGGCGGTTGATATGCCACTCGCTCTGTGACTCCGACCATAGACCGGAAGTCGGAACGCCCTCGCATGTTGCACCCCAACCTGAGCTCGACGCGTCTGTCGTCACTACGGTGCGTGTCGTCACCAGCCCAAGGGGAACCCCCTGGCTGAACATGTCCTGATTGGACCATGGTTCCAGAGCGCTGATGCAGCTGCGGGAGATCGTGATGCGCATGCGCCCCGCTGTCCACGCTCTCCACGGGTCTTCAGCCACAACTGCAGTGGACGCATTCGCAGCAGACCAAGGTGGCACACTGAAGATGCTGACGCCATAAGACCGAGTAGCCTCTGAAAATCCCTCAGGGGAACAGACCGGTCCTGTCTGAAGCCACGCAGAGCCTAAGAGATGGTCTCTATGCGTTCCGGGGGGAGGCGGGCTCGCATCGCCACTGAGTCGAAGCACACACCTAGATATGTCATATACTGACTCGGGGTGAGCATGCTCTTCTGCATGTTCACTCGCAGGCCCAGTGACTCCAGATGATGAAGCAGCATGTCTGTATGTCTGATTAGCACCTCCCTTGTATGAGCTAGAATCAGCCAATCGTCCAGATAGTTTAGAATGCGCACTCCGCTCGCTCTGAGGGGGGAAAGTGCTGCATCCACACATTTTGAGAACGTGCGCGGTGTTAAAAGTGCAACAGAGTGGGTTTCGAACCCGGGTCTCTCGCGTGAAAGGTATACGCAGTGTCCGCTATACCACAGCACACCCATTGCCAGCCCGAACGGGAGCACGGCATACTGGTATGCTGAGCCCTCGAACGCGAATCTCAGGAAACGCCTGTGGCGTGGCGCAATCTGAATATGAAAATACGCATCTTTCAGATCTACGGACGCTAGCCAGTCCCCGGGACATACCTGTGCCAGTATCTGCCTCAGCGTTGCCATCTTGAACGCGCGTTTGTGGAGCGCGCGGTTGATGGGTCTCAGATCCAGAATCGGACGGAGCCCCCCATCTTTCTTGGGCACCACGAAATAGCGGCTGTAGAATCCGCTCTCTAGCTCGCTCGGAGGGACGCGCTCTATCGCTCCTTTCGCGAGCAGACTGTGAACTTCCTGTCTCAGAACAGGTGCGCTTTGAGGGAGCGCCAGAGACGGGACCACACCAGTGAAACGGGGCGGTCTGCGTCTGAACTGAAGAGAATAACCGTGCTGAATTATTCCCAGCAACCAACCTGAGATGCCTGGAATGGCCCTCCAAGCTTCCAGGAAATGATGAAGCGGAGGGTAGGCTGCACGCTGCTCGACGAGTGTCGGGAGCGGCGGGGAAATGTCGGCTACTATTGAGGGAGCAAGTGCATACTGTGGCTCCGCGCCGCTCTGGGGCAGGGCAAGCGACACAACACTGACAGAATGAGGAAGAAACAACTCTTTTTGTGAACAAGCATTTGTTTTTATTATTGCATCCACACAAACCGGGTTTAACACACACACATTGCAATCGTCGCCCATACGAACAGAGGGGACATAACGCACAACATGGTGTTTTGGGGGCGGCCCACCCGCGAGCTCTCTCTTCCTTTTGACGGGACCGTCAGGAAGATGGCTTGCCTGCGGGAGGCTGTGCGCCGTCATGACGGGGGGCCCCCCTGGGCGCGTGACGCCTCTTCCCGGGTCCCGCCCATTGCTTGCGTCGGACATCCGGTTCCGGGCGAGAAGCCGCCGGAACTGCAGCCGCCGATTGCTGTGTCACCGGTCTGTGGGGGAGGCGCGGCGCCGACGCCGACCGCGCCCTTGAGGGCTGCTGGTACGCGCGCCTCGGCATCACGTGGCTCATCGCTTTCGCGCGCTTTTGCGCCTCGGAAAATTTTTCCATAACCGACTCGACTGCGCCATCAAAAAGGCCGGCGGCTGCAATTGGTGCGTTGAGGAGCATTTTCCGGTCTGAGTCCCTCGGGTCCGCCAGAGTTAGCCACAGGTGCACCACTAAAAAAACCCATAGAGCGGCCGATGGCTTGCGCGGACCGCTTGGTTGCCATGAGAGCGACGTTGTCGCTCTCAGGTCCCTCACATCCTCCGCGTCCATGCTGCCGGCGTCCAGCAATTGCACGGAAAAAAGGGGGGATCCCCTCCTAGCTCCAGCTTGCTGGCGGCTGGACTGGAGGAACCAGGAGTCCAGCTTACTTCTCGCGGGCTCCTGTGGAGCACTCCAGTCCAGGTCCAGCTCTCTAACTGCCCTCTCGAGGACCCTGACTAGCTCCTGCCGGAGGTCTAGAGGGCCCTCTGTGTCGAGGCACTCCGACGCCGCCCAGTCCCTGTCTGATGCAGCGAGGGATACTGAGTCCACGTCTCTGTCATCCTCGACCGGGAGGAAGTCCGCGAAGAGAACTGGTGATTTGGGGGGACGGCAGAGGACGGCATGCTGCGTCGTCACCGTCACCCCGCGAGTGTGTGGGGGGGGACCGCCAGCGGCTCGACGGCGGCAGCGGACCCCTTCCCCGCGATACTGCGCGCTATGTCCCTCCTGGATCTCAGCGCGCGCCCCGGCAGATCCCCGCAGGAGGACTCCAGCAGGGCATCCTCGGCGTGGGCCAGACCCAGACAGACGACGCAGCACGCGTGAGTATCCGGCGGGTCAATGGGACCCGCGCAACTTACCTTACATTTAGTTCCTGTTGATTCCATAACTGTTCATAAGTCCGTGTGAAGGAAATAATCTGACGCAAGTGCCGCGCTTATGCTATTTATACTGTCTGACAGCCAGAGCGCATCGCGCGACAATTGGCCAGTTGTCAACTGGCGTTATCCTATAAGGTTTCAGAAATTTACGTGAAGGGGAGGTTCCCAAATGCATCTTTTCCATGCACCGTCTCGTTCCCGCCCTCGAAAGGGAACAGCTAGAGAAGCTGCTCCTGTGTGCAATCCTGGAAGAAAGAAGAGAAATAGATCATTAGAACAGTTATGACTAATCGTTCACAAGAGAAAATATTCGTGAGAGATAAACAGTAAGGTAAAAACAGTGAGTGAACGTCGTCAGTCGATGCGACTGAGTCAATATTAGTGTGAGTGCTACGGAGAGAGAAACAAACGAGACCAAAAGTGTTGCCTTTCTGGAAACTTCTTTATTGAAAAATTGAATTCTCTTGGTGAGTAGAAAGATTTTAATCCTCAATTACTGAGATTATTTTTCATAAGGGTTGGAAAGTTCAAATATCGAATGCTGTTGTCTTGAGTTGTATGTAAAATACATATAGAGTTAATCTTCTGTTAAAAACGTGAGTAATATTCAGTGAATGTGTTTAATATTCCAGACCTTGAGTAATGTACATGTTTTATTTGAAATGTTCGTCGTGTATGTGAGACATGAGTAAACTGTCACCCGTGACGTGCCTGTGAGACGAGTGGATGAGGAAAAAAAAAGCGCGCCATTTGAAAAAGTGTTTTTTTTGTGCATTTATCCAACTTAATGTGTTCATGTTGGATATAGATACAGTAATGGTTGTTATATGTTGATTTCTGTACAAGTTACCTGTTTAATGATGTGTTTTATGTACAGTAATGTCTAATTGTATTTCTGGCCTTGTCTTTTGCAAGGTTGGGCCTTTTTCATTTTCTTCCTGTTTCTTTTTTTATTTTTTCCTTGTTTTATCCCTGTCCATCTTTTGCTTTTTCCATCACTTCCTGAGTTGGATGATTCTCACCACTGACCATCGGACGATTTCGTCGATCTTTGAACTGTCCCTGCTGAGGTAAAAAAAAAAGAGTCCTTTAGCAGGAACTGGCGAGCCATGCCCATATAAGGACTGAGTCTTGAGGAGAAAGTGATTCACGGAGCGGTAGGATTTGATTCCTTTCTGGCAAACAGAGTTTCTAACCCTTTCTTACCGGAAGAAGGATCTCGCGTGTCAGTACTGAAGTGGACTGAGAATTGAGTGTCATTCAAATTTACCTTGGAACTGCTATTCTAATTCTTTAATTGTGAAATTATATGTGTATTTAATTCATTCTCTTATTTTTTTTTTAAACTTGATCTTACCATTTTATTTTTTATTTTTTTATTTTTGTGGGTTGTATATGAGAAGAATTTGAAATTGGAATATTAAATTGAAAACATTCTAAAACATAAGTCTTATTAGGAATTAATTATATTAATTAATAATTAGTAATAATAGTTAGTGAAATAGGGTTCGAAATTATTTTATTAGCTGAAACTAAATAGGTCAAAAATCTAATTTGTGGGTTTTTATTTTTGTTGTTTACTTTCGTTTCTCCCCCTTTTTTGTGATAAATTGTGATGTTGTAATATTTTTTTGTTTTGTTTTGTCAATACATCTTACCTGTTATTTAATCAGCAATCTGTTGTCATTGCCTTTTTCTTCCTTGTTGTTCAGTCAGTCTCTTGAGCGAATTTAGGCTTCTGATTGCTGGTCCAAATCGGGAAATAGTGCATCCTCGGTACGTTCATTCTTTAAATAGCGTTTGAGACCGAGGGTTGCATTCACGACGTGATGCGGGTTACACAAGGCATCCAGGAGTGGAGTGTGAGTGCATGGTGCAACATTTACCTGGCTCCACGATTGGGTAGAGAGCGTGTGAGAAGGCATAGTATTCTCGGACGGGGCCCTGATGCCCACTGGTGATTGGAGAGGGGAATGAGAGTGGCATGGCATCACGTCACACATTGTCATCCTGGCCCTCTTGGAACCCAGAGATAGAGGAAAATGCTCTTTTCTTGAGAATTTGGGTACCACTGGCTGTAGGGAACGTAACAAAGAGAGACTTGAAAGATATATTCTCCACCAAGGGGAGGGAGCGGTGCTGCCACCATCTCCTGAAGAGTCTTAGTGACACCACTTGGCGGGCCTAGCAGGGCCTGGGATGGGCTGTGCTGCTTGCCCATGGCCAGCTCCACACTGCGGCCAATCTACCGCACAGTGGTGCTCTCCACTCGAGCCTAACGGTCTTGTTAGCCCATGAAAGCATAGCCGTCAGCTCTGGAACAGACCTAAAAAAATAGTCTTAGAACAATAGACTTGAACAACGAAGTGGGCCTCTGGAATATGGGCATATGGGTTCATGATCTTCACAGGGGAGGGATTAGTAGAGTCACGGTCTCCACAGACACTTCAGGGCAGTGCTGTGCTCGTGTCCAGGTCCTTCATCTGATCTGGATACGCCCCGGATCCAGCTGACCATGGTAACCTCGGAATAAACAGACTAATGTCGAGTACATCAGATGTTATGGGAATGTTCCCGTTCCGGCTGACCTAAATTACATAGCCTAACAATCATTTTACATGATTTGGATTAAAATGTATGTATAATGTGTTATGTGTATGCCAGTTTGAAGAGATGTTTTTTTAGGATTAGGAATTAGGAAGACTGTTCCAGAGTTTAGGAGCTAAATAGGAAAAAGATTGACTGCCAGCAGTTATAAGCTGGTCAGTATTTTGGGATCGCAATAGGCGTGAAGGACTATAATGTGTTAAGAGATCGCTCAAGTACTGTGGAGCTAAACCATTTAATGATTTGTAAGTAATTAGCAAGATTTTAAAATGTATTCGGTGATTAATAGGAAGCCAGTGCAGGTTTGACAGAACTGGGCTAATATGCTCATACTTCCTGGTTCTAGTAAGAACTCGAGCTGCTGCTTTTGGACCAGCTGCAATTTGTTTATTAGTCAAAGTCAAAGTCAGCTTTATTGTCAATTCTGCAATATATACAGCACATACATAAAGATAATTGAAATTCTGTAACTCTCAGACCCAAGGTGCAACCAGGTTACATTAACAGTAACAACAGCAACAAAATATATATATATATATATCAACAACACCAAAAATATATATATATATATAAATAAATAAATAATAATAGATAAAATAAAATAAAATAGATTAAGGAAATAAAGAGAAAGTCGCGATGGTAAAGACAGTGCAAACAATAGTGGGGGGGGGGGGTCAGGTGCATGGGGCAAAAGAGAGGAAAAGGGGCAGAGACGGGAGGGAGTTCAATGCCCTGACAGCTTGGGGAATGAAGCTGTTCTTCAGTCGGCTGGTCCTTGCCTGGAGACTGCGTAGTCTCCTCCCTGATGGCAGCAGACTGAAGAGGCTCTGGGATGGGTGGGAGGGGTCTCTCGCAATGATGAGGGCTTTGCGGGAGAGGCGGGAGTTATAAATATCCTGGAGGGGTGGGAGAGAGACACCAACGATCTTCTCAGCTGCTCTCACTATGCGCTGAAGTGCTTTTCGGCAGGATGCGTTGCATGCGCCATACCACACAGTGATGCAGCTGGTCAGAATGCTCTCGATGGTGCCTCTGTAGAAGGTGTGCATGATGGGGGCTGGGACTCCGGCTCTTCTCAGCCTGCGGAGAAAGTAGAGTCGCTGCTGTGCTTTCTTGGTCAGTGCTGTGGTGTTGATGGTCCAGGAGAGGTCTTCTGTGATATGCACACCCAGAAATTTGGTGCTCCTCACTCTTTCTACGGTCGCACCGTTGATGGTCAGAGGAGGGTGCTGGGTGTGCATTCTCCTGAAGTCAACAACAATCTCCTTCGTCTTCTCCACGTTCAGAGAGAGATTGTTGTCGCCGCACCACCTGACCAGGTGGCTCACCTCACTCCTGAAGTTTGTCTCATCGCCGTTGGTGATGAGACCAACTACAGTCGTGTCATCCGCAAACTTGATGAAGAGATTGCTGTTGTGTATGGGTGTGCAGTCATGGGTCAGCAGAGTGAAGAGGAGGGGGCTCAACACACAACCCTGAGGGGCTCCAGTGTTCATAATGATGGAGCTGGATGTGTTACTGCCGACCCGTACTGCCTGAGGTCTTCCCGTCAGGAAGTCCAGCAGCCAGTTGCACAGCGAAGTGCTGAGTCCCAGCTGAGACAGTTTTTGGGTGAGCTGTTGAGGGATAATTGTATTGAAAGCTGAACTAAAATCAATGAACAGCATTCTGACATAAGTGTCTATTTTGTCCAGATGTGTGAGTGCTGAATGGACAGCAGTGGCAATGGCGTCATCGGTCGAGCGTTTTGACCGGTATGCAAATTGGTGGGGGTCCAGGGAGGGGGGGAGGACAGATTTAATGTGGTGCATGACTAGCCGCTCAAAGCACTTCATAAGGATGGGGGTAAGTGCGACTGGGCGGTAGTCATTGAAGCAGGATGGAGATGATTTTTTTAGGGACAGGAATGATGGTGGTTGCTTTGAAGCATGTGGGGACAACAGCTTGACTCAGTGAGATGTTGAAGATGTCTGTGAAGACATCAGCGAGTTCCTCTGCACAGTCTCTCAATACACGACCAGGAATGTTGTCAGGACCCGGAGCTTTGCGTGCGTTGACCCTGCTGAGGGATCTTCTCACGCTGTCCCTGGGCAGGGGGTTTGTAGTCCGTGAGGGTCTGAATCCCCTGCCACAGGCTCCTTGTGTCTCTGCTGTCGCTGAAACAGTGGGTTATCCTCCTGGAGTACTGTCTCTTAGCCTTCCTGATGCCGCGTGACAGGTTGGCCCTTGCTGTCCTCAGGCCCACCTCATCTCCAGCTCTGAAGGCAGCGTTACGCGTCTTCAGAAGACTGTAGACATTCCCTGTCAGCCACGGTTTTTGGTTGGGCCAGATGGTGATGGTCTTTGTGACTGTTACATCCTCAATGCAGTTGTTGATGTAAGAAGTAACAGTCTCAGAGTACTCCTGGAGGTCTACGGTGTTATGGTAGGTTGCAGCCTGTTTGAACATGTCCCAGTCCGTGGTGTCGAAGCAGTCTTGAAGAGCCACTGATGACCCTTCAGGCCAGACTTGAATCTGCTTCTGGACTGGTTTGGTGACTTTCACGAGTGGTCTGTATGCTGGCAATAACAATACAGTGATGTGATCTGAAGCACCAAGGTGGGGGAGGGGAAGGGCTTTGTAAGCTCCTCTCTGAGTAGTGTACACTAAGTCCAGAGTATTATTTCCACGTGTCGGGAAGTCAATATGCTGATGAATTTTTGGAAACACACTCTTAAAGTCAGCATGATTGAAATCCCCAGCCAAGATGAGAAAAGCATCTGGGTGGGCTGTCTGCTGATCACTGATGTGTTTATAAAGATTATTAAGTGCCTCACTCCTGTTGTTGTTGTTGGAGCTGGGGGGGATATATACAGCAACAAGTATAATAGCTGTATATTCCCGCGGTAGATAAAAAGGCCGACACTTAATAATCATTAACTCCACCAGGGGTGAGCAGTGTTTGCAGACTACAACAGCATCGCGGCACCACGCATCATTGGTGTAAACACAGAGTCCGCCGCCGCGGGTCTTACCTCCCTCGACGAGCACTCTGTCCGCGCGATGGCATGTGAGCCGATCGAGCTGAATGGCGGAGTCCGGAACGCTATTGTTGAGCCATGTTTCCGTAAACACACAAACACAACAGTCTCTTACAGTCTTCTGAGTAGAGCGTAGAAGTTGAAGATCGTCCAGTTTATTATCCAACGAGCGTACGTTAGCCAGGATGATGGTGGGGATAGTAGGCTTGTGTGGGTTAGCCGTTAATCTAACCCGGATACCTCCGTGCTTCCCCCTCTTCTGTTTCCTCTCGCACCGTTTGTGGCGCGTCCACTGTGGGGGAGGTGCAGTAGTGGGGGACGGTGATGGAATAGGCCTCCGGAGAAGACCATGGTCCCGCAGTTCTTGTACGAGCGCCGAGCTTGGATTGGAAACTGAAGTCTTTCCAACCTCGAGCAGAAACTCACGTCTGTAGCTGTGTTTGCGACAAGGACGTACAAAAACACTGTGATTTACACGACAAAAAACATGAAAACACCGAACTGTCGGGAGAGAGAGAAGCCGCTGCGTGTGCACGCGCCGCCATTTTTCGCCATGCGTGCAGGACAACCACCTAGTAGAGCATTACAATAATCTAGCCTTGAACTCATGAACGCATGAACTAACTTTTTTGCATTTGTCTCAGAGACCATATGTCGCAGTTTAGATATATTTTTAAGATGGAAGAATGCCGTTTTACAGATGCTAGAGACGTGTCTTTCAAATTAAAGATTGTTATTGTTAGGATGACCGGCAGATGGAAATCAAAATTGACATTGGGAAAACTGTTGTTTTCAGCTTGAAGAACAGTTGTTGAAAGTTGTCTACTTGGTTTGAATCTGAGTGTTTTCCTAAGTCACTGAAAACGACTCTTCCAAACATGCACTCGACTAAACCCCTTGTGCGCATATGAGCCTGGTTGTAGCGCAGTTGTTCAGCTGTTGTTGGGTGCAAGTATGGCGTAAACAAAAAATCCTTCCGAGTATACCCACTGTCACCAAGCAAAATTCCATTATGCTCTCTTCTTTCAAATTGAGTATACAGAGATGAGTCTTAGACTTTTTTAAACCATGACAGAGAAATCACATTTCTGTTAATCTGATTTAAATGGCCATTTTAATCTAGGGCTAGGCTTAATCTTGGTCCGGGAAACCACCCCATCATCTGCTTATCAATATACAAGATAGTAGACTTTATGCAATTAAAACCTATTAATGGCTAACTGTTTTTAACTAGGTGTTCCCTTGTCAGAAAAACGAACACTTTAGTATACTAAGTGTGCTTATTACACAAATAATATACTTTAAAGGAACACACTTAAGAGGGAATTAAATGTAATTTTTCGATTTAATTGAATGCATATCATATCTGATTAAAATCAACTGTATCACAGATGAAATTAAATGCAATTAGTTGAACTTTTGAGAGATTTGTTTAAACCACCAAAGTGGGAGTTAAATACATCTTTATGTGTACTTTCATAACTGCTTCTAGCATCTTTAAAATATAGTAGAAGTGCATTGCTCAATGCACTGACAAGAAATTAATGTGAACTAAAAATATTCTTTAACATCAGATAACAACACTGTCACAGTGTGGCCACTGAAAGTAAGCGCACAACAAAGGAGAATTCAACGGAAGAGGTTTTGATCATAAACTCACAAATCTATGAACTAACCAGAACAGACAGAGATTAAGGGAGAACTCTGTGTATAAATACATGCCCAAAAAATAGAACTAATGAGTTAAATAAGGTGATTAGCAGGATAAATTGAATGAAACGTGGGAACAATTTTATGAAAACAAATTCACACTGTGACAAAAACACTTAAGTTGATATTCAAATAAATATCTTTAATAGCTTTATATCTTTGATAGCTTTAATATCTTAGGCAATTCATCAAAATAAGTGTATTTCTTAAAATAAGTGTACTTAATATAATTATTTAAAAAGTGTTGAAGTAAAACTTAATTGGTCGTTATTACAAAGTGCATTTTTAAAAAGTGCACTTAAGTATGTTAAGGAATATTGTGATTAAAGTTTACTCTCTTAACTGGCCTTTAATTTTATTTATATTATCTGCAAGTACACGTTTTTAAAAAGTATAATAAAATTAAGCAAACTTCCTTTTCACAAAGGTTGAAACCACTGCTCAAGAAAACATTTGTGTAAAGAGACTGTTAAAGATCTTTAGAGACCTAAAGCCTAATCATTAGTCATCGGAATAATATTTTTTTTTTACATGTCTTCAGCAGTAAATATCAGAAACAAATGGCTATTAATGTACTAGTGTGAAAGGAAAAATCTAATGAACGGGTTTAAAATGTCTGTTTCAATTAATCCTAAACCACAGATACCCTCCAATGATTTGAACACAGCCTCTAGCTGTGTTATAAAGGTTCACCACAGTTCTCAGTCTTCAAACCAGTTAATTGAAAAGAAAAGAAAAGAAAAAAAAGTTGTTGAATGCTATAATCGGGTTTATAGCATGTGTGGCCTGTATCACTTCCATCTGTGGTCTCCGTGGGTGGCAGACTGCACAGGAGTACTGAAGGCGCTCCACAGCCACACAAACAGACACAGGGGGAGTTTTAGATCCCTGTAGCCCTGAGAGAGTAAACAACATTACAGCCATCAGGACCTGGCAGGGTGCCGGAGAGCCCACAATTCTGATGTGGATGAACCATTTGTAACTGTCATTCATTATGCCAGCTTTATTCACTATGGTTATTTGACTTGTGAATTTGACAAGTAAAAATACTGGTGGATTTTGAGAGTAGCCTTTCAAAACTGGACATTTATGCACATTATTTGTTGATTTCTTCCTAAAATTAAAGAAACTTTTACAAACCTTTTCCTTAAGGCCCAAACAATGTTGCAGCAGATGTCTGGTATATTACCTTTTGGTGACCCATTTGCAAATTATTTCTTAAATCAATGGATTTCTAAGATCTGTATAGAAGAATAAGATCCTTGAGATTTCTCTGCAAACTTAATCCTATGGAGTTTTGTTACCTTCCTCTTTGACCTCCTAATCCACACCTAAGAACATACTGACAGACACAAAAGATCTATCTACCTATCTATCTTTCTATCTATCTATCCATCCATCCATCCATCCATTCATCATTTGAATAACTCTTTTTACAGTACACATTGTTTCAAAGCAGCTTTACAGAAACGTATACTGTTATGTTATGGTTAACTTTATGGTTAACTGTAACTGTTATGGTTATAATGTCTTAGTGCTTTACCAGAGAGCAAAGGCTGGTCGATAAGATATGTGTTGGGGAAAGTTATTTTTGCACAACAATACTTTTTGTACACTCTACTGTTCGACAGACCAGCAATAAGGGTGTGACTTATTAGTCACACATATTAGTTACATTTTAGTCATATGTAAATTTTTACTGTTGAATTTTATATATGCCATACAGATGTGCAGTCTCATGCATTTTCAATCATTGTAATAAAAAACATAGCCATAGTTTACATCTGAAAATACTAACAGAACACTATTAAAATGACTGTCTTTTTGACTATCTTGTTTGAGAACAGTGACACATGGGCTTGTCATTCTGATATGTTCATTGACAAATACTTTGGAGAGAAGGACTGAGGATTTTGAGAAAGTTACAGGCTTTTGCAGGTAATCCGTTGTGTGATGCTGTTTGTACAAATTATTTAGAGAAATGTACTTACTGGTTTGCAGATCTTAAGGATGATTTAAGAAATATATCAAAGCGACTGAGAAAAACGGTTCTATTTTTGTAAAGGCCCTTTCCCATCATAAGTGTGAATGCAAAAGGAAATTCTAGAAATTCCATTCTAGATTGCAGAAGAATAGGAGGGAGGAGAAGAAAGTTTAAGACTTTTACTTCTGCAATATAAAACAAACAAAGGAAACATAAATGTGATATCTAAAAAAATATCTGTTCTAAAGTCAATTTTGCTTATTAGTGCGGTTGAATTGGATTATCAAAGGACAGCAGCAAAGACACTGGTTAAGTGAGATTAAATATATAAAGTATATCTGTGTAACGAAACATATTTAAATATTGCAGGTTTGCTTAATATTCTGAGTTTGCATTTCACTGTTTTTATTCATTTTGATGAATAATGAATCAGTTTTTTGTGTGAGATGACATGAGTACTTCCTTAGGTACTTGAAAAAAAGTAATCTGATTAATATTGATAATTAATAATTAATACTATTATATCATGAATGCCAGCAAAAAGATTCCTCATTCTGCCATATGACGTTACAGTCCCACTCAAAAACAACTGAATGGATCTTCTAACTGAAAACATATTTCAGAGGGGGGAAAGCAGACAGCCGGGGGAGATGAGTTTCCATTTACTGGAAACTGGAAATGGAAAAACGATTAATCCAAAACATGAGCCCTGATTGATCTCTAACTAAACTTTGGCTGATGGTTGTCCAGATAAATGGATGGTATTTGCTTGGTAGTGCCAAAAAGTTCTCCATAGAGTGTCAATGCTTAGTATCAGTTAGTCTAGATGTGAAGATTCATAACCTTAATGAACATTCAAAGAAACAAGCAAGAGTTTTTTCAAACTCATCTTTGTATTTTTTTATATAGAATTTGCAAGTACACATGATAATGAACAGCGAACATTGACTTATCGTTAAATGGGTGTTTTAGAACATGATTTCCCTTTTTAGGTCAGTCTGTCTTGGAGGACTCTGGGTAGTGTACCACCTGAATGGATGATCAGATCAAAGCGTCAGCAAATGTGCAATAAAAATACAATAAATACTGTACAACACATGCCAACACAGAAACACTGTTCTTGCCATTAATGTAGCAATGACCATAGGAAGCAATCTCTTCAAAAGCAACACCAGAAACATAGACAACATCACACAAATATACATGTCAATAAATGTTAAATAAAGTGCCAGTCGTAGCATGTGCATATTCAGTCTGCATACTCTTCAGAATAATATCTCAAAAAAGAGGTCTGGAGCAAGTATTAAGTAGTTCCCCTGCAACAGTTTCCAAAAACAACAGCAAAACACTGTGTAAGAATTATAGTATTGTCTTTACATTTGCTGGCTCATTCCCTTTCTGAAATTCTGACACTATTAAAGAACTAAATCAGCATTGATTGTTATGGAAAGATTCCCCTGAGTTGGCAGTGATTGTGTCCATTCACTCTCGAACATCCCCATGCATCTAAAGTCTAGGCTAACAGAGTCTAAAGCAGAGGTTCTTAAAGTGACAAAAAAGAAAAGTTTGTCATTTACTCATTTACTCACCCTCAGGTTGTTCCAAACCTGTATGAGATTGTTTACATTTACATTTTTGGCAGACACTTTCATTCAAAGCGACTTATAATGCATTCAAGATACACAGTGACATTCTAATCAGTTCTTGCTTTCCCTGGGAATCAAACCCATGACCTTGTCATTGCAAGTGCCACACGCTACTGTTTGAGTGACAGGAAAGCAGTTTATTTCTTCTGCTGAGCACAAAATAACCAAATAGAAACAGTTGAATCTAGTCGCTGACTTCCATAGTAGGAAATAAAATATTACAGAAGTCAATGGCACCCATCAACTGTTACCAACATTCTTCAAAATATCGTCTTTTGTGTTCATCATTAATAAGAAGAAGTTTGGAACAACTTGAGGGTGAATAAATGATGACAACATTTTAATAAAAGGAATTGTTGGGTGAACTAACCCTTTAACTCATTTTGCTTTAGGATTTTACATTGGATGGAACTTATCTTAAAGTAAATACAGTGGGGTCCAAAAGTCTGAGAGCACACTGAATATATGGGATTCAAAATTAAATGTTAATGTTAAAAGTATTTTTGAGATTTTATACATGAATTAAGGGTTAGGGTTAAATATGATTCTATACTATTTCTAGGGTAATCAAATAACCTAATTACATTGACCACATGAGCAACCCTTTTGTACGAAGGGTCAGACTGAAGCACATAAGATGCTCTTTGGAAAATTCTCAAATCATGTTGGATAACATGATCCACGAGTTTTGCACAAATGTGGAACTTGAGTTCTGTCATTCAAACAAAAGAGACCAAAATACTAATAATTAGTACCAAAATACTAATAATTTCTGAATGTCTTCTTGATTTGTCAGTAGCACTTTATGTTCCCCATGTACACACCAGGTACTTATTATAGTAGCAATAACTAAGTACTAACCCTGAACCTGCCACTAAACCTACCCTTAACCGATGTAGTTACCTTGTATTACCCAGTAATTTCTTAAGTACACAGTAAGTGCACATACTATAAAAGAAATTGCAACCGATTTTTCAATTAACATTTTTATTCAAATGGTTATTAAGTTAATAATAATAATAATCTACCCCCCCCCCCCCCCCAAAAAAAAAAACTGAAACTTAGACTCTTTTACCCCACTGTATGTGATTGCAGCAACAACAACAACTAAACATTCCTTTCATTTTCCACAATATTCCAAACATGCGAAAAGCTAGAGGCTTTGCGAACACACCTATGGCAATGTGTCCCACAACACAAGACTGTACACACAAGACTCTATACTGCACACTTATGCGGCTGGCTGTTTGTTTGTTTTTTAATGGGGTTAAGCACCACAGCAGGACGGTGAGTCAGAGGAAGGATAGTCATTTGGTGATTTAATATTCTCTGGCCTCCTCCAATTCATTCATGAAAATATCCTGTTGGGGGTTCTCCGTGCAATGCAGGCCATTATTGGGGGGGCGGACAGCATGAAACCTGCTCCAGTCTCCTTTGCACAGTATCCAAGGCATTACATCTACCTTGAAATGCAGCTCTGGAGAGAACTCTGTGCTTATTAAGTTGGGGGTACCTGCCCCCTTGCCCCTTGTAATTAGATGCTTGTTGTCATCATAGCAACAATGCTGGGCAGCCAGGGTGTTGCCATCTTTTGACAGTCCAGAACGCAAGCAGGACCGTGCCGAGGGCTTGTAGATATCCAGACGTTCTTTTGGGCCGCTAGCATCCCTCCATTGGAAGGTTCGGTCATGCTCTGTATCCAGCAGACTGACTATATTGTTGGAGGCTTCTGAAGGATACGTGCATGGGCAGCTGGGTAATTCAGTCAATATCTGCTGCAGGTAACGCTGAAGAAACTCACTCTTGCAATTTAACCACTTCTCACAGTTGTCAACATCTGCAAAACAACCAAACTCAAAAAAATTACACATTAGTCAAATCAATGGATTGGCCTAATGCTAATGTGATAGTTTTATGTATTAGTTCAGGGATGGGCAACATCGGGGCAGTATCCTGCAGAGTTTAGCTCCAACCCCAACCAAACATAGCTGAACAAGACAATCAAGGTCTTCAGAGCTTCTAGAAAGCTGCAGGCAAGTGAGTTTTTAATCAGGGTTGGATGGAAACTCTGCAAGACAGTGGTCCAGCAGGACTGAAGTTGGCCATCAGTGTATTAGATGATAAAGATGAACATATTCTATTGTAAGTAACTGTGTGCATATTGACAATAATTAGCAAAAAGAACTGTAAACTTACTTTGAATTTACAGTTAATTTAATATGTCTAATTACATTTAATACAGTTTACATATTTATCTACTTTTACATGGCAACTGCTTAATCCAGATTTGTTCTCC
Source organism: Rhodeus uyekii (assembly GCA_037043235.1). Classification (NCBI taxonomy): domain Eukaryota; kingdom Metazoa; phylum Chordata; class Actinopteri; order Cypriniformes; family Acheilognathidae; genus Rhodeus; species Rhodeus uyekii. The sequence goes on along the minus strand of JAWRVZ010000021.1, from coordinate 1,531,332 downwards.
TTCTAAAGAAAAATATTAAAAGCACACACAACAATCCAACAAAAGTGGATGAGATAATAAAAATATTGTAAAAACAGTTAATAGGTTAAAAGTAAGCTACCAAACTATATTATCTAACTATGACTACGGGAACACAGGAGGGACACACAGGAGGAGCATGACATGACTGTTACAGTAGCTCCCCCTCCAGGAAGGTGCGACCTCGCGCCTAAACTGACCATCAGCGGAGGGAGGGAGGTGGACCATGGGGAGGACAGGACAAGGAACAAAAAACAAGAGTCCAAATTAATAGAGTCCAGGGAGGTGCAGGCGGGAAAAGGGGCCAGGCAGAGGGAGGTGTCCAGGGGGGTTCAGGTGGGACAAGGGGCCAGGACGAAGAGACAGTCCAGGGAGGATCAGGTGGAACAAGGGGCCATGCAACTACAACAGTCCAGGGTGGAGCCGATGGACCGAGGGAATTGAGTGATGCCGCTGGCTTCGGAGGCAGAGAAGGAACTGGAATGACGAGCCTCCGAAGGACCAGCGGCAGGACCGAGGACTGACTCGGAGGCAGAGGGACGGAGGACGCAGGAGGAACTGGGGAGAGCCAGCCGGAGCCGCAGGTGGAGGCCAGGCGACAATCGACCAAGGTGAGGACGGAGGGACAAGGGAGCCCGCCGGAGAGGCAAGGCAGAGGGATGTTGGTGGGACTGAGGGAGTGAGGAGTGTAAAGGTGACGCCGATGCGTCGATGGACCGAGGTGGAATGAGGGACCCTGAGGTCGGAGGTGGAACCTCAGTGCCCCGCGATGCCGGTGTGCCGCCGCCGCATGGCCGCTCCCAGGTGTTGAGGTGAGCCAAAGTGGGGACGCGGAACACAGGCGGAGACGGGGCAGGGTGCAGACTGGGTAGAGGTGGTAGGAGAGGGAGGCAGGGTGGGAAATCCTGCGGTTCCGGTCGGGGGGGACACAGTTCAGACTCGGGAGCGAAGCTCGGGAGTGCTGGTGTGGCCGCGAAGCTCGGGAGAAGAGAAGTGGCTGCCGGCTTCCGCTGTCTGGATCGGGGGTAGACACTGTCCCGGAGAGATGGTGAGTCGCCCCGACCCAGAACGGCGCCTTAATGGTGTCGTCCGGCAACGGAGCACGGTAGGCGACCAAAGAGAATTCCAAGGCAAACTGGCTGAAGTGCCAGTCTCGATTTTGGGCGATACGCAATAGTTCTCCCTCAAATTCCATGTTGAAAAAGTCTTAAAGGCGACTTTTGCCTGGTCTATCGCTCTGTTACCACTGAAGCTGATGTACAATGCGGAGAAACACGGAGATGACTCAGAGCACAAACTGAAAACACTTTAATCATGAAACAAAAGGCACACGAGGGTGCAAAACTCGGGAACAGAACATCCACACACTAACAACACGAAACGTCAACGATAGACAAAGACAATGGGAAACATGACGGTATAAATAGGAAGGGATAACAAGACACAGCTGGCATTGGTAACACGGGTGACTACGGGAACACAGGAGGGACACACAAGAGGAGCATGACATGACTGTTACAATGCCATTTGATACTCAGAGTCTGAATGTTTCTAGTTTCTTTGTTGTAAAACGTATATATTTTATTTTTACAATTTGAAATTAAAAGGTTTTCATATATATATTGCATGAAAAGTGTATTTTGTGCAATATTAATTAAAAATAAATGTCCTTACATTGTTATTCACGATTAATTTAACTGAATTTACTTGTCTATTAGTTTTGACAATAAACTTAAAGCATTTACCAGTGCCAAAGGGTTCTGTACCGTTCTCCATCACAAATGGAAAGACATGAGCCACACTGTTCCAATCATCTTTAAAAAAAAAAGAAAAATCAGCATTAACATAAAATAACAAAAATATGGGTTTGAATGAAAAAAATAACATCTTTGAGTAATAATGTAACCTGGGCATGGAACAAAGTCACAGCTTCGGGACTCAGTGGATATGCAGAAATCTCCACATGAACGTAAGCGGGTCTGGTTTCCATGGCCACAAGTGACACTGCAGGGACTCCATGCGCTCCACTCTTCCTCTGTTTCTTCTAAGAGGAAAAGACTAATGAGTTCAAACATTTATTTGTAGTTTTGGCTAAGACAACCATACCTATATAGTTTCTGAATGAAACCCCAAACCTTACGTAGCACTTATCAGAAGCGGTCCTCTGAGAACCATTAACACTTGGCATTAACATACGTCTCCGATGTATTACCTGTGACCATGTTTTTGTGGTCTGGATTTCATTTCTGTCTACCTCCATATGGGGTTTCAGTGATCCAATCCAACAAAAAACTGATGTTAATGCAAGGTGTCAAAGAGACCACTTAGCAGCTTAGAAGTGGCCTAACAATCACTCCAGCAAACGCCTTAACAATAATCTCAGCTAATGCCTAGCAATACACTAATTCAATTCCATTCAATTCAATTCACAATCATTTGTTTAGTGCGGTTTACAGTACATATTGTTTCAAAGATTTTGAGTCTACATTACGATTTAGTGTAATTCATTATCAGAAGTGACTGTGACCAAGTAATGTCCAAATATCAGACATATACAGTTACAAGCTCAAAAACACCTTAGCACCAACCACCAACAACACTCATACCAAATATACTTAAAACAGCATCCCAAAAAGGAAAACAGGACTCAAATGGTTGATTAGCCTTTATCTCTAAGGAAATCTCAAAGCTCTCTTTACCAAAAGCAGACTGCAGAAAATGAATTAAAACAATGTCTTCTTCCTTTTTCTGTAATAAAGAATATAGATTAGAGACTAGCCTTTTTAAATATTTAACTTGAATTTGGGTGGGGTGCCAATGACATTGCACACACAGTGATGGCACCCTGATTACAGACAGACTAGGCAATGATGAAAAGGAGGCGTAGGCTCAGTAACTATTCTAGCTGGCTTTGTAGAAGTGCCAAATTGCGAAACCCACAACAGCCACAGGGCTAGTCTTATATCAGAGGTTAATCAAAGTAGAAATTGCCACTAAATCCAGAGAAACCTCCAAAGGCCCATTCACAAGGCTGATAACTTTAAAGAGATATAGTTCTAATAATCTTTCTCAATAGTAAAGAATAGCAGAATTCACACCACAGCTATAACGGCACAGAGAAACAATATCATTGGAATTACTTTCAGAATGATTTCATCCAGCTGATGAACAATAAAAACAGCCAATCAGAATCTATCCTGCTGTAAAGTGTTTGAGCATTAAAAGTGACAGACAAGCACGTGCTTAGAATAAACCGAACAATATCATCCGCTGGTGTGGAAGCTAATATAGTTACTCTTTAGAGTCATTGTTCTTGGTGTGAATTGGCCTTAACAGCTAGCCTTCTCCTGTTATATTAGACTTGACAGACCACTAGATCATTTGGTGTCATTTCTGCCCTATCACACTGACCTTAATGTTTAATCTGGTCTAAATTGAAATCATTCTTAATCTCAATTAAAATGTCTTTCCTTGACCCCTCCAATTAAATCCCCATCCCATTTCATCCTTGTCTCCAATGAAACAAGACTGCACAGCTATGGCACAAAGTATGCAATTCCCACCATGAAACAGACATGTCCTAGAGAGAAAAACAAAAAAGCAACAGAGGCGTAATGTTATGCATGGCCTTGAAAAGCCTAGGATTCTTGAACAGACTTAAAAGACCCAGCCGCTCTGGGATGGAAGGGGGTGGAGGGATGCAGGGTCTGGGGCCCAACCGGCGGGACATAAAAAGTAAACGGATGACCCCTCTCACTCTGTGTTCCCGATCTGCGCTCTAATTGAATACAAGCATGGGCTTATTTGTCCAAGCGAACGTACTCACGCTGCCATTAGTGAGCGGATCGGGCTCGTCTTCAAACAGTGGCCTTCTCCGCAAAGTGGGACCAGTGTCTACTTCAAAGGTCTGATATTCACGAATACCCCGCCGCTGGCTGACAGTTTAATCTGAATCAATGCTGCGAAATAGCCCTTACCCGTTTGCTCTGCCCTCCCTCCAAAATCTCTACATCTCTTGTTCACTCTAACTGCTCTCCAAATCCCTTTATCTGACTGGCAATTCAGCTTTCTTACATTCTCCCATTCCTCTAGCCTGACACCATCTTTATCTGCTTAAAGTTCTGATTGTGAAAATTCTGATCTTGCTTAAAACAGATGCTTTTTTCCAGCACTCTGTAAAGTCTCTTCCAGCACATCCCAAAGACTTTCAGTGAATTTCAGGTCTGGACTCAGAGGTGCCAAGTCATATGTGAAAACTATTCTTAATGCTTCCCCAATCATTCTTTCACAGTTTGAGCCTGATGAATCTTGACATTTTCATCCTGCAATCTGGCCATGATGTGTCTTCCTACATGATTGTTTAAGAAATTAAAAACTACACATCTGTTGCCAAACATTTAACATGCATAAAGGGGTACTTAAAGTGGTCCTGTTATGCACTTTTTAAACATTAATTAGTGTATAATGTTGCTGTTTGAGCTTAACAAACATCTACAAGGTCATGAAGCTCCAAGTGTACTCCAAAGGGGGATATTTTATTGAACAGAATCCACTTTTTTTCCAAGAACTACAATGAACGACTCGTTGCATACAATGCATTTTTCTGGATTTTATAAAGTCACAGTGTTATAAAATAATCTCCACCTACGGAATATGCTAAAAAAGGAGACGAGGCCTGGCTGAGGTGCATTAGTGAAGAAAAGTGTTGATAAGTGTTGTCATTATGTCAAAGAAACACTGTTTTTTCCACTTTATTTTTGCTTGTTTCCTTGACCTTTCTAATGCTGATTCATTTTAAAAACTGTTCCAGAACATTATAACCTTAATGTTTATCTGTGTGCTGCACATTTTATGGAGAACAGCTTCCAGGACCTAAGAGAGTACGATGCAGGCTACTCACAAAAGCTTCCCCTCAAATGGAGCAGTTCCAACTTTGTCGGAACAAACTGTTGTTTCTGGATCAAACTTGAAAGTATGTCTTATTATTTTTAGTTGCCGGTTATATTAACAGTTCCAATTATACGTTTTAGGTTGTTGCTACGATGTAAACAAATGCTCTGCTAGCCAACATTAGTGCTGATAAAGTGTTTACTGTAGCTGTTCACCACCCATTAGGAATAGTACCCATAGTTTTGTGATTGATTACTCATTGTATTACCATAGTGTTTTCAGACGAATATCATGATTGCCTCTGTATAACTTGTATGAATAACTAAAATGTATTAAAAAAAACATATCACTTTGAAAAGTCTGTACATGAAATCCATTCTGGACAATCATCTTGTTTGTTAACATTCTGAATCAGGTTTGTTTTGCTTTTACACACCATCCTTAATGTTTATATCTGAGTACTACAGCTTGCAGTTACGGTAAGGGATGATGTACTGGCCTTGTTAGATTATTCTGGCACCTAACTATCCAGTTAGTTAAACAGTGCTTCAAAAAACTTCGCTGCAGACATCGGGTCGTTTATGAAGTCTTTATGAAGTCAACTGTTTAACTTACTGGATAGTACATTGAAAAAACAATGCGTCTAACAGACATAAAGGAAGACGATGTTTAAAGATGTTGCAAAGCTACCACATGTTTCTGAACTGCTGCAGTACTACCTGCTTCCTGAACAAAAAGGTGGACTAAACTGCTTTTCAAAATTAAAGTCCTAAAATGAGTAGACATACAAAATGATAAATTCCTTGAAAAATCTAAATCAATTCAGTCCTGAACAATCAAGAAATTGTGTTTCAAGCATGAAAGCACATTCTAGCACACCCCAAAAACAAAATCAATACTTAATTTAAGGGCATAATTTCCTTTTAAGCATTTACCTATTTAAAAACATACAGCAACTTTTTTTGGCTGGCTAGTGTATAAGACAGCGCTCACCATAATGACTTTGAGACCATGGGCTTTCCCAATTGCCATCTGTCTTGCCCAGACCACTAGGGAGAGGTTCCCCGCTGTCATACTCCAGTGGGTAGTCATCCTCTTCCTCCACTGCTTGGCCAGTATCATCGCCTGAATCTGAATCTGTGTAGCCCCAAAATAAAGGCCAAAAAAGCTTCTTTCCACCCAGCCATTCCACAGTAGAGGAGGGAGAAGATGTGGGCCAGTCATTGCTCCATTGTTTAACCAGGTCCATCTCCACTTCCATAGGGGGGTCATCCAAAACCTCGATGGTCACCTATAACCAAAGATGCAAAATATGCAAGGATTTAAATCATTACATCAAAATAGGTTTGAATGTTGGCTTTTATTTCATGCAACAATGACAAATCCTTATGCATGAATAATGTTATGCTTCTAGTCTGGAGAACAGTCAGTGGTGGTTAGTTTCAGAAGTGAGTCACTGATCGAGTCTCTTGATTTGAGCTCAGGCTCAATATCAAATCAAGCAGAATTACTCCCTCCTCATCTCAAGATGAGATTACTTATTACACTTAATTACATCCTATGAGGACTGATGACTCACTATGGAGGCTAATGAATCCACTCTGGATTAGAAAGGATTAGACATTAGCCTCAGGGACGAGAAACGTTATTAAATACGGTCTTCCATTTATGAGTTGCCCTGCTCAATCACCAAAAGTTTTGGAAGAGGATCTCACTAACATCACATCACAAAGCATTTGACAGAGATGACTACTAACTTGAGATCTGTGCTCTTGCGTGCTCTTACCTGAATGTTTGGGTTTTGGGAGCCAATGTCAGCATTTGCCAGGTCTGGAAAGTTTTTGAGGTCTAGAATAAAGGGTTTTGAATCTTCCTCAGGCTCAGGCTGTGGCAGGACACCTGTAGATCGATGCTGGAGCCACCTGTGTTGGTGGGGATGCGAGTCTGCCAAATTGCTCTGGACCTGGTTCTGCTGGTGCAGGAGAATATAGTCAAGCGTAAACATTATGGAAAGCTTGCTAGCCATATGGGATTTAAACTCTTGGCTGGATACTCAAGTTCGGTCTGAAGATGAGAAATGCATCAAGCACATTATTCTCTCACATTAACACACACACTGGATTCAACATGGCCGTACGTCTATCAAATGCAGAAACGAAAGCTGATACTCTCCCTACATTTTCCCATTGTACCCGCATGCATTTATCCGTAATTTGGATCACATTGGATCGAAAGATCTGAAAAAAACACATAGATTTACCCACCCATAGACCCTCCCCTTGAAGAAATCAGGACAGAAGTGGTTGAAAGTGGACAAAAGAGATGGATTAAAACAGCAGGTGTAAACGGCTATCGGTTTCCTCCACCAAAATGCATTTTAACATCAGGGCTTCAAAGATGTCTTTGGATGATGAAAAACAAACATAACATGCAACAATAAGAGTTAACTGCATCTGTATGGCAGCATTTTGGTACATTTGTAGTGACCTTCACTTAAAAAACACATTCTGTCATGATATTTCCTCAGAGAAGACATGCATATGGTGACAGAGCTGACAATGAGTCTGCACCATTAGAGGTATAGCTCTCGAGCAAAATAGGATCAAATGTTCCATAATAAAAAGCTTATAATGAGCCACCTTGTACCCAACATTGCAGATGCTCTTAGTCAGTTCTCTTTGAGGGACCTGTAACAATTTCTCAGATTACAGATTCCACTGAATAGAAAGCCTAACAGTTCTTTGCCTTACATTTTGATAACATATTGTAAAATCCAAAGGAAAGATTTCAAATCTGATTTTGGTAAGTTAAATAGTTGTATTACAAGAACCAGGTGTCCTTTAACTGACCATCTGTTAAGAAGTGCCATACAATGGTGAATCAGAAATGTCTTAAGTACTATCTGGAGACTCAGGAGTATCTTATCTTCAATGTAAGACTTATTATCAATGTTATCTAGTCTTTTCTTCCTGAAATTCTCAACAAGAGGGGTCAGGTGAAACAGTAGTCACTGTTACTCAATACAGATTCTTAACATGGACTAACAGGCTGAGAGTTAATTTCCTAAGTGTTCAGAATGGAAACCAAATCTCTCCTTACATCCTTAGTCTGTCTGAGGCCATCTCTTGTCTTTCTCTGTGTTGTTAATTTATTGTAAAACCGTTGGTGGAATGAGGTCTATGTTGCCTGTGTTGCCTTACTCACCATCACAAACATATGGCATGAATTCCAGAACCCGAAACAAAGCCTTATGCGCTAGAAAAAGACCATGCAATACACACACAGACTCTATTGAGGTCTCTGGTGAGACACATGGACATGATCAGCTCACACACTTTATGTTGGGGCATTTGGGAAAGCAGTCGGCAATGCAGCCTAGATTTATGTGACCTCCAATATCAAAGTCCCAGGACCACGCCATTTCCAAACCAGTGAAGAAAAACAATAAACTAAGACCCCCCATTCCCTTTCCCTTTGACGACCCCTGCCCCACATGTAAAAACAAAAGAGACATTTAGTAATACAAAACTGAGTTGCAGGACCTTTCTTGGAGAGGTTAGACATGGCCCCTGTGTGCACACACATGAGATCAAGGAGACCAGAATGCAGGAAATTCCACATTAACACAGCAGAGGGGCTAAAAAAACAATTTAGAAGCTGAACTATGACCTTGTGAGAGAGTGAAACTGTTTTTTTGACCAGTATTATGTAAGGCCTCACTATTGTACTGCTCTACTGTATGGGACCTCTCTCCATTCTGGCCCCTTTTGCATGGCGACATTAAAAAAAAAAAAACTTGCACTGCTCTTACACTCAGTTGTTGATGAATAAAAACTTAAATACAGTCACTAAATATTTGTATTAGTAAGGCAAGATGTAACTCTCACCTGTGGGGTAGTTATGAGTCAAGACAATTCTTCCAACCAAGATATTCAAGATATCTGCAACATTTACACAACGACTCATGGCAAATGAACAATTAATAATACAAAAGGATCTTTTAAAATGGTCAACCATTTTACTATGTTGTGTTAAACAATTGAGTACTGAAAACTAGATACATTTGTATATCAGCATAATAAACATATTTCAGGAGTAAATTCTAAAAATAAAATAAATAAAATGCCATTATCACTATTATTAGCAGTATTAACTGTTAACACTGTTACATTTTCTGAGGGCATAGTTGTATCCTTAGCAGGCAGTATATTAAATTGTATAAATTTATATGAAGATTAGTTAAGATGAATTATACAGTGAATTTTTATTCATTGTTAATGCTTAAAGTCGGCATTTAAAGAAAGTTGCCTTTGTCTTTTCTTCCATGTTTTGACATACGTCCTCAGGGAAACTATGGTGGGACTAGATTTTGTCCATTGGGAACTGATTGGATAGTTGGATCATGGATTATGCTATTGCTGGATGTAATGTAAGTGACAGAATGCCTTTGCAAGAGGGAGGGGAAGTTATTTTGATAAAAAATTAAGAGGGCATATGAATTTTGATAAATAATGATTTATAACATTTACAACAAATACCACAATATTGAATTGAATAATAAAAAACGAAATAGTTTGGTGACTACACTGTTTGTGTCTTCTATGATGTATGTGCATAAGAGTTTTCTTCTGTGTAACTCTCTTGAAATACACTTTTCACAATCACAGTTTTATGAAACTTTTTATAAACGAAAAGTTTGTAAATGGATGACGTCATGCAATGGTTAAATTCATAACTAGCATTTAATGTACATCACACACACACACACACACCCAAATATAAAATGTTCACACAGTCTGAAACTTAAAGTACAGCTTGTTTGGATAACATGCACAATAACAAAATGAATAAAAAAAATTCTGTTTCATTCCAAGCATGCTCTTTACTAACACTATTGTCTGTCCAAGGACACGTTTCATTCGTTGTCTAGATCATTTAAAAAGAGTAATTAATATTTTCCAACGGATTTTAACAGGATATTTTTAGCTTTAAGGCTGAAATTGGAGTCTTACACAAGGGTGAAACAATCAAATGTACACATGCATTTGAAAAGTAGTAAAAATAATCGCTGTGACATAAGCAGGTGTCCTAAAAGAGCTGTTTTGGATCCAGAGGGACACTCACCTCTGCGGAGACGCTGGGTCTCGCGCGATGTCTCACAGGGAAGCCGCTCGCGCGCTCCGTCCACACGGACAGAAGAAACGCACTGAAAACCACCCACAAACTTTTACGCGCTCTTAACATTGTGTACAGTTGTGTGTCTGTCCACTAAATACCGCAAAAAATATTCTCAATATTCTAAACGTGCGGTCGTTGCTTAGGAAGCGCTGTGCTTTTCCCTCCTGTCAAAGCTCTTCTTCAAGGCGCTGCTCGTCATCTTCATCCAAACTCGCACAGGTATGAGCATTTTATTTAGGCTATTCAGACAGAGAACTCTCACCTCTTTATTCCCTCACACACATACATTAATGTCGTCTGCCCATATGGACTGATGTCCCCTCAGTTTAAGTCTCACTCACGCGCCTCGTGCTCTTCCGTCCGCACCAGTGCATCCTCATTCAACTATTAATAAACTTTGTCTTCTCTTTTCTAGAAGATGTCAGAGGACAGAGTCGTTGGTGAGTCTTGGATGCCGAAAGAAAAATGTAGACAGTTGAGCTGTGAAGCTGTGGCCCAACTGCAGGATGGGGTGATCTCCAAAATGGTCAGGATGGGAGGAGAATCATGTCCCGGGCTGTGACAGAGGCACTGATGCTCGTGTGTCTGGCAGGTGCACCAGTGCTGCCTTTCATTCCCGCTCAAGCCCCATTCACAACTGAATTAAGGGTTGGTTCACCACAAAATGTCATAATTTACTCGCCGTCTTCCAAACTTGAATGAGTTTCTTTCTCCTGATGAACACCAGAGAAGATATTTTGAAAAACGTTGGTAACCAAACAGATGATGGGCACCATTGACTTCCAAAGAGTGGAAGTCAACTGTCTGTGTTCAGCAGAAGAAAGTCATACAGGTTTGGAACAACTTTACTAAACAGACCCATTTTTGGATGAACTATCACTTTAAATGCAACAAAACTTTAAACTCTTCACTTAACATTCATTATACCTTACAGAGATTGAATCTGACCCAAAGATTTATCGTTGTTTTTAATGAAAACCATAAAAGCAAATATCTTTCTGCTAATTCTCAGATCTGATAGTCATGGAAGTTTGTTTCCACCTCTGAATAAAAAAAGGTAATTGTGATTTTCTTATTGGCGTGATGTAAACTTGCAAATGCAAGTCAAAGCTAGAATTGCATGATGATATAAAGCCGCAGTTACGAGAAAAAAGTCACAATGATCTTTTAAATGGTTTTATTCCATGGAAGAAACAAGCTTCCATTGATATTTACTCTGGATTCTGAAAACAAAACACTTTTTCTTTTTTTTACTGTTCAAGATATGCTTTTTAATCATCTTCAGAAACAAACAAATCAGTCAGTTTGAGTGAATGCCAGTTTCTTGCACAGACGAGTCTGACTGATAGCATGTATATTTGATGAAAAATACAACTCAAAATAGATCAGAAACAAACACACTCTTTGGTTTCACAGTCAAATGCAGTTCGGTGGCATTACTTTCATCTATAGAGGTTGTTTATAGTGCATATGCCAACGTCATATCTGCATCTCCTAACAGTCATCAGCAGCTCTGAGGTCATGGAGTCTCTCTTACACACGTCTGCGTTCAGAGACATTTTTAGAGCTGCCTTTCCGATTAAGAACAAGACTTCAGAACACAAAAAGCAATGACAACAACAACAAAACAAAAAAGTACATCCGACAGGCGTTCATAAACCACATCATCATATGTACAGATTCGACAGAGCTCTTGTATATCAGTGACCCGTATTTAGAACTTTTGTTAGAAAAACACAAGGCGGTTTTAAATAGTAGATTATATAAAATAGATTATCTTAACTCTTAATGTTAAAATAGCAACTCAAAATCAACATGAATATCTTTTCACTACTGTTACCAGCAGATGCATTGAAATGCCTAATGAACAATGTCAGCCCATTTCTGGTGGCTCAATGAAGATTTCCTTTTTGAAATGCCCTGGCTATGAGATCAAGCGTTAATCGCGAGAAATGCAAACCGTAACAGGTATTCAAGTAAAGACATTAAGGCACTTTCCACAAATAGAGTACAAACAGTGGCCAGAAACAACCACAAAAAGCTTTTTACAGATGGTCAGTGAAAGGCAGTTTGCAGTTTTTAAGCAGATTACCAAAATTTGGAACATGTCGATAAAGTTTAATGTTCCAATTAGTGTGAATATTATTTTCTACCAATATATATATATTACAATATATACACACATAAGATGTGGGGAAAAGATATGTATAATGTGGACACGAATAAACAGTTATCAATACATCAGCACATTTTACCATGTCGTTCCCAGTAAATCATGCACACAATATAATAACCCGTTCTCTGGTTTTACTAAATCGTGGTCACGTTGCAGTAACTCGTTCCCTTGTTTTGGTTCAGTCAAATCTAGGGAGCAAATAGGGAAGAGGATACAGCAAACTGTCCCCTATTTGTAGAAAGTACCACAACTCAAATTGAGATAAAACATGTTTCCCATAATAGAAAGCTTTGATGAAACTAAACAGAGAATGTTAGTATTCCCCTGTACAAGTTCATTAAGACATCGTTGACTCACCTATGCAATGAAATTTCCATCTTGGAAAAAAAGATGTTTGGAGACCTAAAAGACCAAAGCTAGCGTATGTTAATGCAGATACACTGCAATGTATTAATAAATGTCAATATTTGTATAGATATATTTATAGTTACATTCTTATGGTTTAGCTAGAATAAATTCTCACCTTCAGAAGAAGATTTCTCATGTTTCTATATCTTTGTCAAGCTTATTTTTCGTTAAATGACGACACTTGTTGAAGACGGACACCTCACACATAAGTGTGAAGGTCATTGTTTTTCTGTAGATACGTCTTGAATTTGAATGTATTGTTCTCCATAGGCATATTGTTTTTTTACTTGTTTAAAAGCACTATCTTTGTAAGAAAAATCTAACTTTAACCTGGGTTTTATTCATCTCGTTCTAGATATTTTTTTTGTGGAAAACAAGATATAAGCATTGACAATATGTTTGATAATATATCAGAAAATGATTTTGTGTGCTCTCTTGTGTTTGTATAATGCAAAAAGCATTAATTCTATCCTGAACACAGAGATGATGTGAAGTCTCTATTAAGTTAATGTTCCACGTTGAAATGAATATTGGTTACTGAACCCAGAGATAAGACTTTTGAATTTTGGTCGATTAGTGGACTTCAAAGAGTGTCCACTGAAATGAATTAACATGAAAACGCCGAATAAGTTAGACATGAAACAGACAAACAGGAAAAACATCCGACTCTGGGGTGGAAGAAGGACATCGTGAGAAAGTGCTAGTCCAGGTGATCCTCCAGATACGAAAAACAGTTGGTTTCTTCACTCCCGGGCCGGTTTTTTCTTGAGTATTTCAGCTGGAGAAGATCCCCAACTTCACTGATAGCATTTAAAGCCTGAGAGAGTAAAGAAGAGACACTGGAGTTATTAACAAGTCAAGTCACCTTTATTTATATAGCGCTTTTTACAACACCGATTGTTTCAAAGCAGCTTTACAGAGGAAACCTGGTTTAATAAAATTATTAACACTTGAATAAATGTTTGGTATGGCTGATTGCTTTGCTAAACAGAATATTTATTTTTGGGGTGAATTGTTCCTTTAATGTTTATCTACTCTGGTGGATTGTGAAGTGAGTCACAGTTTCATAAATTTATGATTTGCAGTCTCTGCCGTTTCATGTGGTTTGAAAACATTAGCAATGGGGCTGAGTAAGGACAGATTTTGCATAAAACTACAATAATACCTCGGTTTACGAGTGACTTTGTACGAGCAAATCGGTGTACGAGCATTGTATCGGTGTGCCAGGAATTTATTCCCTCGCCTACGCACATTTTTTTTACGCTCAAAATCTTTGCGCGTGTTTTTACTGGAAATATCCTAACGACAGCCTCTCACAAAGCCTGTCACCCCTTAACTCGTTCATTCTCTCAGCGTCGCTCGGTTTGGCTGCATCATTCACCACAGTGATTTACAGCGGTTTTACCTCGTGTTGTTAACATTAATTGTGATCGCTATTGTTCACATAGTAAAATATATACGTACAGTTCAGCATATGGACAATGACCCCCAAGATGAGTAAGAAAGATGGTACGAAATTCTCCCTCTTTAAGCAGTAAAACCCTCCTTTCGTCTCCTTCACCCTAGCAGCGACGCTACTCAAAGCTAAAGTGCGCGGTACAGTAAATTGTCAAGTATTTTTAGAGTTTAATTGTCAATTAATAATTAGTATTTATATGAGATCTTAATGGTTATTTTAACTGCAATTAATAGGGTAAAACCAAAAAAATATTTAAAATGGCCATTTATGGTCAAGTGGAACGAATCGAGTGATCTTTAGTGCATTCTTATGGGGAAAAGTGTTTTGGTGTACGAAAATTTAGAGTTACGAACTAGCTCTTGGAACGGATTAAACTCGTAAACCGAGGTATTTCCTTGGCGAACATTTTTTTTCCTGACGAAAACAATGTGATACTCACTGTGTCGAGCATCTCTCTCGTGTGGGCAGCAGAAACACAGAAACGTGCACGGGATTCAATGATAGGGGTGGCGGGGAACCCAACCACCACTGTCCCAATGTTCCTCTTCAGCATCTCCCGCCCAAATGCTCTAAACAGCAAACAGTACAAAACGATTTAATTAAACACACACACACACACGTTCATGGTTTATGGGGACAAACTATATATTCTATCCCCATACAGGGACATTTGGCCCCTATATCATAGGGAATACACACATGCATACACACACACACACTTGCTTCCTGCAAAGATAGAATCAACTACAAATTATATATATATAAAAAAAAAAACCTGTTTCATGTACTAGCAAGCATCTTGTTAAATATAATAGCCATGATTCAATTGAACAAAAAGTGTCACTGACCCGATTTTAGCTGGCATGTAAAGCATCAAGGGTACAACAGGGGAGTCATTGTTCCCATAGATGATAAAGCCCATCTCATGTAATCTCCTGCGAAAGTAGGTTGTGTTTTCTGACAACTGACAGAGTCTTTCCTGACCTGCATGAAAGAGAAAATACAAATGATCATTACCATTGTTGAAAACCAGCTTCTGACCCTTTCCAAGATATTGCGTCCTTGCTATTTATTCATTAACGGTGTTTGCTTGATTTAGTGCTTATTATTGCCCATACTTCATATCAAAAGTAGTTAAAATGACTTAGTAAAGAAGCACAGTCATGAATTATAGTTGGGATTGTTGGGAAAGAGAGAGATGTGCCGTTATATTTATAAGTGCTTAGACTTACAAATTTCACGTGGTGAAACAATGATCAAAGCAGGGTTTTTGTCATTGTTATTGTGTCAATTCTACCTTATTCATATCCAACAACAGGAATGACTAAAAGCTAAATTGCAAACACGCAACTTCCACAAGTTCCACGCCAGCACATGGCAAATGAAAATGGGGAGGCCGTTTTATCTTAGGCCAAAGGAATTCAAATCCACTTTGAACAGAGCAGAATGATCCTCTGGGGAGAGGTAGAGATATACTCTCCTGTATTAGTTTTCACTTGCTTGACATTCCATTCATAGTTAGGGGCTCCTGAGAAAGGAAAACTCTCACAATATTCAGGATTGAGAATATTGGTAGAGACTTGAAGAGAAAATTCTTCAACTCAGCCTATGGCATCTACAAGGAAATGGCGCACGCGATTTCACCAAGTACAATATGTTCCTTGATAAGCATATTTGTTGACAATCCAATCAACCAATCAGATTTGAGGGACAATTTTGTGTCAAGTTAAGCTTACACCAATGGTTAGGTGCTTCTACATCAGTTTTATTAACCTATCAATTCCCTCTGATCTTCAGGATAAGTTATGGGTATGGTTAGATTTAGGGATAGGACTAAATGTTCAGACAGTAATGGTCCAGGATCAACAAACTATTCTGATTCAGGATGACATCTTACCTGGATAATTTAGTGACCGAGGAAATGCCAGTTAGTATTAAATGCCAGTTAGTTTCTTAAAATTAAGCTCAAACAGAACCTCAAGAATTATTTTGGATGCTCGTAAATTTCAGAAACAAATACAGTAGAACCCCGACTTACGAAATTAATCCGTTCCGAGGTTGGTTTCGTATGTCGAACTTTTCGTATGTCGGTCAGGCTTTTACTTGTTAATTGCCTAATCCGTTCCAAGCCTTACAAAAACACAATATTCAGCATGGGACAAAGCGCAACCCAGCTTCATACTTCTCAATAAGGTCCCTTTTCGACTCAATAAAAAGCACCCTCTTCTTCCCTTTGACTTCAGCAACAATCTTCACATCCATGGTTACTGATTAGAAAAAAGTTTATGCTAAAAGCAGAGGCTGGTGGGAGTGATGCTGAGCAGGATTGTAAAAAGTGTTCCCCTTCTTACATGGACTATTCCAGCCATCCCTGTCATTCAGTGCGAAATTGACTATTCTAAACTTTCCCTCGGAGTTCAGGAAGTGACTGACAGAGATCGGCTGAAGATTGTATATAGTTTATTGAGTGAAATACAGGGAATTAGTGCCAATCGTTGAGGTTTTATCGATCATGCGTAACCACACATCTATGCACCTTTAATAAATACCAGTTTTGGATCATTCCCTGAGTGAGACATCATTGTCCTGACCGGACAAACTGTAGTCTTCATCCAAGCCGAACCAAAATCAGCGCAAATATCAAAACAAAACTCGGAAATCGTCGCCTCGCCAAGATTTCGTTTTTCGCATCTCGATCATTTTGTCGTTACTCGGGCGGAAAAAACCCCGAAATCTTTTATCGTATGTCGAACTTTTCATACGTAGAGCGTTTCGTAAGTCGGGGTTCTACTGTAATTACTTTTGTTTCAAAACCAACAGTTTTATTCAACAGGTATGTTATTAGCAAATTAATTGGCATTCTTTCAGTAGAAGACGTCCTGACATGTAAAGTCACCACAAAATCAAGACTGACATTTGCTTAATGCAGTGGTTCTCAAATAGTGGGGCGCGCCCCGGAGCGATGCCAGGGGGAAACGAGCGATGCGCGTGACCCTGGAGAACATGTTTTTTTTTGCCAGGGAGTATGTTTTCTTGCAATGAATAAGAGCAGCAGATATGAAGTTCAGATAACAAACCCTTCACTCTTTGACGTGTATGATCACACATATCAGATCATTACTTAGTTGCGTGTAGACTACCTTTAGCCAAAGTCGAAAAACTAACTCCCTGTTATAAATATAGTAGAACTATCACTCCTAACACAAAAGATAGCTTTATAAATAATCTTCCTGATCAGTTTGATCTACTTAACATCCCAGATAGCCTAGAAGAACTTGATGTTGCAACAGAAACTATTAACTCTCTCTTTTCCAGCACTTTAGACACTGTTGCTCCGTTGCGCTTAAAGAAGATTAAAGAAAATAGTCCAACACCGTGGTACAACGAGCACACCCGGGCCCTCAAGAGAGCAGCCAGAAAAATGGAGCGGAGCTGGAAAAAAAAACTAAGCTAGAGGTTTTTCGCATTTCATGGAAAGACAGCTCTATTGCATTCAGAAAAGCCTTAAAATCAGCTAGATCTGCTTACTTTTCCACCCTCTTAGAAGAAAACAAATACAACCCTAGGTATTTATTTGAGACAGTGACTAAATTAACAAGAAATAAAGCCTCAACCCCAGATGCTTTAAAACAGCACAGCAGTAATGACTTCATGGACTTCTTTACAAAATTCATAATATTAGAGAGAAAATTATAACCATGCAACCGTCTACTACAATATCACAAAATACAGTAAATTTTAGTGTCCCCGAAGAAAAATTCCACTCCTTCATTGCTATTGGGGAGGAAGAATTGTCTAAACTCGTTAAATCATCAAAATCAACAACATGTATGCTAGACCCAATACCAACTAAGCTACTGAAAGAGTTGCTTCCAGAGATCATAGATCCTCTCCTTAATATTATTAATTCTTCTTTGTCATTAGGATACGTACCAAAAACCTTTAAGCTGGCCGTAATTAAACCGCTTATTAAAAAACCACAACTTGATCCTACAGAATTAGTTAATTACAGGCCGATATCTAATCTACCTTTTTTGTCAAAGATTCTAGAAAAGGCAATATCTTCACAACTATGTTCCTTTCTAGAAAGAAACAGCATCTACGAGGATTTCCAGTCAGGATTTAGACCATATCATAGTACTGAGACTGCTCTTATTAGAGTTACTAATGATTTGCTCTTATCATCCGATCGTGGTTGTATCTCTCTGTTAGTGTTACTGGACCTTAGTGCTGCATTTGATACAATTGACCACAAAATCCTTCTGAATAGACTTGAAAATTATGTTGGCATTAGTGGAGTTGCATTAGCCTGGTTCAAATCATACTTATCTGACCGTTATCAGTTTGTAGCAGTAAATGAGGAGATGTCATATCGGTCACAAGTTCAGTATGGAGTTCCTCAAGGTTCAGTGTTAGGACCATTGCTTTTCACCCTGTACATGCTTCCTTTGGGTGCAGTTATTAGGAAGCATGGCATTAGCTTTCATTGTTACGCTGATGATACTCAGCTCTATATTTCTTCTCATCCGGATGAAACAAACAAATTCACTAAATTAACAGAATGCATAACCGATATAAAAAATTGGATGACTAATAACTTTCTACTGCTTAATTCTGAAAAAACAGAGATTCTAATTATTAGACCAAAAAGTTCAGCGCGTAATAATCTAGACTACTGCCTAACACTCAATGGCTGTTCTGTCAAGTCTTCGTCGTCAGTTAGAAACCTGGGTGTGCTCTTTGATACCAATCTTTCATTTGAAAGCCATGTTTCTAGCATCTGTAAAACGGCATTCTTCCATCTTAAAAATATATCTAAATTGCGACATATGCTCTCTAAGACAAATGCGGAAAAGTTAGTTCATGCGTTCATGAGTTCAAGGCTAGATTATTGTAATGCTCTACTAGGTGGTTGCCCTGCACGCTTAATAAACAAATTCCAGCTGGTCCAAAATGCAGCAGCTCGAGTTCTTACTAGAACCAGGAAATATGAGCATATTAGCCCAGTTCTGTCAAACCTGCACTGGCTTCCTATTAATCACCGAATACATTTTAAAATCTTGCTAATTACTTACAAAGCATTAAATGGTTTAGCTCCCCAGTACTTGAGCGATCTCTTAACACATTATAGTCCTTCACGTCTATTGCGATCCCAAAATACTG
Organism: Rhodeus uyekii; assembly: GCA_037043235.1. Taxonomy (NCBI): domain Eukaryota; kingdom Metazoa; phylum Chordata; class Actinopteri; order Cypriniformes; family Acheilognathidae; genus Rhodeus; species Rhodeus uyekii. Next base: position 1,512,040 of record JAWRVZ010000021.1, on the reverse strand, counting down.
ACCAGCTTATAATACCTAGAATATCAAAGTCAACTGCTGGCGGTCGATCCTTTTCCTATTTAGCTCCTAAACTCTGGAACAGTCTTCCTAATACAGTTCGGGAAGCAGACACACTCTGTCAGTTTAAATCTAGACTAAAAACACATCTTTTCAACCTGGCATACACATAACACATTATACATACATTTTAATCCAAATCATGTAAAATGATTGTTAGGCTGCATAATTTAGATAAGCCGGAACCGAGAACATTCCCATAACACCTGATGTACTCGATACATCAGAAGAAGAATGGCATCTACGCTGATATTGTTCTCTGTTTATTCCGAGGTTACCGTGGTCAGCCGGATCCGGGCCGTATCCAGATCAGATGAAGGACCTGGACACGAGCACAGCACTACCCTGAAGTGTCTGCGGAGACCGTGACTCTACTAGACCCTCCCCTGTGACGATCATGAACCCATCTCCAACCGGACCAAATTGGACTTCATATTGGACTTGAATTGTTGTCAATATAATAATCATGTACTGTTTGGCTTTGGCCAGAGGAGAACTGGTCCCCCGACTGAGCCTGGTTTCTCCCAAGGTTTTTTCTCCATTCTATTCTTCATTCGTTACGTCACCTGCCGGAGTTTTGGTTCCTTGCCGCTGTCGCCTATGGCTTGCTCAGTTGGGGAAACTTAACACTTAAAGTTCATCAATTGTATTGATTCGCCTGCTCTTTTGGAGCTGCTGTTCAGCCAAACAAATTTTGTTTATATTGTCTTTTCTGTGACCACTGTAAAGCTGCTTTGAAACAATCTACATTGTAAAAAGCGCTATATAAATAAAGGTGACTTGACTTGACATATGTGTTCATATGTGTCACATGATCAACCTCTAAATTCACACGTTTTCACGCGATATCTGGCACTGATCCAGAAAAAGACGCGATCAGAGCTTGTCATTTATCACAACTATTCAGTGTTTTCAACCACATAACATTTCTTTTAGGTTTCAAACATTTAAATACTCATAAGTACTGGCGTAACAATACATGAAAAATATTTTGAAAAATACACACGGATGTCTATAAAATAGGAAATAGCAATCCATTAAATTATAAACTGACAAGGTGTTTTATTCATATCAGATACCCATTGTATTAGTAACTTTAAACTTCACTCTGTTCTTCTCCCACTTCACTGGCCACTTACTATCACGTATTTCAGAAGAAGGACTGAAATGACGTGTTGTAAATCAAACAGATCAGATGCTCTGAACTGCGGCGCAAACTAACACAGTAAGAAGTAAGTAAGAATCGATTTGAATTAGATTACGTTTGCCTTGAATGTAATGTAAGTTGCTTTGGATAAAAGCATCTGCCAAATGCATAAAAGTAAATGCATGCATAATATTCATATGTACCCCAACTGCATTAAAGGACATAACTTGCAATGCGTTTTTGTAGTGTTGAGAATTGTAGCCAATAACAGACATGCCTGTTGAGCAATTCAACCCATGACTTTTAGCAAACTGGCATGATGACTCAATAGTCAAGCCAATATGGAAGAATATGTGAATGCTACATATCTGATCTGAATTTTTACTTGTGATGTAGTCTGAATCATAATGGCCAAAGGAGAATTGGCCCTCTGACTGAGCCTGGTTTCTCCCAAGGCTTTTTCTCCATTCTGTCACCTGATGGAGTTTGGGTTCCTCGTCACTGTCGCCTCTGGCTTGGTTAGTTGGGGACATTTAATATCAATCAACATTATTGATCTGACTGCATTGACACTATTGGATGAGAACAGAGCTGGACGATGACCATGTTTTGCAGAACAGCTTTACAGACTAAATGAACTAATTTAATAATTGTTTATCTTTGCAACAGAAATGAATCAACACTGAACTGACTTCAGCTGAAGGGTATCATTTCCTGTTATCACTGTAAAGCTGCTGTGAAACTCTGTATAAAGCGCTATGTAAATAAAGATGACCTGACAGTGCTCTACAAGTTGAGTCTTCAAGGTTCTCTTCTGGAAGCCTCAGAAATCCTTCCCTCCACATAAATATACCATGAGTATAAATATACCAAGACTCCAACATATTCTTCCCTAGCGATGAAGAAACTAAGTCTTCAAGGTCCATCAGCATCCATTACAACAAGAAGAAGAAATCTCGCCCCCTCCTTCGCTTACATTACAGCTTCACATGGGCTTGAAGAGTTTCCAGATGCAGTGTGCGTGCGTGTTTGGGGTATAGATGTGGTTTTCCAAACGAACGCCCTGATAAATCAATCAGGGGTGAAACAGAGTTTGCTGCCTCAAACTGTCAGCAGAGATGAAGTTAGCATGTATAACCAATCGCTGAGTCATCAAGTTTACTTTTCCTAAACAAACCCAAAATACAAAAAGATTGTGTGACTGCTGATAATTACCACTTTTCAACACTGGAAAGTTACAAGCAGTTCTAGGTATTTAAGTAAATTGACGCAAATACTTTGCAAGATATTGATTTCAGATGCTACAATGTAGTTTTATCTGTGTTCGCAGAAATGAGACGTTTTGGGATTAGTTTATGGTGCCAAAAGAACACTTTTTTGGGTCTTTTCTTTTTTTACTTTAGTGTTCTGGAAGGCTTAATAGGTCACCTAACGATGTCTACTTCTAATTTTTTTTTAACATTTTATGCATTTTTGGCAGACGCTTTTATCCAAAGCGACTTACCGATGTAAGGAACACATTGAATCACATTTCCCTGGGATCGAACCCATGACCTTGGCATTGTAAACACCAATGCTCTACCGATTGAGCTACAGGAAAGCAATTTATTACTTTAACAATTAAACTAACCAAGCACAAAATAAAAAACATAAGTGTGTTTATATTACATTATTGATACCATTGGTTATTATTGATACCATTTTTTTTGTCCAGTTTTAAAAGTTATTAATCCCCCCCCAAATTCACCTTTCAAGCAGTAGAAAGTGGACAAGCTCAAAAGGTTTTAGACTTGTTTAGCATCGTCCACTTATTTTCAACCAAAAAGCATCTCATATCGGGTGTTCATAAGATGCTTGTGAACCAGTTAAAAGTAGTTTATAACAATTGCATCCCTTATTGCATATATATTTGCTTGTTTTTGTTCTGGGTCACATGAGGGGCTACGGAAACCCTAAAGGGATACGTTTTTTTTAAAGCTTTTGTACTCTCTCAAGAAATGTTGAATTTATTTAAAACGTTTGTTCTTTGGGACTGAGCAAACATTTCTCGGGGGAATTTCAAAACTTTTGTGTGAGAATGCAAAAGCATTAAAATATATAATTTTTCTCCCATTTCATGTTTCCCATTACTGTGTTCCTTTAGTGCCTCTGCAGGCCTCTGATGATTTAAAGGAAACTGAAAAATAAAGAGAATTTTTTCTTTCTCTTCGAATAAAAACACTTAAAGTGACCCACACTGACACTTCTACCAGCTGTACTTTACTCAGCTAGCAACCTATAGTGTGAAGTGTAACCCCATTTAAAGATCCGGATTTGGTAATCTCAATAAGTGTGTATATGGACCATTTTACATTTCTGCATTTAGCAGATGCTTTTATCTGCTTGCTTTCCCTGGGAAACGAACCAATAATCTTGCCGTTGCAAGCGCCACACTGGGTGATCTCATCTTATTTTAGTTTGAAAAACCAGCACAAAATAAAGATAGATTACCTGGTCTAAGATATCAAACATGGGATTTTCATGATTATTCTGATTCAAATTAAACTTTTTGAACTTGGCCCTGGTTACATAATTGGACATTTCATTTTTAAACAGAATTCTGAGTTAATACTGCCATCTTGTGGCTCATTTTTTACATTACACATCCTTTAAATATCCAATTAGACCAGGGGTCTCAAACTCAAATGAGCCGGGGGCCGCAGGAGGCAGAGTTTGGGTGAGGCAGGGCCGCATCAAGTATTCCACAAAAATTTTTTTTCTCAAACGTCATTATTGACAGTTCTTTAACTTCAATGGGTTCTTCTGAGCATGAACTGTCCTGAACATAAACAGAGTATTGAAGAATATGAACGGTTCTTCTGAATATGACTTGAGGCCTGCATCGCTTCCTCTCACACAGCTGAACCACATTTGGCTTGAGAGAAGAAACTGTTGAGACTCTCAGTATAGCTTGAAGATGATCGTCAGTAAGTAGACCTGTACTTGGACTTACTGAAGTTCAAGGTTGAGGAAAAAGTTACTAATTTTTTCGAGATACCAAGTCATTATTATGAGATAATAAGTAATTATTATAAGAAACTTTCTCATTATTTCAAGATATGAAGTCATTATTATGAAACTTTTTCATTTTTTCAGATACTAAGTCATTTTTATGAGAAACTCTCTCATTATGTCGAGATATTAAGTCAATATTATGAGAAATTTTCTCATTTTTTCGAGATACTTAGTCATTATATTATTTGTAGAAACCCTCTCATTATTATGAATTAATCTTGACTTAAATATGGAATGATCAACTGTCAACTGCGGTGCGGGGAGATCTACCTGTCAGCGGGGAAGGGGATTCACAGCAGCACTCACTGCTGACAGGGAGGAGTAAGAGAGCAATATGTGCATTCAGAAAGTCTCCGAAAGTCGCCAATAACTCCAGATAAAGTCGCTAGTCGCTTTTGGGAAAATTGTTGCTAGAGTGGTCTGAAAACTCGCTAAATATAGCGACAAAGTCGCTAAGTTGGCAACACTGTTTCTCTGTCTGCTTCAAGCCCAGCCGATGCCCCGCCCCCGGCAGTAATTTACTCCACTGTGATTGGCCCCCGGGACTGATATACTGCACTGTGATTGGCCGCCAGGAGTCATATACTCCACTGTGATTGGTTGGCTTGTACAGCTCCAGCTCGCACGAAAATGGAACCTTTCGCACACACACACAACGCGGTAAAGCGCTATTCATTCAAAATTCGCGGGCCGCACTTACATTAAACTTTCATATTATCCCGCGGGCCACAAAATATCGTTTCGCGGGCCGCAAGTGGACCCCTGAATTAGACTGTTACAACTAAATCAGGACTTACCTTAAAAATCTTAGTTTGGATAAAATGGAAAAAAAAGGTGATTTCACCAGATTAATATTTATAAGAACTGATCTCGAATAAAATTATAAACTCACCTAATGTGGTGCCATCCTCTCCCATAATGCACTTCATAGAAGTGATTATCTGCTGGGTGACTGGTGGAGACATTGAGGTAGCATAAACTGCACTGTGTGAGTGTAAACGGAGGTAATCGATCAGCTCCTGTACACAAACAAAAAATAATAATAAAAAAAGAGAGAATTATTCATTACGCCAGTTATAAACTCTGGAATTAAGAATGACAGGTATATTGGTAGCAAACCTTCTTTCCTCCGATGTATCCTCCAGCAGCACCGAAGCTCTTGGTGAAAGTGCCCATCATGATGTCAACGTCAGATGGATCCAGACCAAAGTAGTCCACCACTCCTCTGCCTCTTCGTCCTAATGCCCCGATACTGTGGGCCTCATCCAGGTACAGGTAAGCTTTATACTTCTTCTTTAGGGCAATGACCTCAGGAAGTCGCACAATTGAGCCCTCCATGCTAAAGAGAAGAACGCAGGTGTAATATTAATGCATACCCTTAGAGGACTAGATATTACAATATGTGAAAAAAAAGAGTCTTAAAGATTTTTTGCTTTGAGATCTGATAACCAGGAAGTATTTGAAACATCTGAATATTATTTTATTTAACTAATTTCTTATTTTGATATGGTCCCACCCATCCTCCTGTGGCATTACAATGCCATTGCTTGCCCTTAGCATGACCTTCTCTAAACCAGAAAAAGGTATGCAAACCAGCCTTCCTTTGCACATGTTTTGCATAAACCACATCAGAATACCGCTCAAGTCTGAAAAGATAAGTAAACAGAGTGAATGGGTGGAGAAGACTTTTGCTGTACCTGTAAATGCCCTCAACAAGGATGAGGATTTTCTTCCAGGGCCGGTGGGTTCGAGGTTGGCCGTTCACGATAGCATCCCGGAGCAACTTCTCCAGACTTTGCATATCTGAAAGTATTGATTAATTAGCATTTATGACAATGTATCTTGACTTGCAGATGCTGTTCTTAGCAATCAGTGCACAAGGCATAATTTTATTGCATTAATTTCATTTTTACAAAATGCCTATTCATTCACATGTACATTTATTGACTATGATTAATTTATTCTGCAACCAAAAGGGTTCAGTAATGAGGGAGCAGCACTGCCCAGTGAACTCATATTGGTCCACAATCCTGTATATTAAACATCAAATATGGTCTAATTTAGCTCTGATTTTTTTTCATAGCATTTTTACTTTCAGTGTGAGCAAAAAGTTAGCATGAACTTACTGTTGTGTTTGAATACACGGATGGTTGAGCCAGAGAGACGGGCACCCAGAACCAGAGACGTATGATTGAGCTCATCGCTTAAGACCAGACAGCCCTAACACACACACACACACACACACACAAAATTAATTTTAATGACACGCAATTATGCACATTAAATGATACTAAAGCAGTTGGCTGAGGTCCACAATGCTGAGTTGAAGAGATAAAGAGAAACACCCCCCGTCCCTGTTTTTTTTCCTCAAACGATCAGGGAACTGGGAATATAGAGTTGCAGGTGCTACACACAGCCAGTAACAGCACAAGGTTTGACATACTTAAAGGGACTGTTCACCTAAAAATGAAAATTCTGTCATTAATTACTCGCCCTCATGTCATTCCAAACCCATAAGACTTTTATTCATCTTCAGAACACAAGTGAAGATGTTTATCCTCCATTGGCATCTAAGCAACAACCACTTTGACACTTCAAAAGGTTTAGTCCAATTTTTCTGAAGAGAAGATTACTTTATATGTGGATTGAATTTAGGGTTTAATTCACATATAAATATTCATCAACTCACACAGTTTTCTTCAGTTTTATGATAAACTGAAGCTCAAGCACATTTGAGCTTCAGCAAGAACAAATGAGGTTCATTCTTGTGTTAGGCAACAGATTTGAGCTTCAGCAAGTACCATTGAAATTTGCTCTCGCACGACCTTGTTTATGCTCGCTGATCAAATGTTTAGATATAAATAAAAGCCAAAATTAAATCTGTTTATGAAAAGCGATCGAGTCAATTCATATGGATTAGTTTACAATCTCATTTTTGGTTGAACTATTCCTAAAAGGGAACTTAAGGTAGCTCGTAATAAAACAAGAATCAACATTGGCTTTGCTTTTTGGAGATGGCGAGAACTGAGACAGGCGAGTAAGGTGTTTTCTTGAACGGATAAATTGCCATATGTAGCTCTCTAACAGAGTTAATTGTAAAGCAATATCTATTGTGAAGGATCACTTCATTACAGCAGTCGTAAAGCTGTACTGGAATTTATTGTCAAGGAATTTCCGTGTCTATTAATAGGTATAAATGCAGAATAATCAGCTTGAGATCCTTTCCATCTAGCTGATTACATCTCTTGAGCTGAACCACAACCAAAACAATGTTCTACTGCTAAATGCATGCTTGTTTTTTTTTTTTTACCAATAGAATGCCAAAAGTTATACCTTTAATCTTTTTGTATACATGAATAATGTACCAGTACTTCCTCATTACTTTACAAGGGCAAGATGAGTCAGGTTTCTTAACACAGAATAAGCATCATCGGTAAGTAAAAATGGACAGTTATGTGTTAATGTATTCAGGTTTCTAACAAGGAATTGTACAATTTCAAAACGAGTTTCAATACATGCATCCTTTTGGAAGTTTTGAGTTATGAAAATTTCATTATGCTCTTATTTATATTGCCTTACATTTTGTCCAATGGAAATTGCTTAGTGACCCAGAAATAGAGCAGAACCTTATTTTAACATCACAATGTTTCTGTTTTTCACTTTTTTGAATCCAAGATTCAAAATCAAAGTGCACTTTTAAAAGCCCACTGAAGTAGTTCTTATCTTGATTCAACAGGACTTCCATGTGGAGAAGTTTTATTTTATTTGGCAGGACAAGTAGGAACGTCACTCACAATTAACCACATCTTTTATGAATGAAACCAGGAATGTGTTCACAGGCGAAAGCATAAACGGTTTCAATAACTTGTTATGTGACAAATTACCCGTGTGAGCCAAGGAAATGCGTCAAGGAACAGATATGGCCATTGAGATCATTTCAATAAAAGAACAAAACAGAACGGCCAAACCCAAATGTTCCTTCCCACCCCACTTTGTTTTGACGTGAAAAGGAAATTCATAGCATTCCATTTGATTTAATGTTTAAGCTTGTAGTAAAACCCTTACTTTTCCCGTCAGTCCAGGAATATTCATGGAGTTTGTAGCAAAGCCCATTCCAAACGCCATGGATGACTCCACCCCTAAAAACCTGGCCACCAGCTTCTCCAGCTCCTCGTGCTTGTCAAGATTTCCTGCAAGATGTAACAAATATCTCAATGATGCAACAATTCCAACACAAATAAACTTAAAATTCTGTCATTTATTCACTCAAGTTGATCCAAACCTGTATGAAATTCTTTCTTCTGCTGACCACAAGAGAAGACATTTTGAAGAATGTCAGTGGGCCCCAATGACCCATAGTATTTTCTCCCAGTTTAAGTCACTGGGGTCCATTAATTGTTTGGTTACCCATAATCTTCAAAATATCTTCTTTTGTATTCAGTTGAAGAAAGAAAATCATACAGGTTGAGATCAACTTGAGGGTGAGTAAATATACATTTCCCCATAATTTTCTCTCAGGCCATCCTCGGAGAATACAACTTTCTCCTCTCAACCAAACATAATCAGATTTCTATTAAAAATTATAATGGCTCTACTTAGCTTTATAAGTAACGGATAATGTACATCCAGCCATTTGTTAATCGAAAAATAAACCCCAACTTACATCACTCTGAAGGGATTTATTCTGCAATAACAACTGGCTGGATGTATATTATAACACTTAATACACGGCTACTTGCCACTTAAGTAAATAATTAGACACAAAACATTGACTAGAGTTGAGATAATTTATCAGGTCTCTAAATGCAAAGCTTCTGCAAAGAAAGCAGTTGCTAGCAAGCGGCAAGTTCAAACTAAAAGTCTAAAAACTTAAAGTCTACGGTAGTCACTTTTACAATACTTTACCACATAAATAGTTGTAGGTTCTAAGAGACATTGCTTTGAGATGAAACTATTTAAAAATCATATTTTTAATAATAATAATAATAATCATATTAAATCCTATAATCATTATAATGCAATCATTGCAAAATGGCAGCAGCTGCATTGCTTTTGAGTTTTAATATTAAATATTATTTAAATTAGCTCATCAAATGCAAAACTTCCACGAGGAAAAGCAGTTCCTAGCAAGTGTAATGCGCCGACTTTTTGTGGCATGGGATGAATGACTCTGAACTGAACATATGAATAAGTATTCTGAGCATTAGTGAGAGGATAGAAAATTATGACAAATGTCAAATTAAGGACAAAGTCTTGATTAATATTATAAGAGGAACAAGTATATGGCCCTTTCAAATGTATCAATCCATTAAAACCCACCCAAAAAGTTTCAAACCATTATTTGTCCCCTATTATACCATAGAAGTAATGGCTGTAAAGATTGAGAGAGATTTATTACCCATCTCCTGCCTGGTGCTGCTCACCCCCACGCCATATTTCACAGTGCATTCAGAGGCAGCGTCAGCACATGTGCCGCAACTCTCAGCAAAGCCGAGGTAGTTATACGAGCCCATATTAATAACGTCCTTCAGAACCTTCCCTGTGTGTCTGCAGGAAAGAACAGGGAATAACCTCAACATCTGAAAAATACTAATTAATACTAACAAAAAAAAAGAAGAAGAAAAAAAAAAGAGACAGCCATCACCATTAAAGGAGCAGTAAGCAATTTCTGAGAAACACGGTTATATTTGAAATCAACAAACACACCCCTCCCTTCATTGTTCAGCCCCCAAATGTGGCCGTCTCTTTATCATTTCTGTAGAGAAGCAAAATAATGCTTCATGGGAAAAAAAGAAGCAAAGATGACAAATGAATGGCAAGGAAGAACAAAAAAGCCCAAGAAGCCATGGTTTACAGTGAATGGATCACATCAATTTAACACTCACTCAAAGGTCCAGTTGTAGTCAGGTGAGACCCGCTCCACCAGGTCCATCTTGGCTCCAGGAACGCTGCATATGGGCCTGTTCCAGTTATCTCTGATCCTCATGTACAGATTCCTGGTGTAGAAGTTCTCAAAGTCCTGGTACAGTGGAACAAAATCCTGGGAACAGAGTACCAACAAGACAACTATAACAAGAGCCAGGGGTGCAAACATTTGAGAATGGCAATTGAGATAAATTGTTGTTATTCTGACCATAAGTTCTCATTTTTGGTTTAGTATTGCTCCTCACAAAATAGATAAGTTATTAGTTTCCCAAAAGACAAATTAAGGAAAAATTTACAATGATCATCCTGTTAAAAAGTTTACATCCCTCAGTCTGAGCTGCCTTCTTGAGCATCAATGTTTAGAGCTTTTTTAATAGAGTCCCTCAATTGTCCTCAGTGTGAAAATATCTCAAAATCAATCAATCACTGATGGAAATGGGTCAAACATGCAGGAGACGCTGGAAAACATGCAAATGTGCTTGACCTGGAGGATTTTTCTGAAGATCAGTAGAAAAGGAATCATAAATATATACAGTGATCCCTCGTTTATCACGGTTAATGTGGACCGGAACCCCCCCGTGAAAATCCGTGAAGTAGAATTGCCCCCCCCCCCCCAGGAATTTCCGTATTTGAAATTACTAATTAATACCAATTAATTACTAATTAATACTTACAACGCTGCTTTCCGCAATACGGCTGCCGATATGGTGGTATTTTTGAATTTTTCTATGAATATATATGTGTGTGTGTGTATGTATATATATGTATTTTAAGGAAAGCACTGCAAACAAACAAGCCAAATCTTGATTCTTTAACTCTACCTTCTGTTGTTCTCTCTCTCTGGCCAGATGACACTTCTCAAGTTTCCAGTCCCTCAGGAAATCTCGCAGATAGCCAAAAATGGTGAGGATGCCATAGCCCACGTAAGTGAGGACGGCCACCAGCAGTGGTGTCTCCTCGAACGACTCTGAAAACGGCTTGTTGTAAAGTGGTGAAGTGCATGAAGTATGATGGATCTGTTGGGGGGAAAAAAAGAATATCTAAACATACAACAACTGATGACTTAGAATGCATATAATTAAAACCAAAGCACACACCAACAGGTTCAAAACAATATTAATGTACAGCTAAACTTTACAGGTAGACTTATTTTGTCTGCTGTAATCTAGATCAAAGAAAATTCATTTCAGTGTAGGTGGAGCATATAAATATCTGAGAACAGAATAATAGTGACATTTAGGGATGGGCTGGATTAACTTGGGACGGTACGCAACTAACAACAGCAACTACATGCACTGAGCTTCATGAAGCACTTCTGTTTTGAAATTGATTAACAAAATTCATGTTAATCCTTGTTTTAATCAATTGACAGCCATAAAACGTAGTGATAATCTCTCATGTATGTACGTGTTACTAGAAACTCACGAGTTGTAATAAGTAGAATGCGGAAGACATTGTGCAAGTAGAGCATTGCGTTGCTGATAACTCTCATATGCTCTATGGAAACTATAAAACTGCAGTTTGGACTAAGTCATGGTCATGCTACTCTAAAACCTGTCCTTCCAGTAAGGCATGGCTTGATGCCACTATTCCAGATCCTTAATCAAACCTCTTACGTAAAGCTGCGGTAAGTCAGGGTTAACGGAGTTAGTGGCAGTGCTGAGCTTGAAAGTCTTTGTGGGGAAAACCTACATTGGTAAATAGGGGGAAGTCTTATATTTGCCAAGTTTCTAAATTCAGTGCGATTGTCAGATATCTAAGCTGTTCCTTCCTGAAACAAGGCAGACAAAGCTTTCAATTAATATGGATTAGAAATGTTACCGTAAACAACTAAAACTACTACTGTAATTAGGCTGGACAGGTTGTATGGATATATTGAATATGGATACATTTTTATTATATTCATTACATGTACCCCTATATATCAATTTTTCCCCAAAATCTACAAAATCAGATTTTCTTGATCATATGTAACAAAATGTTTAATACAATAGGAATTTTATTAAAAAAATATATATTATTAATAAGGCATGTTTTCTACAATAGTCTTATTAAATGAAACAAAAGAAGATTAAGCATTTTTATTTCTGTACACCAATACATGGCAATTAACTTGAGTATTTACCTACATATTTATTATGTTTAACTTAAACATTTTAATATGTGAAAAATGCCACACAGACACTGCTCTGACATTGTTGAACTGTCTGAAATGGACAGTTTGGCCTGGAGCCGGTTGCATAAACCACTAAGACTAGATTTACAAGTTACTCCTCTGATTTTTTTCTTTAAAAGGTGCAGCAAGCAATTTCTGAACAGCATTGTTAAAAAAAATTGGATTGGAAAAAAGGGTGTGTCCACTCATGATGGGGAGGAGAGAGAGTGAGACAGAGAGGGACATTTGAAGACTGTAGAACAGGGGTCTCAAACATGCGGCCCGCGGGCCAATTGCGGCAATATGAAAGTTTAATGTAAGTGTGGCCCGCGAGTTTTGAATGAATAGCGCTTTACCGCGTTGTGTGTGTGTGTGCGAAAGGTTCCTTTTTCGTGCGAACTGGAGCTGTACAAGCAAACCAATCACAGTGGAGTACATGACTCCCGGGGGCCAATCACAGTGGAGTAAATGACTCCCGGGGGAGGGCATCAGCCGGGCTTGAGGCAGACAGAGAAACATAGCTGCCCGTGTAACATCACATTTGTCAAAGCCGTCATAGAATTATTACTTCTTATTGCGTTTGAAATTGAGCATGTTTGACTTTGAGCTTGACGAAGTGAATGTTACTGTTATCGGCGTTGGATTTAGCGTCATGCGGATTGTATTTTGTTTTTCCATCATTTGAAATGGGCTGATTTGCGGGACATCGGTGTTATAATATAGACAATAAAATCCAGTAAATAACTCCTCCGTGGCTGCATCCCATTGTTTGTATAGTACATTTATTAATGCTGTCCCACAGTCCCAGCTTATAATTATCAGCCCGGTAGCAGTCTCAGTATTTTCTACCATAAATGTTACGATGTTCATGTCATCAGGAAAGTATGGAAGCCCGTTTCCGCCACAGTTGAGAAAAAAAATTATTAAGTCATAATAATGAGAGGGTTTCTCAAAATAATGACTTTGTATCTCGAAAAAATGAGAAAGTTTCTCACAATAATGAGACAGTTTCTCACAATAATGACTTAGTATCTCAAAATAATGACTTAGTATCTCGAAAAAATTAGTAACTTTTTCCTCAACCTTGATCTTCAGTAAGTCCAAGTCCAGTTCTACTTAGGGGCGATCATATTCAAGCTATACTGAGAGTCTCAACAGTTTCCTCTCTCAAGCCAAATATGTCTCAGCTGTGTGAGAGGAAGATCTGCAGGTCTCTGGCAGCAAGAAGTAGGCAAGACAAGTCATATTCAGAAGAACCGTTCATGTTCTTCAATACTCTGTTTATGTTCAGGACAGTTCATGTTCAGAAGAACCCATTGAAGTTAAAGAACTGTCAATAATGACGTTTGAGAATTTTTTTTTTTGTGGAATTCTTGATGCGGCCCTGCCTCACCCAAACTCTGCCTCCTGCGGCCCCCAGGTAATTTGAGTTTGAGACCCCTGCTGTAGAAAGAGAGATGGCAGAGAAACATTACAAAAAAGAAAAAAAGTTCAGAGAAATATCATTGAAAAAAAAAAAATCGGATTATGATCAGGTAAAAGATTTAGGACTAATATTAAATTAATATTAAAAAAGCTTTGCATTACTAGAGAAGGCCTGAAAAAGTCTGAGGAAATGCAGAGGATACGTTGTATCTCCTACATACACGTAACATGGGTTTTGAGTGTTTGAATGTGTATACTCTTTTGCATATACAGTAGTACCTCAAGATACGAAAAATCCAAGTTACGAAAGCAAAGACGAATAATTTTACTGCTCTACATACGTAAAGTTTTCAAGATACGAAAGGTTTCTGAAAGTCCGAGATTCGCCCCATAACAATTTTGAAACTCCCCTTTATTATTCACCATGCCAACAGAACCCTTAGCCATTTACATACAAAATTATCTAAATATATACTGTAACAGACAACAAAAGATAACGTTTTATGCAATTTGGAGTCATTTCTGGATATAAAGTTAATTTTCACAAAATTATGCCTTTAGGATCAGTAAACGTATCCAAGCCTAATTTTGTTAAGCCATTCAAGGATTACAGCTAAACATTCACAACTTTATGACGGCAATTTTAAAACATCAATATTCCAAATTAAGGAAGACTTCACAAGATGGTCTCTTTCTCAGGAAGAATAAACCTTATAAAAATGATAATTTTCCCAAAGATTCGATACACGCTATCCTAAATATTTTATATTTCTGATATAAAAAATATTAAATCTATGTCTACATTTATTTCAGCCAGTAAGCGACCTAAAGTTACACTACAAACATTACAATTGCCCATTGACACAAGTGGATGGTCACTTCCAAACAATATGATGTATGGGCAATACAGGCTAGGATTTTCCTAGATTGACTAGAGAAATCTGAGGATGCTCTGTGGGTAGAAAAACAATTTTGTAATCCAGTTTCTCTGATTAATTTATTAAACTGGAAAAGCCAAATCCCTGACAAGGTTAAAGAAAACCCACTCAATATCAGTTATCAAAACATGGTTACAAATTAGAAGGTCTCAAGTATAATCAGAGCTTGCATATACGATATATCCGATCCACACTGAATGGTAACACAAATTTTCACCAGACTAACATGGGCTCTAAATTTTGTAGCTGAATTTCTGAAGAAATATGCAGGACATATGACTTATGCTTTATATATAACTCATCAAATGACATAAACACATTTTTATGGAATAATATCCCCAAAAACGATTTCTTTAAGTACTTGCAGATAAGACATATCGTTCAGACTAGACAAGCCAATCTTACCCTGAATAACTCTTCTTTTTGGATATATATATTTTTTTTTCATATTCATATCCAAATTTTACTGCAAAGCATCAGATAATCTGATTTTGTAACAGAAAGCATGGAGTAAGAACTTAAAATGTGGCATTGACAAAAATGTCTGGGAAGATATTATTACACTACCCTTGAATATCTTTGTCTGAAACAGATTGAAAGAAATGCAATGTAATACAGTACAGAGCTTATGTCTTCAAAATAAATACAGTAAGATATATACTACTGTATCTCCCCAATGTCCTAAATGAAACAACAGTATCAGAACAATGTCTGGGAATGCGCTTTGGTTGCTGATTTTTGGGATGGTGTTTGTGATAAACTATCTATAGTACGCAAACAGAAGGTTACAGCCAACTCACTCAGGTGCTTTTTTTGCCGTCCTCCTTTTTGGATAACTCAGATGTCTTACTGATGTTAGGGAGGAAATTATAAATAAATGGGTTGGTACTGAACCAACGATTATTAAGAACTACACAACCCTGACTTAAGAAACCATACTCGCCTACTATTGCACAATTTACATTAATGCAAGACTGTGTTTGTGTGAATACTCACCAAAACGTACAATTTGACTATTTAAATAAAAAAAAAACTGAAATTGAAATGCACAAGCTCTTTACAGGAGGCTTTTATGTGCATTGTTGGTGTGATCGCATAGAAAGCCATCTCTCAAAGAGCTCCCATGTACTGCTGAATGATATAAAATCACTTGGATGTTCAAATTGGCAAGGTTTAAAAAGACGTGGGCAAGTGATTTCCATCAGTGTTCTCCAAACGCAAACAAAACTGTTGTACCGCAGGCGTGATGTCTTTTGAAGCCAGAAGCAATTTGCTCAATTTGAGAGGGGGGGGGGGCAGTATTGTTGAAGTTACTTCTCATAAGAAAGTTTTCAAATTACTGATTTGATGAGATGTTCTGTGTTGATTAATTCACTAATAAACATTTTCAGCAACTGCCAGCTTTAGAAACGTGAATCCTGTGAAGAGTAAAATTATGCACAATACACGCACCAAAATACAGCCCTCGTATGGTATTGATTTATTATTGATAGTACGGTATTAGATACCAAAGCCAAAATTGTGGTATTGAGCCATTCCTACTTAACAAAACAACGGCCATTTTTATACAACTAGCCTCTGATTCTAAAAAAGAAATCTGAAATCAACAAATCTAGAATTTTTTTCAATTCAATTTATTTTATATGATATTAAAAATCAATATACAGACCAGGCCGTGTGTGTATGTTTAGCTTACTGGAAGTTTTTAAAAAAAATACAAAAATAGCAGTGCTGCACAGGACACCTGACCCGAAGGTCCATCTGTATGATCAGGACTGAGTACAAGAAAAACTAGCTTGACAACATGTTTATGTTCTTGGAAAAATTGCTGCTCCCATGTGCTCTTGGCAAACATCCTCCGGTTGCAAAGAACAAAGCGCCGCTCTCCAGTTACATGACAGACAGAACACTACAATGTTATTATCCAAGCTTGTGTCAATACAAACAGAGACGAGTAAACGCTCAAGTTAGTGAATGCTAATCCCAAACATTCATTCCTTCCATCTTATAAACACACGTCACTGCTATGTTGAGTATTAAAACTGGGCACTATATCATAACTTCATAATAACCAAGTCATTAATAAACAATGCCTAACAGATAAAGTAGTTAGAGGAAACTTAATTGAGAAATGCTAGAAGATTTATCAAAAAAAGTTTAAGCAGTTAGTTTACAGGTCAGGGTAGGGACAGTTTAATCTAACAGAAGAACGGTGCATTAATTTGCTTACAAATATTAATATTGTATCCTTAATATTTGTATGACTTAGTACCCTAGCAATTTGGAAAAAGCAATAAGGCACTTTAGGTTATATTAGCATTACAAATTTGCTATACAGTAAATTTAGTAGGGATGCACCGATCAGTTATTTTAAAAACAATGATTAGGGCCTGTTTCATGTGACAACAACGTAGAAACAGTTAAAATATTGGCTATATCGTTCTGTTTAATCAATTCTGGATAATCTGCAGGTATCATTCTGGATAATCGGCTGTCAGCATCGGCAAATATCATTCCGGATAATCGGCTGTCAGCATCGGCAAATATCATTCCAGATAATCGGCTGTCAGCATCGGCAAATATCATTCCGGATAATCGGCTGTCCGTATCGGCAAATATCATTCCGGATAATCGGCTGTCCGTATCGGCAAATATCATTCCGGATAATCGGCTGTCAGTATCGGTAAATATCATTCTGGATTATCCGCAAATATCATTCCGGATAATCGGCTGTCAGTATCGCGAATATCATTCCGGATAATCAGCTGTCAGTATCGGTAAATATCATTCTGGATAATCAGCTGTCAGTATCGGTAAATATCATTCTGGATAATCGTCTGTCAGTATCGGCAAATATCATTCTGGATAATCAGCTGTCAGTATCGGTAAATATCATTCTGGATAAACGTCTGTCAGTATCGGCAAATATCATTCTGGATAATCAGCTGTCAGTATCGGTAAATATCATTCTGGATAATCAGCTGTCAGTATCGGTAAATATCATTCCGGATAATCGGCTGTCCGTATCGGCAAATATCATTCCGGATAATCGGCTGTCCGTATCGGCAAATATCATTCCGGATAATCGGCTGTCCGTATCGGTAAATATCATTCTGGATTATCCGCAAATATCATTCTGGATAATCAGCTGTCAGTATCGGTAAATATCATTCTGGATAATCGTCTGTCAGTATCGGCAAATATTATTCTGGATTATCCGCAAATATCATTCCGGATAATCGGCTGTCAGTATCGCGAATATCATTCCGGATAATCAGCTGTCAGTATCGGTAAATATCATTCTGGATAATCAGCTGTCAGTATCGGTAAATATCATTCTGGATAATCAGCTGTCAGTATCGGTAAATATCATTCTGGATAATCGTCTGTCAGTATCGGCAAATATTATTCTGGATTATCCGCAAATATCATTCCGGATAATCGGCTGTCAGTATCGCAAATATCATTCCGGATAATCGGCTGTCAGTATCGGCAAATATCATTCTGGATTATCAGCAAATATCATTCTGGATAATCAGCTGTCAGTATCGGTAAATATCATTCCGGATAATCGGCTGTCAGTATCGGCAAATATCATTCTGGATTATCCGCAAATATCATTCTGGATAATCAGCTGTCAGTATCGGTAAATATCATTCTGGATAATCAGCTGTCATTATCGGTAAATATCATTCTGGATAATTGGCTGTCAGTATTGGCAAATATCATTCTGGATAATCGGCTGTCAGTATCGGTAAATATCATTCTGGATAATCCGCAAATATCACTCTGGATAATCAGCTGTCAGTATTGGCAAATATCATTCTACATAAACGGCAATGGATAATTGGCCATTGGTCTCGGCAGACATCATGATAGTCGGCTATCAGCAGATATCATTCTGGAAAATTATAATAATTTTAATTTTTAATAATTTTGCAAACAAGACATAGGCATCTTAAATTATCCCTAAACTGCAAATATATTAGTATGACAGTAAGAATTGTAACCGATAAATAGTCAAGGCTACTATCAATTGCTGACAGAGAGAGACTCAAGTCGAGTCTCAAGTCGCATTTTATTACATTCAGAAATAATACCAGTAAATAAAACTAAATAAACTACGAAACGCTATAAACATAACTATAGGCCATTTTAGCTCCCCTCAATCCACAAAAAAATCCTTTCAATTTAATGCCACACAGTAATACCTTGAGATATGAGTGTTCCGACATATGAGTATTCCGAGATGTCAGCAAGCATTTGAGCAAATTTTAGCTTTGAAATACGAGTAAATATTTGAGATACGAGTAGCTGAGAGACGCGGAAACTAGGTGTTCAGCACTTGGAGAAGCTTATGATAATTGCATATGAACTCCACTAGAGGGCAACCATGGTTTTAAAGCAGGGTTACCGGGGGCGACGAATGATTCATGAGTATTAAGCTGGAAGCAGCACTAGTTATGTGTGTTCAATAATAATAAATATGAGGTTCTGAGGCTATCCAATAATACACTACATGGGAAGAAACACTACACTTTTGTATATTGTGTTTACATTATCTACGCTATCCCTCCCTCCTCCTCCTTCGCACATGGCACCATTAGCCGCTAATGTATCATATAAGAACTCAATTAAAACCACATTTTATTTTATATCACAGGCATCCTTATACTGTATACTATAATTTGTTTGTGTGTGTATATGTCTCTATAGCAATTTAAAACATGTTTTTCCATTGTTATTAGCACTAATAAGAGTGTTTTTTAGAGGGCCGGAAAGGATTACATTTTTTCTGTTTTGTCTTATGAAGGGAAAATGATTTGAGATAAGAGCAATTCGATTTACGAGCTCAGTCCTGGAACGGATTATGCTCGTATCTCAAGACATTCCTGCACACACACACACACACACACACAATCTGAATTTTAAACGTATTAAAGGCTAGTATTTGATTTATTACTTGCTATCAGTATATTGTAAGCTGATAAATTCCGAACTGGCATTTATTGAAAAATTACATAAAATTTTTCGGTTAAATATGACTTAACAGCGAACTTAACAGCAATTAAAATATGAATAATACTATGACATTTACATTTTAGTTTGGATATCTATCTATCTATATATATAGGCGTGTAAAGGAGATGTATTGACTTTAATCTCGGCTGTTTTTAAGAAAATAAACTCCTGAAACACGACAGACTTCAGTGAGAAGCACAGCAGATCCGTGTCCCGCTCCAGGAGTGATGATGAGTACTGTAGGTCGGAGACGGTGTTTGTATGCTGTATCGCGGCTCGTGTGAAGAACTGGAGGCGGCCTCACCTTCTCCGCCGGACGGCGGGATCTCTTCTTCTGCTGCTGCTGGAACAAGCAGTGGTTCTTCACGAAGCCATTTCCGCCCGATCTCTTCTCTTGTTTCGACCGGTGAAAGGTATCTCCATTTAGCAGCTTACTAGCGGAGTTTTGCGTCATGGCAGGCCGGCGATGAGTCCTGGGTCCGCTGCTTCTCTTGTTTAATCTTATTGGAGTTCCCGTCTCCTCCAAACCGTCGAATGACAAAGACACGCCCACTCGTGGATTACAGGAAACACCTCGCCCTACACACACACTCACAGCCAATGGCGTTGAGGAACATTCTGTGGGGGGCGTGGTTTGTAATGAATATTTATTATCTGGCTGATGTCATTAACCTCTAGTAACCCCTTTAGGGGCGTGAACCAACCGACCTTCTGTCTTTACGTCACACATTACGCGTTTTTATTGGATACTAGATCAGCTCTCGATTTGAGTAATGGAAACTCTGACAAACAGGCATTGGTTAAATATCTAACTGTTATGCCAGCATTATTGAGATTTGTGTGGTGGAAAAACACCATGAAACCTTTCATGTCTATGCTTAAAATGAGCGCATGTCGTACATAAATAAAAAATAGTGATTTTCAGTTTCAGATTTTCAGCACCTCTTCTCAAATAAATCTCAAAATGAAAGGCCAATTTGTTTTTAATTCTGTTAAAATCTAAATTCTGTTCTTTTTCAAAATGAGTGCTTTGATTTAACCATAACATAATTTGAGGCATTCTGATTATTGTTTAAAACCTTGATTTGTGCGACTTAGATTCTAGCTAAAACATAACAAAACAGACAATAAAATAATAAATATATATAAAAAGCCTTCATCAAACTTAAAATCAATTAATCTCAGATTAAAGGCTGGATAAGAAAAACCGGGATTGGTATCCCTTTGTTGCTTTACTAATACATTTATTAATGTTTTAATAATGAGTGACTGCAAATTTGCCATTTCTACAGTGGCATGCAGAAGTGAAAACTATTGCACCATTCTGCATCATACAACAAGAAAAAATTATATAAAGAATATGGCATGTTGTAACTCTATAGCTCATGGTTAGCATGACCCTTTTAGCCTTGACTGGTGGAGGCCATAACTACTCTTTCTGGGTTTTTTTTTTGGGGGGGGGGGGGGGGGGGGGGGGGGGGTTCAGAGCTTATATTTAAATGTGAAGGGCTTGAGACTTTGCACGCCCTCATGATGCCATCAACCAATCATCATACTTCTTACACCACACACTGCCACTGAAGATGAATGGCAATGCTAACAGCTTTTTTATATTAAAGATCCACACAGATTAACTTTGGCACAAATGAGGTTCATTTTTGTGTTACTCTGCATGTTTGAGCTTCAGCAAGAACCAATGAGGTTCATTCTTTATGTGAAACAGCACATTTAAAGTTCCACAAGGACAAATGAGGTTCATTTTTGTGTTAACATCATGTAATGTAATTTTTCACTTTAGTAGTGTTGTTGAAATTCTTTTCCTAAATGTTTATCAATAAGAACAAGTGAGATTCTCGCAAGGTTTAAATAGTCTTCAGCTTTATTTCTTGCAAGAAATGGCATTCTCACACAAAGACAGCATCTAAGTATGAGAAGGCAACTAAGTGCCTCTCTTCGTTAGTTTATATACTCTCTCTAAACCCCCTCCTCGGGGTTTGTGTATGCTTGCTATGCAACGCATACACAAAAACAGAACATCTCGTGTTTTGATAAGCTTGCCAACTTCTAAAGATAAGGATTAATATGTAATATAATATATATATATTACATAATTTAATATAACAATTATATATTAAATATAATTTCCATCACAGTAGTTTGGTTGTGTGACACAATTATTTAGATTGTTCATGGCTACTAATAAATAATAAGGTATACAAAGAAAATAAAAATGTTGATTAAACACAACCACAGAAAAATATTAACATCAATGGTTCCAGAACCTTAAAGATCGATGCATCCTGGAAAAGGTTCTTTAAAGTGACAAAAGGTTTTTCAAAAGTATAAATTGAACTGAAGCAGAATGACAAAAAATTTTATGAAAAAAATTACAAAACAATTACGATTTTTTTTATTGTCCACCTATAGAAATGTTAGTATTAATATATTACACTATAATTTAATATTAATATTTAGTATTTAAATATATAGTGTACATTTATGCTTTTCGGAGCTAAATTGTAGATAAATTGTTTTTCCATAAACTTCTATTTTATGCACCATTGCGAATGAACACCTAATTTCCCAGAATGCCATTTCAATTCTAATTTTAATTATCAGATTGATCGATTGATTATTGTGTTTATTGCTTTGACAATATGAAACTGTTCAGAATATCTAATCAATTAAGGACAAAATATTCTCTATTTGTGTAAACATCAGAGATTTAAACAGACAATTCGTCAAAATTAATTTGCTTAAAACATTTGATGGTAATGATGGTAATCAACTTCTTTCAATAATTCCAATTCCAAATTCAATTCCCAATAATTGGGGAAAAAATTGATAGAGACAGTTCTTAAAATTGGACCTTTTCCTGCCGCAATCTGCATATGTGATTTTTCGCCCCTTCCTAATGAGAATATTTGGACAACACACACCCTCCTTTCGAGGAAAGAGCTCTGTGAACATCAATTTCTGTGAAAGCATGCTTTCATACAGCATTACATTCATCATGGCTGAACACCCCACACCCAGATACAGCATGACAAATGATGCAATAAGCGAACAATAAAAGCAGGTCTGCCAAGTTATCTTGTTCATATCAGTCCATTTGCAGTCTGAATTCCCTTCTTTATCAAGGCTGAAGATTAATGGTTTCATCTTTCCCAGTGTTTTTACAAGACGAAACAAAAACAGGCTCTTATTTACAGCTAAGATTAAAAGAAGATAATGCAATAATTATTTGGGAGACATGAATTTCCACAATTGTACATGCTTTATTCTTTATTTTTGTGTGTATTTAATCTGAGTGTAAGATAGGGTACTAAATAAAACCACTAAAACAATGCGGCCTCAGACAAATGTAACACTGCCTTTCATCCTGAAGTTGCAATATTGCTAATAACTTTCAATATATACAATTTTTGCAGATATATGCTGTTATTGAATCAATACGTACATATTTCTATACTGGCATTTTTCATCTGCTTGAGCCCTTTTATGTTCCAGGGGTTATTAAAAACTGATTTTTTTTATGTATTTAGGCATACACTTATGCTTGACTGAGATCTTAAAATATACAAATCATACAAATAGTAATTGTTACATTTCTTATTACATTATAATAATTCCCCAAAAAGAGTGAAATAAGCTAAAAAAAAGTATGCCTATTTTTATACTTATTGTGAAATTAGAGATACATAACCCCCCCCCCCCCCCCCCCCCCCCCCCACAATCAACTGTAATTAAAGGTTTGTGTATCCATTCACAAATTAGACAACAATATCTTGTTTTATATCTTGTCTTTATTAATTGCATTTGTTAACATCAGTTATTAAAAAATCCAGCTTTTAATGCTCACAGTGCATTAATCTTAACAAATACAATGTTTGATTTGAATAATGTATTAGTAAATATTGAAATGAAAATACCATACAGTGCAGTTCATGAATAGTTCATGTTAACTAATGAAACCTTATTATAAAGTTTTACTGATTAAGTGTTTTACCAGTAGTGACCCCAAATACTGTGAATATCATGGAAATCATGATACCTTATGATTTCCTCATAGGCTGTAATTATTTGCCATAGAGGTAAAACTAGGTGATAAAATGCCAGGGTTGAAACAATAGAGTCAAGCTAACTCAAACGTGTCGTTCTCAAAGATCAGCATTTCTTTAGCCATATAGATGTCCAATATAGTTTCTGTGATTAAGGTTTCCTAATTGAAACATTCTACGCTTGAGTAATTTGGAGTTGCTTGACGAATTTTGTTGCATTTTATTCTTTGAAAAATGCACCCGATTTGCCTAATGATTAAATGTCCTCTGTAAAAGTAAAGGGCCAATAAATAACAGCAACACCTCAGCTCCGAAAGGGATTTATGCGTCGCTTAAAGCAATGTTAGTCCCATTTATTACCTTAACTATTAATGTATCACTGGAAAGCACCAGGTCCACGGTTTAAAAAATGTGTGACAGTACGGAAAAACGTACAAGCCTTTTATGCTGCATGGCTGGATAGAGAAGCGAAATCAATGATCCGGAAGTGAGGAAACGTGTATGTATAGGGTGAAGTGAAGGAGACCTGAGACATCGCTGTGTTTGGGTCAGGGTGGATCGTGAGTTACTGGGGCAATCGATTGGGTGCTGCATGTTACACCTCTAGACACGGCTGCTGAGTGAAGCATGGCTTTTGTGCTGATGAGTGTGAGCAAGTCCTAAAAACCTCATACGTTCAAAAACTCCTGCCATGCTAGACCAGTGCAGATCATTTTGGATGGAATGATCAGGGGTCTCATTTATAAAACTGTGCGTAGGATCACTACTAAAAGTTTACGTGCGCCCAAAAGCCCAAAATGCTATACGGCAAAAAATATTCAGATTTATAAAACCGTGTGTATGCACACCTGTCAGGAACATTCCCTTTATGGGTCAAAGTTTGCTTAAATGTGCACACATTTTCCCGTCAAGTTGTTTTTTATAGATCACAACCTTTGCGTGGAAACTGGCGTACGTACATTTCCAGTCCCGTTTTGTGCGTACGCACACTTTATAAATGAGACCCCAGGCCTAAAAATGTAAGAACACTTTAGTATGTGATGTATAAAGCATTATCACTTATTGTTTTTGATTGTGCCAATAAGAGCTCAGCTTAACCCACTTTAGCATATCATAAAAGATTTTACTTTGCTTACCGTAATTTTCTGTGAATTTTCCGTCATTTCTGTGCTGTGGTTCCCTTTGATTTTGGGACCTCCGTATGATCAGGACGCTTTCATAAATCATTATATTGCTCATTAGGATCCAGTGAATTTTTTTTATGCAACAATGTAGAATCTATAAGTCTTTTTTTTTTCCATTTCGATTCCAGCATTGTCCAGGTGTATGTAATTCTTCGGGACAGGCAGATAATGAGTCCTTGCTTTTCTGTTGTTTTCTTTTCTAAATGGATGGAGCAACAAAAATGAGTTTCTCGTTGATGACAGCCTAAGGAAATTGGTTCTTTTAAAAGCTTTTGTATAGTTTGAAGAACAAACAACCAGCACATTGTTTTGTGTCATAATGGAAACTTTGGCAAGCAGACAAAAGCTAAGATTGATAGGTTCTTATCTGCTGTCCATGGAGGAGCAACCAGCAATATTCCAGGCTGGTTGTTTCAGTCGATTGAGCAAAAAGCCTTTTGTTCTTTTGGAGCAGAGACAAAAACAGCATTTAAATAGCATTCAGCTGCTCATCTGAAGCTCCAGAGCACTTCAACAAAGAAAGTAGTGGTTGTGTCAGTCAAACGGGTGTCTCTTTAATATTAACCAGTAAATAGTCATAATTGGTGATTATGTGCACTTTTTACCCTGTGGGAAAGACGTGTAACCAGTAGAGAAGATTGATAATGAATTAAAATTTCATTTTTGCTGTAAACTCAAGTAGATGTCATTTTTTTTACATTTTGAGTGCATTATTGGTTAAATGTTGAATTCACGTTTATAAACCAGACGCTGCAGAGCGTGGCGTCTTATCACGACCATTGAAGTGTCTGGAGAAATTGTGACCACAGCTTTTAGAAAGCATTTTCTCCATTTAAAACTAGTCAAGACGAAATAAAATTTATTTATTTAGTATTTAAATTATTCAACCCAGTATTAATAGAGGACCAACTGTGGGGTTCTTTTATGCCTAAAATGTAAGCTACGCATTTTTATAAAGCTCTCGAAACCAACTAAACAATCCCAATCTTCCCCTTGAACAAACGCAAGGAAAGCATGTTTGTTTAGGCTTAACTGGCTCTAGGGTGTGAACAGCAGGCTCAGCAGATGAGAAACCACCACACACTGGATTTAGAAGATTAATGGAGAGTCATTTCAAATTCATTTCACCTTGCATCAAAGTAGGAATAGTAGTTTCACAAATAATCTTTCACATTCAATGAAATCCTCTACAAGACATTTATTAGAATGGCTTAGCAGTACAACAGTTTTAAAGTTCACACTTCTGAGCTCAAGAAAACATTTAGATTTTAGAGGATATATTTATAAAAAAAGAAGATGAAACACCATATTACTAATAGTTCATCATTCATTTTACACTATAAAAAAAAAAAAATAGGTGGAGGGGAGGGTTTGACCCAGCAGGTGCAGACAGAGGAAGTGTCTCACTCCTTTCTGCGCTTCTTCTCATGGTCGTAGTCCTTTGAACGGCCACTAGCAGACGCCCTTTTGGAGCCTCCGTGCTGCTTTGCTTCCTCCAAGAACTTATCCAGACCGAAAGGATCCTCCTCAAACTGCACAGGCCCGTCACGGCGGGGGCCGTGGTCAGCACCTGAGAACTCTCGATCGGGAACAAACCTGGAGAGAGAGAAGGGAAATTGTTCAAATGCACCAGGAGGCTAAAAAATACAATTAACATATGCATATATTGACTCTATCCATATTTTTTTATCATTCAATTATGCCAAAGCAAGTTGTTTATAAAGTTGCGAAGATCCCCTTTGTATTTTAATTCAATAATTTGGATTTCTTCATTCAATATTGGACGTATTTTTCTGTAGTTCAGTCCAGGTGTCTGTATACCTGTTGCTCTGCATGAGTGTGTCCAGGTCGTCTCCATACATGTCCTTATCCGCATTCTTTCCGGGCCTGTAAATATTCTGTGCCATGTCTCTGCCACTTCTGAAGGGCTGATCGTAAACATTATACAGCTCATCCTCTCCACCAGCAAAACCACTGTCCATCCCCTGAGGAACACAAACAAACAGTTTCATAACTCACATCCATGCATCTTACTCACTTGTATTGATTTTGTAACATTTTATAATAATCAATAAATATATTCAACTAACCAAAAAATAAATAAAATGCACTAGAGATTTTCATTAACTTCCCACGCTTTGAAAAAAACTCAATTTGATGATCACACTTGAATTTCCATTTTGACCATTAGGTGGGCATGAAACAATTTCTGTGTAAAAAAACAAAAACCTTGGTGTGGAATGATTTTATTTTATTCAATATTAGAGTGGATGATGTAAAACAAACTTTGGCATTGCATTCACATTTAATGATTTAGCAGATGCTTTTATCCAAAGCAACTTATAAGTGAGGAGAACAATAGAAGCAAATCAAACTAGCAATATGCAAGTGCTGTTTAGCAAGGTTTAAAAAAAAAAATGGATATATAGAATTTCATTACAAAGTCAGAATGGGCTAAAGGACTATGATTTTGTCTTACTGCACACAAACGGCGTTATTTCACGTTTAATTGCGCACCTTACCGTTACACTGATCTCCTCAGTGAACTAAAATCAGCAAGGTGACCAATTTCAGAGTGAAGCAACGCCTGTGGATTGATTACCTTGCTCTGATTGAAGAGTCTCTGGTCATACTGGGCCTCACTGGTGGTACGGGGGTTTGGTTGACCCAGGGCAATGAGCTCACTGATGTCCCGGTCCTGATCTCTTTGTAGCTTTGACCTGGACAGACCAAAATTACACTGACATCAGCTAAACCCACATTAACACATCAAACAAAGAGCCATCGCGCTACATTACACACGTCTCAAACCGGGAGCTCGGGGAAATCTCACACGAACATCTTTTGAGGAAAAAGCATGAATAATTCAAGCCATTACAACTACGGATTAAATGCATTTTAAGTACAACAAGATTGGTCTGAATACTGAATGTGTCAGTTTGTTCCACTAAAAGGTGCCTGATGTAAAAATGAACACAGATGGGACTTCAGTGTGAGATCACAGGACAGAAAATAACTCAAAATCACGTACAGTACCATGGGATGCGTGCACCGGTTCTACCAACCCATGAATGATTCAGCGCAAGAGAGTAAAAAATGCATGTACCTCTTATCAGGGGCGGCTCTGGAGATGTTCCTGTCGTGCTGCCGTTCTTTCCTCCTCTCGTGACGGATCTCGTCACGCTCCCTGACTTCCGTGTCCTCACCACCTGAGTGAAAATCAAAAGCATAGATGGTTTCATTCATAGTGTCCGCACTCTGATGACCAAAACACATTTAAAACGTATAAGATGATGTGGTATGTACGTACCTTTGTCACCGTGGGCTTTGATACCAGCTCTCCTGTCTCTGGCCATCTTAGCCAACTCTCTTAGCTTCTCCTCTTTCTTTTCTTTCTCTTTCTGGGCCATCTTCTTTTCCACTTGAGCTCTCATCTCCACAGCCTCTCTGGCCTGTACACATCAAACAACATCAGCATCAAAACATTGACCAGCCCTAGAAAGAACTCTCTTTTATTGGGATTTGTTTGCAATGTGGGATTCAGAAAGTTAAGGGATGCAGGGATAAGCGGTCTACCTTTCTGTCTGCAATGTACAAAGCCTCAGCCAGCTTCGCAAAGTTCTCATTGATGTGGACAGTCTGCAGGCCTCGTCCGTCAGCAGCCAAACGCTTGTCTAGAGGAATGGTATAACCCTGAGAACGACGAGAGGTGCGAGAAAGCAACAGTTTGTTTTCAGTCAATATTTTAAACCCAACAATAGCTAAATAATTGATGGAGGCTCTGCGTTACCTTTGCGTTCTTCCAGTTGGAAATACAGGGTGGAATCTTCCACTCCTGCTGTTCTTTCACTGTCATCTAGAAAAAAGAAGGACAAAAACAAACAAGGATGCTTTGAGGTTAGTTGAAAGGTTATTAGAAATATTTCATGCAGACAGGTTTCTGTGTGTGAATAAAGCCAATGACCAGCAATGTTGGAATCAACAGACTCGTACCTTTCTGCTTGGGGAGTGCATGACTGGAGCAGGAGGTGATGGGGGCCCACGAGGAATTTTCTTATTGATTCTGTTAGAAAACACAAACCTTGAGTTTCTCGCGTGTTTGCAACACACCACACACTATTTCACGTACATCTCAGGTTTAGGTGACATACTTGAATCTTGGTGGCTCCATGGGATCTTTCTGCATTTCCACCATACGGATGACCCTCTGTTTCGCTCCCGAGTTAAACGCGAGTCCCTGCTGGGAGGGTGTGTACCTTTAAGAAACATAAGGACAATTTATGGAACTTTTGTGAGCTCAAACAACTCGATTACAAACATCTTAAAGCATCTTGCAGTAGAAAGCACAGAAACGGACTTTAAAGGAATTTTGCTGGTTCAATACAAGCTCTGCTGAGAGTATCTGTGGCATATTGTTTATTACAAGAGAAAATAATTGACAACACCGCTGCAACCCTCAGTGTTTTTAAAGAAAAAATCTTTACATTATTGCAGTTAAATCTCATATGGGATGATTTTGACAACTTTAAAGCTCAAACAATATATAGGTTTTTACTGAATAACTCATGCTTGTGCTAGAACACACTGCATATTACAGATTTAAATACTGGGTTGCTTGCTTTACTTGATTTTGAACCAATGGACAAGTTTTTTTAAACGTTCATATTGCTCAACCTTTAGCAAACCCAGAACATGCATGTAAAGAGCATTCGTCAGTGGAACTGGTCCTACCGAATATACTGTGCTGGGGCCTGTTTATCTGCAGCACGTACAGGCATGGCCGCAGCAATTTTCTGTGAGACCTGTTTGTCCAGAGCTGCTCTGGTCTTTTCTGTGAGCTACAGGAGGAGGGAAAGGAACAATAATGCATACTTGGATTAATAATGCTTGGATTAATAATTATTGAAAGTTACGAGTATTACGATTTGATAAAAAAAAAATAAAGTACCAACATTGTTCATTTCATTTTAACACCACTCTAAGTTAGTGATTACAGATCTGCATTTGTGCATTGCCTTCAAAAACTACTTGAAAAAACATTTACAAATAGCCTTTAATTTGTATGAATATTTTATGCAATCCTTAGAATTCCATTTCTTGCTGGGATAGCGTATTAATTATGAAATCAGCAGATGCGGTGAGATGCTGGTGTAAGAGTTGTTGCATTTGAATGCTTCTGTAAAGGTTACGTGAATTGTTTTACAGACAGTGATGCCATTTAATTGCTTTGAATAATTGAATGCGGTCAAACGAGGCTGTTTAATATCTCACCTCTTGCACCGCCTCTTCATCAGGTTTCTGCAGCTCAGGAGCATCTTCGTTTAGCACTTCCTTAGGAAGCATGTCTGTATATTTGCTGAATATGACCTGAAACAAACAAACAGAGGTATAAAACAAAATCTCCAGGTGTGATCTAATGAATTTATGAACATTTTAACAAGAAGATGAGGCACCTTGTCTTTGTTTTGACCTTGCCTAGCAATGGCGTCATATTTGATCTTGCCCTCTGCATCCACCTGCACTGCCAGGGCATTGGAGGTCCTTTTCTTCCTACCCATTTCCAGAGGATACTGGGCCACATGGATCTCTGGAAAAGCTCCTCCATCTCCAAAATCCTTTAAAATAATATCATTATTATTAATAATTGACTAAAGCAATTTATAGTAAAATTATTCAGAGTAGGAAACTAACAACAAGCAAATCCAGGTTTTTAGTTTTACTCCACACCGGCAGATATTTTTGCTACATCTACATACCACTGTGGAGGGTGACTGTGGAGGGAAATTCAAACTTTTTGGCTGTTATACACATCAAATGCAATGTAATTACAACATAGCTTAACTGTCATTGGTGAACCATAGAGTGCACCTCAAGAGACAGACAAAACTGCTTAAAACACGATTTTTATCTGTGAATATTCAGCGATGCTGTTTTCAATGATCAAGGAGGTAAAGAATCATCCAAAGCAAAGACCCTCAGTTATGTTGATTTGTTAGACCTAGCGTTCTGCAAGCTCAGATATAGAGATGAAGTGAAGTAAGAGTGAATTGTGCATCTGTGCTGCATCTCTCTACTAATTACAAAGCAGCGAGTTTAAAAAAATACACATTTATTAATACTTATTTAGAAATATAAAACCTGTCCCAATACTAACACCCACTGTCCTGCTCATTTGAGAGTGTATGACATGTAACCCACTTCCTCGGATACACTGAAAAGACGTTTATTTTAAAGTGCAAAGTATCCAAAATCAAAAAATGTGTGTGTCAAACGTTCTGCACATACTGGAGAGCTTCACACCCACTTGAACATCAAACACTGGAAGTATGTGTGGGTATCGAGACAAGATCTATTTCATAAGATCAGAATTTTATATTAAACCATCAATCTCATAACATAATGTTTACTATTGTAGCTGCATTAATACTTCCTCTGAGGTGGAATAAGTGGAAACGCATCAGAAGCAGCTTCTGTGGTGACAATAGTCGTTTTATTTTCAGGAGTCCTTGTATAATATATGCAAAAATAATCTCTAATGTAATGGTAATTGCAGTACCTCAAGTGCACGGGGCACCCAAGACTTTCTGAAGCCATAGGGTGGAGGTTCCCTGCGGTTGGAGACCAAAGCAGTGGATTGAGACCTCTGAACACGAGCTCTCTCCTCCGCCTCCAACTGGTCCTGGGTCAGTTGGGTGGGTGCAGGGAGAAAACTGCAAGATGGGAACAAATAATATGAGTCAAGTAAAGTTGACAGACAACTATTCATCAGGCGGTCCCTATTAACTTGACAAACTTACATCCATACACAGCAGGGTGCATGATGTAGACATTGTACATATCAAACAAAGAGAATCTGTATTTAAAAGTCGACAACAAAGGTTTCCTTGACGTAGGCAAATGTAAATACATTTATTCAGGTTAACTGCACTAAGTGTATAAGAGTGCTGCTCCTTTAAGGAATGGATAGTACAAATACATTTTAAGGGTTTTGAATAAAAAAATATATGAGGGTGGATATTAATTAAACAAATGTATCGTGAATTAGATATTTAATTATGCATCAAATATGTATTATGTGGTTTTGCAGTGATGGTAGCATTAGCTTCTTAGCATTCACTGTGACAATGAGCACAACACCGCAGGCCTCGGCGCATCAAACACCATAACACAGGCAATAAAGAAAGCGAAGTACAAACACACATCACATGTGGACACACAACAACACGCAGACCTCTTCAAAACGAGCATTACAGTAAACGTGGAAACAAAAACGCTTAAAAACAGCTTCGGCGTTGCTTACCTCGTCAGCGACATCTTGTCCGTTTCTGTGCGCACGTTCTGACGTCACGCCACTGAGATGAAGTCTCGCGATGTTTGGAGAAGAGACTGACTGCTACATCTCAAAAACACTGCACTTGAACAGTAATTACACGGAAGAAATATATACTTTATATATATATATAAATAAACGACATCGTAACATATTTCGATGTATGTTAAAATATGTTGGCTACGGATGCCCATCTAAAGGTGTCAAGAAGCCCCAGTAAACATTTACGGAATAGGCTATGTAAATGACTGTTTATCATTCTTACTAATATTTACATTTAAAAAAATCCTAAATAATTTCCAGACTATCAAACATTCAGTTTATAAGATAACTATATAACGATGATAGTCAAGACGAATTTCAGTAAAAGAGATTTATCTTAAAGGTAGGATTATATGAATACATATTATTATTTAATTGCCCATATTTTACTCGATGTTACATTGTAATAGCGACATGATCAATTCAAATTGAAGTATTTTATTAAATTGGCTTTTTATTGAGTTGCAAATACATTGACGTCATAGAATTATTGAATATAAATATTATGATTTACAATAATTGTTCAATAAACTAACCTTAAAACATTTTAATTTGACAAATCTTCACAAATATGATATCAGAATCAGATAGACTTTTAGTGCCAAGTATTTTTGCACACAGATGGAATATTTGGTGACAAGCTTCCTGTACAACAGGACACAGATAGTAAAAAACAAAATATGTATAAGACACACATATATGTAAATATAAAGAAACAAAATAGACAAATGTGTATGCACATGTTGTCAGGATCCCACCCTGACAGTCTTGTCTGTTTTGTCTTTGTTTAATGTGTGTTGTTTGTCTTGTGCCATGTCATCCTCTTGTCCCACCAGTGTTGCCAGATTGGACTGACGATTTCCAGCCCAACTGCAGCAGAAAACCAGCAGAAAATTTATAAATACAGCAGAAATTTATATGCATTTGTAGGCTTGTTTTAATGGAATTTATATGCATTTGTATATGAAATTTGGGAGGGTTTGTCATCAAAAACAAGCCCAATTTTTATCGACCAACCCAATGCATTTTTTTCCGATCGGACGGGAACCCACCTAATCTGGCAACACTGTGTCCCACCCCCCTCAGTTCCAGTTACCACGCCCCCTTATTTAGTCCTTGTCTAGTCTCCTTTGCTTGAGTGTGTTCACCTGTCCCTCATGTGCTCTGCTCCCTTTATATTATGCTTGTTTCACTCATGTCTTTGCTGGTTTGTTTTGTGTGAGTTCCTTGCGTGAAAGTATTGTTAGCTGAAAACCAGCCTTTGTTTTGTCTTAGAATTAATGTCTTAGAATTTGTCTTAGAATTAATGTTTATCTCTTCTTGTTGCTAGTTTTATTTTGATACTCTAGTTTTTGTGTTCTTCTCTAGTTACGCTCATTTAGTTAGTTGCATGTCTTTCTCTAGTCATAGTTCTGTCAGCTTTACTTGCTCTCGTTTTGTTAATCTCTTGTCTTGAGTGTTGTGTTTTTGTTGGTTCCTGTTCGGCCTCCTGTTTCAGCTGGCAGCTAGTCTGGTGCTACATCACATCCCCAAGTATCAAGCCTCTGGTCTCCTGAGCTGCTGGATAATCTCCTCCATCGGCTTAAGTGTCTCTTCTGTCTTAAGTCCTGACCAGCCAGCTCCCCTATTGTCTTCCCTGCCCTACTGTTTTGCCCGTCACTTCTCCATCATTGTCTTGTGCCTTGTCTACTGTCTTGTAAATAAAACTCACATCATTCATCTCTGCATTTGGGTCCTCTCCTGTCCAGAAAACCTTGACACATGTGTGCTATATACAAGTAGAATAGAATGGATGGGGAATAGAATAAGAAGAGGTTGATTTGTCAAATAAATATCAGTGATATTGCATGCACAGAGTTATCATTTCACGAGGGGAGAACATTTAACTGTTCATGAGGTAGATTGCTTGGGCTTGGGCACATTTTCTTGGCTGTTCTGTGTTTGGTGATGTGTAAAGCCAGCCAGCAAAAAGTTCAAAGAGAAGCTGGCTTGAGGGATCTAAAGTGATTTTCTGAGCCCTTTTTCTCACTTTGGATGCATAGTTCTTGGAGGCTGGGCAGGGGAGCACCAGTGATCCTCTCTGCAGCCCA
Source organism: Rhodeus uyekii (assembly GCA_037043235.1). Classification (NCBI taxonomy): domain Eukaryota; kingdom Metazoa; phylum Chordata; class Actinopteri; order Cypriniformes; family Acheilognathidae; genus Rhodeus; species Rhodeus uyekii. The sequence goes on along the minus strand of JAWRVZ010000021.1, from coordinate 1,477,610 downwards.
AAGAACAGTCCTCTGTATCCTTCTGATGTTTGATTTTGTAGCTGAGCCAAAGCAGACTGTTTTTGAAGTGCAGAGGACAGACTCAATCATGGCCACAGCTCGTCTGTAAGGGCTCCACCAAATATTTATGAAAAAACATATAGGCCTCTATTTTAACTGAATCAATAATACACTATAAATGTGTTCAGTATTCTTTTTTAATTTGATTTTCTTGAATATTTTAAGTTGTACAGTGAAAAGAATAGATTAAGATTTAATGCATGGATTTGGGAGGCATCATGATACTGTCACGATTTGGATGGTGGATGGTGCTGGTGTGCGATGAGGAGAACCACGACGAGGAGAATTCAGCAAACACTTTAATGAACAGGAAAATCATCCACACACTGCCACATCACGGAAACACAGAATTATCAAGAGACAAATGACTAGGGAGAACACGGGAATTAAATAGGAAGGATAACACAGAACAGCTGAACACCAAACAAGGGGGAGAGGCTAACATCAGAGGACGGGAACACCTAAGGGACACATGAAGTGAAACTAACAAGACCCAGGCAGGAACACATGTAACAGATACTCCCCAGATCTACAATATCCCACAGTTTTCCCAATGTCCCCAGATCTATTGAAAGATACGATTTGGAAATCCATTGCCGCTTGTATATATATTCTTTTACATTTGTCTTATTTGTACCTATATTCTTTTCTTTGTCTTATTTTCATATGTTCTTTTCCTTTTTCTTATTTGAATGAGTTGTAAAGAGTGATTTATAATCAAGTTAGGGATATTTATTAGTTAAAGCCTTTCTTAACTTTTCTGTATTTTTCCATAGAGTAAGAATGAATATTGTCTGCACGTCTCACCAGATAGAACATGTTATCAGAATGTTTTGATGTTTGATGGTTGATGACTGCTCAGATTACGAGCTTTATAGATGGGTTTCAAACATGTAAAGAGCGTAATTAAAAACCAGGAAAAAGAAAACACTCTGACAAACATCACAAATAAAAGAAGGAAAATAGAAACAGTAGATTATGCCATATAAACGTCAGCGGTAGAGCTGCCATCTCTCTCCTCACTCCAAAACACTCTCCTCCCCAGCTCCCCGTGCACGTTCACCCCAGAACAGCACGCATAGAACTACATACACCGTCTTAATAATAATAATTCATTACATTTATATAGCACTTTCTCATAGACACTCAAAGTCGCTTTACATGGATGGGGGGAATCTCCTCAACCGCCACTAGAGTGCAGCATCCACCTGGATGATGCGACGGCAGCCATATTGCACCAGAACGCTCACCACACACCAGCTTATTTGTGGAGAGGAGACAGACTGATGAAGCCAATCAGAGAACGGGGATGGTTAGGAAGCCATGATGGACTAATTTTGGCCAGGATGCGGGGGTTACACCCCTACTCTTGCGAAGGACATCCTAGGATTTTTAATGACCACAGAGAGTCAGGACCTCGGTTTAAAGTCTCATCCAAAAGACGGTGCTTGTTCCAGTACAGTGTCCCCGTCACTATACTGGGGCGGTAGGACCCACATAGACCAGAGGGTGAGCACCCCCTGCTGGCCTCCTAACACCACTTCCAGCAGCAATCAAGTCAGTCTCCGATCCAGGAAAATAACCACACTCGGCCCTGCTTAGTTTCAGTGGGCAACCAGTCATAGGCTACAAGGGTGACATTGCTGCTGTCCTAAAGGACTTGTCCAAAAATAAACATAAAGTAGCCGTTACAATCTCTGCTGTTAGTTGGTGCACAATGCCTTTGGTTGTTAGCAAACTTATACAGTGCAATGCACATTTTTATAGCATGCCGATCGCTTCATCAAACAAATCGCCATATTGGCTTTTGGTTATCTCAATCCTCGGTTATCTCAACGCTTTTTTGGAAACCCGAGGCTGTCGACATAACCGGATTCCACTGTAGTTCATAGCTCCAAAAAAGGATGGAGGGTTCCCATTCTTGATTTATACCTGCTAAACCGATGTGTAATCCAGCTAAAATTCCAAATGTTAACTTTGAGGCAAATAGTGATGCAAAACAGATCCGAGGACTGGTTCGTCACCATAGATCGGTTCTTCCTATGTGGAGTAGAATATCAAATTAAAAGTCCTATAATCCTTTAGTTTAAACATGCTCATGTGAAAACGGAGGAAAAGGTTTGTTTTCCTCACCGTAATTCCTCTACAAGTTGTAACATTCTTAAACAACATTCAGAGGTAATTAATAGTACATTAAGACAAGACATCAGACATTAGAAAGGGGAATACAATTTTGCCGAAAAGTGTGTCAGCCTGTATGTGTTCAACAATTAGAATATAGATTTTGCAAAATGTTTATCATAAGCAGGTGCAAAGACTTAATGTACGGCATAAATGTACGGCTTCCCATGCTTGGGGGGAATGAATGAACTTCCGAATAAATTAAAAACTGGTAGAAGATTGGGTGGTGTGTATTGACAAAAGACCTGACGAAACTGATTGTAGAAAAACTGATAAAAAAAACTGATAAAAACAGCAAAACAACTGGAGCAGTGTCATGTGGAACAGTTTGGTTAAGATGAAATGACAACACTAAGAATAGCAGAGCCATACATTATACCACACAACTTTGTTCACTACAGTCATTTTCACCAGTCCAACTTTTCTCCAATAAAATGACTTTATCTTCTAACAAAGAGTAAGATACAACTGATAGAACAGATTGTCATAACATCAGTACACACCATCAACTTCAACAATCACATCTGTCACATCGTGTTCATCTCCTGTCAGTCATCCCTTTCTGTATGAGAAATCAATGTGATATCTTATTGTGGTGACACTGTCTTTGAGAATTAATGACAGAAAGTCCACCCTGTGTGCTGTCCTGTGCTGCTACATTGTCTAATATCATTGCATCGTCGCCCGTGTGGCGAGTGTCTTGTCTAGTCAAGTCAGTTGAGACAGCTTTAGTTGAGATTTCCCCCTTGGGGCAATTTTTTTGTTTGTTTTGTTTCTTTTTTTAATTATTAATAAAGTACCCCTCCACCCTGCGCTTGAGTCCTTGCTCATCCCTTCCACAGACGTGACAACATGTGTACATCTAGAACACTGACTAACTACATAAAATATGTTTGAACTGTACCTAAGTACACTTCACAAGATGAACTACAGCGTCTATTATATTATCACTGGGTCTCTGCGACAGCATGGCAGCATGTTATTGCTAAATGCATTTCTGCTTCATGAAAGCTGGTGTTTTGTTTCACCTATAGGAAAGCTATGGCTATAAAGCAGTTTAGAGACATTAGCAGTGTTGTGCTAATACATCACTTCTTCAACTAATATCTCTTTCCCATCCATCTACATTAGCTTTCCCGGATATTTCACTGGATGCAGATGACAGATTGAGTGTTAATTCACAGGGCTGCCGAGCTGTGTGAAGCTTCAGAATACTGATTTGTTGGACTCCTACAGCCTGTGTTAGCACTGAGCATTGAGGCAGTTTAACCAAAGAAGACAGTTACCATTATCTCAGCAAAATGGCCACAAGGGACTCCTCCAGCCATGCCAAATGTCAGTTTCCATTTAAAACTATCCACATATTCTGCCCTCGGTACAAAGCCCTGTTCTTCAGTTAGACAAATAGCTTCCCTCTTCCAACACTTGAAAATGTTGCCTTTATTGCACAGCATTGACAGTGTGCTGAAACAGATCACAACTGTAATTAACAGAAAATTGTTAAGCTACATGTTTTGAATTCAATCCATATGTTCATCCTTTGGCATTGTCCCAGTATCATGTATTCAACAGTAAAGCCTGAACCCGATAAGTATGGTCATTGAGTGAGAGAAAAGGCTTTTTTTTTCTTCAGTTTTTCTTAGAATGTAATGATTGCTAATGCATCTTATCCATTGCATCCTAATGCATCTCATTATTTCAGAAGCCACTAAACTGACACATCATTAACACGTTTTTGGTTCCCAATACATTTTTTTCTTCATTCCTCTGCCACATTAAAGTGTCCCTATTATGCTTATTTTTGGATATTACCTTTCATGTACAGTAGTGTGTTATTTACTGTAACTTTTGGTGAATGCAAAAGGTCTGCAAAGTTTCAAAGATCAAAATGCACCATAAATAGATTTATTTGTCTCCCAAAAGAAATAACCGATTCTGAACTGCCTGAAATGTGTTGTCAGTAATTCCAGTATTACTTCCTGAGCAAACCTAAGTAGGTTAACACATAAGCATAATAACAATGTCTACTTTAACCTCAAAGAGTTTGTTGTATACAAGTGCTTAGTAGGCATCCGGAGCTGAAATTAAAATATGACAATGGTCGTTTTGTTTTGGACACTCTCTGCAGCCCAATCACAATAGACTAGGTCATCTGACCAATCAGAGCAGAGAAAGTTAAGAGAGACTGAACAGTTTCAGGTAGTGTATTAAAAGATATGATGCTGCATTGTATATTATGAGAAAATGAGACCTTAGATTAATGTAAAACAATTGTAAGTGATCTTGAGGGATTTGTATACTGGCACTGGTCCCAACACTGTTATGAGGTATTGTGGATGTCCAGCACTGCCGTTTGATTATCCGCATAGAGTCACTTCTGTCTGACTGAATAAACATTGTTAACACCAAGAATGATAACTATAACAATGAATATATTAGCATGCGCACCAGCAGACGATAATGTTCTGGGGCCGTATTCTCAAATCATCATAAGGCTAAAAGTAGCACTTAAGAATAATAGGTGTCACTTCTAATTTTAGGACTAAGAGTATTTCATAAAGCATTTTAGCATTAAAACCAGCTCCTAAATTTTTGAAAAGGGACATTCAAGAGACCCAAAATTTACCAAAGACACTGTACACAGAGCCTTGGGTGCCTAGATTTTTATTCATAAATTCAATACATATTTTATTTTATAGATTTGAATCTACAGTGGCATAACATAAAGTTTCATTGTCCTATGTACAATACCCATGTAAAATTATTATTATTATTATTTTTTTACATTTTAAGATCAGACATGTGAATCTTGTGGCACCCATGCACAATGAAAGTAAAAGCTGCTGCTATTTTCCTGTGTGATCACGGGAATTTTGTGTAGCAGGCAACCCTGGGATCTGTTTGCATTTATACTGGAATCCCTTCTAAACATTGATCATTGATAAAGGAGGATGAGTCACAGATCAACTTGCTCAAAGCAACACCATGTTCACTCTGCTAAGTAGGCTTATGGGTTTTTGTCTTCCTGGTGAGGGCAGTTCAATGATAAAAATCCATATTTTCCTTCCTGAAGAAGGATTAAGCCAATCCTGCAATCATGTAGAGGTTTATTCAAGTGTGCTATTAGTGTACTTCTTTTACACTAAAAATACTTTCAGTCTCCTTTTTATGTACTTCTCAGAAAAATAATTACAATTACAGTTTAGTGTACTTATACTGTCAGAAAAGTATATTTGGCCCTATACTTGTAATTTATAGTATACTTCCATATTCTATATCTTTTGATCGAGATATACTTAAAAATATAATTATGTTTTCTAAGTATACTCGGTTTGTTTAGACTTTTGTTGTAGTACCCTAATACATACTTTTTCACATAGTTTTACATACAGTCTCAAATTGTTTGAATTTCCATTGTTTGAAAATACTGATTTATAAAGAATATAACAGATATATTGTAAACAAAGCGCCAAATATTGTGTCTATCTAGATGGGTTATGTGGGGTTTCAGATTGGCTGAATATTAAATAAACTAAACTAAAAGTTTGGGTTTAGCCTGTCCTATTTCAGACCTGACCTAGAAATGACAGCTTAGGAAAGACACATAACTAATGTAGGAAAAAGCTACCATGGCATAGATTCAAGTCTGTTATTCCTGTTTTGGTGTGAGCTTCCTCAGGGTGCATCAGTTTCTCACGAAGCACAGGTGAACTGGAAACTAGGCCATAGGTGTGAATGGGAGTGCACTGGCCATCCATCCAGGGTGTTTCCCTGCCTATGGACCAAGACGCAGGAATAGCATCCCTACATGAGACATACGGTTCGGACAACGAATGGATTGAGTTATCGGGAGTGGGTCATTGAAAACTATTTTAAATCTGAATGTCTAGAAATCTAATTTACATAAGGGTGCCACATTTACATTTAAACAGTAATAGACTACTTAATTCTCAAGATTCATGCAAACATGTAAATAGCAAGTGCTGTGTGCCTGTCACTGTACGTGGATCTTGCATCAAGCCTTGTCAGAGTTAATATCTCACTCCATTTATTTATTTTATTTATCCATTGCTATAGACTTGTTGATAAATCAGTTTACAGTAGATTTGCAATGTGTGTTTATCTCCTGCTGTGTCGCACCATACTTATGCATGCAGTGTGAATACTGTAAACTGTTCAAATGGGTGCAAAATAAATATGCACCACGTGTGTGCTACTTGTGCATGTGGCGTGAAACAGTCCTCAAAGCTAAGAACTAGACATATCCATTCTCAGGGTGTCCCATAGCAGACCAGTCAGCAGAACACCGCGCATAGGGAGCATTATATACATGAGCCTAAACCGATCAACAGGAGTCAGAACACAGCCATTTAAAGTTATCCGGTGCAGTTTAGCCAACAACATGAATAAAATATGAATACTTACTGCTCAGTGTGCAAGTTCAATGTGCGATATATCAGCCACCATAGTGTTTCTGTAGAATGAAGAAGGAAAATTGCATGCTCTGCTGTGTTTAGTGACACTTGGGCTCTTGATTTGTGATGAGCGAGCGCTCTAACCTTGAAAATCCTGCAGCGTGTTCTCCCAGGACTGAGCAGTCTGTCATTCTCATGAGAGACACCAAGTTATTAATGTGACAGTGGGTAAAAGGACGTGTCAGCTGAGATCAATCACACAGTCTCGGCAGGGATAAGCACACTTTTTAATAGACCCAATCATCTCCAGACCACATCCTCAGCGGCAAGGCCACACTCACATAGTTTCTCCTCAATGGGAATTGTTGTTCAGAGTTTACAAGACAACCTGGGACTTATTGGATTTAGGTAATTGAATCTTTATAGAATGTATGGCACATCATGATCAAAACAGAATGTAAAGGTCTAAAGATGAATCTGGGCCAGTAGATACTAAATGTGATCCAACATGCTGTACAGTAGCAATGTAGGGGATTCAAGTGTGCAAATTAAAGGAACATTGTTTACTGAAAATGTTTTGGTTAAATTTGACCTTTGGACCTTTCTGACCTTATTTTTTTAATGAAGTTATACTCTAAATGAGAAACTAAACCTGCCAATAGGTGGTGGGAAATGTCTAAACTAGTAAGTCATCAAGTGATTCATTTTTTACCCCAAACATCCCCTGATTAATTCAGGAGTTAATTAAATCAGAAATCCCATACTCTCTTGAGTAGGTACTTATTTTGAATAAGAAATGACTTCAAGACTGCTCTGTATAGTCTGAATGAGTGTAGTATGAATGTAATCTGGACATACTACATTCACCATGTTGCCATTATCATGTGACCTACTAGCTTCAGTTGTGTCGTTTCACTGCCATTCACAGATCCTCTCCCATGGCCTCCTGGGATAGTAAAGTTTCCATCATATGGACACTTCAGAATCTCACTGGAAGTAGATCATCTGGGTACTTTTTGCCTATTCTTTTATGAGTACTGTGAATTCAGGCATACTTAGTTTGGAAGAATGCGATTTTGGATGCTCTAGCCTTTTAGGTAATATGTTTTAGACATAATTGAGCAAATCCAGACAATTATTTAATTAATTATTTAATTTTTATTTTGTGTGCCATGTGGCAGCTCTAGTCAAAATTTTAAGAAATAATCAAAATCAAATACAGTGGAGTTTGGTTATGTCGACGGCCTCAGGGGTTGCAGAAAATGCGTTGAGATAACCGCTTAGCGAGATAACCAACACCCAATATGGCGATTTATTAGATGAAGCGATTGGCATGCTATAAAAATATACATACACTGTATATGTTTGCTAACAACAAAAGGCATATGTGCACCAACTAACAGCAGAGATTTATCAGTAAACAATAAAAAACACCTTTGATTCTCGATACAAACCTTTAATTATATTCTCTAACATTGCAAACACAATGATCGCTCACAGCATAAACACAGTCACAACACACGTGTAAACACATTTACTCAAAATATATTCGTGAGGTCATCACCCTGTACTAGATTGTCTTCAAGAAAAGAAAATCTTCAACGTCCCCCAGACGGCAAAGTAAATTAATCTTACATGAACAACATGACACACTAACAAAACTAACAATAACCCAAAACGAAATGAACAAGAACAAGAACAAGAACAAGAACAAGAACAAGAACAAGAACAAGAACAAGAACAAGAACAAGAACAAGAACAAGAACAAGAACAAGAACAAGAACAAGAACAAATCAAAAGTCACACAGTCATAGTTCAAGTTCACAAACAAAAAGGCTGTGGAGTCTCCTGCGTTGGCTCGTCCTTTTATAGTGTTCCTCACTTCCGATCTCCGTTCGCTGGTTGACGTCACATGCGCTCATCCCGCCCCTCTGAGATGATTGACAGCAACCGCGACCAATCAGCGCTCACCTGTTATTAGTGAAGAGACAAGCAACGGAAAACGACAGAACAGCAAGGGAAAACTCACACAAGGAACAAAACAAAGAAAGAAACAAACCAAAAACGTCACATGACGTTACAGGCGCTAAGTTGGCAACACTGTCAGCAAGTTATTCTGCGGCTGCGCGGAGATTCACGTGTGATGCGCAGTGAACTAGGTACGATCTTAGTCACGAGTTAACCATGTGAAGTTGCGAATATGTCCCTCTTTTTTGCTCGAGATACTAGGATTCGGCGACATTAAAGAATCGATGTAACCGATGAGAAAATACTAAGACAAATAGGGAGTTTGGTGGTTCCACTTCAAAAATGTCGATATAATAGTATTGGCGAGTTAACCGTGACTCGAGATAAGTGAACTCCACTGTAATTATCATTCTGGTATAATGTGGTATATTTGTGATATAATCAAACTTCTAAGAAGGAAAGAGTCTAGCTAAATGTGAATAAACACAGAAGAAAATCATACAGTAAATAACAAAAATTTGGATTCCTGTGTCAGAAAAGGCATGATCTGTATTACCCATAGCAATCAAAGTAGAGTGAAGGAAAACACCTTTCTTGATTTTATCACAATACCTGAGATATGCTACAGTCTTTATTGTATAAACCTTTCACATCTTTAACAGTACTTCAGTGTACATGTGTCTTCCTGTTTTTTTTTTTTGCCTTTAGTCTAAAAGTTTGTAAGCACATTTTGTACAGGCTGCACAGTTCCTGTATGTCAGCTCTGATTAATTTCTCATTGATTCGCAGGTAAATGCTCCCAGGCTTTAGATGGCAAAGAGATGAACAAAGAACGAAGCATTAGTACAAAAGTAGGTCATACCTGGTGTCAAGGGAGAATTTTGCTCAGTCCTGTGCTCAGCGTTTTCCATCAATTGCTGGCTGCACCCAATGGGAAGTCTGTTTAAAAAGATCTGAAGAAACAGGTAATGCTCCACATAGTTGAATTCCTCACCGTTTCATTAGTCCATGTTGATTTAATTAATGGTGCTTGCTAAGCCAAGTATCACTACTATTACTCACTCAGGTTTATAGATTTGAACAAACCCCAAAATACTAACCATGGAACATAGTTGTGTGTCTCTGCACCATTTGTGATAAAGTGTAGCGGTGTGCAGCAAAGCCAATACTTGTATCTGTGCAATCTAAAGATTATCTGTATTCAGATAAGATTAGATATCACTTTAAATATGAAGTTTATTAAATCACACGAAAAGAATATTAAATGCATAACAGATATGTGTTGTATATGTGTTATCTCCAGACCAAGGGCCGCTCTTCAGACCAAGAACATGTCTGAAAAGCAACCAATCACAGTTCATCTTGTTCTGCATCATGTTTAGGGTTGTGAAAGTGCAAAGTCCCTACAATAATAGACCGGTATATACCCGGATATCCTGTAGAACTAATTTTAATTTGCCATATGTATCAGACGATGAGCCAGTGGTTAGTGGTGAGACATGAGGCTGAAACTACCATATAACAAAATTGTCTTGTACAGTATAAATAATTTACAATGTTTTTTTATTTTTATTACAACCTTTCTGCTATCTCGCACTGGACCTCACTCATGCTTGGGACGGCCCTATATTGTGGCTAATGAATCAGAAGTCTCACACATTCAAAGGAAATAGACTAATTCCATTGCAAAATAAATGATTTACTGATTTTCTATTTATTTAGATAGCAACTAATATATCCCACAAAACAAAAAATAATAATTTTCATACTGTACGTATTATTATTTTTCTCATTACATTTCCTTTCAGTCCTGAATTTACCTATCAGAGCACTGGCATTAAACATCGCTAACTATATCCTATGCAGAATGCTAAGGCTTGTACCCAGTTAAATTTGCCTACATTGCCAGAAGTGAGCCTTTGATGCCATGTGTTTGCTTTTACATTCACATCCATTGGTATTCTAGTGGTGTCCGCTTCTCAGGTATGATCTAGTTTAAACACACGTCGGGGAGTCTGCCGAGAGCTAACAGCACAGTTCTTGCACTTCATAAATCTAAAGGACAGACGAGGAGGAGAACTATACACAGCATAATACAGCTGAAACACTTTCTCCCTGAGCCAGGGGCGGAGCTTTGTGTTTCGCTCTCATTCTGGATCAGAGCTGTCAGATGTCTGCTTGGTGTGGGTCTGCAAAGGTAAAGTCCCATAAGAATAGAGAAAATACCTTTTTTCTCTCAAGGAGAAGGTGCAGGGTCAGAGCTAACACCCTCTATTGTTTCAGCTTTAGGCTGACTGAAGAGACTATAAATATTTAAGAAAACTGATTATGGAATAAAAGTCACCATGAAATGGCTTGAGTTTAGTTGATGTGGGACATATTATACAGATAAAAAAATAGATAATGTATTTCATTTATCAAATCATGTTTTCTATGTTCTACTTGCTGGTTGATTGCATGTGGTATTACTGAAGGTACCTTTTCATTATCTCTTTATTTCATTATCTTTTTATGAATATTATTCAAGCTACATGGAGTGCCGAACATATGTGTGTGCGTTGAAATATTTGCTCAAGCACCAGTTGTCAAACACTAGCACTAACATTTAAGACTAGAACATATATGCATGCGACTGTCTAACCAGATGCATTCTAGTCAAAAGTATTAGGTGAGAATTACCGAAATTTACAGAACATTAATCTCTATTTCTGTGAAATTGTTGGTTATGAATTATGATGTCAGAAAAAATACTTTTATAATAAACAATTGTTTTATATAATTTATTTTGATTATCCCTATAGAAAACATAATATAGTTTTCTTTCAAAAGTATTGGTTATTTTATTTTGTGTGGAAATATTTATCAAGCATAATACATTTGTCAATAACTTGTAACTTGTATTCTTGTACCACAGTATATTTTAAAATTTGTGTGGATGCACATTCATCTGTCATCAGGGGTGCTGGTGTGCAATGCAGAGACAACAAGGAAACTAAGGATTCAAACTGTAATACTTTATTAAACTAAACGGAAAACCAAAACACTTAAACTAGAACAAAAACGGCACAAGTATGCAAAACTCAGAGAGACTCGGAACTAGAAATGACATCCACACACTCAACAACACATCCATGAAGTAACAACATCAAACAGTTACAACGATCGAAAAGAACATGGGAATACGAGAGGGCTTATATAACAAACACGGGATGGGAACCAGCTGATGAGACTTAGGTAGTGATTAGACAAGGACAGGTGCGTGAAGGACCTGGAAGATACATAAAAGAGACCTAGATGTGAACAACAAGAAAAGACTGTGACATCATCAGATTTGGATGCATCTTTGAGTGCAAAATCAGTCATTTGTGTCTTAGAGCTGTTTCCCCAGACGTTAAAGGCATTTTAATTGTGCAAATTTGCTAAATCTCAATACGTCTTTGAATTCCCAGATATACATTTCAAATAATTGAAAATGTATTATTGAAAGTGACATTTTATGCCATTGGTTGTGATTTGTATTTAAATTTTTTTTTTAAAAATCTGTTTCACTTTCAGCTAATGGAATGGAATTTTATTCTGTGACTTTGTATCTGGCATCAGTTCAAGCTACGGCCGCTGCTGAGAGCTCATTAATGGAGTAAACAGGTAGGCTTTAACCTGGCTTGTGAGAGTGTACTGGTATGTTCCCTCTCCTAGGCTCCAAAGGGACCTCCAGCCTCTAAAAATCAACTAAAGATCTGCCCGTGTTTTCCAGCATGAAAGGAAAAAGGTCAATCCAGTCAATCCTGTGAACACCCATCTTATTCAAAGAACTGATTGGACCGTAAGAGGGGAAAGCAAGGTCAGGAGAGACTTGTAAAAGCTTAAAAGTGTAAATAAACTGGCCGAAGCTGGCCTTTAAAGCCATGTGGAGGAACATAACAGCAAGAGGTCTGTGTTTTGTCTCTCATGGATTTTAGAATTGGATTAGTTTTTAATCTGTTTCCTGTAAGCAGGTTGAAATTTGATTTTCTTTAATAATCAAGTTTCTCTCGTAGTCAAGAATAAATCCCTCTTAGGTTACTATATTATACTGCAATAGCATACTGACAGTGGCAGATCCTGGCATACACAGATACACACAGATGGTTAGGGCTGTGTTTGCCAGTTATTTTTGTCTATCTCTTTTGTATTAACTGTCTAGGCTACAAGTGTCAAGATTTTAGTTTTCATTTTAGAAATATGCACTATCTCAGTGAATTCCTTAGCTTTATAGGTCACGAATCAGTATATTGTGTACACTAATTTGGGCACAGTAATCCCCCTGGTTTACTACACACTGGTACAATGATGACTAATTCCAGCAACATGACAATGTCCTCACTACTGGTATTTATGAACAACAGCAGAACTGACATCTTTATTATATTATGATACATTTTGCTAAAAACTTTGCTTGATGCATATATGTGGAACATTTCTAGCACAAATAAATTATATGTTTTGGCTAGCGATATATGTTTATGCGGATATATATATAATGGTATGCATTTAAAAAAAACATCTATAGTGTGTCATTAAGTGTAGTAAGTTGGCTCATGTGATTATAGCAGGGAATATATATAGGGAACATAGCGAGTATCGATGATCCCTGGTTTTCACTGTGCATTGTGAAACTTTTAAGGGAGCGAATGTTTCAGTGCACTGGAAGGATTTTGCAACCGAGACAGTTCTTAAAATGTCAAACTCCCTGATCAGTGCCCTGACTACTGAATAGGATTCTGATTAAGACACCCAAAGTGTAGTTGCTTGAAGTAACAGTTTGCAAGATGTTGTTGTATATCAGCTATTTTTGGTAGGACCGTGAAACAGTGCTTGTTATCTTTATCATTAATAATTGGATATGTAAATTTACAGGCATGTCAGTCCATATGTTGTTTACAATTATTTTTTTATTTTCATATAACACACCTGAATATACTACTACATCGTATAGAACTGGCTCACACTATTTTGATTTAGACGTTCTACTAAAATGAAAATAAAGTGTTAACAGTTTCAAAGTTACCTATAGTTGACAGAATGTCTAAAGTGGGCTCTGAAAATAAAGTGTTTCTTAGATGGTGCTACTAATATGTGCTACTGACCTTGTAAAAATGTGAACAACTAAAAGCTTGAAGCAATTCCTGACTTATTAAAGCGCTGAGCGTATAAAGAATTGCTTACAATCCAGGATTAATATCTTACCAGTCACTTATAATGCTGCGGAGAATTTCATTTGCTAAAATGATTAGCATATAAACTAGCAAATGTTGTCATCAATCTTATGACCATGCTTGCACACCAGCAGATGGCAGCACCATCTGAAGTCTGATGCCCTACTTGGGTCAAATGACAGCTTCCATTCCCTCCCATTGTCTCTCTGTCAACAGTAAACATCCGGGAGGCATTTTGCAGGTATCTCACCACACAGCAATTTTTTTAAAGGAAGGAAGCCTATGAATCCTAATCTTATCAAAGCCAAAAATGGAATTGCAGGCGGCAGGATGGAGAAGCGCCAGAGTGGTAGAGACGGCAAGGAATAAAACGAATGCAGGGGGCTGGAGTGTTTTAATCGTAGACCATTTCCCTTACGCGCTAATCTCTAAACTCCTACACAAAGCATGCACTCTACAAAACAAGCCCTCCAAGAACCTGCTACCAATGTGATGAATGCTTACCCCTTGTAGGGAGAAATTACTCATTTCCTAATTGACTCAAAATTGCTTCATCACTCCACGAGTGCTCATTTGGATGCAGTGAGACGGCTAATTAAAATGCTCTCAGCAAACATCGACAGGCTTTTCCTTCAATTACTTGGAGGCAGATCACACTCAAATAAACAAGTGTACTGCTGATGCCAATAAAAGTCCATTTGGTCTATGTGTCTGTATTAGACATGAGAAGGGCATCCTGACCTTGGGGGTTTTGCATGAACTTCATTTAATGCGCTTGAAGCGCAATCTCTGCCTCATGGTCACAGACTGCCCACAGACCATCTGATGCATATGCACGCAAATGGCAATTGCATCTCAAAACAGCAACATATAATCTGGATGTCTGGCAATTTTCAAGGTTTGAAAGGGTTATTAGCTGAAAAGCTTGTGTTTATAATTATACACTTGTGTTAATAAGGGGTACTCCAAGAATGGCGTAAAATATTTTAAAAACATCCTACAAACTGTATATTCAATCCCATAACCCTAAACACAAATCTCACAAAATACTTTCTGCATTTACGTTCTCAAAACAACACCACTTAGTATGACTTATCAGCTGTTTTCCTCATGAGGACCAAATAATATAATTTTGTCTCCATAACATAGGATTTAACCGGGGCGAGAAAACAGACAATGCTAAATGACAAAATAACCTTATAAAACTCATACACTGCACAGTTGAGTATATAGTGCATAAGTACATAGATGTATAAGTGCATGGCGTATAGTGCGTCATCTGGGACCCACCCACCCCTAGATGTAATGTAAAAAAGGAACTGTGACGTGGTTAATCAGATGGTTTCTTCCTTGCTCAAAGGAAGGAGACAGCACTCTCACTGTAAATGTGATCAAGCAATGGATGTTGAAAAAAAGCTAATATTGTGAGTGGCGAACCTCCTGAATGCCAGATGACAGTATCTGGAGCTCATGTTCTTTCTGTGCATTGAGTTGAATAGGTTAGATAAAACGCAGCAGTTGGCAAAGCAAGCAGTCAGCAGGTCCTGAGTGCCTAGACCCAGATGTCTCATTACAATGGAAAGTTCATTTCACATTTTCTCTCTCATAAAATGAAACGCAGCTAAATTACTCATTAAAATGAGATGGATCATTATGACATACTGTTTACGAATAAATAAAATTTGTATTGCAAGTTTTTAGTGCACACTGTTGTAAAAGAAAACTGTATTTTTGGTCAATGTTAAAATGTAACCGTTATGTGCATAATTACTGGATAGTTTTAGAAGATTAATGCAATTTCTTTCAACTTAGCAAAGCTAAGCACTCAACACTAAGCACTTTTTTTTGTCTTTTAATGATCTTCAAAAAGTAACTTGCTTTTATCTCTATTTTTTTTTTATCTCACAGTGCCTGGAAACTTCATCCCACCCTTTACTGAATCCTCATAAACTTTCCCCTTCAATTGCTCCAGGTAGCCCTACCATAGAATTCCATCAACGTTTATTCTAGCTTAAAATTACTTCTGAAGGAGTAGCATGCACTTTTCATCAAATAAACTATACATTGCACACACTTTGCAAAGCTGCAGTTTGAGCATGATTATTCAATCAAATTACTTTAGTGCAATTACAGAAATCATAACTACACTAGTCATTAGCCGGCAATAGCCTGTTTCCATAGTTACAGCACTATAAAGTGGAATATTTTAAACTAATATTTGATATTGTTATGCATTGAATATTCAAAGTTCACTGGCTACATTTTGATTGCGTTACTCACAGTGAAATCCTGAAATAGAATTTGTCCAGTTCTCAAACTAATCAAAATGTTTTATAGGAAAGCATGATCTCTCAAGTAAAGATTAGCTGGCATAGTGCTGGTCTTTCTGGTGGACCAACATCGTCATGCTGTTTTCTAGCAAAACTGAGCTGGAGTAGCTGGTCCACCAGAACTCCTGCTTCCCGTGCAATCTAGCATCCAGCATCTCAAGCTGGTTCCAGCATGCAAAAAACATATCTTATTCATCCATCAATGCTGGATTCTTTAGCAGGGTATCTGGTCCAGCCTGGAAAATACTGTTTCTGATGCAGGTGGCTGTTGTTTAACTGTGAAGGTCAGAAAACAATTAAAAGTATTTCTCAGGATTGTGTTTATTTGAGAGCAGCTGTTTGTAATAAAAAAAGGCAAAAGGAATTAGGTCCAGTCAATCAAGTCTTTGATTTTATCAATAAAATATGCACTTCTAATCAAAATGGATTTTAGTTCTACGGACGGTGGCAAGCTGCTGGGTATTGACCGAAGCCACAAACCACATCTCTTATTCCATCAATGGTAAAATGCTCAGTAAGGTATTAATTAATTCAATAAAAGTGCAAACTGGTACATATGCATTTACTCTTCACTGTGCTATCAAACTCGCATTGAAGTGTCAGTCAACACCAAACCAAGCGTTTGGGGCCAGCTGGCCTCTCTTCCTTGTGGCCGTGTGTTTAAATGCCGGCTGTTTTGAATAGAAGGTTCCCTGCTGATGTGCTAGGCAGGCCAGACTCTCTGAGAAACACCACCAGAGGCTCACAGACGGAGTATTTCAACACGACGGCAGAACATGACAGAAATTAGCCAGGCGTGACGGGAAAATACAGGGGCGTGAAATTAACCGCAGCTCTCTCGCCGCTCATCTTCCTCCACACATTGTGTCGAATACTTGCTGATGTATTCATTTGTATGTGTTTTCCTCCTAATAAACACTAGTGTAAAGATTCGTACATATTATTGTGCACTTCTCTGAAGGTTGTTGAGGATTTTACTGGTCAGCCAAAATGAACGCACACACACAAAACGCCTCAAGCTAGTTCTGTATTAAAATACTTCTGCATTAATCAGCTTTGTGCTAAATATATTAGGCCAGTGATTGTCAGGTTAATTTTCTGGGAAAAAGCTAATCAGTACAGTTGGATTCAGAAAACCTGCTGAAAAATTCAGCATTGCTGGTCACCAGCGTGAGATGCTGGAAGCTGGTTTGGACTATACCTGCTCTAACCAGCTGAAACCAGCCTGACCAACATGGAAATCATTCTGGTTTATGCTGTCTTTTTTTCAGCAGTGTAAACTGTGAAAGGATGACAATATATGTATTATGTTATTGATGATACTGTCATGTTCTGATACAGTTGATACCGATGGTACAGTTCTGTCATGTCTCCACCCTCTTCCTGCTCCCTCATGTGTTTTTCCCAGTGTCATTCCCTGTCGTGTCAATCAGTCACCTTATGTTGCAGATTCTCCTGTTCTTCTCATCATCATCTTCTTCTTCCCGCACCTGCACGCCTGACAGATTGACAGACCAGAATCAACTACAAGAGACTACCGTGCTGGAGATGGATTATCATCACCAACGTTTCGCTGCGATTGCCTGAAAAGGCTCTGAGCTCAAGGACTTTGTGTTTGATTTTTGCTATTATTGCAATAAAACTCTTTGTTCTCCTCCAGCCCTCCATCGTGGCCATGGAAAGATTCTTCGCTCTATTTTGTGAGTGGACGCGGTTCAAGCGCTGTGCGAGCCGCGTTCTCTCGGGTCTGTGTGCAGTGTTGTGTTTTTGTGATGCGTCTTTGTTTTGTTAACACGCGGCGATTCGCATTGGCTGCATGTTTGTCCCGTCAATGTTTAACCCTCCCACCTTGTTTCCCTGCTTAACTTTGATTTTCTCCAGCTGTGTTCTCATCAATTACCGTTCCTCATGTGTGTACTTAATCCATCCGTGTCTGTTGTCTTGTGCTGGTTTCTCGTCGTTATATGGCTGTGTGGTCCTGTCTCCTGTCAAGTTTCTGTCAAGTCTAGATTCTAGTCCTGTTTTCCCCCTCAGGGTGGTTTTTGTTCTGTTTTATTTTTCGTTTGTAACAATAAATCCCCATTATATTGTGCATCATTGAGTCCTCGTCACATCCCTTTCACCCACACCTGACAGAAATAGCCTCCAATTTATTTATTTTAAACTTAAGAAAGGGTATAAAAATGAGTAGGGGAGCTGGACAAAGTAAGAAGTCAAAAACTTACCACTTCCATACGGAGTGGGAGGCAGACTTTTTTCCCCACTATGTCTGTAGACTTGTAAAACAAGCTTTTGTCCCCGTTACTGTTTAAATCACAGGACCGGACACCAGTAATTTTGCCAAGAGATCTCTTATTTATTTTTATATATATATGTCAAGACATAGGAGAGGAAGACAGTTTACTGGAGCGTTGGTCTTCAATCCAGGTTCCTCCTCTGGCTCTCCTCTGAAACAGAGGTTGGTTTTATGCATTACTAGATGAACATGTGTTTCCTGTTAAAAGTGAAATGTATATATGATCCTATGGGCCCCCAACATAAACATGCATGCAAGCTTCTTTGTCCAGTGAAAACCTGAACTACACATTCCTATGCTTCACACTTTTGTTCATGAAATACACTAGAAACATAATACAACAAATTATGAATAAAAACAATACAGAAAAACAATACTAAGTAATAAAATTTAGTCTTCAATGTCATTTTCACTACACAGAAGAAGGTAAATGTGAAGCGGCATATGTAGTAGGTACACTCTAAAAAAAATGGTGCTATATAGTACTAAACGAACACACAACGAACCATTATGAGGTGCCATATAATACCTGGCGCTATATGGCACCTCATTCACGAGTTCACACTTACGAATGATTCAGGAGCAATGAATGGTAAGCGTATTTGGCGAGCTGTCCGAGGAGAGGGCTCCGAGCTCGGTGTTAGCCCGAACCTGGAGCACTCCCCCCGTATCCTGACTTTGATAGGAACAATTAAGTGTGAGGAGTTGGGGTGGTGGAGGGATGCCGAAAAATGTCAAAGAGCTGTAGGTGAGTCAAACGTGTCTATATATACGTACTTCCTCTCCTGCTGATAGGATGAGGAGTAATTGCTGATGACGTGTTGATTGTATTAATCATTTGAACGTGCTCCTCCCGAACTTTGTTAATAAAACATCATTAATGGTTCTTTGTAGCACCATTTGGTGCTATATAGCACTAAAAATGGTTCCCCTATGATTACGAGCCAAAGAACCACTTTTAGTGCTATATAGCACCTTTTTTTTTAGAGTGTAGATCATTTTGACTTTGACTTGGCTACACATAATAGAATTTCAGTGTTATACAGTTATGGCTGTTTATTACGATATTAATTATCTTCTAGTACAGAATCTAAGCACAAACGAAGAAGAATCAGAAACAAGTGATAAAATAGCTTAAATTTTACAGATGTAAAATAAAACCATTAAACAGCATGTAAGTTCAAAACTACCTAACATTACCAAATAAAATGTTGACCCAGGAAGGGTTAAATGCTGTAAAGCTTTGATGGTGTTGATGGATCTACTCCATCTGCATGTCCCCACATCATACTAACAAGAAACCAAACATCTATCCACAGGTCAAGAACTTTGCTTCCCACCACACAACTTTGCAATGCTGTATGCGAATGTTCGTTGAAACTGGTTTCGGGTAACACAAAATCGTGAAACCATGCTGGAAACGGCTGAAATTAAAATTCTGCTGAATCTATCTCTTTCTATCATTTGTACACATGAACACACTCTTCTATGATTATTTAAAAACTAGACCAAAGAAAATGTTATATTTCATGCCAATCTTCAAACTGACTTTCTTTCCCCTTTGTTTAAGAATACAGCACCCAGGATCCTTTCACGTTGTGACCTTTTGACCTCCTCAGGCCTTTAATCAGGATAAATCTTCCCTAAAGACAATGGGGCAAACAGTCATTAACCTCTGCAGAAATGGTGCACTGGTACCTGACAGGAATAATGATCAGGCAGGCTTTGATATAATGGAGCATCGGCATCAGTCTGAACATCCTTTAATAACATCACAAGGGATACATATACAGTACCTCAGCTCTGTTCCAGTGCCAAACAACAGTTAACAAACTGCTTTCCTGATTTTGTCCCTTGTAAACATTTTTACAAATGTAAGAGCAGCCCCCTGCCAAAATGCTTTTTGCTGTATCATTGTAGACTTGGTTGACAAAACACCAATAAATTTGATTATAGGTAAAGTTGTTGCAGCAATCTGTTTTTTCTTTTGTAATGTCAGGTTATACTCATAAAAGAGGAAAAGGCACAGAACCACGGCAAAGAATATAGTATTTTATTTAATTGTAGTTAATCAACCTTTTTTATGGTGTCATAGCAAAAAAATAAAAAAGGAAAATAAAGGAAAGTCAGGCAAGGAGTGTGGTTGGTAAATCAGCTGATTTACTCCTACTGGTATGATTTACTCCTACTGAAATTACTGTAAATTTATGCTTATAATATATTTGGTGATTTTTGTATTTTTGTATTTTGTATTTTTGATTTTTGTGATTTTTGTATTCAATAAAGATTCAGTAAAAATCTCTATATTTATTTACATTCTATAATTCGTTAAGAACTAAATTATCTGACAGCAGTCAATAGAAGATAAATAATCATCAACACACTGAGGTCTGGATTCAAAATCATGCCAAAAATCTATGCAAAAAAACTGAAGCTACAGTCTGATCTAACTTGCATGAAGTTAACCACAGCAACTCGTAATGTAAGTCAATCATGCGTTCGGACCCACATGTGTCTGTATGTACTCACAACAACATCTACGCTCCTGATGAGATGACAGATGGTGTACTGGGGATCTCCTCCCAGACCTAGATCAGGCATCTGTAGCTTCTGGACAGTCTGTGGTGCTACTTGGAGGCTTCAGATGCTCTGATACATAATGTCCCTGAGGTTCTCAATTGGATTCAGGCTTGGGGACTTTGAGGGCCAGTCAGTGTCATCAGTGCCTTTGTCTTCCTAAAACTGCCAACACACTCTAGCCACATGAGGCTGGGCATTATCCTACACCAGGAGGAATCCAGGGCCACGGCACCAGCGTAAGCTCTGACAATGGCTCTGAGGATTTCATTCCGGTTCCTAACAGCAGTAATAAGGGAACCATTGGCCAGCAAGTCTGTGAGACCTTCCAAGAATATTCATTCCTCTTCAGTCAATTTCTGACCCGCTGCCATGCTGGATGATGTATTATGTTATGCAGCATAACATACCTCACGGCATCTCCAGACTCTTTCGCATCTGTCACATATGCTCAGTGCGAACCTGAAGTGGATGGCAATCTGGTAAATGCCATCAAACTGCACAGTGCTGAGCTGTGAGCTTAGATTCACTAGAGCAGGGGTGGCCAACCCGAGGCTCGCGAGCCGCATGCGGCTCTTTGACTGCTCTTTTGCGGCTCTTGAGTCTCCACATGTTCTGTTTACAATCGCAATTTATTTTTAACAGAACCTCTCGCGCGACTTAACGAGGCTCCTATTGACAGACAGGAGCTGCTTTCTGACCGACCGGGAAAAAGCATTGGGCTTATTAACCCCGTCAACAATCACAAACAGGTCTCCCCTCCCCATTAACAATTGCAAACAGGTCTCTCCCCCCACCCCCTATGAATTTTTTGTGTGGCTCTTCGCAGTCATGAGCTTTTTTTTTGGGCTCATCACGCTGAACAGGTTGGCCACCCCTGCACTAGAGGATGTCAGGCCCTCTTGCTACTCTCATGATGTCTCTTTCTGACAATTTGGTCAGAAACATGCACACCAGTTCCTGCTGGAGGTAATTTTGTAGGGCTCTGGCAGTGCTCTTCTGTTCCTCCTCGCACAAAAGAGCAGATATCCGTCCCGCTGCTGGGCTGTTGTCCTGTCCAGCTCTCCTTGTGAAACGTCTCTCAGTATCTTCTCCATGCTCTTGAAACTGTGCTTGGAGATGCACCAAATCTCCTAGCAACAGCACCAATGTGCCATCCTGAAGGAGCAGGACTGTTTGTACCAAACCTGTTTGGGGTTAAGACACTTTCGCATGGTACCAACAGTGACAAGGACCCTAACAAAACAAAAAAAAACTAAAGTCAAATCAGACAGGAAGAATAAGGAATAATAGATTTTCTATGGCCACCACTTGCAAACTGTTTCCTTTTTAGGAGTTGTCTTGATATTGTCTTACACTGCTTAAAAAAATTAATAAATCGGGGAAAACTTAATCATCATAGTATCATTCATTCTGACTATAACTTTCTAAAAGTTATATTGGTTGCTAGATCCTTGATTAAATTACATTTATTCACTTGGTAGAACTCACAAAGCAACTCAAAGTGCATACATCTTATCACTTTATGTGTTCCCTGGAAAACCCTGGAAACACATGACCTTGATATTACTTGAACTAAATATTAAAGTCAGCTTTGGCACTGAGTGTAGTGTATTGCTTCTGATATATGAAGAGCTGTTGTGTGCTTGTGGGGTTCCTACTTAAATAAATAAATGCATAAAATAATTAAGTCATGAGAAAAAAATAGAGGATATTTTTGCAGTGGTTTCCAAATCAGAAATCATGCTGGGCATTCATACTATTATATAAAAGCATGTCTAACATGGCATAATGATGTTTATTACAACAGATCTAAAGCTATGAAGAAGCTTTGTTATCTGACAGCAATAGAGATGCCAAGTTACTTTAACATCTACAAACCTTGACATATAAAGCATAACAGTGGTCTTACAACAGTAAATGGACTATAACTACAAAGAGGACTTCTGAAATTGTTTTCATCACAATGTGTACCATTTGCCAGTCATATCATGCTCTGCAACTCTCCACATATTGTATGAAGACTCTTGCAAGCTCCTAGTCTTCATTAGGATTCAACATTCATATTGCTCTGAGGTGAACAAGGCCCCGGCGTACAGGTGATGAAATGATACACCATCAGTGTGCCAGTTCCCCAAGAGCAGAGCAAAGGATAGAGAAAAAACTTCTGTTATCTGAGGAGATGAACATTAGAGTGGGTGTAAGTTTATGTTCCCGTAACACAAACATACCTCTGGCTATGATCACACATTCTGTTCTTTGGCATTTCTGACTAAGGGTATACACTTTGAAGAACACAGAGTAAGGTGTTCTGTATAAAACCAACAATTTCAGCTTTGATGCTTCTAGAGCGAATATGGCCTATTGGGGCCTCTTTGAAGTTTAACTTAACGTGCTCCACAAACTCAAGGTGACTGCAGAAATGCAGTCAAGTGTAACAGTCGTGTCTTTGCCTGAGTTTGCCTAAGTGCAAGTAAGTCCAAGCTGTTGTGAATCCTGAAGGGAGGGTATGTGGGGATTGCTTTGACTGTACCCACAATGCATGATGCCCTCATTTTCTCTCAGGTTGGCACTGTACATTAATGAATGGAGGTAATGGCATACTTTCTCTCTCTTACACTGTTTTGCATAAGCATTTCGAAAACTTAACCTGACTGTCAAATTAAGAGTATTGCTTTTCCATGGTCTAGTAGGTTTTTCAGCATGTGGACTTTGCAATCCTGTCTATCCAAAAGTGATAAATAATTATTATTTTCACAGATATAAAACAAAGCCTTCTGTAAAGTTGTGCTCAAATAAAGTTGTATCTAGTTTTCTACTACAACCCCAAATGTTGGAAAATGGAATAAAATCAATAATTTGTGATTTGTTAATTCTCTTTCAACTTTAATTAACATGTTTTACTGAACAGCTTAACTGCATTTTTTAAATATAAACAAATTTTGATTTTGATGGCTGCTTCACACCAAAAAAGTTGGGACAGAAACCTTTGTTGAATGTGCATGAACTTCGAAATCTCGTGGCATTACATTGGAAACACTAGTTAACACTAGTCTGTTAATTATTGTCACATTGGCTCAGAAGTTCTTTGGAAAACCAATGTCACCTAAATGTCACATGTCTGACACGATTTTCTGCGCCTCATCTGCTCCCTCATCATCTAGCATCTTTATCCAGTATTGCTTACTGTCTATACTGACTATCTCCATGTTTCTCCAATGCTTCCAAGTCTCTTCTCACCAATGTCTCTTGGAAGATACCTCCATCATCTATTCCAAAGTATACCTCTCCAATGTCTCCCACTATTCCTATCATTCACCTACTTACAGGCCTGTGAGGTGTGTGTTTCTTCCGGTTCTTCCACCTTGTCATCCACAAGCTTCTGGAGGAGAAACCTTGCATCATTAACATCATCTGCTCAGTTAAATCCTCCACTGAACTTTCTACTTACCTGTTTTACCTTATCCTCTGTCTGAGTCTTCATTACGTCGCCAATTCCCTTTGTCTCCAGAATGTGTGTATGCACAGCTCAAAGTTTGCTTCAAGGTCCGCACATTCTCCCATCAAGTTTGTTTTTTATAGATCACAACCTTTGCGTGGAAACTGGCGTACATACTTTTCCAGCCCCGTTTTGTGCGTACGCACACTTTATAAATGAGACCCCAGATGAAGAGATGTTGGACAGTTCTCTGGACCCAAGCTCATCCCAAATAATCAGTCTCAGTCCCAAAGACGAAAGGCACCATCCGGACTTTCATTAATGACAGGTGCAAAAGCAAGCATCTGTGTGAAGGTTCCACTGACATAGAGGCCTATAATGGGATTGTAAAGAGACATTTATTGGCTTATTTCCTGTGAAGCAAGACAATGTCAGGCCTCATTCAGCATGTGTTACAACAGAGTGGTTTCTTAGACACTCTACACCTTAGAGTGGTTGTGCCTGACTGCCTGCAAAACGTATTGGCCAACCATGAAAAGGAGAATCAGACAATGACAATCATGAACTGCTGAGCATCTGTTTTGTTTCTGGCGAGATGGGTAAAAAATCCCCTTGCAAAATGGTCACATTATCCTCTATTCCCAAACTACAAAAAAGTGTAATTAAATGGAGTTTGTTGCAACCATCAAAATTTTAATAAAAGAAAATGAACAAATTACAGATTGTTGATTTTATTGCATTTTACAAAATGGCCTTGATTTGGGGTTGTATGTATGCAAACAAAACTCTAAATAACTTTCAAATAATACCACTTGCCTCATTTACTAGCTAACCTGAAGCAATTATACTGACTCTGGGGATTTCAGCCAACTTTGTTTGAAACAAGCATCAGACCATACCCGGTTTTAAGACTGTCATTAATCATAAAATAAACAAAAACAGTTTGAGAGCAATTGACTGTGACAATTGACAATTGACAAACTCCACAGGAACCCTTTGCAGCTAATACAGTCACTTCCTGATCAGTTAAAAGGTGAAGTGCTTCATTTGGTAACACTTGTATTTTACAGTGTTACATATGTAAACATGTACTTTCTGAGAGTAAATTCTGCATAATTACAAGCAGCTAACCCTAAACTAAACCCTGAACAGAAGTCCAGTATATAATAAGTTCATTTAATTTGAGTTCATTTAAAAAAGTTGGTTACACTTAATTTTAAGGTGTCAGTATTGCAGTGTAATTACTCTATGAAGTACTGAATAATAACTAATGATAAGTACTTACTATAGAGTTAGGGTAAGAATGGGAGGTTGGTTTAGGGTTGATAGCATGCAATTATGCATAATTTGTAGTTATTACAACAGTAACTACATATAATATGTAATAATGAAGTGTTACCAGCATTATGTTAATAAGTAGTACTAATTTGTATAATTACACTTTAATAAGGGAACCTTTAAAATGAATGTGCCTCTAATATCACCAGGGAGAACAAGTTTAAAACCATCTAACATGGGTCAGGTAAACAATTAATTTGTGACGCACCAGTGTCGATGTGTCATTGCTCAAACAAACAGATTGAAATTTAGTTTGGTTCCACTTATGGTACAGAAATTTCACAACCACTGACCCGCTGGCTTTAAAATTTGTTTCTAAAACTTTGTAACCTCAGAGTCAACAGATTCATTAGACCATTAAATGCTGTAATTAATCGAACAGGATGGTAAAATGCTTTCTCTCTGAAGGGTTGCTCTGTAGACTGTAAGTGGAGAGCCTAGCTTTGAAAAACACAGGCTTTTGCTCTTCTAATCCTGACTCCTACCAGCTTTAATAACTCAGTGTGCTCTCAAAGACACAAATGTCACTGCCACACACCCTCCAGTCTTATCTACCTCTGCACACGACAGGAAATAAATGATTAATCACTCAGGCTCGTCATAGAGACGCCTCATTAAGCCATGGTGTGATAAATGCTCCTCTCATATATTGGTGGAATAAGCTGTAGTGCTCCATTCACATGGAAATAAATGACGACAATGATGGGCGATGATGATGATGCTAGAAAAACATCCTTACCGATAAGACTGACTAACCGAGAGCTGGTGCTGGAAGATGAAGTGGAACTGCATGGATAATGACTCATATTATAGCTGTGATGAATCAAGCTAAATATCACACATACTCTCAGGGTAATCCTCACCGGTGGCCAAAGTGATATTTCTCACAACCGTGCAGGTTTCATTATTCATTTTATCGTAGATATATTGGACAGTATATTTGAATTTGTAGTTTGAAAGTATTTTTGTCAAACACTGGAGTGTGCAGTTTCTCATCTGACAGATCTCCATTGATAGGATTGTGTAAACATTATGGATCAGTGCCATCCTTGATTTAACATTTATACATGTTAATAAAATAAAAAACAATTCAACACACTTCCACTTGCAACTTTACTCATTAAAGACATGAGTAGAAGCATAATGGCTTTAGTAGAATTTCAGAATGTAATGTACATTGACATTGGATTTTTTGTTGTTTCGCTCTGAAAGATTTTTTCTCACAGTCAACAAATCCCCATTCAAATGATCTGAACAAATCGAGGAAACAATGCATTAGAATATTCAACTAGACACACACTGACATCCGCAACAATAAAATGCGTTTTTTTTTAAAACACCACATGACAAATTACAGGAAAACATCAGCATAAGTTAAAGCAGCATGCTGCATTGATCCAGCAGTGCATGCTGGAAACTCAATTAGCCATGCAATGAGCTACAGCTTAGTTATTATTACTTGATTCATTTTTTTGTTATTAAAACTGTTTACATAAAGAAGTGAACAGTATTTTCAAGTAATAAAAACATCATACAAATATATAAATAAATTGATTAAAATAACTGTGAAAATCATATTTCTACAAAGAAAATAGTAACTAAACATGTTTTTATGTGATGCTACATCCATACAATTAGACTGCCATATCATTGTCACAAGTCCAAGACGATGAAGAATTCAGAAACACTTTAAAGAAAGATCCACACGAGAATAATCCACATAGAGGCACTGTCACGGTCTTTTCTCGTTGTTCACATCCAGGTCCCTTTTATATGTCTTCCAGGTCCTTCTTGCAACTGTCCTTGTCTAATCACTACCTAAGTCTCGTCAGCTGGTTCCCATCCCGTGTTTGTGATGAATCTCGTATCCCCATGTCCTTGTCGAATGTTGTAACTGTTAGATGTTGTCTTCCGTGTGTGTTCTTTGTTCTGAGTTCCAAGTTCCTAGCGTTTCCTATGTTTTGCACAACTAGTGCCGTTCTGAGTTTCCTTTTAAAGTATCTTGCTGTTCTCCATGCTTCCCGCATCGTGCGCACGTCCCATTGCTGACAGGCATGAATCGAATCAGCAGTGTATCAACACACACGTCGCTACATAAACAACAGCCATCAAACTGACGAGTGAACAGAAAGAGAACTAAATACCCATAAGCTATATGAACAAATGACAAACAGCTGTGATGATCAGTGTCCATGGTAAATGAGTGGCGGGAGAAACTGAAACTTGACTGAATGAAAACAAAATAAGGGTCCTAGCACTGTGACGGCATGACAGTCATTCACTATGATAGTCCCCTTAAGACATTCTGTTAAAGAGGTGAAATAAAGTTGCACGTTCATACTCACTAGTTAAGTGGCAGGGTTATGGTTAGTAGACTAAGTTGACATGTACCATACCCGCAAAGTTACTTACAGTCAGTAGAATGCTTGTCTGGGGAGAATCAAAATGAAGTGTTTATTAAGAAGTAGATATTAAGAAGACAGTCAACTAATACATTACTGATAGCTAATGAGAGTTGTTTGACATGTTGCAACATTAATTAGTCTAAACAATGTCTAAAGGGTACCATCAAAATAATATTTGACCATTTGTTACCAAAAAGTGTATAATTAAATAGAGATGTAAAAAAAGGGATAAGTCAAACATGCTTTTATGAAATAATTATCTAATGTTAGTGCTTGGTTTGTTGAGCTGTTGAGTCCTTCACTCACTGATGTTCAAAAGAAAGCTTTGAAGATTTTTCATTTGAAACATTTCTCAATTGCTTTGATTTACATGGGTAAATCAATAGAAGAACTGAGAGGCTTGCTGCAGATGCTAATCAGCGAAAGCGTAAAAGGGGGAAAACACAGTATATATTTGATCTAATAACAGCACACTAATGACACTGACTTCTCACATCAAAAAGGCCTAATTTCTGTGCATGACTCACATTACATACTTTACTAAACTTACTACCTAGTCCCCCATGTGCTCTCCTATTGTCATCACAGTCAATTGTCTCGTTATCAATCACCTTTTTAGTCTTGTCAGCTGTGTCTTTTCCCCTCATCGTCCCCTGTATATGGGCAGATGACAAATAAGGGTGAAACAGCATTTTTTCAAAAAAGGTTCTAAATTGCTTGAGAATTGTATGTATTTGTGAAGTTCAAAAACTGCTGTTAGTACTGAAACTGTTAGAGGTTAGCAGATTTTTTTCCTCATTATGTAATTTATTAAGCTTTTTTCTCAGCGCCAGGCAAATTATGTCCTGCGGTGTGACATGACATTACTATAAAATTCAAATATATAAATATTATTAATTTCAAATACAAATCAGGTATGCTTTAAGTTTAACAAGTATTCTTAAAGAATGATCATTAAAATTCTGCATATATCTTTTTCCACAGCTGTTTTTCGATTATATTCTTTGCTTGTGCCATCTTTTACCAGTCACTCCAGTGGAAATATTGTGTAAAATGAGAAAAAATATTTGAAAATGTGTATTATTTTTTTATATAGTTATATTAGCAATGTTTTCAAATGCATACAATTATTTATGTTAGTTAACATAGTAAAAGTCGTGTTAATTGTGTTTGAAGTGATGTCACAGCACAGGACATCGCGTCACACCGCAGGACGAAATAAGACACTGTATGAACATTTATGGTGAAATTTATGGAATACTTCTGTAACAAACAAATTCATTTGCATCTCTATTTGAACATTAATGAAAATGCAACATGTCAGTTGTAACACGTGTCCCTGTTTCTGTCTGGGTCTTCCTTGTCACTTTCTGTCAGTCTTGTCATTGTTTCACTTCCTGTCTATTGGGTCATTGTTTCACTCCCTGCACCTGTCTTGTAATCACTTCCTCGTTAGTCTCCCAGGTGTTGCTGTTTCCCCTTGTGTATATATCACTCTTGCATTCCCCTTGTGTTTGTCAGTTGTTAACAAAGTAATGGTGGTCATGTGTGGATGTTGTCGTGTTCCTGGTCCGCCTCAGTTTCAAGTGTTTGGTTTAAGTTTAGTTTTTGCACATGCGTGCTTCTTTTGTTTATATTTAAAGTCTTTTGGTTTTGTTTATATTAAATGAGCTTTTATTTTGGAAATCTGCCTTGCATCTGTCTCCTTGTTCCCGCATCGCACACCAGCACCTTCCATTCGTAACATCAGTACAGTTAGTTGTATTACTTAGTGTTTGAATTATTATTATTTTTCTTTTTTCTCGAACTAGATCAGTCACACCTCAGGACTATCAAAAATGGACCTGTTCATGGTCTGACAGAAATTATGAAATGTATCAAATTAATAAGAGATTAACAGTCACCTTTTAACCTCTATAGCACAACCAAACATCTGGGGGATTTCCTGGTAGGAGTTTTGACTAAAAGACCCTTATGGCTGTCCATGTAACTGCCAGTACAAAAATCTAATATCCTATGTCACACTGCAGGACAGCATTTGTGTTTCAAAACTAAATGTACTGTAAATATTATTAGTACTTTTTAGCATTTTGAAAACTTAATATATCTTTAGACATCTCCGTCCTCTATTATAAATCAATGTTTTTAAAAAAAATATTATGTGTAATAGCAATACTTGCTAATAAATGCTTGACAGGTAAATTAATAGATTAAAAAGAACATGCAAAGTAGTGCAAAGATGAGTAGAAGAACAGTCCAGGACTTTTATTTTGATCTGTTGTTTTAACCTGCATTCCTTTCTAATGTGTTTAGTTCATGTTTCCTTGGTTGCCAAAATGTTCACTGTTCCATTGGTTAATTGATTAGAGTAGGAGTAACAATCTCACCGCTTGTAAGGTGCATGCTGGTTTTTGATTTGCTCTTTTGCTCTGTCTCCACATTTACTGTGCTTACAATTGCAATTTAAATGTATTTTCTAAATTTAATTTGAATATTTAAAACATATAATTTTTATTATTATTAATTTTTAATTATTTTAACCTAAGAACCTAATTATTTGAACCTCTCATGGAACTGACAGGCGCTGCTGTGTTACCTGACTAACGTAAATTTCGCCAGTAGGAATCATCATGGCAGAATCAAGAAAGCATCAAATGTGAAGATTAAACAGAAAATTTCTTTCTGAATGGGAAAATGTATATTTTTTCATATATGCTTGATATGCCAGACTTTGTTGTCATATTGTTAGGCTTCAAATCTTGAGCAGGATTTCACATCATTCCATCCTACATTGGCCCTGGAATTTCCCAAAGGCAGTGACCTTTGCAAGCACAAAGTAAACACTTTGAAACGATCAGTAAAGATCAGTACATGATCCCCAGTGGTTTTCGGATTTAGCTTTTTGGTCGACATACTGCATTATCAGAATGGCCTGAATATGGGTCTGCAAGGAAAGTTAAAGATGGCGCCTGTCCTGATGCAGAGGGTTTTCACATTTGTCAATAAACTTAAGCTGTTCAAGGCACATCTACAAAAGAGTAATTTACCACATTTTCCATTGTTGTTGCAGACAAGTGGACAAGCAGGAGATGTTGTAAATGGGAGAACTGCATGGGATGTGAATTCTTGAAAATGACAAACAGAGTTTTCAGGACAGATTCTTCAGCCTACACCAAAAAAAAAAAAAAAAATCACAGATTACGTTTATCATCAACCCATTAACTGCTGAATCAGACAGTTGATGACTCTTTGCAGTGATGAGGTTTTCTGGGGGCTCATCATGCTGAAAAGGTTTGCCACCCCTGAATTACAATCTCACCTGTCCCTCATTGCCACTCTGTATTTATACTTTCAGTTAGCTTTCGTTCTTTGACTTGTGTTAATGTTGCTACCTGGATGGTATCTTTTTTTAAACTGAATTATCTTTGTTTGTTTCTTGTCTTCTGTTAAATACTACTTAACTGCTCTTAAAGAAGACTTTAAAGTCTCATCAATCTGGATCAATCAGCCAGCAATTGTGAAAGAGCACAAGATTGTGAAAGGTATGGATTACCTATGGATAACCTAACCAAAAGTAGCTGGAGAGAGGAGAAACCATGCTCCATTTATCAAGATGGATATTTTGTAGAGGAGTTCCTCACGCATAGCCATATGGAATTGTTGAATGATGTTCAAGTGATGGACTGCTCTCGGAGTAGCTTGCGCTCAATATATAGTGGGAATGTCAGATGAGGAAGTCTGTAATTCCACAGCGCCTATCATCACTCATCATCTTATGTTCAGCACACCATAGTCTTCAGAAAATGTGACATGAACATCTTCAGATGTGAATGTAGATCTAATCATTAAGTTAAAAGGTCATATTCCCTTTTATTCTGCAGGTGCTTGCATTCTGTATGGTTTTTAAAAGCCACACCGGATGTCTGTAAGATTTCGGACAGAGCCTGCGGTGCATTGATCAATTGTGGATTCATTTGACAATGAGGTTATAAAACAGGGATTAGAGCTCATTGACCATCACTCTTTAGAACATTCAGTCTAAGAATAGTGAGTCAATAACTACAGCGTTTGTTGACAATTTATTGAATAGCACAGTGTTGAAAACACAGCTGGCTTCCCATCCAGGCAAACAGCATGATCTCACCTCTTTGAGAGAAATCTCAAACTCTTGTTGCCATGTCCTGTTTTATTGGTAAAAGGTTTCAAGGAAATCAAACCTAATCAGGGGAAATTTGTGGAAATTTGACCAGCTACTGAATCAGCGGTGCTGTTCAACAGTTTTCATGCTTGTTCAATTACTTTTAACCGCATACAGAAAAGGAGAGAGAACCATTATAAATGCATTAGCTCAATCAATGGATCTGTGCAACTGAAAGAACAATACAATATTTACAACAGCTAACAAATGATACAAATTATAGCATAACTAATCACATAATTGTTTTAGCCAAATGAAAGGGCTTTGTAGTTATTTGTTTGTTTGTTTTTAATCATAAAGGTCATACAGAAAAATATATTAAATGTTGGCCTTTCCAGAATAGTAGTCCTTCACACGTAGATGAATTAGAATTCCATAAATTGGGAATGATGTATATAAATGCACAAAGATGAAGAGGAATATTCCAAAAGTCTTTAATTCAAGGCAATTCAAACACAGGATAGCTTCAGCATAGCACAGATGACACCGGACAAATTGAACTGAAAAGAACAGGAACTAAAATATGCAGGCAAAAGAAGTGATAAACGACGATACAGCTGAATGTGATGGCAGATGATATTAGTTACCATGACAACAAAGGTGTAGTGGGAAAACTGAACAAAGGAAAACAGAAGTTGATGAATGCAAACTAAAAGTCAATGCCAGAATACCTGTTGCACTGCTTCTCCACCTTTTTCTGAACGCTGAAGTTTCACCTCACTCATACTGGAATTATGCTTTACATTTCCCTCTTTTCTAGTCAAATTACTGTATTTTCTGAGTTGATTATACAATGTTAAACCTATGATAATGGTTTTCAAATCACATGCCTCCACAGTGCCATCAATTTACACTATAGCAATTACTTTCTTTTGTCTGCAAAGTTCTCGTCAAAGTTTAATGTGTGCATAGATGATACAAAGTTGTCCTAAGCTAGTTGCTACCTGCACTAAAAAACATATGAGAACTAATTTCCTACATGTAACTTCTGATCGGGATGAAGATTGTGGGATCTTGTCTCTATTGCCTTCTGTATAGGTATTTTATGGCTGCAACGAAAGAATTCATCCATTTGTTTCACGATTGATTAATTCTGCAACATTAATATATTCGTTTTTATATTCCTTTTACTACGGTTTTATTATTATATGAATATGCTATGATTTGTTTTTAGGGGGATTTGAATTAAAGAAGCCAAACGCATGATACAATTTGTGCCAGGTTATACTGCTGATGTATTCATTCATTTATTTTAAATAAACATATTATTTTACATTCAATTATTTACATACATTACATTCAAATATAATGTTTACAAACATTATGGGACAATTTGGCCTTTCCCAAACAGTTAGGAGCTGCACTTGCAGACTTGGGTGAAGTGACGCGCATGAAAGGAACTTTGCTACAACATTTTAAAATGTAATAGCTT
Organism: Rhodeus uyekii; assembly: GCA_037043235.1. Classification (NCBI taxonomy): domain Eukaryota; kingdom Metazoa; phylum Chordata; class Actinopteri; order Cypriniformes; family Acheilognathidae; genus Rhodeus; species Rhodeus uyekii. The sequence goes on along the minus strand of JAWRVZ010000021.1, from coordinate 1,443,776 downwards.
TATAAATCAATAATGGATTTTGTTACTGAGACAAATGTTTTTTTCTATCATTAATTCATTTGCTGAATTTGTGTTTAACTGTCACTGTAGATATCCTCATCATAAAATTCTCCACCTTCTATGTATCATCCTGGAGTCCAGAGAGACCCAAGATTGATGTGCTCCTCTGTTGTCTGAAGATCTGGCATTCTGCTTCATGTAGTGACATTTGATGTGGGTAGATACTCCTCCTAAGTCCTTAAAGGATTTAAATCAGATCCCTACAGCTTTTAATCACAAAGGTCATATAGCAAAATATATTAAGTGCTGGCCTTTCCAGAAAAATAGTCTATCATACGTAGATTCCAGAAATTCATATCGTCTTTTGACCTCTTGTATGCCTCTGAAGAGCAATACTGTCTCATCTTGCGCTCTCTCGCTTTCCCATTGTGCTGTCTCTAAAGTGACATGCCGCAAGGTTTATTTTGACAGGCTTCTAAAGATGTTTCCACCTGATACCTGTAAGCCGTTTTCTCCAAAGGAAATTGGATGACTTAAGGTCCTTGCTGGGAATGCCAAAAGTGGTGTGTCTGGCAATGCTGATGATGAGTTGATCTAAGGCTATAATGTAGTTCACATATTTATGAATTGATTTCTTTAAACACTGTGAAATTGCTCCAAAATGAATATAAAAAGCTATGCAGAGTTTAATAAAATGTTTGATTGAAATGCATTCTATTTGATCACTCATTGACCCAATTTACTTAAAACTGGAATAAACACAGTACATAAAGAGATACTACAGCAAGACTGGGGATTAAATGCACACCAAACTGAGGAACAAACAAAACCAATTAACAAGACACACCTGAACAGATCTAACTTAATTAGCAAACATGGAGACAGATGGGCAGAACTGATTACAGACACATAGATAAAAACATAGTGAAAACTGAACTGCCAGCAAGCCTAACTGGTGACAGAACGCCATCCTCCTGGAAGACATGTCCTTGTGCCATTAAGAGTCTACAGAGGCGGGAGGTTGTGCATCTGCTGCCACTCTGGAGCGGGCTTGCTGGTTGGAGTGGACTGGTAACTGAGCTCTGGAGAGCTTTTGGTATTTCTTTACGTCTTCCGTAGTTACGAGCAGGATGAGAACTTGCAGACAAACAAACTCCTCCACATGATCGTAAATTCTCCATCCATACTGGCAGACGGATTGGTATTAGTATTGGGTCCATGGCGAGTGAGCTCAGCACTGCCAGAGCCTTTTACTGGTGTGTTGTTCTGTCGCAATTACAATAACAGATAACTAAACAGGGCTAACGAGACAAACGAGACTGATTAATAAGACACACCTGAAAAGAACCAACTTAATCAGTAACCATGGAGACAGATGGGCAGAGGACAGCGGAAAACTTACTCTATTATAGACACACATCAAAAACAAAGTGAAAATGTCTCGTTTCCGAATGTAATTTTGGCTCCCTGAAAAGGGAACGAGACGCATTTGTCCTATGGAATCTTATTGCGTACTGCAGGCCTCAGGCTCGAGGTACCACGAAGGAAACATGTAATTAGAGGGTCTGGCCTGCAGCATTCTTCAAGATAAGGATGATTCTCAGATCCATCCTGCCTGTAGAGGGCTGGGCCAAAAGCATGACCACCAATAGCATGACCCCTGACCACCCCTTCTCTCTCAACATATAACTACACTCTAAAACAAATTGTGCTATGTAGCACTAAAAGTGGTTCTTTGGCTCGTAATCATAGGGGAACCATTTTTAGTGCTATATAGCAACTGTCTTGCACACTTAAAGCCAGAGATGCATCTGCCTTGACATCTATATACAGTATATATTCAAATTAATTCAAGTGACTGAAAAAAATATTAAAGATTGGTAAGCATACTGAATAGTTCTGCGTGGAGTTTCATTTGTGAAAACGAAATGAAACGTATTGTGTGGACATATATGTTTGGCCAGGTTTTTCAGTCAAAGAAATTATGAACATGTAAAAAAATGAGAGGACCAACTAAATATTAATAACTGATTATGATTATGCAGTCAATATTTTTGGGATATTTTTGTTTTTCTATGCATTATTGTTGCATAGTAAAATAACACCTGTAGCTGTAGTTTAGCCCTTTTTTTGCCAAATATTTTGATCACATAAATACCTTAACCAAGTTTTGTTTTTTTCTTCCTTTATATTTGAAAGGAAAATTCAAAGAAATAAAATTAAGACATTTTTTCTTCATCTTTCTTTTTTTTGTCCATACAATGAAAGTCAATGTTCACCAAAACCAACAATCTTCAAAATATCTTCTTTTGTGTTCCACAAAAGAAAAAGAAAAATCGAATGTATTGGAATGACATGAGGGTAAGTATATGATGACAGTGTCTATTTAAAAGGGATAGTTCACCTGAAAATAAATTCAGGTGAACTATCCCGATTGCACTGTATTTTTCCATGGTCCTTTTTTATTCTAAACTGTTTTAATGTTTTTTTATTTATTTATTTATTTATTGTTTGCACGAGTCTGATTGTTGAACTCCTTTTTTGAATTCTAAATTGTTTTAATGTTCTTTTATTTAATTTTTTTAATTGTCACAATCCATGATTGTTGAACTCTTTGCTGACTTTGAGCAATCAGTGGTCTAGGACCATTCGGGGTGTGGAATACAGAAAAAAATTGAGTGTGGGCTGTGGACTGCAGCTAAGATCCCCCCCCCTGCACAATACAGATGAAAATTGGATCCCTCAAGAGATGTGCATGCCAAAAATTCCACAGAAGTGATGTTTGAATCAACCTCTTTATTCTAAACTGTTTTAATGTGTTTTACATAATTTTAATTACCATTGTATAAAATGTGATAAATAAATGAAATGTAATGCCTTACCATTTTAAATGGACACTACAAATGTTGGTTAATACAAACAAGGTTAATACATGGTATTTTTGAGAAATAACTCATCACTGTATTTGCCAAGGTATACCAGGTTGGTGGCATCAAATGTTTTAAATTTGATATAAATAACTTAGAATTATTATGCTAACTTGTTTCATATTTATGAAAAAATGCATAGTACTTATGGATAGTTTTATTGTTGCAGTGCCTATGATAGCCAAAAGAGGGCACTCCTCCTGTCTTCTTGATCAGGAACTGCATTTCCCATGATTCATTGCCTGGCCTCATTATGTTCTGATTTCTGCCACGTGTTTGATTTATCTAGTTTATATTTGACTACATAAAGCCTGTGTTTTCTGTCAGCCTTTGCAAAGTCTTGCTCTTGTTAGGGTTATTCCTCATTACCATTCTCCCTGTATTACTGTGTTTGCCTGTGCCTTTGACCTTTTATGTTTATTATCATCATCATTATTACTAATACTATTGTTATTATTATTATCATCTGGATTGATTAACCTGTGGTTTTGACCTTATGCAATGTTATATAGATAACAATTATTCAATAAAAGCTTGCATTTGGATCTCCTAGTCACATATCCGAGCAGTACACATTGCAGATAGATAGACATTGACATTAAAAACAGTATGAACAGTAATTAGATTACAGATATTATCTGTTAGACTTGCCTTTCCTTTTTGCAAGGCTGGTTGTTGTTTACAATGAGGACTGGTCTTTTGACTTGCAGCACCGAGTACTCTAGTAGTTTCTCGACCCTGAGTTTTTTTCCCCCTTTTTCTAATTAATTGACATCTTAACACGCACGAGAGAGAGAGAGAGAGAGAGAGAGAGAGACCAAGGTGACACCATTTTGTAGGAATCCCTATAAAACCATCCAGTGTCTCTGAGGTTAATGCATTTTATTTAACAGCTCTGTGGTGCCCTTATTGAGATTGTTATCCCTAATGCAACACATTCACCGCCTGTAATTCTCTCTCTCTTCTCTGGGCCGGGAGGCAGGAGAGGCAAAGATTACAAAAGCAGGCATTACATAATTCATTATCCAGACCGGTCTGGTTTGGTTCAGGGGAAGGGGAAGGGGGAGGGAGAGGGGACACCTTCAGATGTTGGTTCTGACAGAGGAACAGAGCCTGAAAATGACTGTGTAATGCCTCATTGGTTTTGGTGAGAGGGTGAGAGTGAGAGAAAGAGAGAGAGAGAGAGAGAGAGATATTCCCCCATCTTCCTGTGACTGGGCAGAGAGAACAATAGCTAACACAGCCACGGCAATGCATTTTAACACAGCTGATTACTATTTTCATTGTTATTATTTTGCTAAGGCAAGAGTCAGTATTACTATTGTGACTAATAAGAAATAATTGCATTGCCTTTAAATGCTCAGACAAATCACTGCAGAACTTACATCCAGTTAAAAAAACAATACACTCAAGCACAGTTTATTCAGTAAACTTAGATGTGTTGGTAGTGCACTAGAATTTGGTATACTTCAAGTCTGATAATTTTAAACAACTATTTTTGTACTCAGTTAATGGTTAACTAAAGTTGTTGTACGTGTAATTTGTTGTGGAACTATTCCAAGCACACTCAAGTAAAAGTTAAATATCTAATCTAATTTTTTGTAATATCCAGGCGAGAACATATAATATAAACTTAAAGTGTGTTTGCTCATTTACAACTGCAACTAAATTATACTTTAAGAGTTTTAGACATACATTAATGTTATACTGATAACAAAACTGAGGCCTAAGATTACTAATAGTTTACTAATAGTGACATTGAAATACTATTTTACTAATAGAAGCTTTGCTTCCTGCAGAGCAGCAGGTACATCAGGTATATCCCAGTCATCAGTGCCCTTCCATTGACCAGTAGTGAAGAAGTGAAGTATTTTATAACTTTTCTAAAACTTTGAATCCATTGGGATGTCTACACCAATGAGTGACAAACTGATAATACTTGATGATTTCAATGTGAGACTGGGCAGTGAACGCACAAGCTGGAAAGGTATGTTAGGCTCTCATAGACTTGACAGGAAGAATGGCAATTGATTATTGCTGCTGAAACTGTGTATTGGAAGCAATAATCACCACCACCCTCTTCAAAGTGACCAACAAATACAACACGTCATGGATGTACCCCAGATCCAGGCAATAGGATTTTATTGACTATGTCCTTTTGCATTGGAGAGATTTGTGTGACATCCATATTACATGAAAGGTGCCGGGTGTTGGACACACAGCTGATTGATTGGGTCCTCATTCGAAAGATTCTTAAGCCAACCAGAGCCAACAATCTTGCCAAGGGTATTAATGGCACCTTGATAACACATTGACTGCGCATCGGCCACAGACTGGAGACCAAGCTGAGAAGTTGAAAAAATTCATGCAGATCATGTGTGTGTCAGCAAAAGAGACCCTAAGGAGCAAGTCTGCCAAGTCTGGTTTGACGAGAATGACGGAAAAATTGGCAGACTGTTGGAGGAAGAACCCAAGGCATATGACCTCAACTCCATAGTGAAAAAAAAACATACAGAGGAAGACCCAACGAAAGTTGTGTGCAATGGAGGAGGGCTGCTGGGAGCATGAGGCTGTAGAAAGTGTAGAAAATTCTGCAGACTCATTAAATTCCTTAAAATTCTTCAGTGCACTGAAGGCATCCATCTCACTGCTACTCTCAGCTCATAGCAACATCCTTCTGAAAGTCAAAACAAACATAATCGATGGAGAGAACATTTCTCTGACTTGCTAAACAAGCCTTCTAAAGTTGACCACTCACCCCATATAAGCCTATTCTGAACAACCTTTTCCTTCCATCAACCCTTTTGGAAATAAGTAAGGCAATCATTCAGACTAGTTGTGGGGAAGTGGTAGTTATAGGCGGTGTCACTGCTGGGCTCTTCAAAGTGGGTTAGGCTCTTCAAAATGCACATCCCTCAGCATCCTGACCAACATCTGATGTGAAGAAACTATCAAAAGAAGTAAAAAATGAAGCTACCAAAATAAATAAAAAATGCCAAAATGGTATCCATCTTCAAGAGATGGCTCCCTATTTGATTTTAAAAGACAATTGAATGGCTGATTCTTTTAGCAAATTCATATTCACAAACCCTTCAATATTTTATTCCTTCTCTCTTCTTAGGCAGAACAAAGACTCCAAAGTTATTTGTGCCAGCTGTCCTACAACCTGTCCCATCACATATTTCAAGAAGCAATTGAAGACACATCTTCCACAAGTACTTAACCACCCCACACCATTAAACCAATGCACTTACACACACACACACACACACACACACACACACACGCATGCACGCACGCACACGCACACACTCACAATTCAATTCTATTCAATTCAATTGTTGAATCACAATTCATCAATTCTGTGTATTTCTTCTCTTCTTTAGCTGGTTTCCTTATCTAGTTGACTAACAAACCTGGCATTGGACTATAACGATTTTTTTTTACTCTTTGATTAACTGCTTTGTTCCCCTTTTGTAAGTCACTTTGGATTAAAGCATCTGCTAAATAATATAATAATTAAATATAAATGTTAATGGAACAAAGCTGAACAGTCAAGCACTTTAAGTACTTCAGGAGCATCATTTCTGGACCATGTCTTATGTCATGTCGAGCTTATGCCTAGCCCTGCCTTGTCTAGCTATGTCATGTTTCAGTGTTATTTTACTATGCCCTGTTATCCATACCATGCCAAGATTTATCCATGCCATGTTCTTGTTCATTGTTTGTTTCATGCCATGTCTTGTTTTATGTCTGGACTGATCCTATGTTGCTGACCTTATGCCTGGTAAACCGTTTCTGATCTGGATTGTCCCTAAAATAAACTGCACTTGGATTCTATTTGGCTTAACGCCTCCATTCATTACACCGGGTTTCAGCACCAATTTAGACTAGGCACAGTTCTTTGTTCTGGGAAGGAGAAGGAGGCGGGAACTGGCAAACAATCAACAGTCTTTAATGATGGAAATAAAACAATTACAAAATAAAGGTACTGGCAGGAGCCCCTCATGGATGACTGCCGCCCACACAAGCACAAAATGTAACATAAATCCAGGCCTGGTCCTCTCTCGTCCTTCACTGGTGTTGCTCCTCTTTTTATGCTTCCGCTCCTCCGTGAGATACAGACCGGTGGCAATCATGCCACCGGCTCTTGTGACGCTCTAATGTCCCTCCACCCCACCACACACAGGAACCACCCAAAATAAACAGACATTCATTAAGCCCCATTGTTAGAGCAAATTCAGAGTGGAGTTAATTCAGTAAATTCCAAAAAGTTTGTGCAATTACAAAAAAAATGCTTCATTTAAATTCTATTGAATTGATGGAGTGACACTGTAGATAAACAAGTGTTCCATTTGTACTTTTCATATTATTTTATTTTATTTGAGTTACAGCGAAACTCTTTAGAAATGATTTTCCCACCTCAGTACTACAATCATAAGAAACATGCAGACCGACAGGGATATCCTATATAGACTTTCATCCTAAATACAGTTACAGGCTTGTAAAGTATGGATATTTATATAGTTCGTCACAACCACCAGCTGGAGTGCCCATGATCTCCACCAGAGTGCACTCATTCCATCTGATTTATCTCGCCATGAACTACATTTCCCACAACACATTGCCTGAACTAATTATGTTCTAATGACTTCCACCTGTGTTTTATCTTATATACTGTTTAAGCCGCATGTATTCACTTTGTGAAGTCTTGTATATGTTACACTGCCTTTCTGAGTGTGGGTTAGTCCAAAAAAACAAAAAAAATACATATATATTTTTTTTATGGGCTTTCAGGTGTCTTGTGTTTTTGATTGTTCTGAATTACTCTCTTTACTTGTATTTTCTGGCCTGTTGTTTGTTTGACCGTGTGTGTTGACCCTTTGCTTGTTAACTGGATTAAGATTCTAGATTTTCCAAATAAAGCTGTATTTGGATCTTCAATCTTCAATTCAAGTTTTTGAGCGGTAAATGGTTATTCTTTGTAATCATAAGCCTAGTCTTAAAGTTTTAAAACCCATCAGTGAGCATTGATATTGCAAATATACCGTATTTTATAATCAAAATATTACTGAATAAGTTCTGAAAGTAGGCTATCACTCAGTTTCAGTGTCTTGTCACACATTATAGTTGAAAAACAACAACATGTTTGTGCATTGTACCAAAAGATGGGAATCTTTTGAATGAACTTTAAAATGATACAGAATAAAATACTTTTGTTTGATGTAAAAAAAGGACCTTAAACCAGGATATGATACGGTGTAATGTGGAGAAACAGAACCTGCAAGGAAGTGAAAATGCTACATTTTCTCAAATGTATTTAGCATTTTAGAAAAGTGAATGCTTAATTTAAAGGATTAAAAAAGTTAGTGTTCTAACTTTCTGCTTTACATAATACTAATACTTTAGGTCATGAGAACACAAATAGTTTCTTAGAATGTACCTATAATTATCTGCACATTTCAGATTCAGTGTCTATCCTCATAGTCATGTTAATTTGACATCATATGAATAATCTGCATCATATTAAAGGTGTCAATGAATTATTACACCATGTAAAGGCATAATTTAAATTAAATTTATCACCTCATTTACTGCTCTAATGTTAGCTTATCAAATGAATGAAAAAAGAAAGAAATCTCAATTATATTCTTTTCGTTTTTGCTTCCTTTAAGAAATTCAGTCAAAATTAGTATTACCTTGTCAAAATCACATGTTTTTCTTCTACCCCTGTCTCTGCCTCACTTTCTTTTCACGAGGAGCTGTGTGCAGTCTACAATTTCATTAAGCATGAGAACCTTAGCGTGTGAACTTGCATCTCAATGTGTTTCCATGTTGTCTAGAAATCAAGTCCACTTTTAATCACTTGCTTTATCAACATAAAAACCATTAATGAACAAATTATATGTTACATAAATGACTGAAAGGGTCACCGAAAGGGTTATTAGGAACACCTGTTCAATTTCTCATTAACGCAATTATCCAATCAACCAATCACATGGCAGTTGCTTCAATGCATTTAGGGATGTGGTCCTGGTTAAGACCATCTCCTGAAATCCAAACTGAATGTCAGAATGGGAAAGAAAGGTGATTTAAGCAATTTTGAGCATGGCATGGTTGTGGGGTTGTTGAGATTATTAGAAATGTTGAGTATTTCACAATCTGCTCAGTTACTGGGATTTTCACGCATAACCATTTCAAGGGTTTACAAAGAATTTCAGTCCTGTGGGAGAAAATGCCTTGTTGATGCTGGAGGTCAGAGGTCATGGGCGACTAATTCAAGCTGATAGAAGAGCAACTTTGACTGAAATAACCACTTGTTAAAACCGAGGTATGCAGCAAAGCATTTGTGAAGTCACAACACACACAACCTTGGGCTAATACAGCAGAAGAACCCCCCGGGTACCACTCATCTCCAGTACAAATTGTAAAGAGGCAACAATTTTCACCAGTTCACCAAAATTGGACAGTAGAAGCCTGTAAAAGTGTTGCCTGGTCTGATGAGTCTCGATTTCTGTTGAGACATTCAGATGGTAGAGTCAGAATTTAAACAGAATGAGAACATGCATCCATATTATGCATAATATTGTAAATGTGTGATTTGCAGTTCTGCCTGGATTTGCAAAAAAAATCACTAATTTGCAAAGGGAAAGACACAAAAAACTGCTAATGTAAATTATTAATATTATTAATTATCTACATACTGTGGTCAATGCTATCATGGTAAGGGCGAGGTTATGAAATAAACAAAAAAGTCATTGTTTTGATTAATTCTGGGATTACCAAATAACATTAAGTATTTGATTATCTGGTTCATCTATTTGGTTCTCATTTATCAGTGACATGGAGAATAATTGTCCTTCTGTCTCTCCCTCTGTGTATGCTAATCCTTTCTTCCAGAGTTAATTTACTAATTAACATGGTGCAAAACACGAGTCTCTCTGACCATAGCAAAACCTGTTTCTCACAGGCATTTCTAAAGAAGTCTTTTCTCACCAGTACTGCTCTTTTGCATGTGCAAACAGTGCAGTCTTACCAAAGTACCTTTCATCATCAATCACAAAATATATGTATTTGCCAGAAATTACAGCATCAGGTTCAGTAGTAGGAACATTTTATCTGTGGCATTACTTAGAGGACTTTTAAAGGCAATTAAATTGACAAAGAAAAAGCCTAAATCAGTATACCAAAATGAATCATTTTGAATCAAGACTGTTCTTTGTCAGATAACACTGGAAATAAGCAGCCTGGAAACTTGTAGACATTGGAGTCTCAGGCAGACAGGACTCAAACACATATCACAACAGGGGAGAAACAAGGCAAGAACAAAACAGTCGATATTTACAAGGAACAGCAAGCACTTGAGCACATGACTGAAAACTCAAACTAAACAGAAAAAACAACAACCGGTATGGTAAAAAAAACTACAGTAAAACAAATCATGACAGGTGAAATTCATATGGATAACTGTAAACTCAGGATAAAAGCATCATCGACCAAACTAAAAAACAAAAACTAAGTCTATAAATCTGACATACAGACCAAAACATAAACTAGATTAGTTAAAGTAAAACAAGACAACTAAAGAAGGCAAAATGATAAAAAGAAGTAAGACTGAGAAAACCTTAAAGTAAAACAGTAAGAATGCAAGAAGCAACAGAAGAACACTGAACCTTGGAAGGACCACCAATGCAAGCCAGGGATATGAAGACACACACACACACAACAATCCAGCAGAGAAATGTGGCAAGGAAGTAAAATATAAAGGGAAAAGAGCACATGATGAACAGTTGAACACAGTCATGCAAACAAGGACTAAAAAAGGAGTCGTGGTAAGTGGAAAGGAGGAGACGGGACAAGAGGGCCACATGGCAAACACAAACAAAGACAGAGCCATGTGCTCAAGCTAAAGACAAACAAAGAAACATTAAAAAAAAGTCAAAACATACAAGGCTGCCAGAGCGGAATCCTGACAGTTATTTCCTTAAAGTCGCTCTGATCAATTTTCAATTTATTGGTAACTGTTCTTTTTTAAGGCAATTAATTTATTTTCATTCCCAACATTTCACTCTGACCTTGCTTCATTATAGTTTAGCCTTTCAGCAGACTGTCGCTTTTAACCTTCTGTCCAAGTTAATATTTTTCTTCTCAGAATTGAATTAGTGAGCTTTTAATGGGCAACAACAGCTGACATTATTAAACACTGCCGACAGAGGAGTAGATCTGAGGCGCTTTTTCATTGCCATGTGCAATTACATCCACATTGTCCATTTTCTGTTGGCTTCAAAAGAGTCTGCTTTTTTACAGACTAATATTTAATGTATTATGCTAATGCAAAACTCACACTATAAAATCCATGACACATAACAGAAATAAAGCAACTAGGTTTTAGCCAACCTTGAACACAAAAAGACATTTTCCAAGTCAGCTTTTGCAATTGGTAAAAGTAAATTTTATTGTACAACATGCCTTTTTTAAGAATTAGTGCCTTAAATTGTAATCGCAAAATAATATTTGCTTATAATGTGACATATTGCTATATGCTGACGTGGTTTTTATATACAAAAGGGGCATCCAAATCATGATGAATGAGATTTCACAAAGTACAGCATGTTCCTGGATAACATATCATCTTTGTTGATCCTGAACAACCTTCTGTCACGGTCTGGTCAAGTTGTCACTGTTGCGTCATGTGTCGCTTCCGGATCCCCTCTGTGTCTCGCTCCATGGCCTTCCCGCACCTTTCATCAGGATGTCATTGTTCGCCCAGCTGTTAATCATTTAGTTGTGTATTTATTCCCGCTCATGTTCCCTTGTCTTTGTGAGTTGTTAATGTGACTATGGTAATGTTGTATGTGGATGTCCCTCGTAACCCTAGTTATATGAAGAGGGCGCTGTTTTGTTTTCATCTTTCTGATTAAAGTGTTTTCTGTTTTGATTCCCGAGTTTCTGCGTTCTCTCTGCATCGCATACCGCACCCATTGTGTGACACCTTCCAATCAGCCAATTAGATTTGACGGACAAGTTTACAGGTTATCTCATGTTTAGGCTTATAGCCAGGGTTATATGCTTGTACACCAGTGTGATTACCCTATAATTTCTCTCTGATCTTCAGAATAAGTTATGGGTATGGTTATGTTTAGGGATATGTATAGAGTTAGGACTTCATTTTCATACAGGAATGTTGTTTCCGGATCAACAAAATATGCTGATCTTACTCACTGTAACCATACAACCACAAACCTCTCCAAATCTACCAGATTATGGGACCAGGTATTTCACCTTGTTTAAATGTTTAAATTTTTTGTGCTGACAGGGAATGATAACCCGAGACGGTTACGAATGTAACCCTGGTTCCCTGAGGGGAACGAGACGCTGCGTCAAGCGCTAGGGGAAATAGCCTTGCGTCAGTCACGTGAAGATCTGTGCAACCAATGAGAGACGAATGCGTGTGAATGCGTCACCGCCGGCACGTGCCGGTGACGTCATGAGGAAGAGTATAAAGCGCGCGCGAAACCCGGAAGCGCCAGCAAAAGAGTGTCTGAAGCGGGCACGGAGGCGCAAGGAGCTGAAGCAAAGACGCAGCGTCTCGTTCCCCTCAGGGAACCAGGGTTACATTCGTAACCCGAGACGTTCCCTTTCAGGGAACTCGAGCTGCGTCAAGCGCTAGGGGAACGCTATACCAACGCCACCTCAGCGACGCCGGCATCCGGGTGTGTCCCAGCTCACTGAGAGAGCACCCTGGTTCCTGGGGCGGCATCGAGGTCCAATTGGTAAAACCTCATGAATGTGTGAGGCGAGGACCAGCCAGCCGCAGCACAAACATCAGACAAGGAAACTCCGGAGAGGAGAGCCTTGGATGCCGCCACGCTCCGAGTGGAGTGGGCCCGGACCCTCAACGGAGAAGCATGTCCGGCCGACTCGTAAGCTAGACAGATAGCCTCGACTATCCATGTAATGGCCTCAAATAATTAGTTAATTTGTTTAATGTCTTTGTTTAGTATAGAGAATTTACACTAATATAATGTAAGTGGAATAATATAAAGAGAAGTCAAACAACTAAGGAAATATGTTTACTGTTGGGGGCGCTGTGGGGAGAAGGGTTGTTGACAGAAATGTGTGTGTGTGTTGAAGTGGTTCCGCCCTGAATCTGTTACAAAAATCAAAAGAAAAAAAACAACCGGGGCAAATAAATCTACAGAAAAGGAACATTTGCTGTCGTTATTGTCCAAGGGGGCAACATCCACCTGCTTAGGGTTTGCTTAGAAGCTGGAGCCCCCTTAGGGGTCCCAAAGCAAACGAACAGTTGGTCCGACTTACGCCAAGTGGCAGTCTTGAAAACGTAAGCGTCCAGTGCTCGCACTGGACAGACCTTGTTCTTGTGCTCCTACTCATGATCGTCAAATGGGGGAGGGCAGAAGGCCTGCAGCGTGATCGACCGACCCACATTAGTGGGAACCTTGGTGACATAGCCTGGCCTCGGGTGGAGAAAGGCTTTCACCATCCCGGGCGCGAACTCGAGGCATGAGGGAGCCACCGAGAGGGCCTGAAGATCCCAGACCCTCTTACGCGAGGTGATGGCCAGCAAAAGAAGGGTGTTAAGAGAGAGGAGCTTAATAGGGAGCTCCTCTAGAGGTTCAAAGGGTGCCTGGGACAGGCCTTGAAGTACCACAGACAAGTCCCAGGCAGACACCCTGGTCTGTGCCGCAGGTCTCAGCCTTAGTGTGCCACGGAGGAAACGAGTGACTAGGGGGTCCCTGCCCAAGGATACCCCACCCAGAGGTACATCGCAAGCTGATATGGCAGCCACATAAACCTTCAAGGTGCAATCTTTCTTGCAGGAACTCCAGCACTTTGCCGACTTGACAGGTTACTGGGTTCACCTGCCTTTCGCCACACCAAGACGTGAAGAGTTTTCACTTCAAGGCGTAGAGTTTCCTCGTGGAGGGAGCTCTGGACTGAAGGATGGTCTCCACAACCTCAGCTGAGAGACCGGATTCTATGAGCTGGACCCCTTCAGGGGCCAGACCCACAGCTTCATTAGCTCTGGGCGAGGGAAAATAATGCAATCCTCCGCCTGGGACAGAAGGTCCCTCCTGACCGGAATATCCCATGGGACTCCGTCGAGGAGGGCCACGAGGTCCGCGAACCATATTCTGGAAAGCCAGTGGGGGGCCACTAGCGTGAGATGGACCTTTTCCCGGCGAATTTTGGCCAGAACTCCCGGGAGCAGAGCGATCGGGGGAAAGGCGTACAGGCGTAACATCGGCCAAGCATGTACCATGGCATCCTGCCCCAGAGGCGCTGGATGTGCTAGCGAAAACCACATAGGGCAGTGGGTGTTCTCTACTGAGGCAAACAGGTCGACATGTGACTTGCCGTATCTCTCCCAAATCTGCTCCACCGCTTCGGGGTGGAGCTGCCATTCCCCTGGCCTTGGCCCCTGTCTCGATAGGGCGTCTGCTCCCACATTCTGGACCCCCGGGATGTAGGCCGCCCTGAGAGAGAGCAACCTCCCCTGGGCCCAGAGGAGGATCTGTCACGCCATCTTGTACAATGGTCGCGAACATAGACCCCCCTGATGGTTGTTATATGCGACTGCCGTCATACTGTCGGTGAAAACAGTGACATGGTGATCAGACAGAAACCAAGGGTTCTTCCACATACTCAGGGTGCGTAGGCATCGCCCCGTGACCTTGATAGTGCGAAGCGGGTTTCCCTTCGGGGAGAACCCCTTGGTTTTTAGCCCCCACTGCAGGGGTCTCATGTACAGCAGGCCCAGTGGGATAATGCTGGATGCCTCTGCCATGAGCCCTAACACTCTCTGAAAGTGTTTCACCGTGAGTGGCTGGCCCAGCTTGATGCTCTTGATGGCTGAACGAATGACCTGGATGCGCTCGGGGGAGAGCCGAGCAGACATGGCCACTGAGTCCCAAATGACTCCCAAGAAAGTGGTTCTCTGTGCAGGAGAAAGTACATTCTTCTTGGTGTTCAGCCTCAACCCCAGCTCCTTCATGTGTGCGAGCACAGCATCTCGATGTTGCGCTGCTAACTGCGGCGACTGGGACAGAATAAGCCAGTCGTCGATATAGTTTAAGACACGAATGCCCTGTAACCGTAGCGGAGCTAGAGCAGCGTCCACAACTTTTGTGAACGTGCGGGGCGAGAGCGCCAGACCGAAAGGAAGCACCCGATACTGGTACGCCTTACCCCTGAAGGCGAACCTCAGGAACTTCCTGTGTTGCGGAAGGATGGAGACGAGGAAATATGCGTCTTTGAGGTCGATTGTGACAAACCAATCCTCGGATCTGACCTGCACTACGATCTGCTTGAGCGTCAGCATCTTGAATTTTAGACGCCTGACTGCTCGATTTAGGAGACGCAAATCCAGAATGGGCCGCAACCCTCCATCCTTCTTTGGAACTATGAAGTACCGCCTGTAAAACCCGGACTTGCTTTCCGCGAGGGGTACATACTCAATGGCCCCTTTCGCCAGCAGAGGGTCTACTTCTTGTTCCAAGAACAGAGCCTGCTGGGGGCCTACCACGCACTGTAGGACCCCCGAGAATCGGGGTGGTGAAACCCCGAACTGGATGGCATACCCGGAGGTTACCGTGGGCAGGACCCAGTGAGAGATACCCGGTAGCCGTGACCACGCAGCCTGGAACTCTACTAAGGGAACCAGCCTCCCGGGGCTGCTCTCTGGTACTGTGAGCATATTCACCACTGAGCCGGGGCTTCCGGAAACTCGGGTGGAATGCTCTAGGACCCTCCTTAGAGGGGGTGGTTCTCCCGTGGCGGGCTGACTCTGGAGCTGCACATGGGAGACAACACCTTGTTGCGGCTTGGCGTCAGGACCGCTTCGTTTTGGCCTTCTTAGTGTTGAGGAAAACCATCAAATCACCCTTTTTACCCGAAGACTGAACTTGGACTCGTCGGCCCGACTTTCCGGGGTCTACCAGAGGAAGTCGGGTAGCGACACTTTCCTTTTGAGCGGCCCTGTGTGCGGAGCTTTGAGACCGCGAATGGTTGGCGGTCTCACGTGGAGGGCGGCGGGGAAGAACTTTACTGAACGCCGCCTGCTGTCGTGAAGCCTCCTGGAACTTGTCGACGACGCTTTTTACGGCATCGCCAAACAAGCCCGAAGGGGACAGAGGGGCATCCAGTAGCACAAATTTATATTTATCCTTCATGGCCGATAAATTGAGCCATAAATGTCTCTCCGTGGCCACCAGAGCTGACATGGAGCGGCCGACAGAGTAGGCCGTCTCCCTAGTGGCCCGAAGAGACAAATCCACGGTCCGAAGCAGCTCTGCCACTGCCTCCGGACCGATACCACCGCCCTTGTTGAGTTCCCCAGGCAACTCTGCCTGATAGGCCTGCAGCAGTGCCGTAGTATGCAGGCACGCAGCAGCCTGGCTCGACGCAGAGTACGCTTTCCCCACCAAAGACGATGTGACGCGCATCGGCTTGGTGGGGAGCGCCGGAGCTTTAATAGAGGACGCAGACTGGGGAACGAGGTATCCAGCAAGAGCCTCGTCACCTTTCTGAATCCCCCCATAACCATGGTGTTGAGCCCCGACAAGATTCGTATACATCACACTTTGTGGTGTATGGACTCTTTCGGAGGCTGGCCTTCTCCAGGATCTAGATACCTCGGCAAGTAAAACGGAAAGAAAAGGCATAGCTCGGCGCGGGGGAGTGATGCGAGCAGGCAGGTAGCGCTCGTCCAAAATACTCTTTCTAGGACGAGCACTCCTGGTCTCCGCCGGCCAATCAATATCCAGACACGAGACCGCTCACGCCACAACCTCAACTAGCTCCTCAAATGCCGGTGAGGAGGGTGGCGAATCCTCCCCAACCGGGTCGACACTAGCTAAATCATGTCATCTGAACTAGATAAAGCTAGTGCCGGAGCCCCAGCACGATCGTCTCTAGGGGAGCACTCGTGACTGGGACCCGCCTCATCTCGTGAGAGCTGAGATAAGGGAGGACCCATCCCAGCTGCCTCAGCGAGATCCATTTGTGATCCCCATTACTGCGAGCGCCGCAAAGCCTCGGCCGCTGCAGGTCCCGAACCACGGGGAACACTAGCCTGAGCGGCCTCCTTACAGACCACCAGGCGGGAGCGGAGCGTATGCAGGGAGAACTTCTCACAGTCCTTACAGCGGGCATTCTCAAGTGCCGACGGCGCATGTTCCACTCCCAAACAGACAACACACATAACATGTGTATCCCTGTCCGTTATAAAACGCGGACAGGGAAAAACACAAGGTCTAAATGTCTGTTCATCCGCCATTCTCTTTTTCACACACAATTCCTGATTTTTAAACTAGCTTAGTTTCAAATCACTCTCACACAGACACAGCACGCTGAAGACCCTCAGAGCTGCCGCTTCCGGGTTTCGCGCGCGCTTTATGCTCTTCCTCATGACGTCACCGGCACGTGCCGGCGGTGACGCATTCACACGCGTTCGTCTCTCATTGGTTGCACAGATCTTCACGTGACTGACGCAAGGCTATTTCCCTTAGCGCTTGACGCAGCTCGAGTTCCCTGAAAGGGAACTATACACAGATTCATGTAGCGCATGATTACCCACAGTTCATAGGGACATGCATGATCAAAGCATATGACGTATAATTCATCTGTACATCACACTGTCATGTCTGACAAGGTTACCTTGCTTTTCACCTCATTCTGTCGAACTAATTTAATGACTAGCGTTGTGACTGCATTAATAGGCTCCATCATTTCCCATGAAATCTTGCTTGTGTCAGCTGCCAGTATGCTGAATTTGTCTGTGTAGTCTCTATCATTGAGTACGTATGGCTTCTGTAATAATATTTCAGAGAGCATAATTGAGCCGTCTTTCATCATCTTAATGAGATTTAGTTAAGTGCAATATATTTACAAAGCACAGCTCTCAGCAGGATGACTTGCAACATTTAGCAAACTGTCCTTTAAAATAAGCTTTCCTCTTATGATAAGGTCTCCGAAATGAATCCCACCACATGTGAGAACATGCGATTTCAGTCAGATCGCCCTGACTGCCTATTAGTCGTGGGAAGTACTTTTCCTGAGCCTCTGTTCTTTGGCAGCTTGCCTAGAGGGGAGCCCTTATGTCTTTCAACATTTAGTGACTTCTTTGAGGAGGAGGCGTAGGATGGCGAGATTTATTCTCAACTCACTTTAGAAGAAAGGATATCTTCATGTGACTCTGAACTCACTATATCCACTGCTGTATGAGTTCTGTTTAACTGGTTATTACGTTGATGTGATAATAATCTGTTAGAAAATTAAAATCAAGATAAAAGACTGTAATCTGACATATTTCTGAATGAGAGGATAAATCGTATTGTGGGTCCAAAGTGTTGCTGTTTATTTTTATCATTTAGTAGGTGGATGATGTAAAAAAAAAAAAAAAAAACATATTTCTCTACTGAGGGCCATTTAAAATGATCTGTGTATTCTGAAAAAATAAGTGTAGTTTTTTATTCAAGCAGCATACTTGTATTTATATTACAAGTATTTATATAATAGAATATATTTTTTTCCAGTATCCAAATATTGGAGGGCTTCAACAGCTGAGTCTTATCTTCATATCCACAAGATTTCTTTGGCACAGTCACATTTGGCTTGCTCACTGGGGGATTTGGTAGTCACTATTATTTGTAAAGCTGGATTAGATCAATATGTATTTTCAAAAGCACCACACGTATAAACTGAAAAAAAGTTTAATCTGACATATCTTTTAATCTGAACTAATCTGAAGCATCATAAAAATGATGTCATACCACTTCTGATTGGCTGATGCTGCGTTTTTTTATTTTAAAGATCAAAATACAGCAGACCTTTAGCAGACCCATGCATTTAAAACCGACAGTCTTTGTTCACTGGGAGAAAGGACCAAGACTTATTTGAAAGCCACATTTCTAGTACAAGTAAAACCACCCTTTTCCTTAAAACATATCTTAAAAACATATCAAAATACATGCAGGAAAGTAAGTTCATGACCTCAGGGTTAGATTACTGTAATTCTCTACTGGGTGGTTGCCCTAAATGCTTAATAAACAAACACCTGCTGGTCCAAAATGCAGGAGCTTCAGTTCTTACTAGAACAAGGAAGTATAACCACATTATACTGTCAACACTGCAGTGGCTCCTTATTAAAAATCACATACATTTTAAAATGTAAATGGTTTAGATCCTTAGTACTTGAGCAATCTCTTAACACATTACATTTATGCTTTTATCCAAAGAAACGTACATTGCAAACACATTTACATTCTAATCCGTTCTTGCTTTCCCTGGGAATTGAACCCATGACCATGGTGTTGTAAACACCAATGCTCTACTGGTTGAGCTACAGTTGATAATACCTAGAATATCAAAATCAACTGCTGGTGGTAGATCCATTTACTACTTAGCACTCAAAACTCTGCAACAGTCTTACTAGCCTAAACTTAGTCGGGAAGCAGACAAACTGTAAATTTAAACCTAGACTAAAAACCATCTCTTTAATCTAGCATACACAACACATTTCTATAATGCACAGCCATTAAACGATTCTTAGACTGCACAAATGAGGTCATCCGGAACGGAGAACACTTCTCAAATCACCCAATGTACTTGAGATATCGTTAAAAGTCCATACTGGTTTGATGAACTCAATATTCATGCAAAAGAAACTGGATGAAATATTTGAATGCTTGACTTGTGATTCAGCCTGAATCATAATGACACTGTGTTTATTCATTGGCCAGAAGAGAACTTTTCTTCATTCTGTCACCTGATGGAGTTTGGATTTCTTGTCACTGTCACCTCTGGCTTGCTTAGTTGGGGACACTTAATATTCATCAATATTATTTGTTTGATTGCACTGACACTGCTGGATGAGAACTGAGCTGAGCTGGACGATGACATCACTGTTTTTCTGCAGAACAGCTTTATTTATTAAACTAATTTAAAAATTGATGATCTGTACAAAGGAACTGAATCAACACCGAACTAACTTCAGCTGAACAATTAACTTGCAATCTTGCTCTACACAGATTTTTGTTGAAACAAATATTGTTTAGGATGAGAATATCCCTCCCCCAATACCAAATGTGAAATAACCAAAGGCAAACCAAATGTTTTCAAAGAGTCCCAAACTTAATAGTAAAAACACATAAATTGTCTAAAATAAACATTTTATCAGAAGAAGGATTTCTAGTCAATAGGTTTCAGAATTAGCTGTTAGCTGACTGGAACATTAACTGATGTTCGTGTCAACATCTATAATCTCAGTGATTTAACCAAATAAACGCTACCTCCATAGCGCAATCCTTCTTCTTCAAGCAGCCTGCTAGCTTAGCCCACCACATGTCACGCTTTCATTTATGCTATTTATAGAAGTCATCATCAGCTTTTAGAGTGCTTTCATCTTTTTTCTCCTTTTCTTTTTTTTGCATTAACCGCACCAGTGGCTCTCTTTTCCTAAAGTGCTTTCCTCCAGCTAGCTGTGTGCCCCCTGCCATGTCCTTGAGGAGGTCAAGCACTGCATTGTTCTTGACTCTTTTGTTCCATAGAGGTCAAACAAAATCTCTCATTATGCCATTCCATGTTAAAGACGGATTGTGGATATTTCAACACAGTTTGAGAGGCACAGGGTGGCACTTGCACTTCCTGAAGAGTTTATCTCCTTCTCCAATAATAGATTAGTGATGGATCTAAACTCTGCAAGACCCGAATTGCCTTTCCCTGATCAACACAGACTGCTAGTCCACTTAATGAATGCTGTCTGAATTTTCTCATGATGGAAATTACAAGGAAGAATTTGTCACACACAGAAAAAAATTATAGCTTTCTTATAGTTAAAACAGTAAAGCGTGCCACTTGCAACACCAAGGTCATAGGTTTGCTTCTCAGGAAAAGCAAGAACTGATTAGAATGTCAATGAGTATCTTGAATGCAATGCAAGTTGCTTTGGATAAAAGGGTCTGTTAAATGCATAAATATCAAATAAATGTAGATATATGCATTGCTTCGTATTCCAAAATACAGGTTTGCAAGGGAACTTTTTGCTTTAATTAAATCTGTAGGCTACACATGCAGCTTTGATGTAGTGTTTCAGAGTCTCAGAACTGCTCATTTCACGGTAAATGCTGCTTCTCCTGTACTCCTAATACTATATGCACTGTAAGTTTAATGTGCATCTTGTTAATGCAAAGTGCAACTGTATGGAAGCTTGTTTCCTGCCACGGAATAAAACTATTTTAAACATAATTATCTCATAATTCTGACTTTTTTTCTCAGAATTGCGACATATAAACTATATAAACCTTTTGCGAGTTATAAGAATCAGAATTGTGAGTTGTAACGTTAGAATTGCATGATATAAACTTTTTTCTTGCAGTTGTGAGTTTATTTATCACAAATCTGGCTTTATTCTCTTTATAACTTATACATCATACTTGAACTCTCACCATGGTCTCCAGCTTCGTCAGCCCTACTCTAACTGTATTCATCTGTGCCGTGGGGCTCCTCAGCTCCGCCATGGCTCCCTGCTCTAACGGCTCCATCTCCAGTGACTCTTTCACAACCCATGCTCAAGACTCTTGTTTTGTGTCTGTTTTGTTCCTGTTTCTTGTTAGTTGATTCGTAGTTTTCTTTGTAGCTTGGTTTCATTGATTGTTCCCAGGTGTTTCTTGTTATCCTTGTTTGCCCTTCGTCTTAGGGCTTGTTTGAGATGCACCTCGGCTCTCCTGAAATGTAGACGTGAGTGAATGCAGTGAGGAGAGTTGTGAAAACAGCGTAGGCAAGATAGAGGCATTCTCTTGAGCCAAACTAATGTGCCAAAAGTAGATTTTATTTAATTCCATTCAAAAGACGTGTGTATCAATCATTTTTACTTAATTTTTCTTTTTAAATATGACAAAAAGCACATCACATACAGGAGATTGATTCAGAAATTTTGGGATCTTCACAAATTGGCCTAATATATACACATAATGTGCTTTTGAAATCAGAGTTTTGAAATCATACCAGTTCTGTGGTGGTTTTTGATAATCTCAAATGAGCATCTTGTTTGATTTCCTTGTGTTTCCCCTTTTCAGTTTGACACCTCTTTTTGACCTGTGATACAAACACCATGCTACACACACAAAACAATTCACATGGACAGAAGAGTGTCCGTCCGGCCCAAGCAAACTCACAGCCACACACTTACAATGACAAGACAGTAGGAGTGTTACAGCTCTGTAACCAAATGTGACATCTAAATATATATATATATATATATATATATATATATATATATATATATATATATATATTGGTGAATATTTATGCTCATATGCTTTTATTTAAAACCACATGACTGAACTTAAAGGAGCAAAAACACAAGAGCAGTGCAACAGTAAAATAATCAGAAAAACAAATTGATGAAAGTAAAGCGTACGCATATTAGAGACCTGTTGTGTAAAATGAGAAAATCCGAAAGGGGTACACACGCATTGCAATATATTTCCAATGAAATTTAGTAGTAGGCACATTATAGAGGTCCACCTTAATTCAGTGTGTACACTTGGAGATGTCTTGCCTCGCCACTACTGTAGTAAATTCAGCTATCATCCCATGATGACTCTCCGCACTCGTGAGTGGGTTCATTATAGAGTGAATGACCCCATTATATCACAGGGAAACTATGCTGGTTTGATGATCCTCTGGCTTTGATGTGATTGATCCCTAAGGACCCAATTTAATTTGATTCCCTATGAGGCTAGACAACTTAGAAACATTTTGTCCATTTTTGGTGCTCTATAGGTGGAGAAATTACAATTTAGGATTCATTTTAAGTTCTGGGGCCTCACGTATAAAACCTTTCATTTGAAAAATGTTTTCTCACACAAAGATTTTGTGTACACACAATAGTTGTCAGATTTATAACTCTTTGTGTACACCAGAATCTGTGCCCTTACCCTTATAAAACCCACTCAGCGGAAAGATTGTGCATGCCTTGAAATAACCATATATGGAGCTTATATCGGTTAGTTTTACTATGCATAACATCTGCATATAATTTCCATGCACATTCCCATCCACGTGACAACGGTACAAGGCATTAGCAAATGTGAGATGTGAATATGAAATTATCCTTGCCTTACTTTAGAATAAATAAATAAAATCTGTATAAAATACATTTCAGAGAAAATTTCCAGACAAGAGTTAGGCAAGGCAAGGCAAGGCAAGTTTATTTGTATAGCACATTTCATACACAATGGTAATTCAAAGTGCTTTACATAAAGAAGAATGATAAAAATAAAACATTAAAAATGATTAAAAGAATAAAAAGATAATACGTATAAAATAAAATGCAAACAGTTCGGACATAGCACATAGTTATTCTCAGTCTGTTCCACTGGCCATAGAGGATTTTTAATTGCTTTAAACAAATCAATTGTATGCAATTGTACCTATAAGGTAAACATATTTTAGTATGTTTATATATTTTTCATAGAAAAAAATGTTGTTTTTTTTTGCATTGTAAATTATTGAAAGACCACAAAATGGGTTATCACTGGGCTACTGTTTGTCTGGACATGCCTTCAACAGCACCTGCATGCTTTACAGGTTTTACAGTTCTGTGTCATCGGACCTATTCAAACCAGCCAATAGAAAGTACAATTACCGAGTGAGTCCTTCCGTGTCTGTCATTAAAATATCTATATTGTTAAGCCATCTGCTTAGACTAAGTACGTACATATCATTGATCATTATTCGCACAAAAATATTTTCTCAAAACATAAGTTCTGCTATTTAAAACATAGTTTAAAATTATCATGCGCCAAGCAATCTTTATTACTGTAGTTAAAACATAGAATGCCACAGGAAAAGTGCAAAAGCAGCGCATGTTCTACAAATATTTAAATTAATTAAAAAACTTCTGGATAATGATTTTACGTAATTTCAGTGCTTAACTCCAACAATCAGAATGGCGTAACCTAAATGTGTAAATGTTAAAATGGAAAAGAACACCTTTTCACGAGGGTGAGTGTAACGGATGTAGGCCAGTAAGAGCTGTGTGTGTAAGCATCATTCCCCTGATCTCAAGAGGCACTCTAGCAAATACCTCCAGTTCAAACCCCGCTGGGAGCAGGTCAATTAGGGTGTATTAATGAAATCATAAGTTAATGAATCCTTTTGGCAGACATTGATGTTTCTGTACAACTCTGAATTTGAATTTTTAGAACACCGTTACTGGCAGCACTTAAACTTTGAGCCGTTTTTGCTTGTTTTAAGCTGCAAACAATGTACAGTGTATTGTGTAGGGGAATCACAGTTAAGACCTGAGGACAATATATAAAGAGTGAATACCAGGAGTCAGAAGTCCAGTCAATAGAAGACATTTTTGTGAAGTTTAGTTTGCAGTTTCATCAACAGAAGCCAGCTTCTCAAAAAGAGTTCCTAGGCCACCCCCTATGAACAGGTAAACAGGTAAAAAGGTAAACAAAACTAATAATTTTCCACACAAGAGAAGACAGTCAGAAACATGTATTTGATGATCATATGGTTGACGGGTTAAGTGACATTTCCTTCAGAAATGCAATTCAAGGCGTCATCTTGTCGAGAACAAGTCATTCCATCTCCTTATGGTGCCAGTTAATCACCTCACCTCACAGCACTCCAAGGCTGAACTCAGCTCAGGCTCCAATTTTCAACAGAGAGACTTTTCAAAACATTGATAGCATGTTCTATCTGTTGAGAAGTGGAGACATTATTCATCCTTATTCTGTGGAAAAATAAAGAAAAGTAAAGAAAGGCTTTAATTAATAATTGGTTACATAGGCGATAGATCGAAGTGCACGTAAATTAAAAATCCTTAACTTGATTATAAATCACTCATTACAAATCATTAAAATAAGAAAAAGAAAAAAAAAATATAAAAATAAGAAAAAGAAAATAATATGTGCATTGATGTGCACACTGATGAGATCGGACAAAGATAGATATCATCTCGGTTACTACTGTAACCTTGGTTCCTGAAGAGGCAGCGAGACGCTGCGTCAAAGACGTTTTGGGAACACATGGTGTGATTACATTGTGAAACGTGAAACCAATGGTGTGAATGTATGTCAAAGACATGTGACGTCATGAACCAGGAAGCTGTTAAAGCATGACAAATACTAGCTATATGTGGCTTAAGTAAGAAGGAGGAAGTGGAAGGAAGTGTGGCAAGTTGATGTGGCATCTTGTTCCCTCTTCAAGGAACCAAGGTTACAGGTGTAACCGAGACATTCCTTCTCAAGGGAACTCTCACTGTATCGAAGACCTTTTGCCTCTGCAACGACGCTGGCATGACTAGTGAAACGTAGAGCACTACTTTAGTACCTGGGTTCTCAGAATGGTTAAGGTCTAACTGGAAGAGCCAAATTAAGATATGAAGTGAGGACCAGGCTGCTAAGCCATCTTTTAAAATTATTTTTAAAGATAGTAATAGCTTGGAGAAACAATGCTTTTAAAGTCAGAAACTTGACTGAAACTTCTCCCACCAAGAGGTGAAAAGTTTCCAATTCAGAGCATACAGTTTCCTTGTGGAAGGAGCTCTGGAGTGGAATATGGTCTCGACAACTTAACTTGAGAGACCAGAGTATACAAACTGGGCCCCCTCAGAGGTGAAGCCCACAGTTTCCACAGATCTGGACAGGGATGGGCTATCAAGCTCCCTGCCTGAGACAGGAGTTCCCTCCTGATCAGAATCCATTGAGGCGAGACACTAGATCCATGAACCACACTCTGCCCAGCCAATGAGAGGCGATCAAAGTGAGACAAATTTCCGGGAGGAGAGTAATTTTGGGGGAAGCATACAGACGTAGTCTCAGCCATATCTGAACCATAGTATCCAATCTGAGGGGAGCTGGGTGTGTGTAAGGGAGTACTGAATGGGCAGTGAGACATCTCTTGAGACGCCCACTTGTGCCTGACCAAACTTCTCCCATAACTTCTCCCATATCTGCTCCACCACTTCTGGGTGGAGCCTCCATTCCCCAGGCCTTGGCTCCTGCCTTTTTCAGGATGTTTATTTCCCTGGGAAATAAGCTGCCCTGAGAGAGAGTTTTCCCTGGGACCACAGGAGAATCTGATTTACCAGTTTGCAAAGTGGATACGATCATCATTTCCAGAAGTGGCAAAAAAAGATGGTGTCACCCATCCTCATATCCGTCCTACCTCTAGAGGGCTGAGAGTGTCGTCCCCGAGAGATAAGTCTGTGGCTTGGTGCAGCTCTGCTACCGCATCCGGGCCAATTTACTCACCCTCATCGAGGTCTATTATGATGTCTACCTGGTAAGCTTGCAGCCATGCCATGGTGTGGAGTGCCTCGATGCAGAAAATACTTTGCCCACCAATCCTGATGTTACTCTAACTGGCTTGGTGGGCAGTGTCGGGACCTTAAAAGACAATGAATATTGTGGAGAAAGGAAGCATGCAAGCACCTCCAATGAGACAATGAGATCTAATGAGATGACGAGACAGTTGGATGGAAAAAAAACTGGGAGAGCAAATTGGGAACCACAAAGTAAACAGATGACAGGACAGACATATAACAGATATGCCCATTCCAATAAGGCACAACCATGCGCCATATCTGGAACATCAGAGGAGGGAGGGAGTAAGTATAGGAGCGGTACAAGGATGACAAGACAGAAGAATAACCCCCCCCCACTAAATATGTTACCCTGGAGCCAAGGGATTAGGGATCAGTTAGGAGGCCCTCTAGGATGTAGCTGGAAGCTCATGGGTCCAGTGAGCGGCTGCAAGCGGCTGGGACGCTGCCGCTTTGGCGGTGAGGAGGTGTGTTTAAACAACGACCACCATGGCCAGGAGTATATTGCCCCCCCAAATTTTCTTGGGAGGAGCTCCCTGATTTCTAGCTGGAGCAGGTTTGGGGACTAGAGGGTGCTCTGGGTTCGGCTCAGAGATTAAAGCAGGGGTTGGGAACCTATGGCTCGATCGCTCCGCTACTTCTGCCCTCGAACGACAGGTAGATCGCGCCACCCCCCCCCCCCCCAATATTTTAAGTTGATGTCATTTTCCAATTTATGCCCAAAAATAGAGATGACAGGTGAGAGGCTAGTTTATTCAACTTTATTCTTGTTCAGATTTGCTAACTGTTGTTTATTATCATCATTCATTTACTTCATAATTTATGATTAGCACTATTCATGTTATAAACCTTTGCAATTGGGGCAGCATACCATTTAATTATTGCGTAGGGCACCAACAGAGCCTGAGAGGTAATAATAAAACAAACAGACTAAAACATTCTCCCCCCGGCACTGTGGTTTCCATCAGTAGACAAAACATTCCTGAGATTTTTATTTTTTTCATCAGTGCAGGGGTTTACATTATCCTCTGCATACTCAGCTATTTCAACCTCTTAGTCTCAAAAAGATTATTTGAAAGTGAACGTAATGAATGAAAATTCTCAACTTAAAAAGTAGGAATCTCAGGAACATGTTCAGGAAAAAGACTTTTGAGGAAATTAAGTAATCAGAAAAAAGCTATTTTTGCTGTTCTCACAAATTAAAAGTAATGTTCACTACATTCATCAAATGCAGTCATTTAACACTGACTGACTTGAAAAATTCTCAAGCTCTATAAATAAAAGTTTTGAAAAAACAACAAAACAGCATTTGGTTCCAAGCTAACCAATTCACACCAACTTATTTTTGTTCGTTTTTCAATGTTATATATATATCAAAACAGAGGTGTTTTAAACTATGCTTAATCTTTCAATCTTTCATTTGAAAGGCACATTTCTAGCATCTGTAAAACCTCTTTCTTCCATCTTAAAAATATATCTAAATTATGGCATATGCTCTCAAAGACAAATGTGGAAAAAGTTAGTTCATGCGTTCATGAGTTCAAGGCTAGATTATTGTAATGCTCTACTGGGTGGTTGCCCTGCACGCTTAATAAACTAATTCCATCTGGTCCAAAATGCAGCAGCTCGAGTTCCAGGCTGTGTTTCCAGACAGTAAGGTTAGAACCAGGAAGTATGAGCATACTAGCCCAGTTCTGTCAACACTGCATTGGCTTCCTATTAAACACAGAATACATTTTCAAATCTTGAGAATTACTTACAAAGCATTGAATGGTTTAGCTCCTCGGTACTTGAGCGATCTCTTAACACATTATAGTCCTTCACATCTATTGCGATCCCAAAATACTGACCAGCTTATAATACCTAGAATATCAAAGTCAACTGCTGGCAGGCGATCCTTTTCCTATTTAGATCCTAAACTCTGGAACATTCTCCCAAATATAGTTTGGGAAGCAGACACACTCAGTTTAAATCTAGATTAAAACACATCTCTACAACCTGGTTTACACATAACACATAATACATTCATTTTTAACCCAAATTATGTAAAATGATTGTTAGGCTGCATAATTTAGGTCAACCGGAACCAGGAACATTCCCATAACACCTGATGTACTCGTTACGTCAGAAAAAGAATGGCATCTTCACTGATATTAGTCTCTGTTTATTCCAAGGTTACCATGGTCAGCCGGATCCGGGGCGTATTAAGATCATATAAAGGACTTGCAGCTGGACACAAGCCCAAAACAGTCCTGAAGTGTCTGCAGAGGCCCTGACTCTACCAGACCCTCCCCTGTGAAGATCATGAATCCATCTCCCATCAGACCGAACTGGATTTAATATTTGACTTGAATTGTTGTCAATATAATAATCATGCACTGTTTGGCTGTTGGCCAGAGGAGAACTGGTCCCCCGACTTTTCTCCATTCTGTTCTTTATTCATTCCGTCTCCTGCTGGAGCTTTGGTTCCTTGCCACTGTCGCCTCTTAGTTGGGGACACATAACACTTAATATTCTTTAATTGTATTGATTCGACTGCTCTTTTAGAGCTGCTGTTCAGCCAAAAGCAAACTTTGTTTTTATTGTTTTCCTGTCACCCCTCTGTAAAGCTGCTTTGAAACAATCTGTCTTGTAAAAAGCGCTATATAAATAAAGGGGTGACTTGACTTGACTTGACTTAGACAATTAGACAAACTGTAATTGGCCAAAACTGGTATCAGGGTTGCATAAAAACATGGAAGACTTAAAGAGTGAGTGAATTTTTTAGGAGGAATTGCATTTTATGAAAGTTAAGCACCTCCTTTTACTGACTACTCACTGAGTTCACTTAGTAGCATAGTCACAGAGAGGACAAAATGACCTCTTTAAAAGATTCCACCGATGTTTTAAAATGGGACACCACAACCACTTCAACACAATGTTTTCCCAATATCACACTGATGTCCTAATTTAGAGCCAAGCTGTTCATTTTCATCTGCTTATTAAAGCCAAACAGATTTGTTTGAAGTCATTTATCAAAGAATCAATACTGCAATGAAGTTTCTAATCTAATTGCTGTCACGCAGCTAAAAGCTGTAGCAGCACTTTGCATTGGGTAGACACAGCAGGGTCCCTGCAAGAAATAATGGTTTCTTTCAGTTGAACCTATTGTTAACCCTTAAATGCTGTTTTTTAGAGAGAGCATAACATGTGAAAAAGCACAAGTCGACATGGATCTTTTAAATATGACTTAATTTTGTTGTTCAATGAAACGTTTAACTGTCCACATGATGCTCCTTCAAAATAATTGTCTCCTAAAAAAACATGTTTTTTGTTGATCATACTGTGTGGGGTTGTCCATCAACCATGAAGCCAATCTCAAGGCACACTAGCAACGGACCAAACATCACTTCTGCCTCAAGGCACTCTAGGAGCTGGATTTGAGGGCTGACCACATTAAGATGTATGGTAGAACGTGACATTAGGGATCTGTCCTACATGTAACCCATGCCACACTTGTGCTAGAGTTGTATGCACGGCCTTTATTATAAATTAGCCACAATCTTAAATAAGCAAATTAATTATAAATGCTCTACAATATCAACCATACAAAATTTCTTGAACATATTTGGGCTTTCAGTTTTTGAACACAGTTTGTTTTTTAAACAACTTCTTGTAAAGCTAGTAAAATAAAGCTCCCTGTTTTCACTTTCATGCAACTCCAAATATATCTTAGCAGTTAAAGCAGTGGACCAACACAGCAGGCTCATTTCTCTTCGGCAAGGGGGAGCCAGTGTGAAGGAGTTTTCCTGCCAATGCCTGTTTGAAGTGGAGGGGGTTAATATCAGCGACGCAGGCTCAAGGACATTTTCAGCAATGGCCTAAATGAGCCCATCCTTGCCTGGGAGATGGGGATGCTGGGGATCCTGTCATTTTGGCAGTTTATGGGATATGTTTACAATTGTGGAGAGGGGGGTGGTCTTCATCCTCTTGGCCATCCCCCTGTTTTCTCCACTTACTGCCATGTCCCCAATCCTCCGATGACCCTTTTGGGGAGAGGGAGGAGGAAGAATGGGTCTGCCTTCCCTGCCTTTGACCTTGAGGTGGCCCAAGCAGTTATAGTATCACCAGAGACGCCCGGGGACACCACAGCCTCACACACGAGGAGAAAGAAGGCTTCCTCCCCTTCAGCCAGCCAGGATGCCAATCCGGAGCCCGCTGCCAGCCAGGAGGTCAATCCTGAGCCTACAAGCCCAGTACCACCCGATGCCCTCGTAAGCGGAGGAGGAGGAGGGTTTCCTCTAACCCTGGTTTTGACTTCTGCACTGCTGTTTCCTGTCTGCTTGAGTGGAATGCATTTGTAGTGTCATATAGACTGGTTTTTGTTTTAGATCTTAACTCGATGTTTGTTTATATTGCTAAATACAACTTAAGCAATATTAGATTATTTAAATAAATTGTTATTGTCTTATCAATCTGACATCACTAGCTTTAATCTAAATCGCTATTACAATGCGTTAGCTACCTTATTTAATTTGATGTCTGTGCAGACAGCGTTCTCTCTCTCTCTTTCTTTCTCTCTCTCTCTCTTTCACTCGCGCCTTTTTTCCGAGTTCATCAAACAACTGGTGAGTTGGATCAATCAACACACACGGTGAGCCATGTCATCTTCTCCTGTGATTGTCACTTGCACTGCCTGCCACATTTATAGTTTAGCTCTCTGTCAGCAGTGAAGGCTTCACATGTGATAAATGCAGGGACATAGTCAGGGTGACAGAAGATTTCAGAATAAGAGACACACATCCAAACTTTAATCGAGGATAGTAAAAATGCAAGAGATTTAGATACTGTTTTGGATGCGACTAGCTTAGCAAACCCTGTAAATTGTTCAGTTCCGGTTGTAGAGCCTGTGCAGCAGTGCAACTGGATGACTGTGAGATGGCATAGTGGAACTGGATTGGTGGAACTGGATGTTTTAGTGTTGCCTGGAGTAGAGGAGGATTCTCTTGGTGCTGACGTTCACTCAAATGTGTCTGGTGATGAGGAGCACGGTGAAACTGCTTGGGTCTGAGACCAAAGCGGTTTTGCAGCCCTTTGAACCATTTTCTCCGACCTTTGTTAAGGGCCAGTCACACAGCCGATCGCGCACGAATTACTCACAAATCACGCATAGATTGGGTTTGTGCGTGCTTGTGCGTCGAGAAATTGACCAAAGTATTCCACGAACATTCGACGCATGAATCACTGCCGGAGCGCGTCCAAACACGCATGCTTCGCGAATGTTCCACGAACAAGCACTTTCAGAATCCACATTGTCAGTGGAATGAACGTGATACGTGCGCCGCGGTGCGCGGTTCATGAGTGATATGAAGGTGGGGCGTCAGTGGACGTGCGCGCTTTTGAACCATTTCCAACGCATAAGCACTGCCGGCCGACGCGTGTCCCGTGCATGTCACGCATACTCAACGCATAAACTACGCACGCCGACTCATAAATAACGCACACCGACGCACATCTGTGTGTCAGAAAATTTTTGAACCGTTCAAAACTCAAAATCACGCACAAACCACCTTCGACGCACATCCACTTACAATCACTGACGGTCCTCGTTCATTCCACCGACGAATTACGCATATGACGCACACTCCACGCAGAAATGAAAATCTGTGCGTAATTCGTGCGTTCTTTATGCGTTTTCGCTGTGTGACTGGGCCTTTAGGTCTGGAGGTGATGCCCATTTGAAGGTTCGGTTTTGTTGAGTCAGTTCAGATATGCCCCCCCCCCTCCCCCCTTGGGGCTGTTTATGTTTGAAGTTTTTGTTTTGTTCTCACTTAATAAAACCTGCCTCTCGCAATTGAGTCCTTGCTTCATAAATCCTGACAGCAAAGCCTCTCTCTAACTGTGTAAGAAGTATGCCCACTCTGACTGGATCCTCTGTGAATGAACGTTACCAAATTTCAGCAACATTAGATAATATGCTAAGACAATTGCCAGACCTCTCCACAAAAGATCTTTGCATTGGCTGATATTGCCTTTCCCACACAGCTCCTCCAACGGACCCTGGTCCACGTTTTAAGGTGCAAGAATCACTCGCTCATTCGACTCTGTAGCACACAAATAAAATTGTTTTGCTACAAGCTACTTTATTGAGACTTTGGCATTAGTACATACCTGCAGGATATGTTTTTCTAAAATTCTAACTAACAGTTACCTAGCCATTAGGTGGTTTCCCATAAGAAACATGTCCATACAATTCTTCCATTGTTACATTCAGTTCAACTGCATTGCGTTTATCCATTCTGTGACCACATTGTTTGTTTTATTGTTTAATTCAGTACTTACCAATTTGGTTATTAGTTTGTTATCTCTTCAGAAATCCACATTCATTACACACATTATTTATCATTGTGGCATTTACTCTTGCATATATCTATTGCTAATGAATTTCATTTATTAATTTATTAATTGAATTACAATTATCAAAGAGTCTACTATTTTTCCAGGTTCATAATTCCCATCCTCTAGTTTACATGAATTCTAAATTATTGAATAACTCTTTTGGGAGTGTTCTTAAATTGTTGAGACACTATTCTTAACTGGTGCCCCATACTGCAGAAGGTTGAAGGGGTCATTTGATACTGTCATAACTACACCTTGAGTGTCATCAGTGAAATTCATAAAGTCATTACAAATTTTCTAGAATATTCAGTGAAACTCCAAAGTAAAACGCTTGTCAAGATCTCATTAAATAACAATGAAATTAGGTGTCAATAGGCAAACAAAGGTTTTTCAAAATCAAACTGAAAAGATTGGGTTCACGGCGTTGAACTGACATACACATTTCCCATTCAGATCGTTTGAACTGTGACTAATCCTATATATTGGCGTTTTGTCTAAGAGGGGCAGCATATATGTAATGAGTTGATTGCTGATTGGAATGCAGCGCTACAGAATATGTTTTGGTGTTCATGGTGTTCTCTCTCTCTTCTTGTGTTTCCTACCATCCGTGATGAGATGTTCATGTGGGAACCAATGCCTCCACGCTGATGTACATGCTGTCTGACTCTCTGCTTCTCACCCGCCTTTGGGGTCACCAGCTTCATGCTTGATCTTGTGCCACTCCAGTACCACGGCATATATCCACATGCTCAATTTATGCAGAGTACACACTCTACTCTAGCCAAACCTCATATTTCTGCTGCATCAAATCCATTTCCATGATAGATTAGAACAGTGGCTCTCAACTGGTGGGTTGTGACCCAAAAATGAGTCACAGATCTGTTCTGATTGGATCATGAACAGCAGGGGGGAAATGCTAACTGTAAACATCGACAGGTTAGGTGACATGCCCTCAGTATAGAATATATTAAATACACGTTCACTTGAAACAAAGATACATTTAGTTTATGGTGTGTCTTATATAATGATAGAAATTAGGGAATTTTACATTTCTAATTCCTCAGTGATTCCAATAACATTTCATTTAGTGGCAATATATGCCTTCTTACTCAAATGCAAAAAAAAACAAACAAAAAAAAACAAGGAAAATGTCATGGTCGCGTGAAGGGATTAGACGAGGACACATGACGCAGATTTTAAACAAAATTAGATTACAAAGACTAACATTGCACAGAAAATACAAGAACAGACACAGACTAAGACAAAGACAGGGCTTAAATACACAGAGGATGATTAGGGAAAAGGGAACAGCTGACAAAACTAATCAGGTAATTTGTGAAGACAGGTGATACTGGTGACACAGGGAGAGAACAAAGGGAAACTAAAGGGTTAACATGATAACTTTGAAGACAGGGAAGACAACACCGTAACCGTAAGAAGTAGAATGAAATGTGGTCTTATTTTCACGATTTTTAAGCAAAAAACTAAACTTTAAGGTGGAAAAAAAATGTTTCTTAGCTAATTAGGATCTTTAAATTCCAGGCCAATCAAATTAATCAACACATTGTTCATGTTCAGCTGTTGTTTTGCAGTGAATTCCATTTAAAAGTGAACATCACTTCACTATAGAGTGGATTACACTTTAAGGGAACACTAGTTTAGGGTCCAATTCTCTCTTTTAATTGTTTATTATCATGCATATTACTAGGATATTTGAGTGATATTTGAGGATATTTGAGTTATTTATCCTTTATCCTTCTCAATACCTAAACTAAACAACTACCTCACTAACTATTAATAAGCAGTAATTAGTAGCTTATTTAGGCAAAATTCATAGTTAATAGTTATTTAATAGTGAGAATTGGAACCTAATCTAAAGTTTGAACCACTTAAATTTTGAAAAGTTCATGACATTGCATACAGCCATACAAGACAAATATTTACCTTTACCAGGCTCATCATAATTGGCAAATTACTTAAATGAAGTCATCGTTCTTTATACTCATCAGCTCATTGTGAGAGGATTCAGTTGCTCACTTTCACTTAGAAAACACAACAAAAAGCAACGTTTTAGTGTTCACAATGCATCACAAATAGCATCTGAATTTTTGAGTAAAGCACTGCAAATACAATTGATCTTCTGCTTCTTCTTCCTATCCATTTCCCCCAGTTAAGTGCCGGTACTATTCTATCATATTCATATTCCTAGTGACAGTTATACTAATGCAAACTACTGAACCACTGAATAAATGTTAAACCTAAATGCACTATTAAGGACATGAAAACAATTAGGGAGTTAAAATGTCTAAAATGTCATAGTTGGCAAAAAGGATAATAGGAGGAATGGAATGTGCATATCTTGAATTTGGATTATTCTAAGTATGTCTATACATTACAAGTTCAAAAACTATGGAGAAAAATATAAAAAATGTATTTTTTTGTGTGTAGAATATGGACTTCACTTGGAAATAGATGTTCATACTCAATGCCTCTGGCTTATGGTCCTATTGATGAAGGCGAAGTCAGTACAACAGGTCTTTTGAATTGTCCGTCAATCTTTGCAGACTGGCCGGTGCACAGCTGTCGAAATAAACCGACATGAAATGAAGAGATTTCAAAATATTGCATCCACCAGGCTGTAGCGGTGGCTTTGGTATCTTTCTCACGTATCCCAGGTTGAGTGTTTTCTCATAAAGTGCCTATTGCTCTGCTCTGCTCTATGTAGTGTGACCCAGGGGCATGAAATGATTAGACATGAAGATTTTCTGCTCTCAGACCGCTGTAAAACATATTAGGCAAACTCTTGCACCAAAAAAAAAAGTCCAGACAATGTTCTTTTCATTTGTCTTTGAAGTTTAATTAAACCAAAATCTTACGTCAGCTACTGTAATTTAGCACTGCAAAAGAAAACAAGTAATTTGCTATGCATCTGGAGGATTGTATTGTATTGCAATGTTTGAATAAATTTGTCTGGGCAGTTACAAGTAGTGAAACCCTGGGTCAGAAGTGTATGTTTTTTAAGTTGTTGTGCACATCAGCTTGAATCAGTTACTGTTACTTCTAGAGAGCTGGAGACAAAGTGATGGCAAAAGACAGAATGGGGATTCCCTTTCAGGGAACTCGAGCTGCGTCAAAGCACTTGGGGAAATATCCTTGCGTCAGTCACGTGAAGATCTGTGCAACCAATGAGAGACGAACGCGTGTGAATGCGTCACCGCCGGCACGTGCCAGTGACGTCATGAGGAAGAGCATAAAGCGCGTCCGAAACCCGGAAGTTTCTGTTTGGGAGTGGAGCATGCGCGGTCGGCACTTGAGAATGTCG
The DNA here is from genome assembly GCA_037043235.1 of Rhodeus uyekii. NCBI lineage: Eukaryota > Metazoa > Chordata > Actinopteri > Cypriniformes > Acheilognathidae > Rhodeus > Rhodeus uyekii. The sequence continues at coordinate 1,407,784 of JAWRVZ010000021.1, read as the reverse complement.
GCTGTAAGGACTGCGAGAAGTTCTCCTTGCATGCTCTCCACTCCCACCTGGCGGTCTGTAACGAGGCCGCTCAGGCCAGTGTTCCCCGCGGTTCGGGACCTGCATCAGCCGAGGCTTTGCGGCACTCTCAGTCCTGGGGATCACAAATGGATCTCGCTGAGGCAGCTGGGGTGGGTCCTCCCTTACCTCAGCCCTCACGAGATCAAGCGGGTCCCAGTCACGAGCACTCCCCTAGAGATGTTCGTGCTGTGACTCCAACACTAGCTTTATCAAGTTCAGGAAGTGAGATGGATCTAGCTAGTGTTGACCCGGTCGAGGAGGTTTCGCCACCCTCCTCGCCGGCGTTTGAGGAGTTAGTTGAGGTTGTGCCGCGAGCGGTCTCTCGTCTGGAGATTGATTGGCCGGCGGAGACCAGGAGCGCTCCTAGAATTTTTTTTTTAGACGAGCGTTACCTGCCTGCTCGCGTCACTCCCCCGTGCCGAGCTATGCCTTTTCTCCCTGATTTACATGCTGAGGTATCTAGATCTTGGAAAAAGCCAGCCTCCGACAAAGTTCATACACCTCACAGAGCAATGTATAATAATCCTGTCGGGGATCAACATTATGGTTATGGGGGGATGCAGAAAGTGGACGAGGCTCTTGCGAGCTACCTCGTTCCCCAGTCTGCGTCTTCCATTAAAGCTCCGGCGCTCCCCTCCAAGCCGATGCGCGTCACATAGTCTCTGGTGGGGAAAGCATACTCAGCTTCAAGTCAGGCTGTGGCGTGCCTACACACTACGGCACTGCTGCAGGCCTATCAGGCTGAGTTGCTTGGGGACCTCAACGAGGGCGGCGGTATCGGTCCGGAGGCAGTGGCAGAGCTGCGCCGGACCGTGGATTTGTCTCTTCGGGCCACTAGGGAGATGGCCTACTCTGTCGGCCGCTCCATGGCAGCTCTGGTGGCCACGGAGAGACACCTTTGGCTCAATTTATCAGCTATAAAGGACAAAGACAAATTTGTTTTGCTGGACGCCCCTCTATCCCCTTCGGGCTTGTTTGGTGATGCCGTAAAAAGCGTCGTCGACAAGTTTCAGGAGGCTGCACGACAGCAGGTGGCGTTCAGTAAAGTTCTTCCCCGCCGCCCTCGACGTGAGACCGTCAGTCAAGCGCGGTCTCAGAGCTCCTCGTACAGGGCCGCTCAGAAACAAAGTGTCGCGACCCGTCTTCCTCCAGTAGTCCCCGGAAGGTCGGGCCGACAAGTTCAGTCTGCTGGTAGAAAGGGTGATTTGAGAGTTGTCCTGGACGCCAAGAAAGCTAAGACTAAGTGGCCCTGATGCCAAGCCGCAACATGGTGGTGTCTCCCATGTGCTGCTCCAGAGTCAGCCTGCCATGGGAAAATCACCCCCTCTAAGGAGGGTCCTAGAGCAATCCACCCGGGTTTCCGGAATAAGCCTCGGCTCAGTGGTGGATATGTTCACAGTACCAGAGACCAGCCCCGGGAGGCTGGTTCCCTTAGTAGAATTCATGGGCTGCGTGGTCACGACTACCCGGTATCTCTCAGTGGGTCCTGCGCACGGTAACCTTCGGGTATGCCTTTCAGTTCGGGGTTTCACCACCCCGGTTCTCGGTCAGTGGTAGGCCCTCAGCAGGCTCTGGTCATGGAACAAGGAGTAGACACTTTGCTGGCGAAAGGGACCATCGAGTATGTACCCCTCGCGAACAGCAAGTCCGGGTTTTACAGCCGGTACTTCATAGTTCCAAGGGAGGATGGAGGGTTGCGGCTCATTCTGGATTTGCGTCTCTTAAGTCGCAGTGAGGCGTCTAAAATTCAAAATGAATGAGATATGACGCTCAAGCATATCGTAGTACGGATCAGGTATAACTGGTCCGGCACGGTCGACATCAGAGACGTATAATCCCTCGTCTCCATCCTTCCACAGTGGGAAGTTCCTGATGTTCGCCTTCAGGGGGGAAGGCGTACCAGTATCGGTGCTTCCTTTTCGGTCTGGCGCTCTCGCCCTGCACGTTCACCTAGGAGGGGACGCTGCTCTAAGCTCTGCTGCACTTGTAAGGGACTATCGTGTCCAAAACTATGTCGACGACTATGGCTTACCCTGGCCGAGTCGCCGCAGTTAGCAGCACAACATCGAGATGCTGTGCCCGCACATGAAGGAGCTGGGGTTAAGGCTAAACACCAAGAAGAGTGTACTTTCTCCAACACAGAGATCCACTTTCTCGGGAGTCATTTGGGACTCAGTTGCCATGTCTGCTCGGCTCTCCCCCGAGCGCATCCAGTCCAGGCTGTTCGTTTAGCTGTTAAGAGCATCAAGCTGGGCAAGCCACTCATGGTGGTGGCTAAAGACCAGGGGTTCTCCCTGAGGCGTACCCGCTTCGCAATCTAGGTCACGGGGCGATGCCCAGGCACCCTGAGCATGCGGAAGAACTCTTGGTTCTCGTCTCTCGACGTTTAGGGCAAAACACCAAGAAGAGTGTACTTTCTCCCACGAAGAGAACCACTTTCTTGGGAGTCATTTGGGACTCAGTGGCCATGTCTGCTCGGCTCTTCCACGAGCGCATCTAGGCCTTTCGTTTAGCCGTTAAGCGACGAGTGACACTCTTAGGGCTGAACACCAAGAAGAGTGTACTTTCTCCCACGCAGAGAACCACTTTCTTGGGAGTCACTGCGACTCAGTGGCCATGTCTGCTCGGCTCTTCCCCGGGCGCATTCAGGCCTTCGTTCAGCCGTCAAGAGTATCAAGGGGCAGCCACTCACATGTAAACATTTTTGGAGGGTGTTAGGGCTCATGCAGCGGCTCCAGCGTTACTTCACTGGGCCGTCGGTGCACGAGACCCCTGCAGTGGGCGCTGAAAACCAGGGGTTCTCCCTGAGGTCTAGAACTCTTGGTCCCCTTCTTATCTGGAGCAGATTGGAGACAGATATGGCAGGGCACAGGTTTACCTGTTTGCCTCCGTAAGAATTTCTCTGCCCTCTGTGGCGTTCGGTTAAACATCCAGCGCCTCTAGGGCGGGATGCCATGGTACAGGTGTGACCGAGGCTACGCCTGTACACTTTTTCCCCCGATCGCTCTGCTCCCGGGAGTTCTGGCTGGCCTCTGAGGGGGTCCAGCTCATAGAATCCAGTCCAGAGTTCCCTCCACGAGGAAACTCTACGCCTTAAAGTGGAAACCTTTCACGTCTTGGTGTAGTGAAGGGCAGGTGAACCCAGTAACCTGTCGAGTCGGCAAAGTGCTGGATTTCCTGCAAGAAAGATTCGCGGCAGGGTTGTCCCCCTCCACCTTGAAGATTTATGTGGCTGCCATATCAGCTTGCCATGTACCTCTGGGTGGGGTGTCCTTGGGCAGGGACCCCCTAGTCACTCGTTTCCTCCGTGGCACACTAAGGCTGAGACCTGCGGCACAGACTAGGGTGCCTGCTAGGACTGGTCTGTGGTACTCCAAGGCCTGTCCCAGGTACCCTTTGAACCTTAGAGGAGCTTTCAGCTTCTCTCTCTTAACACCCTTCTTTTGCTGGCTATTGCCTCACATAAGAGGGTCGGGGATCTTCAGACCCTCTCGGTGGCTCCCTCATGCCTCGAGTTCGGCCCGGGATGGAAAAACCTTTCTCCACCCGAGGTCAGGCTATGTCCCCAAGGTTCCCACTAATGTGGCTCGGTCTGCTTCTCGGACATGCTTCTCCTTTCCACTTGGAGCATGGCGGCATCCAAGGCTCTCCTCTCCGGAGTTCCCTTGTCTGATGTTTGTGCTGCGGCTGGCCCGTCTTCGCCGCACACTTTTATGAGGTTTTACCATTTTGACCTCGATGCCGCCCTAGGAACCAGGGTGCTCTCTCAGTGAGCTGGGACACACCCGGATGCCGGCGTCGCTGAGGTGACGTTGGTATAGCGTTCCCCAAGCGCTTTGACGCAGCTCGAGTTCCCTGAACGGGAACGTCTCGGGTTACGAATGTAACCCTGGTTCCCTGAGGGGAACGAGACGCTGCGTCTTTGCCTCAGCTCCTTGCGCCTCCGTGCCCGCTTCATACATTATTTCACCGGCACGTGCCGGCGGTGACGCATTCACACGCGTTCGTCTCTCATTGGTTGCACAGATCTTCACGTGACTGACGCAAGGATATTTCCCCAAGCGCTTTGACGCAGCGTCTCGTTCCCCTCATGGAACCAGGGTTACATTCGTAACCCGAGACGTTAACTTCATCTTATTCCATCTGCAGTCGTACTGAACAGCAAAAGTTCAATCAGGTTGATGAAAACTTCACAACATCATTTAACACATTTCCACTAACAACAAAGACTACAAGAGCAAAGAAAAATAAGTCGGCCCTAATATAATACAATTAAATAAAATGGTTAAATTATACATAGTAAATAATTGTAAATTGAATGATTTAATGATAAACTATATTGTTACAAATGAAAACAATAAATAAATTCAGACACAAATATTTTGCTCCATAAATGGAAACGTTTTTGTATTGCACTTAATGAGGTGTAAGAATGTCTGTATTTGTCATTTTCCCCCAAAATAAGATGAGGTAGAATAATAAATATCTACAATAAGAATGAGAGTACAGGAACAGCACTCAAATTCACTCCTGTCACATGAGACAATCCAAGAGACAGTTCCATTTTCTATTTTAGTTTCCAGTTGCCACTTTTGAATTGAAGCTTTAAATGCCTCAAGTTGTATTGGGAATACTGATGGGGAAAAAAGACACTTTTGTCTTGTCTTTCCAATAAAACATTGAAACATTCTAAATACAAGATGAATAGACTTTATAAGCTAAATTGTGCAAGATATTAAAGAGTTTTTCAAACATTTTAATTCATCATTTGGCGCCATCTTAGTATAGAAATGGTATTGTGTTCCAAAATCACAATGATCCTAATTATAGTGGTCAGGACAGGTGAAATCTGTCATCCAAACATTACATTATAACATTTTGTTTTGTGAGTGACAGATAAAAGTAAAGTTACTCGCAGTGGAAAGTTTCCGAAGTATTGAAATTAGCCTGCTAAGCATCAAGCCACTTTCTTTTATCTCCAAGGTTGTTTTCCTGCATTGATACCATCAGCATGCTGGACAAGTCTCAAGACAGATTAATGTGTCATTGGAAAAGAACAGTCTTTTATCAGATGTCTACAATACCTGTCTGGATCAACCAAAATATCATCAACGAACACCCACACTGCACACGACAAATCTCAAATTCACTTAGCCTTTCTCTCTTTCACTCTTGGACAGACTAGCACTATAGTGATTCTAAAAGCAAGGCTGTTTGCACTATAGATCCTTGAGAGATAATGTGCATGTAAAAGCCACAGCAGGAATAAAGTGACTCTGGCTGCATAAGTCCCATCTTGTGTGAGTGAACAAAATCATATTATGGAAAAGATCAGGATGCTCCGGTCACAGTCCTGTTGTGTCTCCACCCTCTTCCTGTTCCCTCGTGTGGTTTTCACTGTGTCATCCGCTTCACTTGTCACGCCAATCACTCACCTTGTTAGTCTTGTCACCTGCTTCTCATTTTCTCCTGTGTATTTATTCCCTGTGTATCTCTCAGTCTCCGTCTGTTCTCGTCTTTATTGTGTATATACCTCTTCTGGTGTCTGATGCACTTCACCATCTTTCACCAACACCCGGGAGCCGGCGCTTGTCGCCAGTCCACCAGCTTTGCCAGGCATGGAGGATCCCTGGATTCCACCTCTAACTTCTGTGCCCATCGCTCTACCTCAACCCATTGACACTTTGGCTTCACCCTGGCTCCTCCCTCCCTCATCTTTATCCTTCTGACTCCTCCACCTCAGACACTCGTTGCCACGGTTCCACCTTAGTCTTCAGAACCAGTGGCACGTGCCTTCCGGGAGGGGGAGATACTGTCACAGTCCAGTCCTGTCCACCCTCTTCCACGTGTCATAGCCTTCACCTGTGACGTCAATCACTCACCTCGTTAGCCATGTCATCTGCGTCTCATCTTCTCTTGTCTATTTAATCCCTGTGTGTCTCTCAGTCTGTGTCCGTTCTCGTCGTTATTGGGTATTGTTACGCCGTGTACCCTTGTGCCGTGTAAATAAAGTAAATGTTTCAGAATACTCATCTCTGCGATTCCCTTCAACACACAAGCCTGACAGTTCCATTTAGTCAGAATGAAAATCTCAGTGCCTGGTGATCATTTAAGTCAGTGGTCCCCAACCCCCGGTCCGCGGACGAAATGGTAGATTTCGCGGACTGGTCCGTGGATCAAATGGTACTAAGCCGTGAATCGAATTCCGTGAGCGTGAGCGGCTGTGACGCTGCCGCTTTGGCGGTGAGGAGGTGTGTTTAAACATCTCGCGCGCACCCCAACCCCCCCCCATCAACAATCTCGCGCGGACCTATCATCCATGTCGCGCGCACTCCCTGACCCCCTGGCAAAATTATCACACGTTTACCGGTCCGCGGCACAAAAAAGGCTGGGGACCACTGATTTAAGTGATAATAAAAGTTGAGTAGCCAAAACCAAATAATTTTTTTTTTTGGTTCTTAAATATGATCTTAGTTTTGTCTTTTCAACTTGAACACAATGAAAATAATATATATAAAAAGGCTTTACAAAGTCTACAATAACTCACAGAGTAATGACAAAACACTAGAGGTGCATCTGATTCATACAAATGAGTATTAAACGGTAGTTATGAGATCCTGACTACATTTCTCAAAAGCCTTTGAGAAGTGTTATTCTAAGTAGATTACAAAACCATTGCCACTAATGGTCTCAATGATAAACTTAGGTCATGGTGTATTTATGTAAGGAAGCCTTGGTCTTTTTCAAGCAACTTTACAAAAGGAAAGCAGATATCCACACTTCTTTTTGTTATCTTTGCGCTTTTATCAATAGAATTCAGTTATTTGTTTAATTTTGTGTTTTGGTGCTTTCTGTATCAAGGGATTGACATTAAATTAAATATTTCTTATTACATCCTCTCCTATTCCTAGACAAACAGGCAGGTTCGTAACAGAATTTGACAAAAATGTTACATTTTATGTATGACGATTGGGGGTAATCTGGAGAGAAAAATATTGAAGTATACAGCATATACTTGGACTACTATGATGAAAAAATTCACTTTTTTGTGTTTGATTATGCTGTTATTCAGTCTGAAATATTTAAATGGTCTGCTTGTAATTTTCATATTTATTTATTTAAGTTTGGCTTTACATCAGAGGAAACATACATGAAACAATTTTTCTTGAGTTGTGTCTGTGGAATAAGTCATGTTCTTCTTACATCAGGAAAGAGGATGGGGGAAGGATGGTGCATACATGCAATCTGATCATCCTGGTATGTAGCCTACAGCTCCCTTTAGGGGTAAGAATGGTTAGTATTTTGATCAGGATGCTGAAATCTCCACTTTGACACTTAATCTGAAAGCACAACAGATCAATGAGTCTCCTGACACGGCTTCTTAAGAAACAGACCCAATTCTCATCCAGTTCCTTTTATCTGCATCAAAGAGCCTAGTGTGTGTGTGTGTGTGTGTGTGTGTGTGTGTGTGTGTGTGTGTGTGCCATGTCAGGTGATTGAGAGTATAGCACATCAACTTAAAGCTCACATTGTGATATTTTCCAGAAAAAAAGAAACAGAAATGATTTTTGTTGAAAAATAGAGTAACAAAATAAAGACATAAAAGCAAATTGGTGCCAAAATGAATGATTGCATCAAACTTTTTAGATCACTCAGAAAGTGTCCCAAGAGACACAAATGATAAACAATCAACAAAATGTAACACTTATAGTGTTTACATAAGATTTATAATCAAATAGGATTAATTAACTCAATTGTGTCTTTCTACTGGGCTTTTAGTAAGAAAAAAAAAGTTTTCTTTTCAAGAAAAGATATTGTTAGGATTATGCTTAGTTGTATTGTCTTTCATTCAGTTGTTTTCATTGTAATTTTCAACACAATGTTCCTTGAGCAGCAAATGTGACACTGAAGAATGTAGTTATGAAGTTTACTTAAATAGAAACTAATTATTACTATATTCGTTTTTACTGTACTTTGATAAGTGATTAGTAAATAAATGAACTAATAAAAATACAATAACAAAAAAAAAAAGTTGACTGTTGCACCTGAGTCAAGTGTGTTGATTGTAACCCACATTCTGACAGAATAACCAACCCTCAAAAATAAGAAAAAAAATAATGGACTGTTGTGGGACTGGACTGGCAGCTCGCTGGAGGAATATATGAGAGCTTCTTAAAGCTCTACCAGGTACAGGCTTGGATGACAAGGCTCTTCAAGATCTCTTTTTTAGTAGAATGGACAACAGTCTTGGACAGATGCAGCCGTTGAGGGATGTGGATCATTGTCCCTTTATCAGGTTAATTGATTACACCTTCTGATTGTGTGGATCCATCACTCTCTCTCTGTGTATATATATATATTGATATTTTTGTACAGAAAACTCCTGGTATAACATATAACTCCTGGTTATCCCCTTTGTGTTTCTCTTTGTGTATTACAGACTTTAATATCTGCATATGTACGGTATTTCCTGAAAGATACTATTCGGAAATCCATTGCCGCTTGTATATTAGTACGTTATTGTCGGCAGCAATGTCACCCTGTAGTCTATGACTGTTTGCCCTTGAAAGCTAAGCAGGGCTGAGCGTGGTAATTTTCCTGGATGGGAGACTGACTTGATTGCTGCTGGAAGTGGTGTTAGGAGGCCAGCAGGGGGTGCTCACCCTCTGGTCTATGTGGGTCCTACCGCCCCAGTATAGTGACAGGACACTGTACTGCAACGAGCACCATCTTTCGGATGAGACGTTAAACCGAGGTCCTGACTCTCTGTGGTCATTAAAAATCCCAGGATGTCCTTCGCAAGAGTAGGAGTGTAACCCCGGCATCCTGGTCAAATTTGTCCATCATGGCTTCCTAACCATCCCCATTTTCTGATTGACTTCATCACTCTGTCTCCTCTCCACCAATAAGCTGGTGTGTGGTGAGCGTTCTGGTGCAATATGGCTGCCGTCGCATCATTCAGGTGGATGCTGCACTCTAGTGGCAGTTGAGGAGATCCCCCCGTCCATGTAAAACGACTTTGAGAGTCTTTGATAAAGCGCTATATAAATGTAATTAATTATTATTATTATTAATATATATATTCTTTTATTTTTCTTATTTGTACCTACATTCGTTTCTTTGTCTTATTTTTCATGTTCTTTTCCTTTTTCCTATTTGAATGAGCTGTAAAGAGTGATTTATAATTAAGTTAGTGATTTTTATTAATTAAGTTAGATTATTTTATTTTTAAGTTAGTGATTCATATTATTATTAAAACCTTTAATTTTCTGTATTTTTCCATAGAGTAAGGATGCACATCTCACCAGATAGAAAATATTATCAGAATGTTTTGGCTACTGTTTCTGTTGATAGCCATGTTCAGCCTTGGAGAAGCTGTGTATGTGTGTGTGTGTATTAATATGGTCTGCATTGGTGAGGCGATTAGCTGGCACAATAAAACTTGTTGTTCTGGACAATCTGACGCCAAGAAACGCATTTCTGTCATGTGGAAGGTCACTATTCTGTCTGCGCTTGTGTGGAAAATTACTAGTTTTGTTTATCTTTCTTTCTTTCTTTCTTAGCCAATCAGAATAATTTAACTGTCATTAATGACGTGGTTAGTACCCTCTGTTAGAGTATAATTGCTGCAACAATGTTATTGTAAGTGGGGCGGCCTACAAACTCCTTGTGAGACCTGAAGCTTCTGCTGATGAAACTGCAAACTAAACTTCACTAAAATTAATTCTATTGACTGCACATCTGACTCCTACTTTTCATTCATCATATCTGGTCCTCGGGTCTTAACTGTAAATTCCCCTATACTCCATTTAATATCTGTGTCAAGCGTGATGGATTACAAGGCACAGTGTCGCACATCTTTTTGTTATATGTATATACACACACCATTGTATTTTGCAAAATTAAAAGAACGTTATTTATATATGATCATGGGAGATTTTTGTATGCAAAAGGAGTCTGACAGAATCCGGTGCTCCACAAAGAGGTATGATCTGATGATTACCATCAAGTCCATCTGGGATTACATATGTTAAATAGTGTTCAAAATCAGAATTAGCCTGTCCCAAGTTGTAGGTTGATGAAATAAGTACAGTTACTGTCAGCAAGGGAAAACCCAAAATCCCGGATTCAAGTGCAAATGAGTAAATTTATTATAATAGTGCAGAAAACAAACAAAGTGATAATCAAGACGGGAACACGGGAGAGCCAAAGCCAGCACAAGCATAAAAGAGACAACGACTCGTCAACATAGGAGTGGAGAAAAGTTAACTAAATAGGCAGATGAGATAAGAATCTGGTGTGTGAGATCAGGCAGTGATCAGTGGCCACGCCCCCCTCACACACGCACGCACGCACGCACGCACGCACGCACGCACGCACGCACACACACACACACACACACACACACACACACACACACACACAGGCAGAACTAGGAGACAATGAATTCATGAACCGTGACAGTTACTGCTTAGAGGGAGGATTTCATACCTTTTTCCTATATGTTGTACCTGACGTATATATTTCATTACGTGAACAATAGCGTTCACAATAAATGTTAACAACACGAGGTAAAACCGCTGTAAATCACTTATAAAAGTATATGCACTGTGGTGAATCATGCAACCAAACCGAGCGACGCTGAGAGAATAAACGAGTGAAGGGGTGATAAAGGGGTTGGAACTGCGTGACTGTTTTATGAGAGTGTTTAGGATATTTGTTTAGGATATTGATGTTTAGGATTATATTAGGATATTTAAAAATGCGCGCGACGATGCTGAGCGTTAGGACTTTTCCACACAAAAATGCGTGTGGGTGAGGGAAAAGATTTCTCTCACACTGATACAATGCTCGTACACCGATTTGACTTGCCATGCTCATACACCGATTTCCTTGTATAATAAGTCACTCGTAAACCGAGGTATTACTGTATTCTAAAAGATATATTCCCGGTGTTAAGATACATGCATAATAGCTAATATTGCCCAACCCATTGTTGTCAGGGTTCTGTCACCTCAGTTTAGGTTTCTAATGTTTTGGTTGACAGAGCTCTGACACTGCTCCTTTGTTGTGTCTTGTGATTGTGAACCCCCGCCCATCTTGTTCCCTTGTTTCCCTTTATTGATCCCATCTGTTTCCACTTGTTACCTTCCTCATGTGTTCCCTATTTAATACTGGTGTGTTTGCGGTCCTGTGTGGTGTTGTTGTCATTCTATGGATGGTCACGTGGCTGTGCTCACCGTTCATCCGGTTCGTTGTATTCCTTGGATGTCTTGTTTTCGTGTTTAAGTTAATGTTTTCGAGTAATGATTTCCCCCTTGTGAGTTGTTTCCTTTCTTGTATTATGTTAATTTTATTGCTAATAAATCCATCTTTCCCTGCATCCTGAGTCCTCCTGTATTTGAATCGTGACAATTGTGCTTTGGATGAAAATTTGGTTTTTAATTAAGAAGTAAAACAAGTAATTAATAATCAATATCTAACCTAATCTAATCTAATGAAAAATAACAGCAACAACGGTGAGTTGTAATTGAATTTCTGAAATAGGCACAAGACCTCAGTATGTGCAAATCCACGTTTATGACTGAGTGTGTATCGACAGCGTTATGAAATATTTAATCTCTGTGTGGAGCTTTTTGTTATTGTGCTTCCACTAATGGAGGCCTGTGGGTGCTAGTCATGAGAAAAGACATCCTACTCAACTTCCTGCCTGGTAAAACCCACAGCTGTCAGCAACAGTCTTTCTCTCGCCTTGAACCTCCCTAACTCCCCTCCTTCAATTTATTTTTTCGCTCCAAGGGTGGGTGTTATTGTGAAATAGTGTCATTTGAAATAGAACATTTTTATTTTCCGAGAAGCGAGAGGTGTATATGAGAGGGTTAGGTAAGGGTGTGTGTAGTAAGAGAAGTGTGATATTTTTATATATATATATATATATATACACGTTTGCAGACATGACACAAGATTTAAGTGCTGTCATTTAGTTGGGACTATAGATTACATTTATAATCTGTCATTCATTCTAAGAATGAAAAGGATGCTGAAATCATGAAGAACAGGATTTTTTTCTTGAAATAATAATTATTAAAATTATTATTCATAATTTAAATTATGAATTTAAATTATGAATTTTATAAGCAGTTGAACAATATGATTAAACATGAAACTGCTTTTTTTACTATTTTTAAATACATTACATAAAATACAAACAATACAATTTTTATTCTCTCAATTTAAAGAGAAAAGATTAAAAAAAGCATACATTTTAACATTAGATGTTACATTTTGATGCTAAGTCCACTTATGTTTTTTTTATAGAACTGTTCTATAGCCTAAATAGTATTTGATGCAATTACATCAGAAGTAACGGTAATTAAATTTCATAAAAATTAAACTACTTTATTTTTTGCATTACAAACGCTGTTTATTATATCATTTATATGGAAGCTCGCCACAGTTAAGAAAAAAAAAGATTAAGTCGAAATAATGACTTAGTATCTCAAAATAACGAGAAACTTTCTCGAAATAATGACTTAATATCTCGAAATAACAAGAAACTTTCTCGAAATAATGACTAAGTATCTCTAAATAACGAGAAACTTTCTCAAACTAATGACTTACTCGAAATAACGAGAAACTTTCAGGAATTCCCAGATTACATTGACAAAGACGTCGTTACTGATAGAAGCATTTATTTTCAAGCAGACCGTTAAAGGCAAAAAGCAATAAAGTATTTTAGATTTTGTAAAGAAACCATATTAACCGTGTGTGCAATACTTTCAGAACTGTGTCAGAGTAAAATGACTGTGTTTTGAGCAAATGTGTTTACACGTGTGTTGTGACTATGTTTATGCTGTGAGCAAAATTGTGTTTGCAATGTTGGAGAATATACTTAAAGGTTTGTATCGAGAATCGAAGATGGTTTTTATTGTATACTGGTAAATCTCTGCTTATAGATGGTGCACATATGCCTTTTGTTGTTAGCAAACATATACAGTGTGTGTACATTTTTGTAGCATGCTGATCGCTTCATGAAATAAATCGGCATATGATGATAAACGGTTGGTTATCTCGATCATCGGTTATCTCGATGCTTTTTTGCAACCCCCAAGGCCACCTCAAGGTTGTGTGTGTTGTGGCTTTAAAAATGCTTTGCTGCATACCTCGGTTGTAACGAGTGATTATTTCAGTCAAATTTGCTCTTCTTTCAGCTTGAATCAGTCGGCCCATTCTCCTCTGACCTCTAGCATCAACAAGGCATTTTCGTCCAAAGAACTGCCGCATACTGGATGTTTTTCCCTTTTCACACCATTCTTTGTGAATCCTAAAAATGGTGCATGAAAATCCCAGTAATTGAACAGATTGTGAAATGCTTGTGTGGCACCAACAACCATGCTACACTCAAAATTACTTAAATCACCTTTCTTTCCCATTCTGACATTCAGCTTGGAGTTCAGGAGATTGTCTTGACCAGGACCACACCTTAAATGCATTGAAACACCTGCCATGTGATTGTTTGATTAGATAATTGCATTCATGAGAAAATGAACAGGTGTTCCTAATAATCCTTTAGTTGAGTGTATATTTCACTTTAACATTGTCTATGCCAGATGCGAGCAGGACACAACACAATGAAATCAATAAAATCTACTATAATAGGTGAAGATGTCCACAGTGGATGTGGATTTTCAATGACGTCCTTCATGCTATTTGATATGAAAAACAAAAGAATCTGCAAAATCGCATGTCGTGTGGGGCGACATTGTGTAGTGAGTTCACTACGAGCAATGCTTTTTCACTTTACCCTGACAAAACTATATTGATGTTGTATGTCAATTTTGCTATTAATAATAATCACTACTACTTGCAATATTTAATTTGCAATTAAGGACTGTTCCTGTTAATAATATTCATTATATTCCAATATAAATTGCTATGCGTACTGCTGTTAATAATACTCACAAATATTTTGATCTGAATTTTCTAAGCATAGCCTACTGCTACTGCACAAAGAAAACTACTTAGAATTGCTGTAAAGAGATTTCACTTTAAAGAGTTCATGTACATCCATGCAACTATATCTCATACTTAGGCTACTGCTCTTAATATTTCAACATTAAAATTTAGCTTTGCATGTAATTACCGTCTGAATTTGACATGCATGCTGCTGCTGTTAATAATATATCCAAACATGCAATCTAGATTTCTATGAATAGGCCCACTGCTGCACTAAACTACTTAGAACTGCTGTGAGTCTTGTTGAATAATCGATCACTTATGCAAATTGCAGTTTCAAAGAGATTTGATGAACATGAACACAAATTGCATATTCACTAGCTGCTAACATAACTCATTCTAAATCAAAAAGATTTTATTTTTTACTCTAAATGTGACTTTAATTTAATAATTGAACTTTACAATATCACTAAACAGAAATGAATCTGAACTGAAAAAGGAGTAGGAAGCAAAAAAGAGGAGATTATTGTAGCAAATTAGCTCATAGAAATATGAATAATTAATTTAAACTCATTATAATTAATTATAAATATTTGGATCGCTTAATATTTAACTTCATGTAGCTGAATTACAATCACTGAATCATTTTGTCCAACAACACTATTTCATCATGTATCCACTCTTCAGAAAGGATATTTTTTGTGGTCACAGAAAAAGAAACAGGAAATTAAACATGGATTTTCATGAGAGTCATTTAAGCACATAACAAGAACCATCAGCTTATTCACAAAGCACATTGTTGAACTTACGATATTTGCAATGCTTTTTTGCAGTTGAAACCATCTGTGAAATCCTGAAGAAGGATTTGATGGTTGTGTGAGTCAATGGTGTTGGAGTTGCAATCACTTTCTTTCGAGTTGAATGAAGAAATTATGTGGCTGAGGCTCCCGTGGCTAAGGCCCGTGTGGCTGAGAACTGCATGGTATAGGCCTGCAGGGCTAAGGGCTACAGAATTGTGAACAGAAGATTTTTATATATATGATCTTAATGAATAAAATAATAATGGCACATTCATTACAATATTTATAAACCAGCACAAACACTATAAAAAGATTGTGTTTTCCCATAGGTAAATGGGATTTATGATTGTACATGTATCAGGTGATGTAACGGAGTAAGACAAAGCATGGGTTGAACTGTTTATTATCTAATAATTATATCCTAATGTGGGCACAAAACAGTATACATAAATATACAGTATAAATAATAATAATAACAATAATAATAATAGTACACAATGTCCTAGAGATGTATGTTCATTCAACGCAAGCATTATCTATGAATTAATTTGAAGCAAAAGTCAGTTCTTAATCAGCGCCATGGAATGCGAGTTGACTTTCACATTCATTTTAGTCATAAAACTATGGCACCCAGAGTAGTGGTTTAATTATTTTAGGGGTTGGCACAAACACATCTTGGCACCTTGTTTAGTGGATGGTAAGGATTTACAGATTATTTTTTAAATATAACAAATACATGTGCATGGCTCTTCAGTTCAGCCGCTACAATATGGAGGTTGTCATGTTTGGGGAAAAGAGGCTAGGGGATGCCAGTTTTGCAAATGGAGCTTGAGGCAATAGTTTAAGGTTTTAGCACCATATCACAATGATCATTTGATCATTTCATGCTGCATTTTTGAGGTCGTCACAGCAAACTCACTGTGAGAAAATCATACAAAGTTTCTGACTACATCAGAAAAGTCACAAGACCATGACTACAACTGTCTTTGATCCTCTCTCACTGTACAATATAGGACCACCGTTTAGGAGCTACGACCACAGAAATTGCCACAATTGGTCATGTGGGTAGCAGCTCATAATCATACAGTGTTCCGTGCATTAGACAAACTCTGAAAGTGCGCTGAAAACTGCTATATAAATGCATTATAAATTTATGCTCTTTGGCTGCAGATGTGACATGAGCCAATCAGCTTGTGCCGAGTAGGTTGCTGACTCCTAAACATAATCTTACTAACGATTAACACATACGTATCATTAACTTCTTACAATAGCTTTCTAAACCAACCAGATTCTGCTAATTGCTGCTGGCATCTATTTTGTTCTCATCATCATCTCTCCCTGTCGAATTTGTTCATTTGTGTTTTATCCAATTTTTAAACTTTTTCTTAAAAGTATCAAAATTGATCAGGACCTTTAGATACTCTGGCTTTCTAAAAACATTCTAAAAGGTTTAAGTTTAAAAGTTGAACTTTAGAAGGATCATATATATTTTACTTGCGTTTAAGAAATGTACAACTTTTTAAACTTTACATAATAAAGAAGATCTATGCTCTCAAAGAAACACTCCACCAAAGCTCCTTTCAAGGCAAGTCAGTTCACTCGGCGGCCATCTTTTGAATATTTTCAATCATGCAAGTACACAGTCTCTATTGCACAGTGAAATACCAAAATCTCAAAGACTGCACATCACCAACAACTTTACAGCTATTTCAATGGCAGTATCAACAACAGCTGCTGTGACGCTTTAAACACATTAAGTGTTCCAATTTCTCCCATTCACTGTACATGACATGTCTCCGCTACATATTGTATCAGCTAATTCTATAAACTACTCTGATTCCACCTGAAAGGCTCCTGAAACTAGTTCCATTTCTCTACTAAGTCTGTAATTACTAAGGTTTTTACTGTGTAGGAGAATATATTCATGACGCTAACAGCTGATGCTGAGTAGAGGAAATTCAATTAATCCTGAAAGCCACATACAAGTGTCTGCACTAAGTTTATAGCTTTTTGAACATTTTTCACATAAAAGATTTCCTGTATCATAAATTGATGAACTTTTGCTTAAGATCAATGAAACACGCTCTAATTCCTCTAAGTGTAAAAAAGGTACCACCAGTGCATATAAGTAGAAATTAAAATGTTCTAGTGTTCTAAAACCCTTCTTAAAAATGTTCATTTTATGACTTCAATGGAAGTCTATTCTATTCACTATTCACTTCTTTCTTCCTTTGATTAAAGCTCCAAGAAACTGATGCCGCCCAATAATATGCATTTGGGGGTGCATTCTGCACTTTTCATCTAGTGAAGATTCTTCCAAAGGCACACTTCCTCATCTTCTCTGTGACTGCTGAACTCCCAGTAGATTATTGATCCAGACATTTCTATAAAGTTTCAGAGAGTTCTATATTTTTTTAGAAAGTGCTACTTATAAGCAGTGACGTTTGTGATTTGGTTGTTCAAATTTTTCATCTGGGGAGACTTTTTTTTAAACTTAGAGGAATTCTTTTAAGCAAAAGTGAATTGATTTTTGATACAGGAATCCTTTATTTGAAAAATAGTCAAAGAGTTATAAACATAGTCTGCACAGGCATAATGAGTTTCACTTTATTTCAATAGTCCTCTTTAGACACTACTGTCTGCTTCACATCTGCAAATACTGTAATTTTATGCTCCCCAACAGACATTCTACTGACGACAAATAACTTTGCAACTTATTCTACTTACCTGAACCCTTACACCTAACCTTAACATATTAGTCTGCAAACAGTCTACTAAAAGTTATTTGACAAGTTACTTATAGTTAGTAGAATGTTTAAAGTGGACCGCTGAAATAACGTTTTTGACCAAACAAGGCAGTCCCTGCACCACAGAAAGTTTCCAAAATGACTAAAAAGTCAGAGATAAAGAATACAGAGACTGTGCTCCAAACCCTGTAAGCTGCTTCACTGATGGATGGGTACACAGACATCTACCTTCTAAGGTAGCATCCAAAACGAGGGATTTGGAGCACTCTATCTAGAGAGAAATGTCATATGTCACAGAAATTCCAATGAAGTCTGATGTCATCATGTTGCTAATCAAATGTCACCATACTAATAAACTAAAATTGTTATAGTTTATGTATGGCTATAATATATACATTAAAATATATTTTATTTTCACTTTGTTTATTGCAGTGCATTCTATTGCCTTTCTATAGGCTTCTATAGGATACCTTCCCTGGGACTGTATACACACTCAACTGCCTGAATTCTCCAATATTCGTGATGCCGTATTTAAACAATCCACAGATGATCTGTTGCATTTTCTGCAGTTTTTGAACCAGTGTTATTTTTATTGTTTCATTGCTATTGTTGGTTTGCAGGTCTAGTTAATGCAGATGAACTAACTGTAAAAAATATGATGCAAGTACATGGAAGAAAATCCTAATCCTCATGTAAATCATTTTGCGGATGGTGTTGTTTCATTAATCTGGGCTTAGTTTCATTGAAGTTTTCACAATTTTAATTAGTACCAGTGCTGTAGTTCAATTCACAACTGAATATAACTGTGTTGATCATAAATGAACAAATATTTGTATATTTAACATTTAAGGATGAGAATCCACAGTCCTACAGTGTAAACTCCTCACAAAAAACAGAGACAATACTGAATGCCAAAGCAATAATGTTAACTAAAACATGACATATTTCATCAATGCAGGACAAGAACATAACTGCTATGAAAATGAATATGTTTACATCCACACAATGCCATAAAAAGAATTTAAAGGGCTCATTTATAGAATGGGGGTGGAATACAGTTGTTCGAATCTCTGGCTTTTGGCTGCTGTTGATAGGAGATGCTGGCAGAGTAAAGGCAAACAAATTATTTCAGGAATAAAAAGATCAATAGCATCTTTACTAAATCTCCCCCTCAAGACACTCATTACAGTAATCCAAAGTCATCTTTCTCTGCCAAATCAGAAATTGTGGAGACAAAGACAATATTAGCTTTGCTGGCTATGGCCAGAACTTACGGCTATTGGGGATTTAGTTAAAGCATCTGGGAAATGAGAAAATAGTGATTTACTATGTTGTAATTACAGCATCACAGTGCAGTATGCAAATCTGTTAACATGTAAATGAGAATCCTTTCTTGGTCAGTACATCTGTATCACATGCCTTTTACCTGTCTGTTTGAAACTCTGTTCTCAGTTTTGTATCGGAAGTTTGTATTTGGAAAGGATTTAAATCTCAAGAAAGTGAAAGGTCTGTAAAATG
The DNA here is from genome assembly GCA_037043235.1 of Rhodeus uyekii. Lineage (NCBI taxonomy): Eukaryota > Metazoa > Chordata > Actinopteri > Cypriniformes > Acheilognathidae > Rhodeus > Rhodeus uyekii. Next base: position 1,388,703 of record JAWRVZ010000021.1, on the reverse strand, counting down.
CTTAAAACACCAACACACTTGCTATGTTTCCATCCACCTCTTTTTGTGCAAATTGTGGGATATTGCATAAAAAACAGTGGATGGCAACAACAACACTATAAATGTGCCTGAACAACAATGGAGCTAAACTGAGCTAAGCTGATGAGGCACAAAAAAAAAAAACCAAACACAAAAAAACTCATGTGACTTTGCCTCAGAGGATGTGATTGGATAACTCAACTAATCAATGGACCAGGTTGGACCATTACAGTGAAAAAAAAAACATTTTATTCATTCTTTTATATTACACAAGAATTTATCTTTTTTTCATAAATCATTAATATTTTTCTCCCTGCACTTCTGTCTGTAAGTTTTGAAAATACCCAACGAAAAATATTGAAAAGAGTTTGTGACTAAACCTCGTAACTCCATTGGATCCTCAATCTATCAGCGAATCCATCTCAGGTTACTATTGTAACCATAGTTCCCTGAGAAGAAGGAACGAGACGCTGCGTCCCCTAGGTGTCGCTTTGGGAATACCTCTGGTATGACAGGTGTTTGAAGTAAAAATCACGACAATGAACTTGACATTGGCCGGCAGCCGCCTATGACGTCACCACAGGTGCGACTGCAGGTATAAAGGGGCACCTAAATAGAACGTCATCATCTTTCAAATCTGAAGGAAATGCCTGCAGGAAGGCCTTAAGCATGGCAAAGGGACACAGCATCCCGTTCCCTTTTCTCAGGGAACAATTCTTACAATAGTAACCTGAGATGTTCTCTTTTGAAAGGGAATAAAACGCTGCATCCCCTAGGGGTCACTTGGGGAACGGAATACCAACGCCGCCATGTTGAAGGGTGTAACTGCACTTAATAGGCGAAAACCAGCAGTCAAAGACCCCAGGGGAACTTTCCGGAGACCTACAGTGACCCGGACTGGGACTACTAGAGAACGGAGGCCTCAAAGCACTGGGGGCCGAGGCCTAAACACACTCAATCTAGAGTCAGAGGAACCACTTTCTTACAAGCGGAGCTCACCGGAGCGGAGGCCAAAATGTCTGCCTGACGATGCTCGTACAGCCATGTGCAGTTCGGGAGTCAAGGTGGCACCAACTCTAGCTCAACTAGCCTGGGCGGAGCTCAGGGGAACGGATGCCTCAACGAAAGAAGGCAGACTCTAATATTAAGAGGAGGACAACTCACAAACGTGAGTGTAACACTCTCAAAGGGAAGTGTTCACAATGCACGCAAACAGCTCCCTCGAGAACTGAGCACAGATGATCCTCGCCAAGAAAAAAAACACTTATCGTGTGTGTCATCAGGTGTCAAAAAACGCTGACATGGATGAACAACGCTACGAAAGGTGTTCTTCTTACAGGCCATTGTGATAAACAGCACTACAAACAAAACTGTCTCCCTGAAGATTTAAAAAGATGATAACGTTCTGTTTAGGTACCCCTCTATACCTGCAGCCGCACCTATGGTGAGGCGAATGTCAAGTTCGTTGTCGTGATTATATTATTGCTTCAAACACCTGTCATACCGGAGGTATTCCCCAAAGCGACCCCTAGGGGATGCAGCGTAGAGTACCCTTTCGAAAGGGAACTCATAACTCCACCCTCTCTATCGTGAATGAAATGCTAGATGCATTTGTAGAACGTCTCTGTTTGCTATGGTAAATAAAGACAGAGTTCTTTGAATAATTACATGCTTAAAAACTTTGTTTTATGTATTTAAGAATTGGAGAAGGGTGTGTTCGTCTATCTAGCATTTGTCATCGAGTCATAGGCATGGCAAATACAAACATAAATGGCCTGTGCATAACATAGCACAAATTTTGGCCAAATGACAGAAAAACGTGAGTCCACATAACTAAAGTAAATGTTATAACCTGTAAGTTGATGAAATGAAACAATGCATTTACTGCCTCAGATGTGGTCATACAAATATTGCGACTGACAGCGTGACATTGGGCATAAGGGGTACTTTGGAAGGGGGTCCAAAATGTGTTTTTCTTGTCACAATTTTAGTTAAATTGTGGCCACAGTTTTCCCATAAATGAGAAGTAATAAGTTTGTTCCAAAGGCCCATTTTAACACACAGTCTATTTTTATGGTGCGGCACACACTGGACTCAGGAAAACATAATTTGAAAATGCCCTATAAACCTATTTATCAACAGAATGTTTTGCTATAGGCTTTCATCAAGTAGTACAAACTAATGAAATAAAATATAGACCAGTTGTTTAAAAGGAAATTGTGAATACACTTTTACACGCAATCGTGTACAAAAGTACAATGCAAAGTTAAAAATTTACTTTTTTTTTTTTTTACTGTATACCCTAGTTACTACAGTTGGAACACTTTTTGCTTTTTATAGTACCACACAAAAAACTGGTCATCATCAACTTATACTTTTTTCATATGGTATTTCTACTGATGAAAATCTACTGAATTCTACATTCTACTGAAGAAATTATGACCAATTACACCTTTAGTTTAAATTTAGTTCACAATACCTAATATTTTCACAGTTCAAAAAGACAAGAAACACTTTTGTTCCAATTGTACCCATGAAAGGTACAGTTAAAATAGTACGTAGTACAGATGACACACTAATCTTTAATGCTCTAAAGCAGTGGTTTTCAACTCCTGGGGACCCACTGCACGGCAGATTTTGTCTCCTCCATTACCTGACACACTCAATTCTTTTCTAACAAGCTGATGGTCTGAAGTTTGGTGCGTCAAGCAAAGGGGCCGTTTTGTTTTCAACTAAAAATTGAAACCTTCTGTGTTATGACCATTAATTTAAATGGCAGACAAGATCCTGTGTGAATCGGTACATGATTTCACATTGATATAAATAAAAAAAAACATTTAGATCAGTCTAGTCCGTATAGAGCTTACAACTGTGACTACGAGGATTCTAGTCCAAAGTGGGCATTTGTATGCAAATTTTAACACATTAATTTTGACAGCCTTAATTAAAATACTTTCAACAGTTACATTTATGCATTTAACAGACACTTAATCAACCAAAGCGACTTGTGAGAGGAGCAACAGCATAAAGCTAGCATCAAATATTAACTCTTGCCGCAGCTGGGAGCCAACGGAGTAAAATCAGGAGGGGTGTGACGTGTTCTCTTTGGTTGATTGAAGACAGACATGCCACCAGAAAAATCTGTTCTGAATCATCTACTGAGGTTTAGTTACCTGCCAGTACAGCATTGCAGAAAGAGGGGTGAACACCGAAGTGCTTAGCTGATGTGGCTAAGACGCCCCACCTCTCCAAAAAATATTGACAGATCGGCATGTGAGGAGACTGAAGCTGTCAAAGTAGCATGCCTATTATGCCCAAGCTAGAAAGGGTGGACAGGAGGGTCTGGTGGTTCACAGTGTCAAACACAGCAGACAGGTCTTTTTGTGATAAGAAAAGATGATTTAGTGTTGGCTCTTGCCAGTCATAGAGTTTCACAAATGGTCAGCACGGTGTTCAATGTGCAGTGTCCACTTGTGAAGCCAGACTAGTTCTCGAAAATTAGGTCGTACTGTGAGAGAAAGGCAGAGAGCTGATTGAACCCTTTGAAGAGTAGGATAGACTCGTCTGCTGTTTTCAAGTTTTGGCTTGTTGAGCTGTGGGGTTGTTCTAACCTCCTTAAATGTGGTGGACAATTTGCCAGTAGGGAGGAATGTGTTGATAATGTGAGTCAGGGCAGGTAGCGATGTTCATCAGATCTCCTGTAGAATGTGGAGATGTCGTTGAACAACTGGCAATGAGAACAGAATGTGTGTGGGAGGAGGTTGGTTCTTCATGTGTAAAGTTTTCCTGAAGAGTGAAAATTTAAAGGCTCCTTCAAAACATTTTCACAAGAGATCTGATATTCTGGCTCGGCCAATGTTATGAGTATTTGGCAGGACCACTTGTTTTTCCAAACCAATTTCTGACAAGGGGATAAACCTGCTTGAAAACGATCAAATGTGGAATTCTGTTTAGTGCCACATATAATGCAGACATTAGATACATTTTACCAGTATTTTATTTAATTTATTTTCATTTTAATGCACCAAGCAGGGCAAAAATAAGTAGCAAAGTACTGTAATTCTGATATAATGCGCTTTGCTCAATAGCCTTGAGAAATCAATCGACACTACATCTCTTCATCTGGAAGAGTGCACTTATGAAGAGTGCACTTAATCACAGAAAGGACAGTTTTATATTACCCTAACAGTGCTCTACTAGATACCACTCAAAATTGACCTGAAAGCAGTGTAACATGGGGACACTGATATCATTCATGGGTCTCCTATTACTAGCACTATATCAGAAAAAGCAATGTCTCAGAGATAGTGGCAACTTATGAGCGTTTTCATGTATAGGTAGTAGGTGCTTCAAAGAATACTATGGCATTACAATGTCAGAATGAACATTTCTTCAATGTCCCTGCTGCTGGGAAAAAAAAAGTTCACAGGTAAAGGAATTTATTAGCAGTGAGTCCATCTATTTTGGCAGTGCAGCAGGCACACGAAATGGATACGTGGATCCTAGTGTCACGAATATGCTTGGACATTGCAGTCGTCGCCCATGGACATTGCAGTCGTTGCCCATGGGCGTCCAGCTGAGAGGCACTTCTCACACGTTTGGAAATAAACTACTGAAGATGTGAAATTGACAGATGAAAGGCTTGGATTTGTCAGCTTCTATTTGAATTGAGAATATTTTCATTTTGGGACATATCACTAACTGTTTCAGTCTAGTGCATATTTATAAAACTACAAATAATCAAAATAGCAAAAACAAAAGTACAAAAAGCTTATACACTGTTGCTTCAAAACTATTTTTGCATTTTGCACTCTCTGCAAATTTGGTTTCAAGCTGAATGCTTATTGTTATTTTAGAAAAGTTCAATCTAAATTGCATCTCAATACTACAGTAATTACATTCAAGTTGTTGCAGTAGTTTAGGGTTTTTTGTTCTAAAATGACAACACCCCTTTACACTAAGTAAGTGTAATGGATTCTGCCACGCCCCGCGCACCAGACTCGTTCACTCCGCCCACTCGTTCCACCTCACCTGAATACTGAGCACCTGCAGTCAATCACGAACGCACTACTTAACCAGCACTCAGTTAAGACTGTTATCATCCCTCGTTCATTGACTTCACTTCTTTGCACCCGGTCACTGGCTTTGTGTCCTGCCTAAATAAAAACCTGTCTGTGTTGAGTCTTCCCTGATGACAGTAAGATCCAAATCAGAAAAAGTGAAAAAAAACAGTCAGCAAGGAAACATCTCCCAGCCCCAATGCTTGACCTTGCTCTTGTGTCTTGTTGAACATTTAATTTTAAATGCATGACAAAAAGTTATAATCCCTCCTTTTGCTGCTACAGCAGCTTATACTCTTCTTGGAAAGCTTTCCACTAGATGTTGGAACATGGATGCAGAGATTTGTTTCCATTCACAAACACAAGATCATCAGTCTGGTCAGGCACTGATGTATGCAATGGGATCCTCAGAAGAGGAAATCAAACATGTCCAAGATGAGAAAGAGGTAAAAAAAAACACATAAATATTAATAATGTAAAAAAAAAAAACGTAATCCTAACTCTGACCATACTTCAGACTCGTTCGCAATACATGTAAAAGTTTCTAAGAGACCAGGGGTCTGGTTTAAAAAACAAAAATTGTGCACAGGACACTACAGGTGAGCAGGTGAATGGTTTTAGATTTAATTAATGTCATTACCATATAAAAGCGCACCAGTCAATATCCAATTGCTTTTCTTGAGGACGACGAGAGGCAAGAATTTTCAAACCTGCAGCTTATCTGGTAACAGGGTGACGGTGAATGAATCCAGGCAGACAAGTGGTGCGAGGCATGGCAAGATCCGTGACAGTCTCTGCTGTTATCATGTTTATTAATATTTTTAACGTAATCCAGCAATTCCCAATCTTTTATTTGCCAGCCTTTGACCTAAAATATTTGCTTGAAGTAACCTATTATTAATGAAAATTAAGTACATGTTAAGTTAATAGTTCTCAATTTAAGTTAAAAGTTAATACTTAAATGTCTGTTAATGGTCACATGGCATGTAGAGTGTTATTTACATTGCTGTAAAATTAGCATTTATTTTAATTGCACATTTTAATGATTGAATTAATTAAACTCCCTGCAGTTGCTTTGCAAAGCCCAGTTTGGAAAATCCTAGAGTACTGTATTGTTTATTGCAATTCATGTTGTTGATAACAAAGAATAGAATATATTTTCTATATGTATATCAATGTGGTACAAAATACTGCTACTCACACCTATGTGATAAAAAAACATTATCAATTTATATTACCAAAAATGTGTAATAAAATAATTTAGATTTGTATAAAAACAAATTTAATGTTTCAGAAGGTGAAAACATATTTATTTTAGTTGCAATGACAATAAGCACCTAACATGGGATCTTGTGACAAGAACCAAGGCTTCCTCCATATCAAGGTACAGAGTGATATCAAGTTGAATGCAGCTGCCATCAGCCCAAAAGTCTCTGAAACTATTTGACACTGAGTGACCGGCCTAGCTTTATCTTGTTTAAGGCTATGATAATCTAATCAATATGAGCATGAGACAGACACACCTACTGTCACGGTTCGCAAATTCATTGTCTCCCAGGATTGCCCGTGTTTGCATGTGAGGTGAATGTGGGAGGCGTGGTCACTGATCACCGCCACCGTCATCATCACACACACCTGATCCATATTCCATCTGCCTATTTAGTTCACCTCTCCACTCACCACCATGTCGAGTCGTTGCCTTCAGATTGTCACTTCAGCGAGTCGTCTATGTTTCCTGCTTCCTGGTGTCCGTGTCTTCCTGTGTCCCGGTGTCTGCCCGTCAGCGTGTCTTCGTGTTCCTGGTTCCCGGTTCCCGCTTCCTGTTCACTTCCACGCCGCGCACCTTGGGGATTACACAGCATCACGCCTTCACCACCAAGCCCACTGAGTCTCTGCGCCGCCTGCCTTCCTGGACATTTCTCAGTTTACTTCATCTTCAATAAATACCATTTGCAATTGAATCCTGCCTTTCTCATTCCTAACAGAACGACTCGACCCTCATCATGGATTCAGCAAATGCTCCCGAATGGCAAGAGTTTGTCTCTAGCAACATGGCGCGCCTGGACAGGCAGGAGGAGCAGATGTTGGCCACCGGGCGCGTCGTTCAAACACTGGCGGCGCAGATGTCCGAGCTCACCAGCAGATTCCAACAGCTGCCTGTTCCCGCTGCGCAAGCCCCACCGCCGATTCCCCCCACCACCAGCCACCCCGCAGGTCAGTCTGAACCCCACCTTCCACCACCTGAACGTTATACTGGAGAACCGGACTTTTGCAGAGCCTTCATTACGAAGTGCTCTGTTTTTTTTTCGCTACAACCACAAACCTATGCCACCGAGCAAGCCAAGGTTGCTTTGGTCATCACGTTGCTCTCAGGGCGCGCAGCTAAATGGGGAACGGCGGTGTGGGAAAATCAAGATCCGTGCTGCTCCTCGTTCCAGGCCTTCTCTGAGGAAATGAAGAGAGTCTTCGACAGGTCTGCGGTCGGCCGCGAGGCAGCCCGGAGGTTATCCGACCTCAAGCAGGGAGACCGGTTGGTCTCCGAGTACTCCATAGAGTTTCGCACACTCGCGGCCGACTGCAAGTGGAACGAGGAGGTGCAGTGGGACAGGTTCCTGCATGGGTTGGCTGACCGTGTCCAACGGGAAATATACGTCCTGGATCTACCCCCACGTCTCAATGGACTCATCGAGCTGGCGCTCCGAGTAGACGCTTGGTTGGAGCGCAACAAGTTTCGCCCCACCCCAGCGGTAGGTCCAGGGCCCCCTACGGCATTTTCCCCACAACATCCTGGCACGGTCAGTCCCTCTTCCGATTATGAGCCCATGCAGGTTGGTCGAGCTCGGCTTTCCCGGGAGGAGAGAGAACGTCGCAGAGCCCTGGGTTTATGCATCTACTGCGGCGGTGAAGGGCATTTCATCCTCCAGTGTCCGGTAAAAGCGCGCGCCCGCCAGTAAGGAGGGGGCTACTGACGGGCGCAGTCACCATAAACCGGACCTCCTCATCGACTCTCCTCCCGGTAAGACTTCAGTGGGCCAACAACTCTCATCACTGTCGTGCACTACTGGACTCTGGGGCTGAGGGCAACCTTATGGATTACTCGTTTGCACTACAACTCAAGATTTCCACTGAGCACCTCACCCATTCCATTGCTGTCAACGCCTTGGGCGGCCAAAGACTACCGGACATTGCACTCAAAACCATTCCCCTCACCCTCATCACCGCAGGTAACCACAGAGAAACCATAGACTTTTTCATCACTGACTGTCCCTCGGTTCCCATCGTCCTCGGTCATCCCTGGTTGATCAAGCACAACCCCAGGGTTGACTGGGGACACAATAACATACTCAACTGGAGTGATCAGTGCCATGCCTTTTGTTTTGTGTCTGCACGTTCGTCTGTGTCTAGTTCTGTGTTGCAGGAGGAGCCGATGAATTTGTCTAACGTGCCCCCGGAGTACCTCGACCTGAAGGAAGTGTTCAGTAAGTCTCGGGCTGCTTCTCTTCCTCCGCACCGTCCCTACGACTGTGCTATAGATATTCTGCCAGGTATGTCTCCGCCTAAGGGCAAGTTATACTCGCTTTCCGTTCCCGAAAGGGAGGCCATGGAGAAATATATTTCTGATTCTTTGGCTACCGGGTTCATCCGCCCCTCTTCTTCTCCAGCGGGGGCGGGATTCTTTTTTGTGGGGAAGAAGGATGGGTCTCTGCGACCTTGTATTGACTACCGAGGGTTGAACAACATCACGGTAAAGAACACCTATCCGCTGCCGTTGATGTCTTCAGCCTTCGAGAGGTTGCAGGGAGCATCCATCTTCACGAAATTGGATTTAAGGAATGCTTATCATTTGGTCCGCATAAGAGAGGGGGATGAATGGAAGACAGCATTTAATACCCCCAGGGGCCATTTTGAGTACTTGGTCATGCCTTTTGGGCTGTCCAACTCCCCAGCAGTCTTCCAAGCACTCGTCAATGACGTGTTGGGAGACATGATAGATCAGTTCACGTATGTTTACCTGGATGACATACTGATATTTTCCTCGTCTCTCCAGGAACATGTCCAACACGTCCGACGAGTGCTCCAACGGTTACTACAGAATGGGCTTTTTGCCAAGGCGGAGAAATGCGTTTTTCATGCACAGTCTGTTCCTTTTCTAGGGTATATCGTCTCGTCGGAGGGAGTACGCATGGATCCCGACAAGGTTAAGGCTGTGATAGAGTGGCCAACCCCGGACTCTCGCAAGGCCCTGTTGAGGTTCCTGGGGTTCGCCAACTTCTATCGACGTTTCATCCGCAACTTCAGCCAACTAGCCGCTCCTCTGACAGCCTTGACCTCCCCCAGAACTACGTTCAGGTGGTGCAACGCCGCCGAAGCGGCGTTCTCCAAACTCAAGAGCCGCTTCGTTTCGGCTCCCATCCTGATTGCCCCTGATCCCACACGTCAGTTCGTGGTGGAGGTCGACGCGTCAGAGGTGGGGGTAGGTGCGGTTCTTTCCCAGCGTTCTCCTTCAGACGATAAGATGCACCCGTGCGCGTTTTTTTCCCATCGTCTGTCTCCAGCGGAACGTAATTATGACATTGGTAACCGAGAGTTGTTGGCAGTCAAGCTAGCGTTGGAGGAGTGGCGTCACTGGTTAGAGGGGTCAGGGGTGCCCTTTCTAGTTTGGACCGACCACAAGAACTTAGAGTACATTAGAACCGCCAAAAGACTCAACTCCAGGCAGGCGCGGTGGGCCCTTTTTTTCGGACGTTTTGACTTTTTGCTATCATACCGGCCGGGTTCCAAAAACATCAAACCCGATGCCTTATCACGCATTTTCGATTTTTCCGAGCGCCCGTCTACTCCCGAGTGCATTTTGCCTGAGACTCGTGGTTTCCACACTCATATGGGAGATCGAAGCGAAGGTCAAATCGGCCTTAGAAGTGGTAACGCCTCCGCCCGGGGGTCCACCGGGTCGATTATTCGTGCCGGAGGAGGTCAGATCCGAGGTCATCCGATGGGGCCATTGCTCAAAAATAGCTTGTCATCCAGGAATCAGTCGCACTAACTTCTTAGTTAAACAACGATTCTGGTGGCCTAAGATGGCCTGTGACATCCGAGATTTTGTTTTGGCTTGTTCCGACTGTGCCCAGGGTAAGACTTCCAATCGTTCACCAGATGGGTTGCTTCAGCCGCTGTCTGTGCCTTCGAGACCCTGGTCCCACATAGCGCTAGATTTCGTCACCGCCCTCCCACCCTCCCAGGGTAACACGGTTGTTTTGACCGTAGTGGACCGGTTCTCGAAGGCAGCACATTTCATACCCTTACCTAAATTACCATCTGCTAAGGAGACAGCGGAATCTGTCATTGAACACGTCTTTCGCCTTCATGGCCTCCCGACAGACGTGGTCTCTGACAGAGGGCCCCAATTTATATCCAAATTTTGGAAAGAGTTTTGTAAACTACTGGGGGCGAGTGTAAGTCTGTCTTCGGGTTTCCATCCCCAGAGCAACGGCCAGACCGAACGAGCTAACCAAGACCTCGAGAGATGTTTATGGTGTACGGTGTCACAGAATCCGACTTCCTGGAGCCAACAACTCCCGTGGGTTGAGTACGCGCATAACTCGTTGCCAGTGTCATCCACGGGCCTTTTGCCGTTTGAGTGTAGTCTAGGGTACCAGCCACCTATCTTTCCCAGTCTGGAATCCGAAGTCGCGGTCCCCTCCGCTCACGCATTCATCCAGAGGTGCCGTCGCACTTGGAGTAGAGCCCGTGAGACTCTGCTACAAGTGGGAGCGCGCACCAAGGCCCAGGCCGATCGCCACCGGTCGAAGCCTCCCGTCTACGTCGTGGGTCAAAAAGTGTGGCTTTCTTCCAGAGACATTCCTCTCCGCTCCGTGTGTAATAAGCTTGCTCCCAAATTCATTGGCCCGTTTCCTGTCACCAAGATCATTAGTCCGGTGACAGTCCGCCTCAAACTACCTCCCGCATACGGGAGGATTCATGCCGCCTTCCATGTTTCCAAAATTAAGCCCGTGATTCATTCTCACATTAATCCGCCCACCCCGGTTCCCCCACCGCCGCGCCTCGTAGATGGGTAACCTACTTATTCGGTAAACCGTATTCTGGATTCAAGAAGGAGGGGACGCGGATTCCAGTACTTGGTGGACTGGGAAGGTTACGGCCCGGAGGAGAGAAGTTGGGTACCTGCTAGGGACATACTGGATCACTCCCTTATCGATGACTACAATCGACAGGTAAGTGCCCCTGGGAGCGTCGAGAGACGCTCCTAAGGGGGGGGGGGGGGGGGTACTGTCACGGTTCGCAAATTCATTGTCTCCCAGGATTGCCCGTGTTTGCATGTGAGGTGAATGTGGGAGGCGTGGTCACTGATCACCGCCACCGTCATCATCACACACACCTGATCCATATTCCATCTGCCTATTTAGTTCACCTCTCCACTCACCACCATGTCGAGTCGTTGCCTTCAGATTGTCACTTCAGCGAGTCGTCTATGTTTCCTGCTTCCTGGTGTCCGTGTCTTCCTGTGTCCCGGTGTCTGCCCGTCAGCGTGTCTTCGTGTTCCTGGTTCCCGCTTCCTGTTCACTTCCACGCCGCGCACCTTGGGGATTACACAGCATCACGCCTTCACCACCAAGCCCACTGAGTCTCTGCGCCGCCTGCCTTCCTGGACATTTCTCAGTTTACTTCATCTTCAATAAATACCATTTGCAATTGAATCCTGCCTTTCTCATTCCTAACACCTACGTTGAATCCCACACCATTCCTAGAAAAGTGGTTCTTTGTTTTGGAGAAAGCACATTCTTCTTGGCATTCAGCCTTAACCCCAACGCTTTCATATTGTCAAGCACCTCATCTCAATACCAGTCCACCATCTGTGCTAAGATTAGCCAATTGTCATATAATTTAACACACTGCAGTGGAGCCAGTTCTGCATCCATACACTTTGTGGAAGTGTGGGGTGATAGAGCTTGAACGAAGGCAAAAACCTAATATTGGTACCCCTCGGTCTTGAAAGCAAACATTTTTGTTACTTGATTTTTCTGACCTAGCAATTTAGATAATATCTTAAAAAGAGACGGCAGTATAAATCCACTAAACTAGTATACTGAGTATACTTCGAAGTGTGCTTTTATCAATTAAAATATTTCACTTGTTAACAATCATAATTCCTATAAGTTTACTTGTTGTATAGTTGCAGTGCAAACAAAAAAATGGTTGTGTACTCAGTTTACTACACTTAAAGTATATTAAACTTAAAAGTATACTTTTATACACTACAGGGAGTGCAGAATATTTAGGCAAGTTGTATTTTTGAGGATTAATTTTATTATTGAACAACAACCATGTTCTCACTTGAAGAAGGTGTCTTCCAGAAACTGGCAGTAGGACTGGGAGTTGAGCTTGACTCCATCCTCAACCCGAAAAGGCCCCACAAGCATCTTTGATGATACCAGCCCAAACCAGTACTCCACCTCCACCTTGCTGGCGTCTGAGTCGGACTGGAGCTCTCTGCCCTTTACCAATCCAGCCACGGGCCCATCAAGACTCACTCTCATTTCATCAGTCCATAAAACCTTAGAAAAATCAGTCTTGAGATATTTCTTGGCCCAGTCTTGACGTTTCAGCTTGTGTGTCTTGTTCAGTGGTGGTCGACTTTCTGCCTTTCTTACCTTGGCCATGTCTCTGAGTATTGCACACCTTGTGCTTTTGGGCACTCCAGTGATGTTGCAGCTCTGAAATATGGCCAAACTGGTGGCAAGTGGCATCTTGGCAGCTGCACGCTTGACTTTTCTCAGTTCACGGGCAGTTATTTTGCGCCTTGGTTTTTCCGCACGCTTCTTGCGACCCTGTTGACTATTTTGAATGAAACGCTTGATTGTTCGATGATCACGCTTCAGAAGCTTGGCTATTTTAAGACTGCTGCATCCCTCTGCAATATATCTCACTATTTTTGACTTTTCTGAGCCTGTCAAGTCCTTCTTTTGACCCATTTTGTCAAAGGAAAGGAAGTTGCCTAATAATTATGCACACCTGATTTAGGGTGTTGATGTCATTAGACCACACCCCTTCTCATTACAGAGATGCACATCACCTAATATGCTTAATTGGTAGTAGGCTTTCCAGCTTATACAGCTTGGAGTAAGACAACATGCATAACGAGGATGATGTGGTCAAAATACTCATTTGCCTAATAATTCTGCACTCCCTGTAAAAAGCAGGTCAGTTTATTCTCAAGTTGTATTGAAGCAGTACACTTATAGAATACTTCTAGAACATTTATATTAGTATTCTTACTACATAAAGCATACTTACAAATGTATTTGAACTTTACTTTATTATATTTAATCAAATTAACCTGAAGTGGACTTATTTTTTGTAAGGGAAGTTTTATTGCTGTAACAAGAAAGGTTTACTGTACTGTTGTGTAAGGTCAAATCTGAGGAGATGCATCTACCAATGCAGGTTTTTTCCAATCCATATCCAGAGCTGAAAATAGGAACATACAAGTTTTTTTTGGGTCAGTCTGTACATTTGTTAGCAATAGTGTGTAGCTAGATGCTCTGAACACAGAGGAGTCCTCCCACACCACCATGCTGGCCTCAGGCAAAACGGACCAAACCTGGAGACGTGGGCAGCACATGTGGAGGTGTCCAAGACTTATTCATCACTGCTAGCAAAACAAGGACAAGTACACATCTTACCTCAGAAAAAGCAGCAGAGGACATCTGCAGTTGCCAAGCACTGCAGAAACAGTCTTCTCCAAGGGAATCTCATCAAACAGAATTATTGACTCTGTCACTTAAATGCAAGTCAGCCTGTGGCCAGTGGAGTCCAGAGCGACCAAAGAATGTTATCGACACATTGATCATATTCCTCATGTCAGAAAAAGATTTTTATAGTTTAATCTTGTGCATGCACAAATGTGGCATTTGGTTTTCATTAGTATTCCATGTGCATGATGTCTAGCTAATGGGATCCACAGACATTGATTAGTGGGGAAAACCTTATCTGCGCAACAACTCAAAGACGTTTAGCCTGGCATGTGGTAACAGATGGTACGTGTGGATTTGTTTGGCTGAGCAGCTGGACATTGTGTCGAATTAGTTATAAAGTGTGGAGATTGCCAGTATGAAGTCCTACCCTTTACACAAAGCAATGAACTGCCATATGCAAAGTCCTAACCAATAATGCTTAATGAAAAGTTTGTCAAACAGACACTACTGTCAGAACACATTCCCTGGGCCAAAACAAAGGAAGGTGACCCTGCAAGGGCAGGACACTCTTGTCTTATAAAAAAAAAAAGCAAACATGCAATTCATGCAACCCTAAATCATGCAAACAAGCATCTCACCTGGTCCATGGGTGTCTTTATTCACACTTAAACCATAAGTTGTCCCCAATACAATATCTTAGAAATTCATCACCGTTATATTTTGGTGAATTGGTGGCTAATTCATGTGAATCTGTAGTCCCATTTTTATGTTTTTGTGCAATCTGTGTACACCTCAAAAAAGTTGTACACAGGGGTGGGTTTCTCACTTTTTATCTAAAAATCTGTAATTTTTGAATGATTCACATTTTCCTTTAAAAACATGGTTCCTCCATGGTTATTTTTTCCCCTGGGGACCTCCTACACTTAAATGACTAATAAGACAGAAGAGTCTGTGTTTAGCTTTTTATCTAAAGCTGGGCAAGAATGGATTACATCCACAGAGACAAACTCAGTTGCGCACATTCACAGAGTAAACTCCATGAGCTGAATGCTAATTCAGCCTGTAACAATTGTTTTTGCATTGTTATGTGCATTGTTTGTCCAATGCTCCTGTTCTTATTCAGCAAACTTATTGACTTACTGTCAAAATGTTTTGTAATGATTTTGATGATGAAGATAAAGATGGAGGCCGGTTATTATGATTAGTCTTTCGCCTGTCTTACATTCTCAATCAGTGAGTGACAGAACTCAGAAAGGAGCATGGTAAGGGTTCTGTCAAACAGTCGAAAATTGTGGCTTCCCCAACCAAATTCAGGTAAGCCAGTAGGACAACGCTTTACAGTCGTTCATACCTGCTATTAATTTTTTTTTTGTTGATCAGATCACAAGCGGATGACACTAAATATAAACATACTAAAATATAAATATAAAAAAATGTATATGTGGTCTAATAAGTTTTGTGTTTGTCCACTTTCAACCATTTCCAGAAGTAGTAGAAAATTGTTTAGACCAGAATGCATTTGCAATGTAGATGCCCATGTTGCTGAATATGATCGAAAAGATCACCTACTTACTGCCCACTAATTGAACATGTGAATGTTAAAACTAATATGACCAAAACAATCAATTCCAACTTTGCTATATTTTGCCAAAGCACACAGATTAGGATAAAAATAGCTTTTTGTAACTTTTCCATTCGCTTGCTTTCCAGGTTACTTATAAGGCTTAATTAATTCAACTTAATTAATTCGACAATTTTATTCAAAAGTACACATGCTTCATGGGTTTATTTAGACTTACTTTTTGCTTCTTAAAAAAAATGAGTTGCATCATTATTCCAAAACGGCAGAAGAACTAACAGTAATACTTGCATTTGTTACATGATAGGTTTGTGATTAGTTTTATGTTACTTGACCCACTTGAATTTGTAGCAAGATACCATATATAACCATTTGTAAAATGAGATGTCAAAATAAAAATTTACATTTTACAATTTTTTGGACAATTACAGAGTATGTGCACATTTTATTATTTGAATTTAGCATTATTTTCCCATGTTTCCACCAGTAAAGAACCAAAAACAAACTGAATTTAAAGGATTATAAGGGCTTATCTGCATTTTTTTTTTACTTCTAAGAAAAAGGTCTTGTTCTAGGGCTTTGTTCATTTTTGTAGGACAAAGGTCTTATTTTTTTATGTTGATAGATTGTTTTTCAATCACTCTTTGTATCAACCGTAATCTGTCATTGTTGGCCAGGTTTCATTTTCAAAAATGGCAGCCAAATGGATTTGACAGGATTTGCTTTGCCTAACCACTCAACACTGACACATTAATACCATTAATATGCCACAAAGAAATTATTCTTATGCAGTTCCAAACAAAATGTCAGTTTGTCTCAAAAAACAGTTGGAGTCATTCAAGCCTGATATAAATGGCTGAGAAATATTTGGCTGGCATATATTCATCACTGTACACATTTGCTAATTTCAGGGAAATAAGTGAGTTTTAGAACTGGCAGTGAATGGATCCCATAATGAGAGTAATTTGGAAGACATTCCTCGTGTACACCCCTTTTAATTTCAACCCTGAGGCAACAGAGATAAGGAACTTGTTTTTATTCTTTACGCGCACACAAACCCACACACATACATATAGACATAAACACACACACATATACACACACACGCTCTTTCTCTCTCTCTCTTTCTCTCTCTCTCACTCACTTGGCATTTAGAGACATTTTAAACTCTATTGGAGGTAGACAACATGTATCAGGACCCACTTATTGTCATAATCATTTTTTAGATCTAACAATGTTGCACGGGATTAATGTTGATACTGTTAAAAAATTCTGCAGCAGAGTGATGACATCTCAGATCATTACTTAGTTGCGTGTTCACAACCTTTAACCAAAGCTGAAAAACTAACTCCCTGTTACAAATATAGTATAACTATCACTTCTAACACAAAAGAACTTCATGTTGCAACAGAAACTATTCTCTATTAACTTTCTCTTTTCCAGCACTTCAGACACTGTTGCGCTTAAAGAAGTTTAAAGAAAATAGTCCAACACCGTGGTACAATGAGCATTCCCAGGCCCTAAAGAGAGCAACCAGAAAAATGGAGCGGAGCTTGAAAAAAACAAAGCTAGAGGTTTTTCGCATTTCATGGACAGCTCTATTGCATTCAGAAAGGCCTTAAAATCAACTAGATCTGTTTATTTGTCTACCCTCTTATAAGAAAACAAATACAACCCTAGATATTTATTTGATATAGTGACTAAATTAACGAGAAATAATGCCTCAACCCCAACACAGCAGTAATGACTTCATGAACTTCTTTACTGGCAAAATTCGCAAAATTCGAGAGAAAAAATTATAACCATGCTGTCAGGGTGAGTTGAAGGGAAGATACAAGGACTCAATGTTGCAAGGAGATGGGGATTTATTCATAACAAAACAACAATAGAAATTGAACAAAAACAACCCCGAGGGGGAAAACAAGACTAGACAACTCGACTTGGGACAACTCGACAGGAAACTGGAGACAGGAACAACACAACCATTAAACGACGAGAAACCAGCACAAGACAGCAAACACAGAGAGAATAAATACACACGGGAGGAATGGTAATTGATTGGAAATAGCTGGGACAAATCAAAATTAAGCAGGGAAACAAGTTGGGAGGGTTACACATTGACGAGACATGAACATGTAGCCAATGCGGACGCGCATCGCTGCATGTTCACGAAAACACACAGACAGCGCGCAGCTGGTGAAAACCAAACTGCGCGTGACACAAAAACACAACATGAAAGCATGCGGCTGATATAAAAAAAAAATATATTCTGCCACAACAATAAGAAATTACTAGACCGAATGTGGCAGAACCCTGACACATGCAACCATCTGCATTAATATCACAAAATAGAGTAAATTATAGTGTCCCAGAAGAAAAATTTCACTCTTTCACTGCTATTGGGGAGGAAGAATTGTCTAAACTCGTTAAATCAACAAAATCAACAACATGTATGCTAGACCCAATACCAACTAAGCTACTGAAAGAGATCATTCCAGAGGTCATATATCCTTTTTTAATATCATTAATTCATCTTTGTCGTTAGGATACATACCAAAAACCATTAAGCTGGCCATAATTAAGCCCCTTATTAAAAAACAACAACTTTATCCTACAGAATTAGTTAATTACAGGCCGAAATTAAACCTACGTACCTTTCCTGTCAAAGATTCTAGAAAAGGCCATATTTTTAGAAAGAAACCTTTGAGTACCTCAAATTTCAGACTAGGAACGTTGCTTTTCACCCTGTACATGCTACCTTTGTGTGCAATTATTAGGAAGCATTACATTAGCTTTCAGTGTTATGCTGATGATACTCAGCTCTATATTTGGTCTTATACTGTGAAACGTACCAATTCACTAAATTAATGGAATGCATAACTGATTTAAAAAAATTGTATGACTAGTAATTTCCTACTACTTAATTCTGAAATAACAGAGATTCTAAATATTAGACCAAAAAGCTCTGTGTGTAATAACCTAGACTATTGTCTAACACTCGGTGGCTGCCAAAGTCTTCGTCGTCAGTTAGAAACCAGGGTGTGCTCTTTGATGCCAATCTCTCATTTGAAAGCCATGTTTCTAGTATCTGTAAAACTTAATTCTTACATCTTAAAAATGTATCTAAATTATGACATATGCTCTTAATGACAAATATGGAAAAGTTAGTTCATGCGTTCATGAGCTGAAAGCTATATTATTGATTCCACAGAGGAACCAACCCTTTTTTATATATATATGCATATATCAACCTGGTGTCACAGTCTGGTCCTGATCCGCCTGTTTTGTCCCTCATGTGTTCCCGTAGCTGTCTTGTTTTGATTACCCATTTAGTTCACCACCTGTATGTAATTTCCTATTGTATTTAAACCCTCATGTGCTTAATTGTCTTTGTCAGTTGATAACGTTACCTGTGTTGAGTGTGTGGATGTACTGCTTCCGAGTTTTGCACCCCCGTGTGAGTTCTGTTATTAAAGTGTTTTTGGTTTACTTCCGTGTTCTCCTCGTTTTTCTCCGCATTGCACGCCAGCTCACTGTTACACCTGGGTACCTCAGCACACCTGGTAGCATATTTTTTCTTGTTTTGGCTCTTTCTCTCTTTGACCTCAAAGCTGGAAAAAGTGCAACTCCATCGGGACTCGAAGCCGAGTCTCCCGCATAAAAGGCAAACACAGTGACCGCTCTACCGTTGAAACGGTACCGTGTTTTTTATTTTATTTATTTTTTTACTTTTGAACAGCCTCCTCGAAGACTGACAGAAAAAATCCCACGAGCGCAGACTGCGAGATGTAGAGCAGCCAGTGACAGCTTCTTTTCCTTTTTTGCTCTAGGACCCTCCTAAGAGGGGCGACCCACCGGTGTCATCAAACTCTGATAGAACCACACGGGCTGCCAGAAAAACTGCACAGCCTGGTGCCCGCAGGCAGCCAGTGCGCCACTCACAGCTTACTTTTCACATATATTTCACTTTTTCTTTAAGGTCTCTTGCCCTTGGCCACCTTCCCTCTTAGCCTGGAGGAAGCTCCTTAGGTTGGGCTGCTCGGCTGGAGGAGCCCGTCGGCCCACGCACTCGGTCTCAAACAAGGGCTGCCGGGTCGCGACGCTGAGCTTCTGGGCAGTGCGATATGCTCTAGACGTGCTGGGGCGTGGGTGGAAACCCATAGCACGGCGAGGCAGCACCTTCTTAAAGGCAACCTGCTGCTTAGCTGCCTCCCAGAACTTATCGACGGCTGTCTCGAAAAGACCAGGAGGAAAAATAGGCGCATCTAGAAGGACAGATTTGTCCTTCTCCTTTAAGGAAGTTAGACCCAGCCACAAATGTCTCTCGACCACCACAAAAGAAGCCATGGCCCGACCCACCGTACTTGCTGCTTCCTTAGAAGCAGTTTTACGGAGCTCATCTACAGATTCGGGGTCGGTGTCTCACCTCCGCCTGGTATTCTTGAAGCAGCGAGGCGGTATGCAAACATGCAGCCACCTGACTTGCTGCCGAAAAACCCCGAGCAACTAGAGAGGAATTAATCCTCAAAGACTTGGTAGGCAGCGTTGGAACGGAACACCACTTCCTTCAACTCTCCAAAGGCTGGCGACGTAGAGACATCCGAGTCGCCAGCCTCAACACTAATGACATCCAGCTCCTGAGAGCTGGAATGCCCCAGTGAAACGTTATCCCCGAGTCACGTGAGCCCGCCCTCGGGCGAGCCGCCGTGCCTTGGAGGAGGGGGATATACCTGAGAGAGGTGTAGACGAAAGCGTGTCCAAATCCAACCCCTCTGCTAGGTCCATTTGCGATCCCCACGACAAGGATCGCCGCAGCGCCTCAGCGGCAGCAGGTCCAGTGCCGCGGGGACCACGAGCCCAAGCAGCTTTCTCAAAAACTGCCAGGCAGGAATGACACATTCGCTGCGGGAGCCGCTCACAGTCTGCACAGGCAGCGTCCTCGAGCGCTCCCCGTGCATGTTCCTCCCCCAAACATACTACACACAGAGAGTGAGTGTCCCTGCCCGAAATAAAGTGCGGGCAGGGAGGTGCCAAGGTTTAAACTCTGCCATGTATAACTTTCTCCTGTTCTTTTAGACTAGACTTTCCCTACTAGTTGAACAAATAGAGAGGCAAACACACGTTTCGCTCTTGTGCTTGTGAAGACACTAAAGCTTCTGTTTCCGGGTTTCGGCACGCCTTTTATACTCCTGGCTCATGACGTTATCCGCGTGGATTCACACAGTTTTGTTCGATTGTGCTTCAGTGAACAATTGCACTGGGCGTTCCCCTAGCGCTTTGAACGCAGCCCGAGGGAAATTCACATTACTATATATATATATATATATATATATATATATATATGGAGTTTGAGTTTGCTGTTTAAAGTGTTTTTGTTTTCGGTTTTCAATAATGAGACTTTCTTTTGGAAACCTGCTCTCCTCATCTGCCTGCTCCGCATCGCACACGTTCTCCTAGTTATATAACACAAAGTTTATAGACCCTTTGCTCAGTATTTAGTAGAAGCACCCTTTTGCTCTAATACAGCCATGAGTCTTTTTGGGAAAGATGCAACGTTTTCACACCTGGATTTGGGGATCCTCTGTGATTCCTCCTTGCAGATCCTCTCCAGTTCTGTCAGGTTGGATGGTAAATGTTGGTGGATAGCCATTTTTAGGTCTCTCCAAAAATGCTCAATTAGGTTTAAGTCAGGGCTCTGGCTGGGCCATTCAAGAACAGTCATGGAGGATATCCTTGTACTTGGCCGCATTCATCTTTCCATCAATTGCAACCAGTCGTCCTATCCCTGCAGCTGAAAAACACCCCCACCACCATGCTTCACTGTTGGGACTGTATTGGAAAGGTGATGAGCAGTGCCTGGTTTTCTCCACACATACCGTTTAGAATTAAGGCCAAAAAGTTCTACCTTGTTCTCATCAGTCCAGAGAATCTTATTTCTCACCATTATCTAACCATCACCAGTATAGAGAAAACATGAGGGGTAGAGGTGAGTTGGCTACGTATTTATAGGCCTCTTCTCGTTCTGATTGGGTAGATAATTTGAACGTTACCCCTGAACTACATTTTCAACTATGAAAAAATGATTTTACATCGGCAACAACTGTAGGCTTGAAAAACAAGCTTTTGTCCCTATTGTTGTTCTTATTTATTTTTATATATACGGTGTGTCAAGACAAGAGAGGAATACAGTTTATGGTCTTCAACCTAGATTCCTCCTCTGGCTCTCCTCTGAACCAGAAGTTGGTTTTATACATTACTAGAGGACCATGTGTTTCCTGTTAAAAGTGACATGTATGCATATACTATGGAAGCCTAACATAAACATTTCCTGTGAGCAACTACTTAATAATGAGAATTGGACCCTAAACTAATGTGTTACTATAATCGAAAACAAGTGGAAGTTAACAGAGTTTTTTTTAAAGACAGAAAGTAATTTTTGTCTTGTCAAATGTACTCCAATAATCTCCTCTTTCCAACAGTTCATGCTTACATACACTGTTTGATGTCAGAGTTTAGGCTGTTTTGTTTGTTTAAATCTTATTTGCTCGTGTGCCTCACCAAAAACCTCATCTTCAGCATGTAATAAAGGCAGAGCTGAGGTGTGATGAAAGGACAGGACTAATGAAAGACAACAGAGAGAAGAGAAAGACTTCATCCTTTTATAAGTACCTCTACATGCCTTCTCCAATCACTTTGCTCTCGTTCACAATATACCTCCACCTCAGTCTTTCCATCACACACCCTCCATCAGAAGAGCTCAAATTAGCACTGACCTTAAAAAATGACAACTGGCAGAAGCAATTCTTGTCCCTGTTAGTGACGGCCGCTTTCTTCTTAAATCCCTTTGTGCCAATAACACAGCAGTACCACTGAATAAAGGTCTTGCTCAGAAGTGGGCAGGTGAACTTCTGTAATAAACAAGTAAACCTAAAAGATACTCTAGCTTCCTTTTCAGAAAATCCAGAAAATGGAGAATCCAGAGATCAACAAAGGTAGATCAGGTTATTTACCTAATATTCATGTGTTGCATATGTTACATGTTGTTGATTACCACGTACACAAATTATACCTCTGAGTGTTTAAATAGTAGGAACGGGAAAACCTGTGCTGTAAAAAAGTTTAGCAGACCACCAGGCAGCAAAAGTGATTATTTAAACCTATTTCTCTGGTTCAGATTTAATTAGTGCGGCAATAATTTTATTAAAGTTATATACGTTTAGATTTATTATAAATACCATTAACTGCTTAGGCATGTGAAACATTGGTAACCTTTATTTTACAATCCTGTGTAGTACTGTTTTACTGTATGTACACATCAATTGCAATAAATGGGTAATAACTAGATATTAACCCTGAATTTACCCTTAAAACTAAATTACATTGATATAAGGCTGGTAAGATTGAATAGTTGACCAACTCTGTACAAAGTTGTATCTTTCAACATGTTATGACCAGCTAAAAAAAGTTAAGCTGGTTAGTTTTGCTTGGTATTTGAATGCAAATACCACGACAGGGCATGTGTTTCTGCATCTGCCAAATTCATAAATGAAAAAAAAACCCTGAATCATTCAGGTCACTATGTATTTTAGTCATTTGGCGGGCAAACTTCACGATCACATTAGAGAGGGCAGAGATTGAATCAGGAATAGTATGTGTAAAAACTGTGTTAAAAAATGTGTTACTGGAGCTGCTGTTATATCCAGGAGTATCATGATATGTATATGGGTTTGAGAATACGATTCAGAGTGTGTGACCCACTTACACAAACACACACAAACACACCCAGACACACAATCTCTATCTCTCAGAACACTGCGATTAAGCTGCCGATCAATGCTGATCCTGTCCTGATCCTGTTTTATGCCCTGGAGGCGATTAAGTATTGGCCATTGTTTGCTGACACATCTCTCTGGCTCAAAAGTTCCCCATCTCATGTTGACTCAATATTAACATCCATTCACCTGAACTCATAGGATGAACCATCTACAAACAACAAAAGTACATGGTGAAATTATTTTTCTCTCTTCATAGAAAAGCACTTCATCTTTCAATTAAGAGAGCAATCCACCATAGGTAAAGGAACTGTTTTGCCTTTTGAGTCTAGAACTGTCAGGGTTCGGGAAGGATGCGAGGACCCAATGGCAAGGGGGAAGACAATTTATTGACAGAAAAAAAAGAAAAAAAAAGACTCAAACAAAACCACCCCGACTCCACTTGGATTCAACTAGGTCTCAACTAGAAAATAACTAGGACTATACCAGACATCAGGACAGGACAGACGACAGAAGACAATGAAGCAGCACAGGACAGCAATGCCGGGATTATAAAGGGAGCACATGGGGAAGTTAACGAGGGAAAGCAGCTGGGGCAAATCAAACTAATGACAATGAAACAAGACATGAACACGCAGCCAATGCGCATCGCCGCATGTTCACATTAAACAAAGACGACGTGCAGCTGGTGACAACCAAACTGCGCGTGACAAGAACACACAACATGAAAGCATGCGGCCGATGAAAACATGAACTGCATGCTTACAAGACTGCAAACAGACACGACTGACCACATTGCGGTAGTGTCAGAGCTCTGCCACAACAACAAGAGATTACTAGACCGAATGTGGCAGAACCCTGACAAGAACATTGCACTTGAGCTGGACAATACAGAAAGTTAATAGTTAGTAAGGTAGTTGTTAAGTTTAGGTATTGGGTACGCTTAAGGATGTAGAATATGATCACTTAGAATAATGCTGTCATGATGGAGAGGCCGGGTACAGACGTGAGTCCACAGATTACTTTATTATAAAAGTAAGGCACAGAGCAGTGAACTTTTGACAATGCAAAAGGTAGCGTGATGAGAGTGACAGTCTGTGCATGGCTTATCTGAATAATGGTGGTCAATCGTAGAGTCTCAAGGAACTTTGTAGACATGAAAGGAGGAAGCAATAGAATGATCTGACATGGAGAATCTCAGTAGGGAGTCTTGGTTGCATGAAACAAGATCAGACAATGACTGTAGTGTAGTGATATAGTGGAGGGTGAGTGAGGTGTGCAGGTGCATCAGTATTCAGGTGATTATGAACAAGTGGGAGGAGTGTAGGAGTCTTGAGCTAAGCGTTAATATTTGCTTTATCAGCACTAATAAACAGCCAATTGTATTATAAAATACATGGTAATAAGCAACTAGTTAATAGTGAGAATTTTTCCCAAACTATTCCTTTTTTAAAATTTCTTAAACTAGCCTGCTCAGAACTACCAACTACAGGTTTATAATCAATGTGAATAATGTATAATATATTATTAATTCTAAATATCATGGTAACCTAATAGTAATGACTAAAGTATTAACAAAGTCTTCAAAAGGAATTACTAATTATTTAGATTTGTTAACCTATTATTATAAGTCCTTTTAAACTTTATGAGTTTTTGAAAGGTATTGGATATTAATTAAAGTGTTAAAATGTCAGTTGGTAGACACAGTGGAGCCGCTCACGCTCAAATTCAAATATCGCAATATTAATATCTCAAAATTAGAGTTTTGCTCAGTTCTGTTCTGTTGACTAATAAAGTCAGTTGTATTTAGTTAAGTTGTGTTTTTCCCCCTTGGGGTAGTTTTGGTTTGTGTTTAGTTTTCTCATTATGATAAACGAATCTTCCTCACGCTAGTGAGTCCTCGCTTCATCCTTACTGCACCATGACAGTAACCTTAAACTTGTTTAATACTTTAAGCACCAAATTAAATAAAGCACAAGCATAATTATAATTAACATTTCCATTATATTCAGTTCTATGCAATGCCTTTTCCATGAAAAGATCCAAGCACTGCTGCCCAATATTTTGGACAAGAACATTTATTTTACATGGATGTTTTTAATAAAGTAGCATAATTTGGTGACACATTAGTTTAGGGTTCATTTCTCACTATTAACTAACTGCTTATTATCATGCATATTACTAGGATATTGGCTGTTTATTAGTGCTTATAAAGCAAATATGAATGCCTTATTCTACTTGATCATATTCTACATTCCAATCCTACGTTATTTCTACTCAATGCCTAACTTAACAACTACCCTACTAACTATCAATAAGCAGTAAGTTATAGTTAATGGTTAGTTAATAGTGAGAATTGGATCCTAATCTAAAGCGTGACCCATTATTTTGTGCCTACTGTTTGGAACAGATATTTTTAAATACCAATGATGCCAAAAAAATATGGAACATAAAACATTTTTTTTGGAACAGAGCTACGTTCTCAAAGAATTTTAAGGGAAAGTTATTTCAATTTGCCAGTAATACTGAGTCAGCTTTGTATTCTCCGTTTTACTGACTTTAATGCTGCTAGTTTTATTGGTTGAGTATTTCTGGTAACAGGCAGGAGGGAGTGCTCCTGATTAGGTTTACTCACTGTAGTCTCTCTATTTCTTTTGTAGTGATGAGGTAGAGAATTCATAGTGTGCCCTCAGGCTGCAGGGAGAGCAGAACAACAGAACTATTTTCCTTTTTTCTCTCCTTTAAATGCAAATGCTGCCTAATTTCTTAGATACAACACTTCTTTTCATTTTTTTATCCGTTTAATAGTGGTATCTCTTATAACAAAAGGAAGTGTTTGCATTTATATATATATATATATATATATATATATATATATATATATATATATATGTCACGTTTATGTTAGTTTCACGTTACCATGGACTCTTAGTTTACCTTGTCTGTCACATGTTCCCCGTTCCTGATCTCACCTCACTCTGTTCCCATCATCACTCATTAAGTCACAGGTGTCTTGTGTTTCAGTTAATCATAGTCATTATTTAAGTTCCCCATGTTCACTCCCCAGATTGTCAGTTCTTATAGTTATCTTTATGTTATGTTGCGTTGTTCTAGTGTGGATGCCCTTTGAGTTGATACACTCCCATGTGCGGTTTTGTTTTCATTTTTAATTAAAGTATTTCTGTTTCTTGGACACCGTGTCTCTGCGTATATCTACGCATCGCACGCCAGCGCTTCACTCATAACAGTGTGACAATATATATATATATAATTACTTCCTTTACATATTTTAGCTAAACATTTTTTTGTAAAATTTAGGTGTTAGGTAGTTGTTAAGAAATATAGGTACACACACACACACACACACACACACACACACACACACACACACACACACACACACACACACACACACACACACACACACACACACACACACACACACACACACACACACACACACACACACACATATTTTAGCTAGAATATGTTTTTAATAGTGTTTAAGTTAATATTTTTTCAAAAAAAATTACATTAGTAATGTTTGTACTGTGTTCTGTTTATTTAAATAAATACAATTATTTTTGTTCAATAAATATTCTCTCATTAAAATATGTATAATATAAAATACAGAAACAAAATTATTTTAAAATAAGTTTATGAAAGGAGATGCCATAATAATGTAATATAAATTTACAGCAGCAACAACAAAATGTGTTGTCTTATATGATAAGATTAATGCCATATTTGTAAATATGATGGTTTCATTATAAATGTGGTGATTAACTTTGTTATGTGATATGATATTATATGATATTTGTATGATATATATATATATATATATATATATATATATATATATATATATATATATATCATACAAATGGAAAAGTAAGCTGTCTGTGTTACATAATAGAGACTCAGACTTTATTTTAAGCAACAGAGCAATGGCAGGTGAATATGAAGTTCAATGGATGGGTAAGCTGAGTAGATGATTATACTGATGAAAAGTCTCTCTTATAGGATCGTGGTTGTGACTGTAAGAGGACAGATGGATTTATAGACCTCACAGGTTGGTTGGAGAGATACACAACAAAGAGGTACACACTGGAGAAGGCCATGGAGATAGGCTTGCGAGGGACATTGGAGAGTAGTAACATGAAGGCATTGGACAAACACGGAGAGAATCCTCTTCATCTGAACAAAACCAGACAGTAACTGAGGTTCTCAACCACCCAAGTTCCTCTGGTTCAGGCAACCCTCAGCGATCCCATCAGTCACCTACTGGTTAGAGGAGAGCAAGAGGGTCCATCCCTACCTCAGGAGGCAATCCACAAGCAGAAAGAATATGCCGATGCTTGCAGAACCACAACTCCCCCATTCCATCCCGGGCATAAGGAATGGCTCTCAATCAAAAACATCTGATTGCAACTTACCTGCAAAAAGCAGATACATCGGCCCCTTTGAGATCATCAAGGAGATCAATTCACTTTAAACTCCCAAACCTCTATCATATTCAGCACGTATCACAACTGAAACCTTTCCTCAACAGACCCTGGTGAAGGTGTCATGAGTCCCTTGCCACCAGTTGAGGAGGACGGCGGGGTTTACATGGTCCGAGAACTCGCCAAGGCAGCAAGCTAAAATACTTGGTTGACTGGGAGGGCTATGGTCCAGAAGAATGCACCTGGGTCACCAGAGGGAACATCCTACTTGCTAACTTCCTCCAGGCTCACCTAAAAAAACTGCCACCCTGTAGCAAAGGTTGCCCACCTCATTGTCGGGGTCATCAGCCCTCAGTAGCTGTCCATGGGGAGAGGGATTCTGTCACAGAAACAACAGGCTCCTCCCAAACACCCAAACACCCAGTCACCATCACCGGATTACTAATGAGCACCAGCTGTCATTCATCACATCACCAAACCTGCACCCTTCTTAAGGGCTGTCCGTGCACATACACACACTGGCACACATTAGCTGTCCGCACACACTGTATGCACAAAATAAGCCTTTTTCTACCTACCTGAATTCTACTTAAGTCATTCCTTCCTACAATCCTTCCAAATCCTTGTCATCTAAGTCACCAGCTTCCTTCTGTCAGTGACTGTCCAGTTCTCCAAGGGTTCCATCTGTTACAAGATAAGGAAAGTTCTCAGACTCTTAACAATGACTGTCAAAGTGTGTGTGTGTGTGTGTGTGTGTGTGTTGGACTCATCATTCCCCCATTCTGCCTCCACTGCCATTCTGCCAAAGATATCAACAGTATCCATTCTCTCTGCTTGTTAAATAAACATCTGTTTGCTAAAGTACCTATTGTTCTGTGTGTTTTCTTATGCTTCACAAGTGTTAACTTATTTAAGAGACTCTGGGACAATACGGCATGTAGTATGAACAGTATTTGATGTGGAGACAATGTTAGTCCAGCATGCATGTCTCTGTATCCAGATTCACATAACTTGCATAGTCATAAAGGGTGTAAAAAATAAACTTACAATAGTTCCTCTCAAATTGTGTATTATACTGGTTTGTTTCAAGATGGCTTGCAAGAATATTCATGGTTACATATTTGAATATTTCGTATGAACTCTCAGACCATCTCAGATCCACAACACTAATGATGTTTTCTTTGTGAAGGCAAAACAATCCAATAACTATGTGCCTATGTGCTTTTTGGAGAATTTAGTTGTTTTCCTTCATCAGCCTCCTAATGATTGTATTATTGTCAGCTCTTTTTCCCCCTGAAAGCCAACAAAGTTAAATTTTATTTATTTTTCCTCCATATTATAAAAGATCATTAGAACTCAACAATTTTTTTACAAAGGCTTAATTTTACTTTGTACTTTTTACTAGGTACTTATCTGTATAGTTTATCTGTTGTCCAACTGAGATCTCATAGGTGGAGGTCTGGAGGGGGTAATATGATACTGCCTTGTGGGGGGAAATATTAAACACTTAACTAAGGAAGACTTGAGTGAGCAACAGGATCAAAGTCCCCCCACCCAATGCTTTTTCTATTTGTACAACAGCTAGTTGTGTACTGTACCTATCATGCTTCACATGTGTGAATGTGTGAGATGTGGTGAGACGGGCTTCAGGATTTAGTTTAGACATGGCCACCACCTGAAATATGTGTGGGCAGCTAACTTAAATTCAGTAGACTGCAAAACCTGCCTTCCCCAGATCTAACAGGATAGGTAAGATGTCCCCCACTACCCCCCACATATTTATTTGTAGCAAATGAATCTCAAATTATTGTTTGTTTTTTTGTCTTCACCGAAAAATAAATTTCATTTTCAAATGTAAGAATATCAAGAATAAAATAAAGATAAGAGTAAAACAATAAAACTTTAAATTTCAGTTTAACCTTAACAAAAAATACAACCTTAATAAAAATACTATTTCCAGTCCATTCGCTAGTCCACGGAAATGTTCCTCAATGTGTAAAAATAGCGAATGAATTCCTTTGCAGGATAAATCACTATCCACTGTCTCAGGAATGATAACTGTGCAATTTAACAGTCCAGTTCAGTTTTCTCACAGAGATAAAAGTACATGGTCTTACCTGTGTTCAGTGAAACATAAGGAAAACAGTACATCACCACCTTTAGTTTGTGGAAGAGGCGCTGACTGATGTTCAACAGATGGTATGGTAATGTTTCTTCACCCAATAACTCTCAGTGATTTTCCAAGTGGTTCTGACGAAGCAGATCAATCCAACGAGGCCGCAATCCCAACTGACGAAGTGATATTGAGAAAATGAACAATCCACTTAGCTCTATCCGATGATTCACTCTTTATATGAGTTCCGTTACGATATCCACGGTGTCAAGTCCTTTTGAACAATTAAAACACAAATGGGATATAACCTTATCTGGGATATAAATGTGATATAAACCTCTCATTTTTTTGTGCGAACAAATTGGCGGTGCCCATGAAAAAAAAGGCTCCTCACATACAATTATGTAGATCCTCTACAGAGGGTGAACCAACTCTAGAGGAAGTCTAGATGTGATTCCTCCTTAACCCTTTGACAAGCGTGACCAAACGGATGTGATTATAATGTTCAGTGCGCCACATGATCAACTGCTAAATAGTGTAAAACGTGTTTTTACTCATTGGCTGGTGGTGATCCAGAGACGGACGCGATTAATGCTTGTCATATATCACATCTATTCAGTGTTTTCAACCACATAATGTTTATTTCAGGTTTCAGACATATTATTATTATTATCATTATTATTATTAACAACATTCAGACAATTTGCATCTGCCTATCAACAACCCACACATCTGAGCTTAAACTCTTGTTACTAAAGGGGTTATAACAGCACAGTTCAAATAATAAATAGCCTATTGCCTTACCATTGTTACAGTTAGTCAAAGCAAGGATGCGGACGAGGAAGTGTGATCCACTGGAACAGGAGATCGTAACAGACGAGCACACAAAACAAGATGTAACACAAACAAGAACCAACAACTAAGGAGTGAACAGGGGTGACTAAATACAAGAGCAGTGATTAACAAATGACAAACAGCTGGGTAGAAGTGTCCATGGTAACAGGCAGGTGAAAAAACGGAAAAATAAGAGTCTCTGGTGAGCGGTGCTGTGACAACCATTACGTAATGCAGCAAAAAAAGTTCCCTTTCATGGGAACTCGAGCTGCATCAAAGCGCTAGGGGAAATGCCTGACGATAGTCTTCTGAAGTACTATGAAACAAATGCGTGTGAATGCAGGTGCGGGTCGGTGACGTCATGACCAGGTCATAAAAGGGGGACCGGAACCCGGAACCGGCAGCTTGAGTGTCTTCAGCGTGCTGTGTCGCTTGTGTTGTGGTGTGCACATTTCTCCCTAGTCTAGTTTTAAAAGAAAAGGTACTTTCTTCTTTATATTTGGCGAACAAACTGTGTGTTTTCTCTGCCACGCGATGAATGTCATGGGCAGTGATACACACAATCTGCGCTTTGCTTGTTCGGGAGCGGAGCGCGTTCAGTCAGCGCGCGAGAGCACTGCGAGCAGTCCTCTTGCGTTCGGTCCATTCCCGCTGTGTGGTCTTTTGCTAAGCCACTCAGTAACGCGTTCTCCTCAGGGATCTCGTCCCGCTGCAGCTGAGGCTCAGCAGCGATCTGTACCTGGGGATCCGCATTGGATCCGTCAGCGGGGGTTGAGATGGGCTCCGCCCAACCTCAGCTTTACCTCGCGGATCCGGTGTCTGTCATGTTCGGAAGCACGCTGTTTGGAGTATTTGCTTCCGATCAGGCAGAGGCAGATTGATGCTGTAATGGTCCAGCTCTGAAGAGTTGGACGTGCTAGTGTCAAGGCTGGAGAGGAAGTTTAGCCATCTTCCTCTCTAGTCTATGAGGAGCATGTCGAGGTTGTGAATTATGCATTCTAAGAACTTCCCCTGGCGACCGGGCTAGCGGTTCAACATTGAGATGTCGTTCTTGCTCTCCTAAGGTTGGGGGTTGAGGCTGAGCATAGAGGAGTGGCTCCTCCGGGCAGTTAGTGCTAACACGGTTCCCCCATTGCGCACTTTTGCTTTTTCAGCCGTCAGAGCTTATAATAGGTCAAGCACCCACTGCCAGTTCTCACAGAGCGCTTGTCTCCCAAGGCAGTGGCTCACGGTGTTGGAAAGTCACCTGGAGTGCTGTATCTGAGACTAGAGCAGTGGCTGCTAGAACCATAGGGGTTTACTCCGAGGAGTACCCCATTTCCACACTCTCAAGGTCACGGGGCATGCCTATCGCTACCCGCTACCATCCCTTAACACCGGATGGTCGGGCCGACATTCCTAAGCCTGCGGCATGGGGCTGGATCTGAGGACCGCCCCTTCTGCTTCTCTAGCATCAGGAGGCTATCTCCCTTCGGCGAGTCTCGGATAGTGTATCTACACTTACCTGAGGTCTCCCTTTGGGTTCTGACATCTTGGCCTTCTGCTTGTTGTCCATAATCTAGCTGTCACGGTTTATGAATACATTGTTTCCTGCTTGTCTTGTGTCACTGTTGTGATGTTTGTGTGTCAGTAGGTGTGCTCCAAGCCACTTGGATAATTAGCGTCGGCAGCTGTCACTCATCACCACACCTGCTGCAGCTCATTAACTCACCTACATATACTCACTCACTTCTCATCTCCATTGTCAGATCGTTGTTGATGTCCCCATGGTGTGTGTCCCTCCTGTTCGGTGTTCCAGTCTTGCCTCAGTTCCTGTTCCTGTCTTTGTGGATTACTCACCGTCTGGATTGTCTTCACCCGCACTTGTCACTTCACCATCGCACCGGATCGTCTCAGTCCCTGCGCCATTCCGTGACCCGTCTCTCAGTGACTTATTGACTCATTCTTCCACCATTTCAATAAACACCTTTTCACCTGCATTTGCTTCCAGTGGTTCATCATGACAGAACGATCTGACCATGGCATGGAAGCAGCAGGCAATCTATCGTCATCTCTGGAAGATTTCATCAATCGCAGTATTCATCGCATGGACTCACAAGAGCAAAATCTCAACGAGACGGGTCGCGCTGTTCAAGCTCTGGTGGCGCAGGTGTCCGAGCTCACCCAGCAGTTCCAACTTCTACGTGCTCCCACTGCGCCACCCACACCGGCCGTTCTCCCCACACCTCCGGAGAGCGCCTCCCAGTCAGAGCCCCGCCTACCGGTCCCGGAGCCTTATTCAGGTGAACCAAATTACTGCAGAGCCTTCCTCACCCGTTGTTCAATGCACTTTTCTCTTCAGCCTCGCACATTCAACACTGAACAAGCCAAGGTGGCATTCGTCCTGACGCTGCTGACTGGGAGGGCGTCGCTATGGGGAACGGCGGTGTGGGAAAATCAAGATCCGTGCTGCGCCTCGTTCCAGAAACTCTCCGAAGAGATGAGGCGAGTGTTCGACCGGGCCGTTTCCGGGAGGGAAGCGGCCAGAATGTTGGCGGATCTTCGCCAAGGAGAAGGATCAGTTTCTGACTTTTCTATCGAATTTCGGACTTTGGCGGCGGAGAGTCAATGGAACGAGGAAGCGCAGTGGGACATGTTCCTGCATGGGTTGGCTGACCGCGTCCAGAAGGAGATTTATACTCTGGACCTTCCTACTTCTCTCAATGGACTTATAGAGCTGGCTCTGAGAGTTGATGCTCGTTTGACCAGGGCTGAGCGTAGGACACTTCCTAACCGCATTTCTGGAGTTACAGAGAGTCCCCGTTTCAGCGGAGGGGACGCGGTCAGCCCCGCCCACGATCACGAACCCATGCAGGTAGGGCGAGCTCGGCTTTCCCGGGAGGAGAAGGAGAGGCGGAGATCTCAGGGCCTCTGCCTGTACTGTGGAGGAGCCGGGCACTTCGCTTACAACTGTCCGGTAAAAGGCCAAGCCCGGTAGTAAGTATGAGGCTACTATCGGGTGGGATCTCCGCCGAGAAGACCTCATCCACATCTACTCTCCTTCCGGTAAGACTGAGATGGTCATTCAACATGCACGACTGTCAAGCACTTCTGGATTCCGGGGCAGAAGGTAATTTCATGGACCACGCATTTGCTGTCAAACTCCAGATTCCCCTCAAGACTCTCACGAACAAGATTGCTGTTCATGCACTTAATGGTCAGGAACTTCCCACCATCACACTCATCACTGAAGACCTCACTCTCATCACTTCTGACAACCACTCTGAGACTATTTCTTTTTTTATTTTGGACTCTCCCCTTGCACCCATCGTTCTTGGTCACCCCTGGCTCATTCAACACAACCCCAAAGTGGACTGGATTCAGAAATCCATTGTGGCTTGGAGCATTAAGTGTCATGAGTCTTGTCTTGCGTCTGCATGTCCGTCTGTTTCTGTTTCTGTTTTTCAGGAGGAAACAGTGGATTTATCTAACGTGCCCGCTGAGTACCGCGACCTGAAGGAGGTGTTCAGTAAGTCTCGGGCTGCTTCTCTCCCTCCGCATCGTCTCTATGACTGTGCCATAGATTTATTGCCAGGTAAATCTCCGCCCAAAGGCAAGTTATATTCACTTTCTGCTCCAGAAAGGGAGGCTATGGAGAAATATATTTCTGATTCACTGGCAACGGGGTTCATCCGCCCTTCCTCTTCTCCAGCGGGGGCGGGGTTCTTTTTTGTGGGGAAAAAGGACGGGTCTCTGCGACCTTGTATTGATTACCGGGGGCTGAACAACATCACGGTAAAGAATACTTATCCTTTGCCGTTGATGTCTTCAGCGTTCGAGAGGTTGCAGGGAGCGTCAATTTTCACAAAATTGGATTTACGTAACGCTTATCATTTGGTCCGCATTAGGGAGGGGGATGAATGGAAGACCGCTTTTAACACCCCTAGGGGGCATTTTGAATATTTGGTTATGCCTTTTGGGCTTTCCAACGCCCCAGCGGTCTTCCAGGCACTCGTCAATGACGTGCTGCGAGACATGGTCGACCAATTCACATATGTCTACCTGGATGACATATTG
The DNA here is from genome assembly GCA_037043235.1 of Rhodeus uyekii. NCBI lineage: Eukaryota > Metazoa > Chordata > Actinopteri > Cypriniformes > Acheilognathidae > Rhodeus > Rhodeus uyekii. The sequence continues at coordinate 1,354,112 of JAWRVZ010000021.1, read as the reverse complement.
ATTTTTTCCTCGTCTCTCCAGGAACACGTGCAGCACGTCCGACGAGTGCTTCAGAGGTTGCTAGTGAATGGGCTTTTTGTCAAGGCGGAGAAATGCGTGTTTCATGCACAGTCTGTTCCTTTTCTAGGGTACATCGTGTCGTCTGAGGGAGTACGTATGGATCCTGAGAAGGTCAAGGCTGTGGTGGATTGGCCAAGTCCAGATTCCCGTAAGGCCCTACAGAGGTTTCTGGGGTTTGCCAATTTTTACCGGCGCTTTATTCGCAATTTCAGCCAACTAGCCGCGCCTCTGATTGCCTTGACCTCCCCCAGAACTACGTTCAGGTGGTCAGACACAGCCGAGGCTGTGTTTGCCAAACTGAAGGGTTGCTTTGTTTCAGCCCCCATTCTCATTGCCCCTGATCCATCACGGCAGTTCGTGGTGGAGGTCGACGCGTCAGAGGTGGGGGTAGGTGCAGTGTTATCCCAACGTTCTTCCGCAGATGACAAGATGCATCCTTGCGCGTTTTTTTCCCATCGGTTATCCCCTGCTGAACGTAATTACGACATTGGTAACCGAGAGTTGCTGGCGGTCAAGCTTGCATTGGAAGAGTGGCGCCATTGGTTAGAGGGTTCAGGGGTGCCTTTTATTGTATGGACCGACCACAAGAACTTAGAATATATTAGAACCGCCAAAAGATTGAACTCCAGGCAGGCTCGGTGGGCACTTTTTTTCGGTCGTTTTGATTTTTCTCTCTCGTACCGCCCGGGTTCCAAAAACATCAAACCCGATTCTTTATCGCGCATTTTTGATCGTTCCGAACGCCCGTCTACTCCCGAGTGCATTTTACCAGAGACGTTAGTGGTCTCTACACTCACATGGGAGGTCGAATCGAAGGTCAAGACGGCCTTAAAAGGGGTAACGCCTCCGCACGGGTGCCCACCGAATCGGTTATTTGTGCCGGAGGGATTACGGTCCATGGTCATTCAGTGGGGACATTGTTCTAATGTGGCTTGTCATCCAGGAGTTAAACGCACAGGATTCCTCGTTAAGCAACGATTCTGGTGGCCACTTATGGCTCGTGACGTTCACAATTTTGTTTTGGCTTGCTCAATTTGTGCCACTGGTAAGACTTCCAATCGGTCCCCTGATGGGTTTCTTCAACCGCTGCCAGTCCCTTCGAGACCCTGGTCACATATTTCGCTAGATTTTATCACCGCCCTTCCGCTCTCTCAAGGACACACGGTAGTTTTAACCGTGGTGGACAGATTCTCGAAGGCGGCTCATTTCATTCCCTTGCCCAAATTACCCTCAGCCAAGGAGACAGCATTGATAGTCGTTGATCACGTCTTTCGCTTACATGGCCTCCCGACAGACGTGGTTTCCGACAGGGGACCCCAGTTTGTGTCCAAATTTTGGCAAGAATTTTGTAAGTTGTTGGGGGCGACTGTCAGTCTGTCCTCTGGGTTTCACCCCCAGAGCAATGGTCAAACTGAGAGAGCCAACCAGGATTTGGAAAGAACGTTGCGATGTTTGGTTTCCAAGAATCCTTCCTCATGGAGTCAGCAACTTTCTATGGTGGAGTACGCCCACAACACGTTACCAGTGTCGTCCACGGGCCTGTCTCCGTTTGAGTGTAGTGTAGGTTACCAGCCACCCATCTTTTCTAGTCTGGAGTCCGAGATCGCGGTTCCCTCCGCTCACGCTTTCGTCCAGAGGTGTCACCGCACTTGGACTAGAGCCCGTGAGACTCTACTCCAAGTGAGGGAGCGCACCAAGGCCAAGGCCGATCGCCACCGGTCGAAGCCTCCGATATACGTCACGGGTCAAAAAGTGTGGCTTTCTACTAAGAATATTCCTCTCCGCTCCGTTTCTAATAAACTTGCTCCCAAATTTATTGGCCCGTTTACTATCACCAAAATCATTAGTCCGGTGACAGTCCGCCTCAAACTCCCTCCAGCGTACAGGAGGATTCATCCCGCCTTTCATGTGTCAAAGATAAAGCCTGTTTTTCGTTCTAAACTTAATCCGCCAGCCCCGGTTCCTCCACCGCCGCGACTCGTAGATGGGGAACCCACTTATTCGGTTAATCGTATTCTGGACTCAAGGCGGAGGGGACGCGGATTCCAGTACTTGGTGGACTGGGAAGGTTACGGTCCGGAGGAGAGAAGTTGGGTGCCTGCCAGAGACATTCTGGATCACTCCCTTATTGATGATTACAATCGACAGGTAAGGGAGTTGGGGAACGCCAGGAGGCGTTCCTAGGAGGGGGGGTACTGTCACGGTTTATGAATACATTGTTTCCTGCTTGTCTTGTGTCACTGTTGTGATGTTTGTGTGTCAGTAGGTGTGCTCCAAGCCACTTGGATAATTAGCGTCGGCAGCTGTCACTCATCACCACACCTGCTGCAGCTCATTAACTCACCTACATATACTCACTCACTTCTCATCTCCATTGTCAGATCGTTGTTGATGTCCCCATGGTGTGTGTCCCTCCTGTTCGGTGTTCCAGTCTTGCCTCAGTTCCTGTTCCTGTCTTTGTGGATTACTCACCGTCTGGATTGTCTTCACCCGCACTTGTCACTTCACCATCGCACCGGATCGTCTCAGTCCCTGCGCCATTCCGTGACCCGTCTCTCAGTGACTTATTGACTCATTCTTCCACCATTTCAATAAACACCTTTTCACCTGCATTTGCTTCCAGTGGTTCATCATGACACTAGCAACATTGCAGAGGTCGCCTGTCAGTTGGGAGTAGGCATCCTGTCGAGGCAGGCACCTAGGGTATTGGGGTTCCCTCAGTTCTCTGAGGGTTTTTCCTCCTCTCCCAGAACTTTCCCTGGCTGGGTTCGAGGATCAGACTTGGCCGAGGCTATATCTGTATTATTCCCCTTTTGCCCTGCTTTTACACAATCATGAGGGTTTATCATCTTGACCTCTCTCTGCTTCGGGAGCGAGGGTGCTTGTAGCGAGCTGCGACACTCCTACGGCTGGCGTCACTGAGGTGGCATTGGCATATCGTTCCGCTAGCGCTTTGATGCAGCTCGAGTTCCCATGAAAGGGAACGTCTCAGGTTACGTATGTAACCCTGGTTCCCTGAAGGGGAACGAGATGCTGCGTCTCAGCCTCAGCTCCTTGCGCCTCTGGGCCTGGACCCGGACGTGCATTCACATGGATTTGTTTCATAGTACTTCAGAAGACTATCATCAGGCATTTCCCCTAGCGCTTTGACGCAGCATCTCGTTCCACTTCAGGGAACCAGGGTTACATACGTAACCTGAGACGTTTTCTTCTAACGGAATATCTCCTAGAAAGCGTGCATTAAAGCGCTTCTTTTTATTGTCACTACATTATCACTCATGTTAATTAATTGCAATCTCACACATTTCTGCAAATTGATCAAGCTGACAATAATGTACACTGTACAATAATTAACTTGTGTAGCCTAAAAAATGTCTACAACTTTTTTGTTACAGGTTAAATTATAATTAGAGGATTTGAGTGTCCAGAACTCAGCACTGGACAAAAACTGTGCTTTGATTGGTCAGGGGATTCTAACTTAAAGATGCCTGATTGGCTACTGAACTTAACTCTTCTGATTGGCCATTGCATTCATAAACTCAATGGAGTAGTGTGTGATTGGTTATCATGTGCAATCCTGTAAGACACATAACAATATGATGCAACATGAGTAGATCTAAATATAATTGACACTTTTCATTTAATTTCATTCTCACTTTATTACTAGATTTGTTTTAAACAAGCGGGATACATTTGTGTCCATGTTCTCCATTTATTTCTGACCTGAAACCAGGGGAATTTCCTGCCCATGTGTGGTCTATCTGTGGTTTATAGCTAGTGAAGTTAGTGTCGCGGTTCTGTCTCTGTTTCCAGTGTTATTATTGTTCTAGTGGACAGAACCGTGGCACTGCTCTCTCTCCCATGTGTTTGTCTCGTTAGTGCCTGCCCCGCCTCCTTGTTTCCCATAATCATTCCCAGCTGTTTCTCATCACTACCTTCCCTCATGTGCCCTATTTAATCCCGGTGTGTTTGCTGTCCTGTGTGGTGTCGTTGTCTTTTCATGTCTGATCATGTGTGGGCTGTTTCTCCGTTCCATCCGGTTTGGTTTATGTTGAGTAGTTATGATCATGTTTATGTTATGTTTTCCCCATCGTGGGTTTTTGTTTGCATTTTGTGTTCTTTGGTTATTCTAAATAAATCCTATATTTTTCCCCTGCTCTTGAGTCCTCCCTGAATGTTTCGTGACAGTTAGCTTATTAAATAGTATAACGAAAGTAGCACTCATTGTTTTTACTCACTGTTTTTAGAACAGAACATCTGTCTGAATTTTGGCTATGACCAACTGATCTACAACCTAACCTACCTGTGTTGATATCAACTGCAACTGATCTTTCCACAGTTTCTCCCCCAGTGTTAGTGAGGAAGAGAGTGCAGAGTAACCATTAAGGTTGCAGTCTTAAGAGCCAGGGGACTGAGGCAGAGAGGTGGACATAAGGTGACTTTCTGACAGATTGCGACGACCAGCCAGTGCTTAGAAGGGAGAGCAAGCACACCTGACACTTGGCTGCATTATTTTGGTTTTCATGGGTTTCACAGTTGAGTGACAGGAAGGTGACAGGTTGCAAGAAATGTGCCGTAGCCAGGTTCAGTGCAGGCCGGTATCAATCAGTAGAATGGAAGCAAAACCAAATTAGTCATGACAGGTGGATGGCTGTATTTCAAAAAAATCATAACTGCTCATATTGACAAACTATTTTTAGGCACCTTCACATTAGGCAATATGAAATTTTCTCAGGAGAAAATCAAGTAAAATCAAGTTAGCTCTGGTTTAATGAGACACCAAACTAAGTTGCTAGTAAGTTAATAAGTGTGTAAATTGTGATTATTCACTGCAGGACTCAATGCAGGAAAACATTGGTAGAGATTAGAACAGACAAATGTTGGAAAGACTTAAATATGGGAAAAAAGTTGGAAAAAAATGTAAAGCAATTGAAAACAATCTGTAACATTGAGTGATATTATCAATTTAACAGCACGGACACAAATTAGATCAAAATGTGTACTAAACTGAGTTGTATAATGACCCTTGAAGATCTTTTTAAAGATTATGATTTTAACTTTTCATAACTCATTCAATTTTCGATTTTGACAGCTATTTTCCTGTTTGAAGCTGCTTCATGAATCTGAATTGTTTAACACACCATATAAATAAATTACTTGAATCCTTGACACCTTTCCAGGCAAACCATCAAACAACCATTTCCCTTTCCAAAAACCTACTGTCCAGTCCATCAGTTTAATGGATAAATCCATCAGATTGGAGCATTCCCATTGGTTCATATTTTCTTTTTATTCGATATGAAAATGAAATACAGTAATACCTTGAGTTTAATTCATTCCAAGAGCGAGCTCATAACCCAAAATGCTCGTACATCAAAACAATTTTCCCCAAAAGAATGCACTAAAAATCAATCAATTTGTTCCACACGACCTAAAATGCCCAATTAATTTTTTTGGGGGGGGGGGGGTTTACCCTATTAATTACAGTTAAAATTATAACCATTAAGATCTCATATAAATAATAATTAATAATTGACAATTAAACTAAAAAAATACTTGACAATTTACTGTAACTTTAGCTTTGAGTTGCATCTCTGCAGGTGTGAAGGAGACGAGACGAGGGAGGAACGAGGCAGGGGTTTACTGCAGGGGGACTGGCTGAGCTTTGCGGTGGTGATGGTGGTGAACTTGATGACGGTGATTCCAGTTCAGAGGCAGTTATGGTCACTAGAAGAAGCTCGCAGGTAAAGTAGATGTAGCTGGTACCAAAAAAGTTAAATTATATTTTGGTTATGAACTTCACCAAAACTTCATTTTATTTTGTGTGACAATGTAAATAATTCTAGTGGGAACCATTAATGCAGGAAATTGTCATACTCGGGACACATATTAATGACGCACATACCTCGTTTGACGCGCTAACCGCGCCATCTTCAGAAGCGCGGTTTACACTGACGGGGTCGGACGTGCGTTAGCTCGCTCTTCCAATAAGAGCTGGTAAGGACTTTGATTTTAAACGGTTTAACTAACGCATTTCACGAGATAAAGATCGCTAAGCGGTGTATTTATGAGATGTCATGAAGTTTTATGTGATTTGAATGTTTTATTGAAAATAGTTTTATTTACTAGCTGTTTACGAGGAGAGACGTGTCCTGAGGAAATAATTCGGTGTACTGTATTTTGTTGTCCTGCAGGTATGTCCCATTTTGTTCATTTTCGTTGTTGATGTTTAATACAGAGTTATGAGTTTATCAGATATAAAAATGAGGCCTGTATGTGCAAGTGATGTCTGTCTGTCTTTCCATTTCATCTTTGTAAATATTGTAGTTTTATTTTTCCCCACCAAATCAATTGAGAAATCAAATTTATTTTTGTTGTGTATCAATTTGTGCATTATTTAATGTCATATATTGTAATTTACTGTTTTTGTACGATTTATTTGATTAATTTCATTATTTAAGTTTTGTAAATAGAACAAATTAACAAGAGAAGCGCGGTTTCCACTGACGGGGTCGGACGTGCGTTAGCTCGCTCTTCCAATAAGAGCTGCTGTTTACGAGGAGAGACGTGTCCTGAGGAAATAATTCGGTGTACTGTATTTTGTTGTAATGCAGACTGAATAAATCCATCCAGTGACCTCATCCTTCAGTGCTGTCATCATTTAAAGAGTCAAAAAACCACACAACCAGAGTAAAACTACTACATAAAATGGTGCCGTGACCTACTGGATCAACTAGATCAGCTGTCGCAGATCGCCGGAGTTGTGCAACGTGCTCGTGAGGTCTGGATGCTGCACTTGGAGGCTGTGGAACGATAACACCATTGTCTGGTAGTTGTGAAAGGAAAAGAGACTTTTTTTCTTTCTGCACACTAACATACTGAACTGTGATTTTTCTCCATCATACTGTTCGGACATTTTCTGAGGTCAGTTTTTGTGTATGTTTATTCTGTTATTTTAAATTTACACTATGGCTGGGGTAAGAAAAATTCCATTGCTACACGGCTAATGGCTAGCCGAAGCCCAGTTACCACCCCCAGTTCAGTCCCATTCAATACTGTTGCACCAGAACCCGCTAATGCAGGCCGAAATCTTACTAACGTTAGTCTGATAGTCAAGCCAGATGTCAAAGAACCCCCAATGTTTAGAGGAGATGGAACAGATAAATACACAGTTCAGGAATGGATTGAGTTAATGGTGCTGTATCTCCACAAAGCAGATTGCTCCGACACAGATCAGGTAGACGAGATCCTGAGCCACCTGCTAGGCAGGGCCAAGAGCATTGTGAAGGTCCGTATCAAAAGCAGCCCAAACGAAGCTACCTCCCCGGAGACAATCTATGATGTTTTAAGGCGCTACTTCAGTGAGAGTCTTGGTTCATGTCAACCGTTAGCTGACTTTTACGCGACACGACCCAAAGCAAATGAGTGCCCTGTTGATTATTGGGTTAGATTAAATGCAGCAGCTGAATTGGCAGACAGTCACTTACAAAAACAAGGTGAAAAGTTAAAGAACATGAGCCCTGAGATTGCGATGATGTTCATCAGAAACTGTACAGAACCAAGCCTCTCGAGTATGTTTAAATGTAAACCCATCAGTAAATGGTCAGTGACAGAAATACAGGAGGCCATTGATGAACACCAGAGGGATGTCCAGTCTGAAAAAACTGTCTGCTGTTGCACATGTTAACACAGTTCAAGTTGCTGCAGCCAAAGTGTCAACCTACCCTCACGTCGTCACCAAGGGAGAAAATGTGAAGACAGATGCACCTGTCAGTTTCCCTGAAAGTCCTTTGAAGGTTGCTGAACCTGCAACCTCAGAAGCTGGCACTTTAGAACGTGTCTTGAGTATGCTGGAGAGGGTGTTGGAGCGTACAAGCCAGAGTCCTCCTGTCTCACAGCCGAGAACGACTCAGTGGCGCAGCTTTTCCCCATGTAGAGTCTGTGGCGATAGAAATCATTCCACCCGTTCACATTGTATGAGAGAAAGAAGATGTTTGTCTTGCTTGGAGATTGGACATCAGCAAAAGCAATGTCACAAAGTCGTCAGCTCTGCTAGTCCATCTGACCTGCAAACTCAGGGAAACTAATTCACTCACGTATGGGAGGGGACTATGTGAGTGCAAAGTGTCAAACCCTCAGTGTGGATGATGATTTGTTTGTCTATGATGAATGTTGCAAATCTGTCTCTGGTAACAGTATTGTCCTATTCCAGAATGTCACAAAGTTGGAAAAAGCAGTCTATTCTATACCTCCATACTATTGAACGACAAAGTCACAGTCCAAGCTCTACTGGATAGCGGATCCATGGCGTGTACGATAAATGAGGACACAGAGCGTGAACTGCTGAGTGTGGGAATGTCTGCAACGGCTGACCAGTTACACATGGATGTTCTTCTTGTTGGGTGTGGTGGAGTCCAAGTCAGACCCAAAGGAGTTTACCAGCTGAAGATCGACGTGTATGGCATGACTGTGAGTGTACCTACATTTGTCGTTCCAGGACAGAAAGACCAGTTCATTCTGGGGACCAATGTCATCAAGTTCATACTTACCCAACTCAAACAAACCTCTGGCTATTGGAATGTCATGAATCGTCCTGAGACTTCTGGAGAACCTGAGATCGAGCAGTTTCTGAACATGCTGTCTGGTGTTAACAGGTGGAAAGGTGGTGTGATACCTGATTTTGTGGGCACGGCAAAACTGGCCCAAGCCGTCACTTTGTTGCCTATGCAAGAGCACCTTGTGTGGGGTAAGCTTCCATCCAACACCCCTATTTCTGTGGGAAGCACTATTGTCATTGAGCCACCCAAGGCGCAGACACACAAGAAAGGCATTATGGTGGGAAGAGTCATTGCTTCTATGTCTGGCAATGGATGGGTCCCGGTCAGAATTATGAACCCCATGGATAAGGCTATTACACTGAAGAGAAACTCCAAAATAGCTGATGTCTTTCCTGTTGTAGCTGTTGAAGATCTCGATGTGCATCCTAATCACAAAAGCAACGAGGTGGTGAATGTGCAGAGCCAAGGCATCATTGACGAAGGAAGTGGTTCTACCTCCAGGTCCCATGAAACGCTACAGCATCTTGGCCTTGGTGATCTAGACATCGAATCGTGTGAAGTATCTCATTATTGGAAGAGTCGGTTAGTACAGCTGATTGAGAGGCATGAGGATGTATTTTCCAAACACAAGCTGGATTGCGGTAAGGCCAAGGAGTTTATCCACCATATTCGGTTATCAGACGATCGTCCTTTCAGACTTCCATACCGCCGCGTTCCACCAGCACAGTACCAGGAACTGAGGAGAGTTCTCTCGAAATGGAGCAACAAGAGATAATTCGCAAGTCCAGCAGCGAATGGGCCTCACCACTTGTACTGGTATGGAAGAAGAATGGCGACCTTCGAGTATGTGTGGACTACCGTTGGCTGAACGCACGAACTGTCAAAGACGCTCACCCCTTGCCTCATCAGGCAGACTGTTTAGCAGCTTTGGGAGGCAATGTCATCTTTAGCGCAATGGACTTAACCTCTGGTTTTTATAACATCGTGATGTCTGAAGAGGACAAAAAGTTCACTGCCTTTACAACTCCCATGGGCCTGTATGAATTCAATCGTCTTCCGCAGGGGCTCTGTAACAGCCCAGCCAGTTTTATGCGACTCATGACCAACGTCTTTGGAGATCAGAATTTTCTCATGCTGTTATGCTATCTTGATGATCTTCTTGTGTATGCTCCAAATGAAGAAACTGCTATTGAGCGGCTTGAGCTAGTGTTTACTAGGCTCCGTGCACACGGTCTGAAATTAGCCCCAAAGAAGTGCTATTTTCTTAGGAGAAGTGTAAAGTTCCTGGGGCATATAATAGATGAGACTGGAGTTTCAACAGATCCAGAGAAGGTTAGTGCCATTTCCGCCATATCCGAATCTGATCTGATGATGCCAGATGGAGTGACACCTTCACAGAAAAAAATAAAATCATTTTTGGGAATGGTGTTATACTATCAAAATTTCATTCAAAACTGCTCCAGTATTGCAAAGCCATTATTCACCTTGACTGCTGCACCCAGAGGTAAAAAGGGCCCTGTGAAAAGAAATGCATCGTTTAAGAGACTGAAACCTGGTGATTGGAAACAAGAACACAGTGTCGCATTTCAAAAGCTAAAAACAGCCCTGTTGGAATCTGTCGTACTGGCTCATCCCAATTTCAGCCGACCATTCATTCTGTGTACAGATGCCTCTATGGATGGGTTAGGAGCCGTACTGTCACAGGTCCCAGAAGGGGAAATTAAGGCACGTCCCATCGCCTTCGCCAGTAAAGCTCTCACTCGTGCGCAAGCCAGGTACCCTGCTCATCGTCTAGAGTTTTTAGCTCTAAAGTGGTCTGTCTGTGACAAGTTTAGTCATTGGTTGAAGGGGCATGAATTCACGGTGTGGACTGACAACAATCCCTTAACGTACATAATGACTAAGCCAAAGCTCGATGCATGTGAACAGAGGTGGGTGTCTAAGCTGGCCCCCTATAATTTTAGTATCCAGTATATTCCTGGTAGTAGGAATGTGGTCGCAGACGCTTTGAGCAGACAACCCTTCATCCGTGGCTATGTCAGTCAGAGGTTGATGTCAGAACCGTATGGCGCACTCCTCGAAGAAGCAGAGCAAATTCGAGAAAACACCATTCAAGATGCTTTCAGGCTGAGTATAAATACCTGTAATGTTGAATGTGACCCCTGTGCAGGTTCAGAATCATGTTCTCTCACCAGTGCTGAAATATCTGCAATCTTTGATGTTCACACAGAATGGGAAATGGGCACGAGGGATCGGGCAGTCCAGTGGCTCACTCAGGATACCCACCAGTTGTTATCTCCAGGTCCTAGTCCCTTACCAGTTTTCTCATTGACGGAGTTACAAGAGAAACAAAGGAATGACGCAACACTGTCAAGAGTCTTGTTTTATGTGAGCAGAGGAAGGAAACCATCTAGACGAGAGAGAACTGGGGAAACTCACAAGGTAATTAAAACTCTTAAACAGTGGGAGAAGTTCAAATTGCTTGATGGAATACTGTACCGTGTGTCCAAGGATGTACTGATGCGGAAAAGGAGACTGCAATTTGTTGTTCCGAGTTCGCTAGTGAAACAAGTTCTTGAGGGCCTCCATGACGAAGCTGGACATCAAGGTCAGGGCAGGACTTTGTCACTCGCTAGACAGAGGTTTTTCTGGATCAGTCTGGAACGGGATGTGCGTGAGCATGTTAAATGTTGCAAACGCTGTGTAGTGAGCAAAACTCCAGAACCTGAAGGAAGAGCCCCTCTAGAAAGCATCAAAACGTCGAGCCCCCTGGAATTGGTCTGCATAGACTTTTGGTCTGCAGAGAATTGCAGCGGTGGCAGTGTAGATGTCTTGGTCATGACCGATCACCTTACTAAAATGGCCCATGCTTTCCCTTGTAAAGATCAATCAGCAAAGCAAGTTGCAAGGCTGTTATGGGACAGATACTTCTGTGTATATGGATTCCCAGAAAGGATTCATTCAGATCAAGGAGCCAATTTTGAGAGTGAGCTGATTCGTGAACTTCTGGATGTTGCTGGAGTAAGGAAATCAAGAACTACCGCCTATCATCCTATGGGCAACGGTCATGTTGAAAGATTCAACCGAACTCTGGGTGGGATGATTAGAGCGTTGCCACCGAGGACAAAGCAGAAGTGGCCACAGATGTTGCAATCATTGACCTTTGCCTATAACTGCACAGCCCACGAGTCCACTAGGTTTGCGCCATTTTACCTGATGTTCGGCAGGGTTCCAAAACTCCCAGTGGATGTCATGTTCAGCAGTGTGGAGAGAGATGATGTCATCGTTGATTACGATACATATGTGAGGAGATTGAGGGATGACTTGAAGGAAGCTTTGGACCTTGCTCAGAAGAATGCTGAGGCTAGTCAGCGACGGCAGGCAAACCTGTACAACAAGAGGACAAAAGGTTGCAATATTGAAGTGGGAGATCAAGTCTTGCTGGCTAACAAGGGTGAACGTGGTCGCAAGAAATTGGCAGATAAGTGGGAGTCCACCCCATATACAGTTGTTGCTCTGAATCCTCAAAGTCATACCTACCGTATCCGTAACACCCACACCGGTCAGGAAAAGACTGTTCATAGGAATCTGCTCCTTCAAGCTAACTTTCTGCCAATTGAGGTTGAGGAAGTCGAAGCCTCATTCAGTGACAGTAGTGAACCAGTTGACAATTGTAGTGGAGTAGCTTCGAGCAGTGCCATAACACCCATGTCTGAATGTAACAATGCTGATCGAACTGCCAGTTGGGTAGCAGGGACTGTGGCTCCAGATGATAACATGGACCGTACATACTCTAAAACCGAGAGTGTCCTCTCATTGCCAGTGGACTCTGTTCTGACACAAGGTGATCCTTCCAAATGTGATGACTTTTCTGAATGCTCAAGCAATGGGGGATTGACTTGTGACACAGTGATATCTGCATCTGTGGGTGGATCAATTGATGTACTGACCTCTGGTCCAGGTGATTCACTCTCTAATCAGGTAGCAACTCAGGTCAGAACTAGGTTTGGTAGACTGGTGAAACCGATGAATAGGTTAATTCAGAACATGACCCAAAACATGAAGATTACTAGTTCAGTTAATGGGGTTGCTAGGTCCTTATTGTCTTAAAATGAGTGTTTCCTTTCTGAGTTTTTTTTTGTTTGTTTTTTTTCTTCAAACAATTGTCTCCACTTGAAATGGTCAAAATCCAGGAAAAAGAAAAATTGACTGTCGTGTTGAATTCAAAGTAGTGGTGTTTTGGGCACCCTTTTCTACAAGTGTTCCTTTAATAGGTCTGATCAGCCTGTTTGGGTCACTTTCCCTGTGTTTTGGGAAGCATATATTGCTGTGAGTATTGAATGTCAATTGAGTTTTTTTCTTCTTTCTCTTTGTGGAACTTTAATCAGATATGTTATCAGATTGAACAAGTTTTGTGAAGTTCAGAGGGGAGTATGTAGCTGGTACAAAAAAGTTAAATTATATTTTGGTTATGAACTTCACCAAAACTTTATTTTATTTTGTGTGACAATGTAAATAATTCTAGTGGGAACCATTAATGCAGGAAATTGTCATACTCGGGACACATATTAATGACGCACATACCTCGTTTGACGCGCTAACCGCGCCATCTTCAGAAGCGCGTTTTCCACTGACGGGGTCGGACGTGCGTTAGCTCGCTCTTCCAATAAGAGCTGGTAAGGACTTTGAGTTTAAACGGTTTAACTAACGCATTTCACGAGATAAAGATCGCTAAGCGGTGTATTTATGAGATGTCATGAAGTTTTATGTGATTTGAATGTTTTATTGAAAATAGTTTTATTTACTAGCTGTTTACGAGGAGAGACGTGTCCTGAGGAAATAATTCGGTGTACTGTATTTTGTTGTCCTGCAGGTATGTCCCATTTTGTTCATTTTCGTTGTTGATGTTTAATACAGAGTTATAAGAGCTGCTGTTTACGAGGAGAGACGTGTCCTGAGGAAATAATTCGGTGTACTGTATTTTGTTGTAATGCAGACTGAATAAATCCATCCAGTGACCTCATCTTTCAGTGCTGTCATCATTTAAAGAGTCAAAAAACCACACAACCAGAGTAAAACTGCTACATAGAGTTCTGGTGTTAGAAGGTGCTCAGGAGTAGGTCAGAAGGTGTGTGTGACAGACATAACTTTTTGTCATTTTAATTAATCATTTTTTTCTAATATGTATTTTAATAGAGCAGGTTCAGGATTCAGTTTGGGTTAGCAGTTTATATTTAATTGGGTTGTCAATGTATATGGTTGATTTACTTAATCCTTTGGTAAGTGCTAGTCAATAAAAAATATAACCAACCTAGTGAAAAAAAAACATGCCAAAATGTATTTAAAATACATTAATTTCATACTAAGTATACTACAAATCCATTAAGTTCTAGACTAACTATTATAATTAATCTTTATTTGGAGTATTTCTTTGTTGCATAATGAACATTTCTAAATATTAAGCCTAAATGTTTTTTAATGTCATTATTAGTATGGCTGGTAATATCTTTTGTTGATCATGAATATGTGGATGTATTTGTACGATATGTAGCCTAAAATAAATGGATTTCAAAAATATTTTGGTACATTTATTTTTCACTAGGGCAAGATAGTCTCTTTGATTTAACTCTCTCTCTCCTTTTCTTATGCACATCTCACGACTTACACCTGATCCTTGGCAAACCACATTCCTGATCAGCCATTGAGTGCAGTAAAGATCATATTATCCTGTTGATGAAATACTGGTGCTTCTTTCTCCACCAGCTTATTAGCTTTGATAAGTAATTTGATTATGCTGATGACTCAATGTATTGACATTTTCTTCACACAAACATTCTTTGCTTCTAGAAGAGGCTTTGAAGTCTGTCTTTGTGGTTCCACATCAAAGCCAGGAAGAGAATACATGAAGAGGATGAAGTATAGAGGAAGGCCTTTTATTAACCCCAAGCACAGAAACCATTTCGCTAAGATCAGCTGTTTCTGTACGTCATCATTACGCCAAAAATGTTTAAACGACACACTTTGCATTATACAAGTATTTCAACACACAAATGTACACAAAATAATGTACTAAAAAAGTATGTTTATTTATTTAATTATTAAATTGTAATTTAAAAGATATTATCATTGTTTTAGACACTAAAAGAGACATTGATTTTATTCATAAAGGCTCAAACTGGAACAACCAGACAACATAGAAGTTCTATCTTTTGTTAAAACATTGAAATTCAATAACGTTCGATGGATGGCTGAAGTGTTGTCTGGAAAAAAGGCATTTACGATGTTTCAAGCCAGATGTTGTTTACTGTATCTGTCTTTGCTATCACCCATTTTGGCCATAATAGAGAGAGTCATTTCCTGTGCTGATGACTGGACTTTCAGACTTGTTTTTTTCTTTGTGTTCTGAAGGAAATCAATATGGGCAGAGAGCCTACTAATTGTCCTGTGATATTAGATCAAATGGGAGGCATAAATATTTCATGGTTTTCATTTTCCTTGACACCCCTATGTGATTTCACACATCTTTTGTAATACATTTAGAGTCTGTACAAATTTGCACATTGGGTCCCCAGGGACCAATCGACACATTCAAATGTTTGAAAACAGGTTTGAACGTGCACATTTTTGAAAAACATACCTTTATCTTCTCTGTGAAAACAGTGACTTCATTCTCATGTGTAATGTTTCTTTACAAAGTGACCGCCAACTATTGGCCGGGCAGCAGTCTTTAGTCATTTTTGCAGAGCAGTGTGAATGGATTGCTTTGACGTTCACACTGAACACTAAAACGTTGACGTCTGAACACTAAAAATGTAAAGGAAAACTTTTCCATATTAAGAACAAGGTGGTTGCTGGGTTAGATAGTTGATCGATTACATGATGGACCAGGTTTAGGCCTGATAGATCATCTTGGTGAAGTTGGTAAGTGGGCTGGTTGGCCACAAGGTAAAGAGAAAACCCCAAAGCTGCAATGTTCTAAAAAACTGCTTGATTTTTGAACTGATGTAATTTCCTTATTGATCTCTGGTCAACTGCATAGTTATACTATATTTATAACGTAGTATAATTATATTATATACTGTAATATATTTGTTTATAGTTGTATTATATACTGTAATATATTTCTTCACCCTCAACATTTCAGACCCATATGCTGCTTTTTTATATTCTGATTCTTGTTTAAGCTATGTAGTATGTTAGTATGTTATGTTAGTATGCAGGGAAAGGTGAACTATACAGTACATTTTTCTGTGGTCATGAACTGAAAGAATTCTGAATCATGTAACATAAAACAACAATCAATCAAACAGTAAATCATTTTTTCATTAATATAAGATTGTGGCGAGCAGGGCGGGGTCGAGGGACCGTGAGAGCGTCACGAGAGCCGGTGGCGTGATGGATAATGAGCGACACCTGCGAGCCATCGGTCTCTCGTCTCACGGAGGAGCGGAGGCTTAAAAGGAGGAGCGACGACAGTGAAGACGAGAGAGGACCAGGCCTGGGATTTATGTTGTGTTTTGTGTGGGCGGCGGTCGACCGCGAGGGGCCGCCGCCATTACTTTCGGTTTGAGTTTATGTTTTATTTTGAGTATTAAAGTCTTTAAATGTCTGCCGGTTCCCGCCTCCTTCCTCCCTGAACATTAAACATGGTTACACTGGTGCCGAAACCCGGGAGGTTGGAGGGACACGCTGTCGGAGAGCCCTCGCTGCTGGGAGGACTCGCGGTGCTGCGAAGGTCGGGCAGCGCGAGAGGGTGAAAACCGCGAGCGTCTGCCAGAGGCGGTGGTGCTGGAGCGAGAGAGGATCGACTGGGACGGCGAGCTAGAGACCGCGCTCCTGGGACGAGGTGGGAGGCTGCCGTCTGCGAGCGAGCGGAGGAGTCGCCCCGTTTGCCAGCGCGCCGAAAGCCTGCTGCCGTCCGCCATGCTGGGGGCTCGCAGGAAACGGGGGACTCGCTGCCGGCTGCCCTCGAGAGGAGTCGTCGCCGGCCGCCAGGAGGCGGAGGAGCGCCAAGCCGTCCAGCGATCAGCGTCCGGTGCCACCGCATGGCGCCGCGAGGAAGTCTCTCGGTCAGTCGAGGACCGAGAGTCAGCGTGTCTGGGAACCGGACCAAGATTTTTTTTTTTTTCCCTCTCTCCCCTCTCTCGTCGCTGTCGCTCCTCTTGTCTCCGTTTCCTTTTCCCTCGCCTCGTCTGTCCTTACCCCCAGGTACCGCGGCTGCCGGGGGGGGGGAGGGGAGTAGAGCGCAGTCTCGGGAGTACCCCCCGGCCTGCGAAGGGCGTTGGGGGTATGTGGCGAGCAGGGCGGGGTCGAGGGACCGTGAGAGCGTCACGAGAGCCGGTGGCGTGATGGATAATGAGCGACACCTGCGAGCCATCGGTCTCTCGTCTCACGGAGGAGCGGAGGCTTAAAAGGAGGAGCGACGACAGTGAAGACGAGAGAGGACCAGGCCTGGGATTTATGTTGTGTTTTGTGTGGGCGGCGGTCGACCGCGAGGGGTCGCCGCCATTACTTTCGGTTTGAGTTTATGTTTTATTTTGAGTATTAAAGTCTTTAAATGTCTGCCTGTTCCCGCCTCCTTCCTCCCTGAACATTAAACATGGTTACAAAGATGTTTAAGGGGAGAAATGTTTTCTCTAAAAACTGAGAACTGCTGCATTTAAGGAAAAATAACTTCATTCATCATAAAAGGGAATGAATGAGAGTCAATTTTCTTAAAAGAAATCAGTAACAACAAATGGTACTGCATATAAGTTTTGAACAAAATGAGGTTGAGTAAATAATGGCAGAATTTTCATTTATCTGTGAATTATTTCTTTAACACTACAGTATAACTAAAATACACAGTTGCCACTTTAAATGTTGTATTTCCAAATTATGCAAGAAAATCCACAAAGACTTAATTTTTCCTGTCTTATTATTAACTCTTTTCCCGCCTTTGACAGAAATTTCCATAATTTGATAGAAAACATTTTTCGAGTCATTGCATTTTCCGTCTTCCCTGTTATGCATCAATAGACATCTTCTGAAAGAGAACAAAATCTCCTGATCAAAACACAAGTGATGAGCATGCAGAAACAAGTGATATCATTTGTAATCATATGCAAATGTAAAATAACGTGATCATCAACATTAAATAGCATATAAACCAAAACTGTCTAACATTACAGAATGAAATGTCGACCCAGGACTAGCTTTAGGACTGTGAAGCTTTGGGGGTGTTGATGGACTCCATCTACTCATCTGTGTTCTGATCATTGTTCAGAACCCCATATGGATGAAGTCTTTGACAAAACTGCAATTTTCTCATCTTTTTGCTCAAAATGTTGCTTTTTATGAAACTTATGGAATGCATAAAGTAAGAATAAAACAGGTCTGTTCTTTCTTATGATATATTGCATATTCAGATATTCATTCAACAAAATATTCTGGCAACTTATATATTTTTTTTTAATCTGGTGGAAAAAGAGTTAATAGTGTGTGTCTTTTTCTTTAAAAAGATAGATAAGGGACACACAATGGCAGCAAGGAGTGGAATAATGGCTTTTCAAACCACAGAGAACAACTCCTGCTAAGCAGACATAATGACATCAGAGCAGACATAACGACATATTTATGACACCACTTATTATTCTCACAGCTCTGTCTGCCACTTACTCTGCTTTTACTGGCACCCAGTGGCCCCCTGGAGCTCCAAACACTGTAAGAACAACCTCGGGGCCACCCCGTGGAGAGCAATGAGTAGCTCTCATTACTAGATCAAGGGTTATTCTGTCATGGAAGTGCATTACCTCACAGAGCTTGACAGGCACACTCAGAGATTGAAGATAGTTTTGATCTTAGAGTTTAGCCATTTATTACTTCCAAAAGATAATGAAATGGCCAGGTCTGGCTGGCTTTGAACTGACTCATCTAAATCAATATACGGGAGAGGCCTTATTAATGCATGATGCAATGACAGGTCAACTAACAGAATGAAAATATTGTGAATTTATTACTTCAGGTTTAATGCTTCTGCTGTGACTTTAATGAATGAGACTTTTCATACATGTTTGGATAAATATTAACAATGAATTATTCGATTAGGTAATGGCAATAGTGAAAATAAGCTTTGCTTATTCTTGGCCTAGTATTATTCTCTCTCTATAGAAATGAGAGATATTTATGCAAGAGATTGGACCCAAACTCAGAATGAAAAATGATTCATTGACAAGACTGAAGACAAGGCACAACAGAGGGAGTGAGGTGTGAAATATCAACCAGTAGGGCAGGGTAGATGACACAGTGATAGGCATAGGAGGATGAGCACTGACACCAGTCCTGGGTGAAACTAGGCTGAGGAGTGCGGGAGAGGCAGCACCAATGGAGAGTTTAAGAAGGAGCACACCAAACCCTAGTCTAGTAGATCTCAGACTTGAACCCAGTCTTGCTGCCTCATAGAAGCATACAAAATCAGAGCCTTGTTTGACAGCTGGACCTGTCTCTTTGATAGGCAGTGGGAGCCAGTGGCCAGGTGTCTGTCACGTCAGTTTCGGTTCCTAGTGTGTTGGTGTCACGATTCCCTAAACAGGAGAACTCAATATGCAGGTGAAGAAGGTTTAACAAAGAACATAACATACAAAAGAAACAACCCACAAGGGAGAAAACATAACAAACCAGATCATAACTCGAAACATAAAACAAACCAGGAAATCAGGGCAAACCATCTAGACAAGAATGACATCCAGGAATGACAACGACACGACACAGGACATCAAACACACCGGTATTAAATAGGGACACATGAGGGAAGGTAACGAGCTGAGATCAGCTGACAACAGCTGACAACACTCAAGGGAAACAAGGTAACAAGATGGGGGGGTTTACAATCACAACACACAACAAAGGGGCAGTGTCAGAGCTCTGTCAAGCAACACACTATAAACCCAACTTAAGTGACAGAACCATGACAGTTGGTTGACAGAGCTCTGACACTGCTCCATCGTAATGTCTTTTCGTGAGTGCGTGACATCTTCTGTGCTCTCTCGTGTCCGCGTAACTTCATGTCGTTTCTGTCACTAACTTTACTAACTCGTCAGTTCTTGTGAACACGTGGCGATGCGCGTCTGCATTCGCTGCGTGTTCGTGTCTTGTTAGTGTCTGCCCCGTCCTCCTTGTTCTTGTAATTATTCCCGGCTGTTTCTGATCACCACCCTTCCTCATGTACCTTCTTAATCCCTTTGTGTTCGCTGTTTGTTCCATGTCATTTTCTTGAATGGTCCCTGTTCGTCTGAAGTCCTGTGTCTGAGTTTTGTGTTTTCCTGTTTATTTGTCATGTTAGGTTTTCCACCTCGGTGCAGTTTTGGTTTGAGTTTTGTTTAGCCCTGCAAGTAATAAATCTTTTACCTGCATCGTGTGTCCTCCCTTCCTGTTCCGTGAGAGGAAATCTGAGGATGCAGGACAGGGCATGAACAGACAATGAACAAAACAAGACAAGAGAGATGACTATAAATTAAACAAGAGACAACATTAAACTGGATGAAAGCAACTAAAGCAACTAAAGAAAACAGAGCTAGAAAAACAAGAATATATAACCCTGTAAACAGAAGACAAAACAAAACAACATATTTGCAGGAAGTAGAACTAGACAAAGGAGAAGAAAATGTTAAGTGCAAAGTTAACTTAAAGCTCAAAAGAGAAAACAAGTACAAAACAAAGATGCACAAAAGGCAATAACGAATTAGAAAAAGACAAGAAAAAACACCAACATAATAAGGAAACACTAGAACAAGAAGCTGAGTAATGTTCACGACTAGAACAAGTGCTAAGATTATGTGTAGATTCTGGTAATATAACAAGACTGTGACACAAAGTACACAAAACAAATCAGCAAGAACATGAGAGAAAGGAACAAAATATAAGGGAAACAGCACATGAGGATCAGGTGAACACTATCAAGTAAACAAGGACTTAACCAGGGAACATGGTAACAGGAAAGGATGAGGCGGGACAAGAGGAGCACATGGCCAACACAAACAGAGGCATGTGAAACAAGCAATGAAACATTTAACAGAGACAGGGTCCCTGACAGGTTTGGTGTTCGCCTTCATATTTTTTGAGAGCCATTATCCACAAATGGCGAAAACATGGAACAGTGGTGAACCTTTCCAGGAGTGGCTGGCTGACCAAAAGAGCACTGCAATTATTCATCCAAGGTCTCCACAACACCATCCACAGAACTGCAGGCTTCACTTGCCTCAGTAAAGGTCAGTTTTCATGACTTCGCCATAAGAAAGAGACTGGGCAAAAATGTCTGCTGTCTGCATGACAGCAATTCAAGACGAAAAAAAATGTGCAAAAAAAACATTATGGCTTGTCACATTTTTGCAAGAAAAAACATTTATGATCCTAATCCCAAGACAAAAGGAAAAATACACTGTGGACTACTGATACATTTATTCATTTAACAGACGCTTTTCTCCAAAGCGACTTAAATTGAGGAAAACAGAAAGCGGTTCGTCATGAAGAGACAATAGTACATAAGAGTGCTTACAATACAAAGTTTCAAACATTACACATACTAGTAGTACAAGCCTGGAGAACAGAGGAAGGATTTTTTGAGGTTGAGGTTGAAGTTGAGGTGTTGTGTGCATGTGTGTCATGTTAGGTGTTCATGAAAAAGGCATGAGTTTTTAGCTCTCTTTTGAACAATTGCCAAGGTTTCTGCATTCCGGATGAAGGCATGAAGACAAACGTTGAAAGGTGTGTGCCCCATTACATCTGGCATAAAAATATGGTGGTGGTAGTGTGATGGTCTGGGACTGTTTTGCTGCTTCAGGATCTGGAAGAATTGCTATGATAAATGGAACCATGAATTCTGATGTCTATCAAAAGATCTTGCAGTAGAATGTCCATGTTCATGACCTCAAGCGGAATCGAACTTGGCTTCTGTAGCAGGACAATGATCCAAAACACACCACCAAGAAAACAAAATGAAGACTTTGGAGTGGTGTAATCAAAGTCCTGACCTGAGTCCTATTGAGATGTTATGGCATGAACTTAAAAAGGCAGTTCATGCTCGAAAACCCTCCAATTGTTAGCGTTGGTGCGGGAGGATGAATGAGGAGATGAGGATGAACTGAAACTTCTATTTATTTGAATAAATTCAAACCAAAATTCTTTAAATATAAAAGAAAAGAAACACACTTGTGCAAAACCTAGAACTATCATACATGGAGAACAAGGCGCTTCCACACTTGATCACAAATGATCAACAACTGAGGAACACATGCTGGCTTTTATACACAAGAGAAAATGGGGAACAGGTGACTAACGAGGGAAGTGATTGACGCGTCAGGTGAAGGAAATAACACTGTGAAGCACACGGAAGGAAACAGGAAGAGTGATGTGACATGACTGTGACACCAATATGGCTGAATTACATCAAAGATGAGCCAAAATTCCTCTGTAGAGCTGTAAAAGACTATTTTCGCAAGTTATATCAAATGCTTTATTGCAGGTGTTGCTGCTAAGGGTAGCCAGTTATTAGGTTCAGGAGGCAATAATTTTTTTCACACAGGACAATATGGGTTTGGATTTTGTTTTCCCATAATAATAACAACCTTCATTTAAAACTGTATTTTGTGTTTACTAGTGTTATCTTTGACTACTATTTAAATTTGTTTGATGATCTGAAACATTTAAGTGTGACACACAAGCAAAAAAAAAAATAAAAATCAGGAAGGGGGCAAACTCTTTTTCACAGCACAGTACATGAAATTACTACAGAGATGCTCTTCTGAGACAATCAGCCGGTGAGTCTTAGAGGCCCAGTTCAAATTCTGCCATGGCCTCAATTATTATTAGCTGAAGAGACCCTCAATAACACGGTGGGCGGTGAGGGAGACAGTGAGGGATACTCAATTAAATGCTGCCCTGCCCTGAAGAGTGAGAGTGGAGCACTTGCAGGCATGCAGCATAGTCTAGTGTTTATCGCATTAGTCCTCAAGCAACACACAATGCTGAGCCTACATTTTTTAGGTTTATTCTGAAAAGTGAATGTGCCGTGCTCTTCATAGGGAGAACATTTTCCACACATATCGGGAGAGCAATAAATAATTTTGAAACGTATGAATATGACAGAGGACAAAAACAGATTACATTTATTTCTATGGTTCACTTCACACATAACTAGAAGTACGAACTACACAATTTATTTACTAACTGTATATAACTTTGCAACTACATACCAACTAACTCTCATTAGACCAGGGGTTTTCCAATCAAGATTTACATTCCTGCAAAACAACCCATTTTCCTTCATCTAATCACTATTAAAGGAACAACTATACTTCGGCCGTCCACGTACAGTACGTGTGATGTAATTTTCATCACCAGGAGGGTGAAGTGGACGTCCGCACACCCGTCCAAGGTTTTTGTTTTGCTTAGGAGTAAAAGGAAGTAAATAACAATATATTTTGTAATTAACAAACATGCCAGCAATGAGAAAATATACAATGTTTTCTATTATAAAGTAGCTTTCCAGCATGTTCATATTTGTACTCATGGAGTATCTGAACAGATAAAATGAGTCACAAAAGATGGAGCCTGCCATCTTGCATATTGCATATCCATTCATCTTGCATATTGTTGGTTGCATATTGTTAGTTTGATTGCTTCTATTGCTCTCCTCATTTGCAAGTCGCTTTGGATAAAAGCTTCTGCTAAATTATTAAATGTAATGTAAATGTAAAGGTGTGCCTTGGAATCACTATAAAGATGAACTAGGAATCAGTCAGAGAGTAATGGAATTGAACAGAGGGAGTTTTATAGCTCCCACTCACTGTTACTAAATGTTCACAATTTACACTTGAGATGTTTGTCTCCAACCATAGTGATTGGTCAACTGTTTAATTGATCTGCTATTCTGAATCTATAGAGATTGTATCTTAATTGTATCTTAATATTGTCTTGTTGGACAAAAGACCTTTGTCACAAAAACTAAACTTGACACAAATATATCTGTCTGGATATTAGACCTGTATGTTGTCACAGTCATGTCGCGTCTGTTCACATCCAGGTCGCGTCTGTGTATCTTCCATGTCCTTCCTGCACTTGTCTGTGTCTAATCACAGATCGTTAGTTTCGTCAGCTGTATGTCATTCGTGTTTGTTATTTAGTTCTCTCTTGTTACCCTTGTCTTTTGTCAATCGTTGAAGATATGTTCCTGAGTGTGGATATGTCTCAGAGTTCTTGTGTGGGTCTGTGTTTCCGAAGGTTATGCACAAGTGAGCTGTTTTCTTTGTACAGTAATCTACAGTAACCTCGGTTTACGAACGACTTAGTATACAAGCAAATTGGTGTACGAGCATGGAGGGTCAAATCGTTGTACGAGCATTGTATCGGTGTGCAGAAAAATGTTCCCTCACCCAGGCATTTTTGTGCATTTTTGTGTGGAAAAGTCCTAACGTTCTGCATTGTTGCATGCATTTTTACTGGAAATATCCCAATGACAGCCTCTCATAGAAAAGTCATGCTGTTCCAACCCCTTTATCACCCCTTAACTCGTTCATTCTCTCAGCGTCGCTCGATTTGGCTGCAGCATTCACCACTGTGATACTTTTAGAAGTGATTTACAGCAGTTTTACCTCCTGTTGTTAACATTAATTAATTGTGATCGCTATTGTTCACGTAGTGAAATATATACGTCGTTCATATACGTTGTCTCCTAGTTTCTGCCTGTGTGTATGTATGTGTGTGTGTGAGTGGGGGCGTGGTCACTGATCACTGACACACCTGATTTTCATCTCATCTGCCTATGTAGTTCCCTTCTCTCCACTCCACTCCTCTGTTGTTGAGTCATTGTCTCCCGATGCTCCCGGTGCTTGTGCGTATCTCCCGTGTTCCATGTTCCACGACCTTCACTCTGGATTATCACTTTGTTTGTTTTCTGCACTATTATAATAAATTCACTCTTTTGCCCTTGAATCCAGGTTTTGTGTTTTCCCCCTCCCTCCTCTGTCTCTCGTCTCCTTCACGCTAGCAGCGACGCTGCTCAAAGCTGAAGTGCATTACAGTAAATTGTCAAGTATTTTTAGAGTTTAATTGTCAATTATTAATTAGTATTTATATGAGATCTTAATGGTTATAATTTTAACTGTAATTAATAGGGTAAAGCAGAACAAAAAATATTTAAAATGGTCATTTATGTTTGTGTGGAACGAATCAATTGATTTTTAGTGCATTCTTATGAGGGGAATTGTTTTGGTGTACGAGCATTTTGGGTTATGAGCTTGCTCTTGGAACTCATAAACCGAGGTATTACTGTATATTTAAAATGTTTCAGTTCAGTAAAAGCCATTTCTGTTTGGACTTCCTGTTCTCCAAGTTGTTTCTCCCGCATCGCACCCCGAGCCTGACACATGTTATGTCATAGACCAATAATAACAGAGATTAAAGCAGAGACCATCTCCTTTGTAAAACTTTGTGAAAATTGATTTAAAACACTTCTAAAGTAGCAATTTTGAGACCATGTAAGTCTCAATTCTTAATTGATTCCAAGAAAGTATCATGTTGCTAAGCTAACTATGGGTTTCACTTCATTTTGATGTTTTGTATATGTGTACCTACAGAAAAAGCACAAATGACAAAAGATTTCTTGACTGTGTGCAGTGCTTTACAACAGTCCTATTGAGTTCAAACTCGTCAATCACTGTTATTTTTCATTTTGAAATTGAATTTTGAAAAACTTTGTGTTTTTCAAAAAGGTGGGTGCCACCCCCCACGTATTATGGCGGAGTCATTGAAAATATTAGAATATGCAAAAGTTTACTTCCATGTCTTGAATACGGCACACCCATCAAATGGGTTTTGTAAAAGAGGATCAGAAACACAATAGGAAGAGAGAGAGAAAAAATGCAGCCT
Organism: Rhodeus uyekii; assembly: GCA_037043235.1. NCBI lineage: Eukaryota > Metazoa > Chordata > Actinopteri > Cypriniformes > Acheilognathidae > Rhodeus > Rhodeus uyekii. Next base: position 1,328,592 of record JAWRVZ010000021.1, on the reverse strand, counting down.
AATACTTCCAAATTAGGATGTTTTTAAAATAAAATTTAGAGAACATTAAAAATGCAGTTGACCTCTTTATTATGAAGTACATCATTGTTTCGTTTAATTAACAAGAACTTTCATGGAATGAAACAAACTCATTGTGACTGTGACGGTTATAATAAAATTATGTGTGAAAATTAAGTATGTATTTGCAGACAAATCATATAGAACACTGAAAATATTTAATAAATTATCTGTCCTGAACAGACGTTTAGTCAAAAGTCTGGCTATGCAAGACCAGTGAGACAGTGAGTGCTACCCAGCCCAAGTCTTTTAATCTGATCCTATCCTGATTTCCCAGGAGCTCATAACGCAGTGCCCACCATCACCTTCAAAACCAACACAATATATCTGATCTTTTAGCAGCACCATGACTTACTGTCTAATTCCAGTGGCAAGGAAATTAGACACATGAACACCATCTTATCTTCCACTTTGCAAACCACAAATCACAATTACATTAATTTCTCTTCAAGTTCAGTTCAGATGTTTTTGTGTTTTCTTCTAAGCTTGTGACTTGTAATATTGATTATAAACTTCAGAAGTGAATGTCACAAACATCCGGTCATCTAAAATGAAACCAGTGTTGGAGAGACCATCCAATCAGTACATCATAGGGCATTTCCTGAACCTTGAAGCTTCTGTAAAGCAGTACAACCACATCCCTCTGCGTCTCTATGTGGGGGGATATATGGCTACTAAACTCCTCACTGAGATATTCCTGCATTGAAAACTATGGGTTATTAGGGTATTCTGAAACTCTCATTTGCAAACCATGCCTAAAGAATTAACTTGTCTTTCTTCAGGTGCTTGGTGGATTCAAAGCTTATTGACTCCACTTGCAGTTTTATGTCCAGGGTTCAGAATGACAAGCTACAGTTTCAGTTGGAGGCTTTCCGGTTCCATCAACCTGATAGTGGCTTGGTATGCATTTTTGTCTATAGTTCTGTGGGCAAGTTGTCCTACTGGTCTTGTTTGACTGTACTCTGTAGTTGTACATCACCTGTACTCTAAAGGCTGTCATGGCCTAAACCCCCACAAATTCAGAGAACAAGGCTTGTTCCTTCAATTATTGGTACAGTATATTCCCCACCATTTAAGGCCTCTAATGATTGAACAGTTCTAGATGGTAACTGTTCTTTCCCATCTATAGTTGGAATTCTGTAGATGACTGTGCATGTGCTGTGACTCCACATGTGGCTTCAGCAGAAAAAGACAAGCACTAGCTTATTCAGGTAATATAGTCAAAGTATTGCTGTTGTGAAGGAACTTTCTAATGTAGTCTTTGTTTTCAGGTCTGGTTTCAGAAGGGAACGTAGCCATGGGCCCCATTGTGATTGCAAACTGATGTATTGTGAACGACATAGTGCCAATAAAGCTATCTCTTACAGTGACATTGTCTATAAATGTCACTTTTCCCCAAAATCAATTTTAGTGTGACATGATCTGCACATAAAATGTTTAAGCATCGAATGATTTAATTTGTGAGCAGTACTGTAGGTTACTGTCATCAAGAGGTTTCCTTCAGTCACTGTGTACATAACAAACCGGTTGCTGCTTAGGAATGGAGTAAGTAAAAGCTTCATGTTGTAATCCACTAAAGAAACTATTTAAAGTAATTCTCCATCATCAGGAAAATAAGTTTCCTTATTACTTTAGCTTTGAATTTCTTTTTGGATGTTAGGGCACCTGCTGAAAATTAAGTGACATATGAAGAATGTAACTTGCTTCTATGCCCTTTTTTAAATAAAAATTTAAAAGTCTGATTTTAAGACTGCTTTACAGGTAGTGTGTTTGAATGGATAAGTAAACTTTTAGAAGAAACTCTGGGAAACATTGGAACAAAGCAGATCTAGAGGAGTCAACCCATGACCTGAAACTTGCATAGATAAAACAAGATTGAGGTCAGTCGGGGAAGATATTTAAAAATAAAATAAATAAAAATCAAAGTGATTGAATTTTTTTTTCTAAAACCATCTTGACCTTTTTAATCCAGGACTTTCTTGAGTCAAAAAAATATCAGTGAAATTAAGCAGTACACGCTTGTATGACTTATGACTTAATTTTTTATAAAATTTTATGTTTTGGGTGGAATTTTATTACTACAATTTTATTACTACTAAATTGTATTACTACAATGAAGACTAAGTAGAAATGACTGTGGATAGACCTTTAAAAGTCACTATTCATGAGTAATATTAATTATTTAAGCCAATTTCATCTAAACATTTGTAAAATACTTCAGACAGCCACATATACATGACCTTTATTGTTGCTGTGTATAGCATACTATTTTAACTTGTATACAATATTATCTAAATTTTAACCCATATAACAAACATTTTATAAGTAAAAATTAAACATTTAAATATTTCAAGTGCTATCATCCATCCGTTATCTCGTTTCTTCTGTGTCCTCACTGGTGCTTGTGCCTGAGATGGACTTAAAAATGCCAAATTGTACAAAATATGGACTTAAAACTTTTCAGGTATGATTGGAGAGTTGTAGAGGAAATGGTTTGGAGGATGGAGTCAAGCGATGCAATGGGGAGAGGTTTCAGTGGGTGATCTACAGGAAGATCAGCTCTGAATAGTTAGGAACTTGGGTTGGCGTTGGGTCTGCCTCTTTAGCCAACTGCCTGAATTTCTGAAATTTCTGGGATGACCAAGGAGATGCAAACCAGCGCCCTTGATAGAATCGATATCGAGGGGTTGAGAGACAAGGTTATTTTAGAAAAAATCTAGTCTATTCCTGTTTTAGGAAGTTAATCCATAAACTGAGCTCATGGAGGATACGGTATAAGGAGATTTAATCTTCTAAAGCATGAATAGAGGATGCGAGTGAGGGAGGTGAGATATGAAGGGGCTGCTTTGTTGAATTATGCACATTATATCATGAAATTAAGGTGGCTGAGCAGTAGGAGTTTGCATCTGGAAAAATTTGGGTTTTTAAGTGTAAATGCGATCAGAATTGTTCTGTTTGTTTGTTTTCCTTGGGCAATGAAGCCTGGAAATTTGATGGATTTGAGGGAGACAAATGTTTTTCATAGGCATCGGAGATCTCAAGCACTGCAAAATGATTTTGCACTATGAGATCATAGGTGGTGTAACGCCATGCCTCGGCACACCACCAGGGGGAGCCCACGTTCATGGTCTGTCTGATACCGCTCCCTCTGCGACCACTTCCTGTTTGAGGACTATATAAGTGCTAGGATCACTCATGGAAGGGGCTACGTATTGCATGGGCTGCCCTCCACTCTATGGGCAGTACCGCTTTATTAGCCATGTTGTCTTGTCTCATTGTTATGTCTAGTCATGTTTATGCTATGCTTCGTTTCTTGCTTTATCATGTTTTGTGCTTAGTTCCATGTCATGTCATGTTGAACAGTTTTGTCTATGGGAATGCCGTAACCTTGCTGGTAGCGCAGCCCTACTAAGCTAAGCTAGTAACGCTAGTGATAGTGCCAGCAACATTTTAGGTAGGTATGTGGAAATGAGGCTTCATGAAGCACTGAGGCTTCACCCTGACTGTTTCGGGAAAAGATTCGAGGCTTTGCGAGTGTCCAGAACAGCGCCATCTGGTGCTTATTTAAAATAAAGCAGGCAGAAGCCTGTGAAAGAAGCTCTGTCAGATGTAGCAATCACAACACACTCCATCGATTTAGTGCTATGTGTATAAATAAAAGCTTTATATGTTTGTGTTTAATTTATCCAGAAAAAAATAAATACTTTACCCATAAAGTGTGACAATAAAATATAATATGAATATTTATGATTCAATAACATCTGACGTTGGCCTACTCTCTCTCTCTCTCTCGCTCACACACACACACACACACACACACACACAAACAAACACAATAAGGACATTGTGTGATAGAATCATTGTGGATAAATATGAGCGTGTGTCCGCGTGAGAGATCTATCTCTCACCTATGATCGCAGTACATCCATGATATCATCCTAAAGCAGAAGGATGTTATCAAGAATGTAAATCCTTCCAAGGGCGTGATGATTATAAACAAGGGCGTGATGTTCGAATATAAATGATGAGATGGAGAGACTTCTGTTGTTGTGGATAAAAGAGAAGCAGATTTCCCTCGACAGGTATTTTGTTAAAATGTCTGCGTCAAGTGAAAGTGAAAGTGACGGTAGTCAGGCGAAAAAAGGTAAGAAAAGTGATCAAAAGAATTCAAATCGAAAAAATCAAAACAATAATATAAAATAGAAAGGTTTAAAAAGAAATACGTAAGCTAAATTATGTTAATTTAAATTAAGTAGTGTTCGTGCAAGGTACGATACAGAATCAAGTGTCTCCATTCAAACCCATTCAAATTTATATATCTGTGTGTGTGTGTGTGTGTAATGTATTGATATATTGACTCTCCTCACAAAACCATCAATCAGACTGAGTCAACAAGGACTCGTTACGGAAGATCTGGGCGTTCGAAGCTTCTGACACACAAAGGCGCACGTGATTTGACAGAAAGTGAGGCTTCATTTGTCATCGATCACGTGACTCGGGGAAACCAATACACACTGACATTGAAGCTTCAGTGTCATATGTAACATCACTATTTATAGGTAGCATAGCTTACTGGACCATGTTTTATGTCATGTCGAGCTTATGCTATGCCATGCCATGTCCAGCCATGCCTTGTTTAGCTATGTCATGTTTCATTGTTATTTTACCATGCCTTATTATCCATGCCATGCCAAGATTAATCCATGCCTTGTTCATTGTTTGTATCATGCCATGTCTTGTTTTATGTCTGGACTGATCCTATGTTGCTGACCTTATGCCTGGTAAACCGTTTCTGATCTGGATTGTCCCTAAAATAAATTGCACTTGGATTCTACTCTGCTTAACGCCTCCCTTCATTACAGGCGGCTGGGATGGTCCCAAAAAAAATCAAGCAGATGAATGGGGTAGAGGAGACCAGCATACGGCTTCTGATAGAGTGTTTTAAAATTTCGGGGGCTGCTTTTGAAAGTTTTTTGCACTATTGTACCGCAAATAAATGCCATTAATTGGGGTGGATTCTCCACTTTGAATGCAGAAGCGATGTCGACTGTAGCAAGCCATGCATCATGCATGGCACATGCATGGCCGTTTGAAAATAGATATTTCTTGCTCTGCGTCATGGAAGTGAAGAGAAAATTCTTCAAGAGGGAAAAGGCTATTTATGCTTGAGAACAGGGAATTGCATGGTGCTGACAGCCTCCTATAGGGCTTATGCAGAAATACTCGAATGGAGGGGAATTAAGAGAAACATCATGAATTAAACTTTACACTTGAACAGTTGCTATATTAACATCCTAACGGTAAGATAATATGGTTAAATAACGTATTGTTATCAGGCTTGTGTTGTCATGTGCTGTGTGGACAAGCATTTATTTGAGGAAATAGTCTATTATAATCAGACTAGGTTTGAAATCATTGGTCCTGCATTGCCTTTTGGCTCCATTGACTTAGATGAATATGCCTATAATGGCTAACATTACTTAAGTGAACATTCAAGTTTAATACAATGATGATAATGGAAGCACAAATGGTGGATTTCTTGGTGGTGGAGGCAAGATCAAGTGTTATTTTTTTCTTCAGAATTAAGACTAAGCTTAAGCTATTAATTAAGACTAAAAATATAAAACTTATATTTTACATTTACATTTATGCTTTTAGCAGACGCTGTTATCCAAAGCGACTTACATTGCATTCAAGGAACACACTGAATAAGGTTGCTTTCCCTGGGCAACGCCATGACCATGGCGTTGTAAACACCAATGGTCTACAGGTTGAGATACAGGAAAGCATTGAGCTAAACTTACAGCTTGCAATTCTGAGAACAAAAGTCAGAACTTAAACATATAAACTCTGAATTATCAGGGGAAAAAACACTGTTTTTTTTTTTATTGTTTTATTCTGCTGCCGAAACAAGGTTCCATAGTATACCTATAAGTTCACTTGCAGTAGAAACAAAACCTTTTTACCTCTCTTACCATAGTGTATATCCATACACTAATATGGATATACACTTTTATACACTAAAACCGAGCCACAAGTACACTCCTATATTGATGAGTGTACACTCACTACATAAAGTATTCTTAATTTAGTTGAACTTCAATTATACTTAAAATGAACTTGAAGCATACTTATTTATTGGTCAGTACTCTTTGTCCCGAAGTCTTATCTCCAATTCACATGACTCCGTTTGGGTTCCTTGCCAGTCACCTTTGGCTTTCCTAGTTGGTGTTTAGAACACTTCATTTTTAGTATTACTGATTTGATTGCTTGAACACTTCTTTGATTCTCTTGGATGAGAACAAAACTTGAACTAATTTGAGCTGGAAGGCAATGGTTTCCTGCAAAACAGTTTCATAATTGAACTGAATTTAGTCAATATTGAACTGACTCAAAGTGAGTTACACTATTGTCTTGTGTGTAAAGCTACTTATAGAATTGAACCGAGTTCATCTGTGCTGACTTCATGCCATTGAAGTGTGTGTGTTTTTTTAGAACTGCTTTACAACAGAATTAAATACTATCTGCATAATTTCTCATTTAATTAACTGTGAAGCTGCTTGGAAACAAAATTGTTCTGTATAAAGTGCTTTATAAGAAGTGATGTTATGGTTGTGATAGTGGCCTCAAATGGGAGTTTAACATTGGGGAGAGGGAAAAAAAGTAAAAGATAATGTAGACTTGGAGTGCATAAAAGAAAAATAGAGTTGCCCAACAGCACAGAGGACAACAGGAACAGTGATAATGTTGGAAACCTATAGACCAGAGTGAGGCTGGAACATTCAGTTAGTAATAAATTAACTTTTATCAGACCATTATACATCCCAAAATGTACCTCAACATGCTAACAGCATATATGTTTAAGGCATTGTAATGGGCAAATTGGGACACTCATTCTGCCTAGAAGTAAAAAATTTAAGTGATTTCTTGATTCATTCCAGCTTTTTATATCAGACAATTAATGAAAATTAGCAACTACAAGTGGGGCAGTTGTTGCCTTCCCTTCAAGAATAAGAGAAGGTCACAACACATGTGGTTGGTCTTTGGAGAGCAAAGGGAGAGAGAGAAAAAAAGGAATCCTCACCTGAAACAAACAATGCTTGCCGCATCCTGCTGAAGCTACATATTGAGTCACAGCATGTCTGGTCATTGCAGAAATGCATCTATAAAGAAAAAAGAGATATAAAACCATTCTGATTGGCTCTTATAACTTATATTGTTGGGACATATTCATTGGCAAACGAGCAAGCCTTGGTCGCTGGACTTTTAGAGGTTGAAACCATAACTGCCCTCAAAGAACATGTGACGTACACCTACAGAAGAACTTTAAAACACGTACACATGGGACAAACACTCAGACCTTAAATAAAAGATAAAAGAGGATAGCACAATTACACACCAAACCACCATTTTCTTGCTGGAACTTGAAAGACCACAAGAAGACAATCCTTACCCATGGTTCTCAAGTACATAGATTAAATAGATCTATGGAAGGACTTCACATCAGGGACTGCAGAAGCTAAGCAATCATCTACAAAGAGTAGCAGAGGTACATGGTTGAGTTGTGTGACAGAAGCTTTAAAATAGAAATAAAGTCGGTGACACTTCCTAGTCAGTTTGACAAAATGTGTATAAAAACTTACCAATCAAGAGCTTTAGGGAGAACACCAGAACTTCCTCCGCGAGCTTTGTAGCAGCAAAAGGAACCCAAAACGTTAAGCAATCTAAACAGGTGCATAAAAGACTTCAGTAACCTGCAGTTAATAAAAATAAAAAAGCACAAAAAAAAAACCTTGAATAGTGGCACTCAACAAGCTTCTACGTCAACTCTTACAATAGGAGATACTTCTAAAGCCTGTGTAGAGAAGGGTACATTTATACACCCGCACATCACCAGTCATCTGAAATCAGATCAAAACTGAGTCTATGCAGAAACAATGTTTTTTCCCCACAATTACTATCATTAACAAGACTCTCTACATTGTGGAGCAACAGTCTGATTAGGGGTAGGTACATGCAACTCAAAAGGCACATCTGGCTGTTGTGGTTCTTCTGGCATTACTGGAAAATGCCAGGTCAAAGGTGACAAAGTAGCCCCCATTAGTAGTTTAGACTTACTAACTTCCAGGTTCTTGAAGAAACTTCCATGGATGTACCGCAGTAGGGATCATCAAAAGTCTCAGAGAAGCTGAGAACTGTGATTCTTGGACAGCTTGGCGAGGAGCTAAAACTGGTGATCTAAAACGGAGCTAAAACGGATCCTGGCCTTGTTGGAATCCTTATCACTGTAGCCGAGCTGAGCCGAGCCTATAGAAAACTTCTATTATCACTAAACCTTCAGAACCAGTAATGTCTGTTGTGCTTCTGCTGTGTCTTTTTCCAGAGTAGGAAAAGAGTTGTCGCACCACCCCCTGACTGTTCCCCAGACTTTTTGACCCGTATGTGTTAATCTAAAAAACTGGATTATGACACCTATTGAATTGTAAGCTATGAGGCAAATAACTTAAACGTCATCAACATGTAACAATGGTAAACAAAAGTAGCCAGATGAATCATACTTTGGCAATTGTGTTTTTTGGGAGATCACAGTCTGAGAAGATCATGCTAAATTTCTGACACCATCAGAAAATGATCGCAGGTTAGCTTTGCTCGTCAACAGGCGTATTTGAACCTTTTTCACTGTACATTTTAGTACAGTGGAGTTCACTTATCTCGACTCGACTCACGGTTAACTCCCAATCCTATTATGTCGACGTTTTTGAAGTGGAACCGCCAAACTCCCTATTTGTGTTAGCATTTTCTTTTCGGTAACGTCGATTATTTAATGCCGCCCAACACTAATATCTCTAGCACAAAAGAGGGACAAATTCACCACTTCACATGGTTATCTTGTGAGTCATGAGCGTACCTAGTTCACTCGCATGCACTGAGTTTGCGTTGCACGTGGATCACAGTCCTGGTCGCTCTGTCAGTGATTTACTTACAGCGCCACGCAGGACTCTCTGAAGTGAAAGCACAATCACATTCTTATGCTTCTCAACAAGCAGCAAGTGCTGCCATGGGTCCCACCCTCATCCCAAAGCTTCATCCGCTTCTGTGTCCACATAAAGCCCGCCTTCTCTGATTTGATTAGTTTTCTCAAATATTTTGATATTGGTCAGTAACGAACGGTAACGACCAATGAGTATGAGGCTTAGATGAACACACACACATATCCTGCTTTTTAAAGTGCGCTCTGCTCAGCGCCGCTGCGGATTGAAGAGCCCGGTTGTTAAAAGACGGGACAATGCAGAGTTTGTTGAGAAAGCACATTAGACAGGCAGAACAAAAGTATGCAGTCAAGTACAGCATGATGACTATGATGGTTATGACTGTTATGACTTACATGATGTTATGACTGTTTACGCTGTCAGCGAAATTGTGTTTGCAATGTTGGAGAATATATGTTTCGCGAAGCCAATGTTTCGCGAAGCCAAGAGACTGAACACCCGCCAAGCCCGTTGGGTCCTATTCTTTACATGGTTTAATTTCACTATCACTTACCGCCCTGGTGACAAGAATCAAAAAGCAGATGCCTTATCAATACAATTCTCTCCAAAAATCACCACTCAACCACCAGAAACCATCCTACCTCCAGACTTAATTGACATAATTGTAAGTCCCATCCAGTTGTCCCTCGACCAACAGATCACCGTGGCAACTCGCAACGAGCCAGCTCCGCCGGGGTGTTCCGAGGGACGGCTCTACGTTCCCCCCCATCTCCGGCCGTCCCTCATGGACCTAGTTTACACGTCTCCGGGCTCTGGACACCCAGGCAGCAGGACAGCTGGAACCGTTACCTCCCTTGGGCAGAATACGGACAGAACTCTCTCAGGGCAAGACCACTCGACTCACACCCTTTCAATGTTTGTTTGGCTTTCAACCCCCCCTGTTTCCTTGGTCAGGAGAACCATCAGATGTTCCAACACTGGTTCCAGGAGAGCGAGAGGGTGTGGGACTTAGCACACGTCCACCTGCAGCGGGCAGTGCGTAGGCAGAAGACTCAGGCTGACCAACGGCGACGCCTCACACCCAGGTACCAATTAGGACAATTAGTTTGGTTGTCCACCAGGGATATTTGCCTACGCCTGCCCAGTCGCAAGCTGAGTCCCCGTTTTATTGGACCCTTCAAGATCGAGAGGCAGATCAACGATGTCAAGTACCGACTGCAATTACCACCCCACTATTGGATCTCATCGTCATTTCACGTATCCCTTCTCAAACCATCCACTGAACCACTCTTCCCTTCCTCCACAAAGTCTGGTGCCAAAGCTGTACCTCCTCCTCCTGTGGACCCGGCGGACCAGAATATCTATGCAGTCAACACAATCTTGGACTCCCGGCGGCCAACTGGAATATCTGGTGGACTGGGAAGGATTCGGCCCCGATGAGTGGTCCTGGGTCCCCTGTGATGACATCCTTGATCCAGCCTTGCTTGACGAGTTCCATGCTAACCATCCCAGCAGACCGGCACCTCAGGGTCGAGGTCGTCCTCGGCGTCGTCTGCCGCAGTCCTCAGGAGCTGCCCGTGGGGAGGGGGGTACTGTCACGGACTCAGCCACGCCCAGAGCACCAGACTCGTTCACACGCTCCCAATCACCAGAATTCTGAACACATGTCACTAATCAACAGCTCTATATCACCAGCCCTCACTCTGCACTCCTGTGTCTGGTCTCATCTCTGGTGCCAAGACCTTCACCGTGTGTGTTCTCCAAGCTCCTAATGATCTCCTTTCGTGTCCCTGGTTCCAACCTGATCCTTGATGAAATACAGATGTAATCAGTCAGAAATACACACACATGCATGCACACGTACACGTACACGTACACGCACGCACACACACACACACACACACACACACACACACACACACACACACACACACACACACACACACACACACACACACACACACACACCAACTATGTTTATTTCTTATCAAACAGTGAAGCCTCTCAATGATAATCCACTGCCATATGAGCTCCTGTGCTGTTGTGTTCTTTTAGACTCTGCCAAATGCCAAACAAAAACACTCTTACATCCTCTACACTTGAAACAGCTTGAAAAAAAATGTCCACAGCTCACTATTAAAGGTCCCTGAGTTGCAGCCTTTAATATCCCATCGCTGTAGCAAAAAATGAATTAGGGAAGTTAATGTGATTTTTGCATTAGCAGATTAGAAACGTCTTTCATGCTCTCATTCCCATATTAGACCAGAGCTAAGCCCGAATAGCTTTCTCTTTGTGCTTAACCTTATAATGTCAAGAGGACCAATCTCACTTTGAATGTGGTGGGACATTTTGTCTAAATAAAAAACTTCTTATGTTTGAGATGAGGAACATCTTATGCTAGTTTTATGTCACATTGCTGTGTGTGTTTGAGTGCTCAAGTTCAGCAGTGCCCACATAAACTTTGTCATCTTTTTTGCATGGTAAGGTTTGCTTGAACTTTTCAATTAAACAGTGTTTCATATGTATTCTAGAAAATTCTACATGGATGGGACACAAAGCATCATTGTGAAAAATTGCTCTTGCTTACTTGAAATAGAAATAAAAGAATTGAAATTAAGCGACCATTTAAATTGGTGCATAATTTGCACTATTTTGCTAGCGATAGGAAAGTACACACGTTTAATGTGTTGTTAATACCTTTGATACGCCCTTTTGTCACATTTATCTCTGCATGTAAAAACTCGCATTTAGCCATTTTTATCCACAAATAATTTAGCAGCATTATTACTCATTTCATAGGTGAATATGTTAGATAATTCTAAAAGAGGTATTTTACATGTTGAACTCATAAAAATACTGCAACAGTCCGTTTCATTTGTGAAAACTAATCATATGAAACTATATTATGTCTTTTGAAGCCAGAACCATTGACTAAGATTATAAGTGGCCTTTAGGGAAAACATTAAACGTTTATTTTTATTTTTATTGAATTACACCTGGCAGGCAGCATGAACACACTATCATTACCTAGTAACCAGTTAGTAGATAAAAGAATCACAAGATCAAAATACTCTAATGATGATACTCTAATCTATCCACCTAACTAGGCTTTAACTAGGTCTAATGTATTTCTAATGAGGTCTAATGGGATAAGCTCTGATCTAATGTAGTCTGGTCAGTTATAATGATGCTTGAGGTGGTCTAAAAGGTCTAGAGGTCTGGTCTAATGGGGTCTCATGTGGTCTCATCAAGCCTGACACAGCAACATCAGCTAAACCAGTAACAGTAGTTTAAAGCGGTACTATTTTTGCTATTCCATTTGGTGAGGTTAGTGGCAATTCTGTACAGTATATATCATCACTACTATGCAGCTATAGCTGGAAAACAGAATATGCTTTCTTTTCCATTTTCACTTTTTTTTTCAGGCACTCATTCTATCCCAGGGGAGGTCACTGGTTAACTGGCTTGGTTATTGGCCTGTCCAAACACAGGCCAAGTGAAATGAAGCTGAATGTAGCAAGTCAACAACTGATTTTGCTCCTACAAACCAGCAACTGACCTCTGAGCCAGTTGCAACTCTCACAGGGGATCTCTTTAATCAAGGCTTTCTTTCTACACTCAGTTCAACAGAGATTAGATGACCAAATCAATTAGGAGCTGAACAAGAATGCAATGGGCAGAAAGAGAGAACATTAGAAAGAATCCTGGTGAATCACATAGTACATCACACACCTGCTGCCCTTTCACGGTGATCTTATGATTGTGTGACAGAGGAGAGAGAAAAACGTAACTAACAGAAATGTTCTCCTTAGTGAAGCATAGATAGAGAATAAGATACCATGGAAAGAAAGGAGAGAAAAAACGTATGTGTTGAATAAAAGGTTTTTGCACAAACTCTCCTTCAACAAACACCAAGACATTTCTGAAAAGCCTGTATTGCACTGGATAAAAATCCATGGAATCCAACCTCCAAGGTCTACTCTAAGAGAGGCTTTCTTATTTATATATTTTTTTTACTTTGCCCTCTTTGAGACTGCAATTACAGACCTGTGACAAAAAGCCACCCCTTCACGCTTTTCATTTGCTTCCCTCTCTGTCTCAGTCCCTGCAGCTCTAATACACTCACTTGTGGAGACAGGCTTAAGGAAAGCTCCATCTTAGCCTTTGACTGCCGTCCCCTTCCCAGCATTGATTGATCTGTCTTTGGGCAAGCCACGCTAGCTGTACATCCAAATCTAAAAGCAAACATTAACAGCTGTCCTCGCCTCCTGGCCCCTTTTCAGTGTTGTGTGGCGAGATCATTTGTCACCGGAACAGAGTAATAATGTGTTTGCCGACACTGGGCAAGGCTGCTTCTGCATACTGCATTATAACAGAGAGATATTTTTTCCCAGAGACGAGCACGAGAATATAAATGATCAGATCTTGATGATGGTGATGGCTCTGTTCAAGAGTTTCCCTCCTGGATTTCTCAAGACACAATCATGCTGGACATTTGACTATGCTATCGAGATGTTTCTAACTAATTCAGTTCAAAGGCTAAAGTAACTTTTTAATGTTGTTTTAGCTATACTAAATCCTATGAAAATGGATGAATAGTTTTGACCTTATTGAAAGTGTGCAATGTCATTCACCATAAATATACTGTTTTTGCATATAGCTAAATTAACTGGAGATGTCTGAAACTGAAATCCCAGTAAGAGTGCATATCGCAGTTGCCACGTCAAGATCCTCCTAGGGCCATCTCAATTTGAAGGATCCTTGGAAGACAGCCCTGATTTTGCAACCTTCTTTCAGCTTGTTTTGAAGGATGCATCAAGTCTGTCCTTTGCGTCCTTCAATCACCCATAATCTTATGCACACATTCCACTACAAAAAAACATTCCGGAAAAGAAGTTGGCATTGAGTTTGTCTGAGGTTATTATGAAATGTAAGATGCACGCATAAAGGCATAAGTGTTATCTTATAGTTTGGTGTAAATGTGTAACAACACTTGTAATGTAACTCAAAAACAAAAAATAAATAAACACAGCAAATGTGAAGACCAGGGTATTCCCGAAAGCAAGGTTGTCTTACCTTCAAACATACGATACCCTGAATTCTTGCTTGATTAATCTAAACCTTGTTTACTCGAGGTTTGTTGGTTCCAAATATGCATCCAGGAGTAAGTTCATCAAACCCAAAGTATGTTCACAGTTTGCACACAAGACATTATCAACAGACCAACGAATCCTCGAGTCAACATGGTAACGGATACTAAAACAAGTGCACCATAAAACAATTTATTTTCCTTTGTTTAATGCCACATATCGACGGGTCGCTGTCCTGGATCGTGGCAAATTATCATCCGTGGGACCTCCCAGATACCACCGGACTGACAGATACCATGCTCCTCGCGCTAGCATCCACCCAAGCCTCTTCCCAACGGAAACATGTGGATGTTTCCCAAAAAATTGAGAGGGGGTGGGGTGGGGTGGGGGGTCGAGGGGGGTTGGGGGGCAAGAGAGGTGGAGCTTCCTGGGAAAACCTGGCTCCTGGCATGGCCCTGGACTCCCATGCTTCCGTCATCACCCTAGAAGCTAGTTTCACCCTGGGTTCCCTTACTCCCTGCACCACCTTGGCAGCCATCACCATCCAGGCTCACTGTGCTCCCCATGATCACGGCATCACCCTGGAGGCTGCCTTGAATTTGTGTACCCCAGGCTTCAGGGTGCCTCCCACCTTTGCCTAAGAATCAGTATCAATTGTCAATCACTTTCTTGTTAGTCTTGTCACCTGTTCCCCCTTATCCTGTGTATATAAACCCTCATGTGTTCACTTGTCTTGGTCGATTGTTCCTGCGGCTTCCAATGTTATATGTGTGTGGATGTTCTCCGAGTGATCCATGTTTCCCTAGTATTCCATCTTTTCTGAAAAACACTAACAGGTACATTACTGTACCAAAACCTTCTATATCAAATAAATGCTCTTTGTTTGACACCCTTTATCTTTGAAAAATATCTAATTGCAGAGCTTGAAACTTCACTTAGGGTAGAGCTGAAACTTCACTTCACAGTGGAGTAAAAAAAGTGTTTACTCCTTCCTGATTTCTTTTTTTACATTTTGTACATTTAAGTTTGTCACACTTAAATGTAGTCAGTAAAAGTACAGTAAAAGTACAGTTTTTAAATGAAGATTGCTATTATTAAGGGAACACAAAATACAAACCTGCATGGCCCTGTGTGAAAAAGTGTTTCTCTCCTGTTAAAATAAACATCACATCTAAGTTCAGTTTATCTAGCCACATCCAGGCCTGATTACTGCCACACTTGTTATGAAACAAGAAATCATTTAAATAGGACCTGCCTGACAAAGTGAAGTAGATCAAAATATCTTCAAAAGCTAAACTTCATGCCGAGATCCAACAAAATGTGAAAGAAATTGATTGAGATCAATCAGTTTGGAAATGGTTACAAAGCCTTTTTTACAGTTTTCGGACTCCAGTGAACCAAAGTGAGACTCTTTATCCACAAATGGCAAAAACATGGAACAGTGGTGAACCTTCCCAAGAGTGGCTGGGTAATTTCTGTTGGCCAAGAAGTCACCCAAGAGGTCACAAAAGACCCAAAAACAACATTCAAAGAACTGTAGGCCTCACTTGTTTCAGGTAAGGTCAGTGCTCATGACTCCACCATAAGAAAGAGACTATGTAAAATTGTCCTTCATGGCAGAGTTCCAAGATGAATACTACTGCTGAACCAAAATAACATTAAGGCTCATCTCATTTTTGCTAGAAAACGTCTTGATGATCCACAATAATTTGTGTAAAATACTCTGTGGACTGTCGAGACAAAATATGAACTTTTTGGAAGATGTGTGTCCCACTAACTCTGGCATAAAAGTAACATCACATTTAAGAAAAAGAACATCATACTAACCGTAAAATATGGTGGTGGTAGTGTGATAGTCTGAGGTGTTACGCTGCTTCAGGACATGCAGGGCAATGATCCTAAACACATACCAAGTCCACCTCTGAATGGCTGAAGAAACCCAAAATGAACTTTGGAATCCTATTGAGATACTGTGGTAAGACCTTAAAAAGGCATGTCATGCTTGAAAAATCTCCAATGTGGCTGAATTACAACAATTCAGCAAAGATGAGTGGGACAAATTTCCTCCACAGCACTGTAAAAGACTCATTGCAGGTTAACACACTTGATTGCAGTTGTTGCTGCTAAGGGTGGCCCAAACCAGTAATTAGGTTTAGGGGGCAATCACTTTTTCACAAAGGACCATGCAGATTTGGATTTTGTTTTCCCTTAATATTTAATTTTTTTTGATGATCTGAAACATTTAAGTGTGATAAACAAGTATTAAAAAAGAAGGGGGCAACCTCTATTTTATACCACTATATAAGCTCTATCATAGCATATGTTGATATGTTCATAGCATGAACGCTAACGAGTTTATAATGTCCACCCAAGCTCACTTGTCCAGTATGTGAAAGCTGGAAGGCGCTGCTCAGCTATATAATATATGTATAAACACACCCAAGTATTTTACTATTTTGTATTGTTGTGCTATAAAAACTAAATTACTAAATGTTTAATTGAATTCCTTTCATCCTGTAAATGCTAAATTAATCAATGATTTTTGTTTTTAAATGTCTCTTTGATGTAACAGAGTGAAAAACAGGTATAGCATTGTAACACAGCGTGACTGTCCTGCCTTGAAGACATTTTCTTCATGTGTCAGGAATGTGGCTATCTTACATTGTGTCCCAGGGTGCTCCTCCACCTGCCTTGGCTGAAAGATGTTCATCCTAATTATGACAGAGGTGTTGCAGACCCTGGGGCAGAGAGCATTAGCTTCACACACTGTCGGAGGGGGGTGGGGTGTGGGGGGTGAGTGAAAAACCAGTTCTAAAGAATGTTCTTCTTTATATTTGTGTGGTTGGATGGAAGCAGCAGCAGAAATGTCAGTAAAGAAGAGTATTGTGGTGGCTTTAGATGAGAGGTTGGTGTGGCCCTTCCTGTGGGACTTCCTCTGGTTTGTTGAGAGCTACATTTCTAAGTAATTCAAGTAAATGTTAGATCTGCTACTGACTGGAAGCTTGTTAGACTGGCCTTCTGTTTACAGGGTCATAATTGATGAAGCAGGAGCAGCTGGGCTTGAACAAAGTTTTGGAGTGAAAAAGATTTGACTCGCAGCATGTTTTTGTGTGTTTCTGTGATGTTTGGGGGTGTTATAAAAGCAATGTAGCTAGACAAGGTCTGCAGGATAATGAATTGTAGCAGATGGTGTCCTGGAAAGCGTACAGGTGTCTTTGGAGAGGTATTGTTGAGGAAAGATGAACAGAGCTGTCCCGTATCACTGGGAAAGAAGATCCCCATCCGCACACACACACACACAAAAAGGCTAAAAAGACTTTTCCTCTGCTGATGCTGACACACAGTTGTCGTGTGCGCACTGGTGAGGTGAGAGGCACTTGTGTGTCAGATTGTTAACAGAGCATCAGGAAAAAGCTTGTAAATGTAAATTACATGTGCTAGGGATGCCTAACCATTCATTTAATTGTAACTTCACAGTATACGGTGCTTACTGTTACGAAGTGGGGCTGGTGTGCGATGTGGAACAAGGTGACGAGGCAAGGCAGGTTTCGAACTTAAACTGAACTTTAATATAAACGAAAACAAAACACTTTAAATATCAAAATCAAATGGCACACTTGTGCAAAAAATTAAAAAACCCACTGAAGACCAGGAACATGGCAACATCCACACATGACAGCAAAATACTTCATTAACAACTGACAAACACAAGGGAAATGCAAGAGTGATTTATACACAAGGGAATCACAAACACCTGGGAGACTAACAATTAAGTGATTACATGACAGGTGCAGGGAGTGAAACAATGACCCAACAGACAGGAAGTGAAACAATGACAACACTGACAGGAAGTGACAAAGAAGACCCAGACAGACAGGAATCAGTGTTACACCTACAAACTGAGGATGTCATGAGGATGCATAATCTTCATCTGATCTGTTTGTAAAAGCTTTCTGTTTGTAAATATTACTAAATACTTTTGTTAAATTGAAAATAATCTTAAAACAGAAGAAATGCATGGAAAAATTGAATACTGTAAACATACATTTGGTTAAAAACCAGCTATCCTTTAATAACTAACAGTGTGTTTAGATGAAAACGATGTTTCACAAATGAGATTTTTTTGTAGATCAAACTGAGACTATAACAGTATCGTTTTTGAAAGCTTGCACTTTGAAGCCATTTTCAATGAAATCATGCAAGTCATGAAAAGTCATGTAAATGAATGGACAACACATGTAAAAGGCTTTCAATATTTATTTGATAATGGGGTCGTGAAAATTAAGAATAAATTTGCAAACCTTTTACTTAATTTTAACTCATTTATATTATACTTTTATAGGCGATGCCATACAATTGTCTGATACATATTTTAATAATAATAATGATAATGTTTTATACAATATGTAATAATTAAATTGTTAAAACATAAGTTAAAGTTAATATTTTACGTGACACACATTTTAGACACAACGTTGTCAATATTGAATTTTGAAGCAGAATATTTTCTTCTCTGATCAACACAAAAGTGTTTTAATGAATCACCTGATCGAGTCAATTCATCAATCCATTCATAAAGAGGAAAGAATCAATGACTCGCCATTTTGAACCAATTGGTTGAATTAATTTATGAATTAATCAATGACTCACTTATCAAGACAGTAACATGTTGTCACCACCTAGTTTCGTATATAAAGTATAGTTTAATGTTGTCCCCAAATTTCATATTTCTATAAAATCAGAAAGTCAAGGGCCATTTTTCAGCAAAGTTTATGATTAATACTTGCATAGAACTATAAAGAATAATCTATGCGTTAGAAAAAAAAAAAAAAAAAATCAATCGTACTTTTCAGGCCAAATAATTCCCATAGACATTTGTGTGGTTTCACATGTAAAAAACAAAAAAACAAAAATACTATTTAAAAGTTTTAGGGTACTTTCTGTTGGCAAAGTGTAGTGGATATGTTTATGGTTAATGTGACCAGAAATATACTCTAGACATCTGTGAAAATTTGAGGACAGCTGATCTTATTAATTTAATTAAAATCATTTTAGGTTAGTGCTAAACGTGTTCCTGCTTTTAAATATTTTTGGATTCAGTGGCAGAGCTAAAGGTTCCCAGCACTGCAAATCATTATGGTGAAAGGCATTGATAAATAAAATATCTAATATTCATTATGATTCTTTTTTTTTTTTTTTTACATTTATTTGCGTGCGTGTTCTTCCGTGTTCCCACTGGATTCTCCCATTGCCTCATTATGTCGCGTGAGTGATCTTTTCATTAACGTTTCCGTTTAATTAAGCCACGAGAACCGCTTCATATAACTGGCTTTGATCTGAACAGACAGGAGAGAATTATTCATTAATAAACATTACAGAGAATGCGCGTGACAGAGACGTGACGAGTCAATTAACGCTCGGCCGGGACGGCAAGGTTTTTATTTATTTTTTTGTTTGTTTGTTTGTTTGTTTTGTTTAATAACTTTCTTTACTCTTGATTTTGGCATCTTGGCAGTTCAAGAACTATGTCTATTCAGCACCATGGAGACTTCCCCAAATACTCCAAGAAAACACGCTTTTCCTACACAGCAGCTCACATCCGGGACTTCAAACGTCATGCATATACCGACGATAGGAAGTACGGTGCGAATTTTAGGATTAAAAATGGATATTCATCAGTGTAAAGGGGATTCCTGTGGCCATCGCGTTTGTCTTTAAATGGCGTGTTTGATGTAAGCAGGAGGCGGAGCCGCGCAGCTCGCGAGCGCAGGACAGGCTCGCGAGTCTCAGTCGCGCGGAGGAGAGCGAGCTCGGGCAGCGCGCATTATCCCACTACACTGGATTTGACCTCAGCATCACTCCATCACTCGTGCTGTGGATCTAACGCTTTCTCCAGAAAATGTGTTGAATAAATCGGATTCCCTGTCGGTATAGGAAAATCTTCACCATTTAAGGTAAAGCAGAATTACTTTACGATATTAAAAGAGTTTCACAAATGCGTCGAGACAGTAATTTACAGCACATTATGATATATTATCATATTTTTGCTATTAACACGGCTTTTTTTGTTCATTTGCTCTGGGATAGCTCTGGTAAAATTTGAAGAAATATTGTGACATGAAAGAAACGGCACGCTCCTGTTTATTGTGTCCTTTAAATTCCCATGTTATTAATGAAAGAATTCTTGAATGTTTGAGTCATTGCTCAGAGAGATGGAAGGATGCATGCACCAGTTTGAACATGACCCCCCCCCCTCTCTCTCTCTCTCTCTCTCTCACTCACTCTCTCCTCTCTCCCTCTCTCTCTCTCTCTCTCTCTCTCTCTCTCTCTCTCTCTGTCTGTCTCTCTCTCTCTCTCTCTCTCTCTCTCTCTCTCTCTCTCTCTCTCTCTCCCTCACTCTCTCTCCCTTGGTTAATAGTGCAAAACTTTCATGGCCTTTATGAATGGTAATTTTCACCACCATGTAAAATATATAGACAATTTTTGACTCTGACTTAATCTTAAATAGGCAGGAATATGAAAATACCTACATTAATTAACTGACTGGTGGAAAATAATGCTATTTCATTTTTCTTCTTCAATATATTATGTATACAGTAATACCTCGGTTTACAAGCAACTTGGTATACAAGCAAATCGGTGTACGAGCATGGAGGGTCAAATCGGTGTACGAGCATTGTATCAGTTTACGAGAAAATTTTTGCCTCACCCACGCATATTTTTGTGTGTAAAAAGTCCTAAAACTCAGCATCGTCGCGCGCATTTTCACTGGAAATATCCTAACGACATCCTCTCATAACACAGTCACGCAGTTCCAACCCCTTTATCACCCCTTAATTCATTAATTCTCTCAGCTTCGCTTGGTTTGACTGCATCATTCACCACAGTGATACTTTTATAAGTGATTTACAGCGGTTTTACCTTGTTAACGTTAATTAATTGTGATCACTATTGTTCATGTAGTGAAATATACACATTCTGTGTGAAAGGGTGTATGTGTGTGTCACTGAGCACTGACACACCTGATTCTCATATCATCTGCCTATCTCCCCGCCTATCTCCCGTGCATTCGTTCGCAACTTCCGTGCGTTTGTTCGCGCCCGTGGCTCCGGTGCGTTCGTTCGCGGCTCCCCGTCTCCCGTCTCCCATGTTCCATGACCTTCACTCTGGATTATCACTTCGTTTGTTTTCTGCACTATTATAATACATTCACTCATTTGCACTTATTTGCACAGAATCCTTGCTTTCCCCACTCCCCCCTCCTCTGGTCTCCTCCACGCACGCTGCTCAAAGCTGAAGTGCATTACAGTAAATTGTCAAGTATTTTTAAAGTTTAATTGTCAATTATTAATTAGTATTTAAATGAGATCTTAATGGTTATAATTTTAACTGCAATTAATAGGGTAAAACCCAAAAAATATTTAAAATGGGCATTTATGGTCGTGTGGAACAAATTAATTGATTTTTAGTGCATTCTTATGGGGAAATTTGTTTTGGTGTGGGAGTATGGTGTGGTTTTGCATTATGGTTTACGAGCTCGCTCTTGGAACGAATTAAACTCGTAAACCGAGGTATTACTGTATTTGTATATTTCCAATTTCACAGCTTTTATTTCCCTTATAAATAACATGCGCAAAAATTTGAGCATCAGAATCAAGGTCAGCACAGACTTTCGATAAAATGCTATCAAATTTTAGATAATGATAAATGTCTCCCATGGAACACAGAAAGAGACGTTTTTCCGCATGCCTGAGCCGCTCCATTTAAGACCAGGGCTTCGAGCTCAAAATAAAAAGAAATTATGAAAAAACAACAACTCTGTAAAGCATCATAAAAGTAGTCCATAACACTTGTATATGGGGCATTACAGGGTTTACCCATGTTAGTTATTTATTTTTTCCACTGTATTTGGACAAGACCAGCACCAACATTCTGCTCTAAATGAAAGCTTTAGTCTTCCACAGAAGAAAGAAAGTCAGGTTTTGAAAGACAAGAGGATGGCAGATCTTTTTAATTGGTAAACTATTCCTTTAATTGGGAATCCCATCTGAAACACAGTGTGTGATGCATATTTTCTGCGGCACGACGCCTGTGATGCTGCACATTACTGTTACACTCCATGTCTCTACCGCTAATGCTCATGTGTTCTTCTTTGTTGAATGCATGTCAGGAGCTATCGGATGAATTGTTGAGAAATTCAGATTTTGAGAATTTTATAGACATTTGCAGGAGAAACCCTGCCAAGACTGACACGTAATCAGACATAATCAGCATATTTATTGGTTGTTTCCTGTATCCAGCGTCTTGGCCTTGCTCACATAAAACATGCTGGAAATGACTGTAAATCATTCAAGGTTTTTCCTCTGCTAGTTATGTGCGAGCTTTTCATGTTCTTTTGCCTTTTGGGAAGCAAATGCAACACTTCTGTTTGTGTGAAATGTCTGTGGATTATGGAATATATTAAATGGGATGTGTTTGCTCAGACTGTTTGGAGAGTTCTGATCAGATCCACATCATATGTAACACAATAGTTTGTATAATGTTTGTAATAAATCCTCTGTGTGATTGCTGCCATGATGGCAGCAATGTCATGTGCCATGTGTGAGGATCGGGTTTCAGACTTTCAGTCCGTTTGCAGTAATGCAGATGTAAGAGGAAGTCCTTCTGAAAACCTGTTCTCCACGATGCCTATTAGTGTGGCATGCATGGAAAATGTCTTGACCGTGGCTGCTGCGTTCTGCTCAGCTCACCCTTTTCACCTTTCTTCTCAAATCTTTCGGAGCGCTCATTCTGTATTGAAACACAGACAAGCCCCGCTATCGTTCAAGGGACGGTCCCCGCATCGGTGTTGGTATCAGTTGCCTTAATTCAATAGCTGGCTGCCAGGGAGAGATTAACTATTCAGGGCAGGTAGTTAAAGGGGCTATTGTGTTGCACTGCTGTGGAACAGCTACTGTTGGGGAGGCTTTTGTCTCTGGGGGATCCATGCCAAAGCAACAGCCAGGGCAGGGAGGGATGGAATTCTACTCACACGTACAGTATCTCTCCGACAGACATCTGTCAACTGACTGTGTGTTGTAAGTTCTTAGGTGTCGTAAACAGCAAATATTTGACCGTGGCATTTGCGACTGCGTTTTTCTTAAATGCTAATGAAGTTTAAATATGAAATAATGTACTTGTGATTGTTTTATTGTTATTATTGCATAGTTGTGCAAGTAAGGGAGTAAACTATTTGGGAGTAAAAGGCTTTACTATTGGCCCTATTCAAAATGATTTGTTCAAAACACTAACAATAAACATTTTTACTGAAAGCCCATTTAAACTACATTTTACATTTGTACTACATTTATACATTATAGTACTATTTATACTACTAATTATACAACAATTAAGCATCATATTATAGAGATTATATGCTGTTTAATAAAATAGTATACAAATTGTTTTTTGTCATTGTTCGAAAATCGACAGCTGAATAAATGAAGTAAGGAATAATTGACAACGGGTCGTTAAATTATTAGAAAAATAATGCACACCTGAGGTGGTAATGCGACCATGACACGAAACGGAGGGGAGTCATTTACTCCTCTTATACTACAGTTACTACACCTCAAGACACTGTCTAGATGATATACAGTGGAGTTCACTTATCACGAGTCACGGTTAACTCGCCAATACTATTATGTCGATGTTTTTGAAGTGGAATCCCCAAACTCCGTATTTGTCTCAGTATTTTCTGGTGGGTTATGTCGATTCTGTTATCTTGCCGAATCCTAGTATCTCGAGCAAAAAAGAGGGACATATACGCCACTTCACATGGTTATCTCGTGACTAAGATCGTACCTAGTTCACTGCGCATTTGCTGAGTTCGCGTTGCATGTGGATCGCGGTCCTCGCGCAGCAGCGTCCCAAATGCAGGCAGAGCAGGGGATGTTCACTCCTCCACGTGCAAATGAATCACGCGTGTCCGTCAAGCAGCCGCTGGATGATTACGCAATGGCAGTACGGGATGTCAAATGCTCTTTTTCTAAAATAATTAAATCACTGCACAAATATAAATCGCTGCATTTGTTTGACTCACACAGCCTCAGTCACGTACTCTCGTCTACTGTGTGTGTGCGCCTGTCTGTGACAAAAGCTAACTAGCTGGCTTGTTTATTGTCTCAGTCAAAACTGTACACCCAAAAATACAGGAAGGAGTGGGAATCAAACCCTGAATTCCAAGGCTGGTAAAGGCCCTTTATTGGTGATAATACTTATATATACTTGTTGAGACAGACAGAAAGCAAGAAATTATGCAATCTAGTACAGCCACACAACGCGCATGCACGCACACACACAAACACATCCCTGTTTCTGACACGCGGCCAGCTCAGTGCCGCTACGGATTGAAGAACGGATTGAAGGTTGTTAAAAGACGGGACTTAGACTTCATCAAATAATCGCCATATTGGGTGTTGGTTATCTCGCTAAACAGTTATCTCAATGCTTTTTTGCAAACCCCGAGGCCGTCGACTTAACCAAACTCCACTGTATTTCAAGCCGTTTAGGACTTACTACTTACATATTTAATCCCAAGTCCACATTGCTAATTCAAAAATGTCAATTCAGAGTTAACAGAAGCTTCAGCCACTGGTATTAGACTAATAGTTATAAATGCAGTATAAACTATATATATATATATATATATATATATATATATATATAGAGAGAGAGAGAGAGAGAGAGAGAGAGAGAGAGAGAAAGAGAGATAGTGCATCTGAATTAATTTGCTTACCCGAGTCTGTACGTCTCTTGGTTCAACAGTGGTCGGCAACAGTGTCTCTACTAATAGCAAAAAAAGTAAGTTTATCTGCTCCAAGAACAGAACTGTTAGTAGTGAGAATTGTAGTGAGAAATGTCTTGGATCTATTAAGTTGTTTAATTGTTCTGTTTTACTGATAAAGTCATCAGAGGACAACTGACTACACATTTCTATGCGAGTGTGTGTCTGTACTGTATGTGTGTGTGTGTGTGTGTGTGTGTGTGTGTGTGTTTGAGTGAGAGAGAGAGAGAGAGAGAGAGAGAGACGAAGGAGAGTATGTGCTTTCTAGATATAATAAAGCTTAATTTTGTGTCAAAAATCAAGGAAATAATTAGTCCTTTGTATCCTATTGTTTACTATATTTGTTTGAAATAACTGAAATAATTTGGCGAACGGATACGGATATGTTATGCGGTCAAGACCTTCTTGGTAATATTTTATTTTTGCATTTCTCTGAAAATAATTGCACACCATAGAACAGTCGGCAACCAATCAGATTCAAGCATTCAACATCTCCGTTGTTGAATCATAATTAAACATTACTCAGACAAATCCTTTCTTTGTCTAAGGGAACACGTAGGTGTGAGGGAATACAAAGGATCCCACTGTATGCAGTATATTTGTCTGTAGATTTAAAGTACATAATGAACCTAATGAAAATGTTTTTCTTTTTTCTCTCTTCACAGATCAGGCAAAAAAGGTCCGATGTGGCTATTAACATGTGGCGATATAATAGAATCAGAACCAATATGGAGCACCTCTGTTTTAATCCAGGAAGTCGACTCAAAGGAGCATCATCTGTAAAGCCTCTCTTATAGATAAGTGAAGCTGAGCAGTTCATCCTGGTACCCCTAAACAGGATTTTGAATAGCCTGTGTCAAGAGCCCTCAGTGGCTTCACCTTGTTCGCCCATTAAGGATTGGATGTTTCTTCAATGACCTCCATGTAATTTGACAGAAAATATAACAGGAATTTTTATTTTGCTCATTGCAAGAGGATCTCTTGTAGCATAATCACCAGTTACCATGCCTCCCCTTTGCCGGCCGCATTGTGTAGTATTGCTGCTCAGTACCTTCCTGAGTCTCGGTTTGGGTTTGGAATTCACAGGCTTAGAGGGTCAGTGGGCACGTTATCTTCGCTGGGACGCCAGCACCAGAAGTGACCTCAGTTTTCAATTCAAAACAGCTATATCAGACGCTCTGGTTCTCTACTTTGACGATGGAGGATATTGTGACTTCCTGCTCCTGAGCATTGAGGAAGGCAAGCTAAAGTTGCATTTTAGTGTAGACTGTGCAGAAACCACAATAACCTCAGACAAGATGGTAAACGACAGTCGCTGGCACTTTGCAACCATCAGCAGGCACAACTTGCGAACGGTGTTGGTACTGGACGGAGAATCCAAGATGGACGAGGTGAGACCGCAAAGGCAGTTCATGAAGATTGTCAGTGACCTGTATCTCGGAGGAGTTCCTCAAGACATTCGGACAACTGCCCTTACACTACCAGCGGCTAAGGAGATGCCACCGTTCAAGGGGATTATTACAGACCTGGGTTATGGGAATCAGATTCCAACACGCCTGGGAAGCCAAAAGGTCCGGTTAGAGATGGAAGGCTTGTGTACGGAGAACCCCTGTGAAAACGGAGGCGTTTGCAGCATGGCGGATGGCGAAGCTTACTGTGACTGCTCCAAAACAGGATATGTAGGTCGTTACTGCAATGAAGGTAAGAATGCATCTCCTGAAATGCTCAACTTCGATATTAAACACAAGTCAGGGCAACAGTTGGAAGCAAGTTATTTCATTGATTTATTTACGTGACAACCTAAGCAAAAGATTAGCAAAAACATTTCCAAGTCAACATGACATGACAAGACATGCTCTGACTCAGAAATGGCTTTTCTTGTTCGCTGATGTCACTTATTGTTGGCCATACAGACCATGAACAATGCTAAACAATACCCAACTAGCTATTTATTCAATGTTTAATTCAGATTAAAGTCCAGATTCAGGCTAGATTCTGAAATAGGAAACCCACTGTATATAATTAATAGAATTAATTAAAGTTCTGTCCATACTGCAAATTTTCTTTATTGCTAATGAGCATTTTAGTCTAATTAACCAGTTTAAATTTTTCCAGTTGTTTTTTTTAGTCTTTGACACAAGATACATTTAAATGAGAAGCAGCACTTTTCAGAAAATACATGTATAATACTATTAATATATATGTATAATACAAAAGTCTATTTTGCAGATTAACATTGGCAAATCTTTTCACTTGTTTGAAATAAAATCTAGTGAAACATGCCAGTGCAGATTCTCATGGAATCAAGTCATAATGTAATTTATCTTGATAGTTTTGCTCTAAAACAAGTTAAGAAATCATTAAAAAAAATAAAATTCTATTTTGATTGAACCTCTAGTTTCACTGGCACTACATTGCATCACGAAAGTGAAATTGGTCTTGTGTCATGTTGACTTTTACATGACCTTTTTAATACCCTGTGTAATGTATAAGGTCATCATTCACCCCATCTCACATACTTCCAATCACAATTACACAGAGCATTTGAGCATGATTTCTCTCATTTATTTGTGAAATTATCATTGCTTTTTTTAAAGACAGTATATGCACGCTTTCAAGTGAAACAAATACAAAAAAATATATATATTAAATATATATATATATATATATATATATATATATATTACATTTAACAGTAATAATAATATTAATAATAATAAATGTTCTGATTTTCCTTAATTATTTTGAATGATTGAGTGACAGTTTTTGTCCGCAATGATTGCAATTATGTTACATATATTGTGTTCACTTTTCAGGGATATTCACCTTTGTTTTTATTGTTTTATATGGTCATTGTTATAGGTAAAATGATACTTTTTTCCCATTAAATATCCAGATCCTGCACATATTGCAGACAATGGAAGGTACACCAACATTTCAAGAGTTGAACCTTTTAAATTGAGATTAAGATTTCTATTACCTTAAAATAGTAAACTTCTTGATTTTAGACAGTCAAGTTTCTTTTTCAACTACACTTTACTGTTGAGACCTATTTAGGATTAGCCTACTCTCACTGAAGACTCACCAGGAGGTATTAAAATATAAGTCACAAAATTGATTATACTTTCCGAATGCACACTGAATCGCCAAGAGACTTTGGTGCTGTGGTTAGGAGAGATTACTCTTTTCATGTTGTGCCCTGTGTATAGTCTATAATTCCACAAGCATCTCAATTTATTCAGGGCATGAATATAAAGGCATCTTTAGGGAGGGAATCAGTAGACCCAAACCTGAATGCCTAACTTGCATTTCGTGATCAAACCCAAGCCCTTTAGACGGATCACACCAGCCCTGTGCAACAGTGCTCCTTTATAAAGATTAAGAGATAGTCCTCAGTGGCAGTGGCAGGAGATTAGGCTGTATGATCAGATCACCTTTGGATCAGTAGGGGCGCTCAGGGCTGGAGGGCCAGTGAAGGATGTTTCTGCATCTCTGGCCTTCTGGCGGCCAGCAGGCCTAAAAAACTGCCCTTAATGAGGAGCCAGTCAGCAGCTGCTCAAGGGAAAACTGATGTGATAAATGTAGAGCTATTGGACCTCTAATCTCAGAGCAAAGGTTTTGTTCGGCCCGTCCTATGCTTTGACCGCAAGCATGACTGTCAGGGCTGTCACGGCCTGTCTTGGCTTCATCAGGCCCCAGTCGTGTCCACAGATTAATGGACGTGTCTGATAACGGATTGCACTGCTGAGCTGTGGGAGCGTTTCGTAATTAGGGGTGGAACGAAAGAGAAAGGGCTAATACGCTGGTGGGCGATGGGGGCAAATGATGGACTTAAACTTGGACTGACATGCTCTCAGCCCCTCACACTGTGGTTGTGATTAGGGGGAATTCACTATTTGGTGGAATTCGCTAAGAATAAATTGATAGCGTTTATTTCTGCATGCTAACTGTGTTTTTTTAGCACTCGATTCACTAAAGAAATTATGCAAATCCTATAATTGTGCAAATATGGCCAAAAAGCTGTGCTAAATATAATGTGTGCTCCACAATTCCCTAGTTTGTGCTAGCCAAAATTGTCGAGAATGTTGTAGACTATATCCATTCTCTGAAATGTGGTAGACTTTTATTTTTTATTACAGTATTTGAAATCGTACATACAGTCATATTGCAACAGACTTTTTACCATGCCTTAATCATTTAGTTTAGCTACTTTTCAAATTCCTTTTATTTATTATGGCTTTACTATATAGTCTCAGTGCTAGACCTTAAGTTGCAGAATATGAAAGCCAATTAAATTAAAAAGACTCTAGTAAGCATAAACTATTTCAATATGTTTTGTGTGAAAATATCTTTTTCAAAAATTATGAGTTTTTCCCTTAATGAAGTGTATGTGTTTAATAAGAAGGCAAGATACTGATCAAGATATTGTAAATATCACTGAATATTATATTGTGTATTTCTTCAAAGCAATTATGTCATGAAAAATGTAAAATGTATTTTTTTTTATTTACTCTACAAAATGTATCTGTTGAGACGACACTGACACCGTGGTGTTTCGGAAATAATGAACAAATAAATAAATAAATAATTATGAGAATGAGTTAAAACTGCCCTTAGCTAAAAAGAGATCATAAGGCATATTTGTACTAAAAAGAAATTCATAACTTAATATAAATAATCAAGATGCAATGTTAAATAATGTTTCAAATTTGACTGTCTAATGCATTATTCTTTTAGTTCTTGTGCAGTTTAACAGTCAAATACAGTTTATATACCAAAGTACCAAATGTGAGCTTTGAATTTGTTTAATTTTTGCTCTTGGTAACAAGCAATATAGTCAATCTGTCCAACCTGCACTTGTTTTACATGCAAACAGACATGGCAACAGGCTAGAAAAGACCCTCAGAGCATGCAGATGGCACAGGAAAACAGACCGCATACCTAAGTGTGTATGAAAGCGCTAGACAGGCCACACAACCCCAGCAGGAGCACAACCGCCAGTATTATCATGGAGAAATCAGTCTTAAACTGCAGGCAGATTAAAACAATATGCGTTTAACCGTAAAACACATGTTCAGTCTGCCCTGACGAAGTGGATCAGAGGGTATCATTGGCAAACTGTGCCACAACATTTAGTTATTGAGATCACAGAGACCGTATAACATGCATACACAAACACTTTACCGTGAATTCCAGAAATCCTGTGATGTTTCTGTGCTTGTCGCATTTTAGAAGCATCCATTAGATTTTCATCTGTTTAATCTCTGTAGGTTTTATCTGGAAGACACTGCATCATAAAGAAACGTACTTACTCACTCTGCAATGATGCTTTAATAATTGAGAAACATTCTTCCCGCGCCTTATTTTCTTCACTTACGAGCTACACAATTTTAACCTTGCCTTTTACAAGATAAGAAGCAATTAATGCTGAACAGCATGGAAAAAAAATGTCAAAACAATCGCTTTGGGCTTAGCTGTGAGGATTAATACATATACATGGAAATATGACAGTTACTATAATCTTACTACAAAAGTAGGTCAATAAAAAGAGTGGAAAAGGACTAGCGTCCTGATTCAGGCGCACAGGGCATTTGTGTCTCTTGACCAAATGCAGGCAAATGTTGGGATGAAATGTTTGGGGATGAAAAATAGAGCAAAGGATTAAAGCTTGAGCAGCAAGTCATCAAGAGGGATATGGTCACGTGAAAGCGATAAACCCTCTTTCTCTCTCGCTCAATGCTTCAAGTAACCAGCCAAAGTGACACTCTCTGGAAATCCGATTCTGCGCTCTTCTGTGTTTTTATTTAACAGAGGAGGCAGGGGTATTGTTCTACAAGGCAGCCATTTTGTAGATATATGAGGCAGTGTTGTAGTCGAGACCAGTTTCAGAGTCCAAGTCAGAGCCCACACCGAGACCTGGATAGATCCATATCAAAACTGATACCAGAATAGGGTTAAACATTAACATTTCAGACTGTGCTTTCCTGTGGTATGAATGAAGCCTGTCACACGGACCTCTGCAGTTCAAACATGGATTGCTCCAGTCCAGAGACAAGGAGTCAAAGACAAGGACAAGAGCAGGACCATGAAAATATGGCTCTGTACTTGGTTTCAAGTACTACAACGTTAAAAATATAATCTAGTGGCAATAAGAAGTCTGGTGGGTACACCAGCACCCAGCATCCTTAAGACAGCAAATGCTGGTTGATTTAACTTTGCAATTGAACTTAGACATGAAACATCAGACTGTCTCTGTCGATTAAATTTGCCAAAAGTGCTGTAAGCCAAGAAACCAAGCAAATCCTAAAAGCTTGACAAGTGTGCCCTAAAAGCCTGCTGTAAATGTAATAAGCCAGACAGACCAGCTATTATTGCACAAATAAACTGATCATCTTCTGGTTCCAGCCCTTAAAGGACGACAGGAGAGAGACAAAACAGCTAACAGATGGAGATGTCTGATTTTTTGTGGCCTTGAGAAAATCCATATGATTTTTTTTCCCAGAAAAAAGAAAGGAGACTTATGGCTATGTTACCCAGGGTGCACATTGTGCAATTTTTGCCGTAATTTTGTCTTCTTTTGCAAATTTTGTGAATCATAAAAGATTTCTTCCACATTGGGTAAAATTATCAGCCTTTGATTACTACATGCTCAACGATGGCCGATTAATTGCTTTTCTGACAAATTACCTCTGATGAAGCAGGGACAGGCATGCTAGTAAAAAATGTTTGTGCTAATTTGTCTATATTATATGCAACATTTATCTCAGCTGGTAGAACGTTCTTCTCACAACACCAAGGTCATGGATTTGTGTTTGAAAAATAGAGGTGTCATACACTCCTGCAAGGAAAAAAAGCACAATGTATAGTTAATCTTAGTCCATCAGCATGCTTTGATTTTATCTATACATTTTTTAAATATTACTTAGCCTTGAGACTGAATTTATTTTTTTGATTTAAATTGGTTTGTCAGATTTAATTTAATACTGGTGATTCAGCTTTATAATCTCAAATGTTTTACAGTCGTTGAACTGCAATTCTCCTCTTGCAATCAGTGTGCATGCATTCAAACCGGTTTATTCAGAAACATTAAAACAACTTTGGATGATTTACTTGGATAGCTATACACACATGAGTCTTCAGTGAGAGTAATTCTTTGTGTCCACAGTGTGTCCAGAAATCCACAAACCTCACAACCTCGTAAATCCACATGGTTCACATCGAACAGCTGGTTTAGTAACCTGCTTGGATTTATAGCCTCATCCAGAGTATGTGAGGAACGCTGTGGCATTCTGGACACTATATGCAAAATCTCTGCAGAGAGATTCTCAATGTGATGGAGTGATCTGAAACAATAATATCAATCTGTTTCTCTCAGAAAATGGAACAGATATTATGGAATTTTTCTTCCACAGGATTTTTTTTGTAATAGGCATGCACAGGGACAGTCCTGATCCCTTGCATGACAAACCAGTCTGTTTATAGCTAAAAAATGAAAGTTTTGCATGACAGCCTTCATGCAAAGTCAAAAGTGTGTCTAACAGTTGAACCTTCTCTTGTTTTCCTTTTCCTTTGTGCCGTCTTCTCAAAAGCTGTCAACAAAACTCCTGGTAAGTGAGTGTTAGTCTGTGAAAACCCATCACATACTGTATGAACATAGGCAAAAGTCAGATTAAAAGAATAATGTTCTATTCACGTAAAAGTCACTTTCACACATAAAGCCTAAAAATCGCAGGACTCAAAATACCTTGTGCACGTTCCCCACATACCCTTGCATACAAAGGATTAGTTCACCCAAAGATTAAATGATCCTATAATTTACTCACCCTCAAGCCATCTGAGGTGTATATGACTTTCTTCTTTTAGCCAAAAACAATCGGAGTTGTATTAAAAAAATAATCTGGCTCTTCCCAGCTTTATAATGGGAGTGAATTGACCTTGAGTTTTTGAAGCTCCAAAAAGCGCATCTATCCACCATAAAAGTAATTCATATGGCTCCCGTGGGTAAATATAGGCTTCTGAAGCAAAGCCATGTAAAATAGGCAAAAACAATATCCATGTTTATAACTTTATAAACTAGAATCACTGGCTTCTGGTAACGGCTAGTTAGTCTAGTTAGGCAATTACTCAATGCGTATTAATGAACGTGGAAGAGCAAAAGATAGAGAAAAGCAAAACACCGTTCACGAAGTATCACAAAGTGTAAAGTGGGAATCTTTAAATAGAAATGTCTTGAGTTTGTTGCAAAGCCTTATTTATACCTAAGCTACTCATTCTCATTCCCATTATAAAGCTTGGAAGAGACAGGATATTTTTATTTTAACTCAGATTATGCTTGGCTGAAATAAGTAATTCATATACACTTTTAATTTAAATGTTTTCTCCTATTAATACTTTTTCAGTAAGCTTTTTTAATACATTAATTTAATAAACATATTGAATGTATTACCATTAATAACAATTTTTATGCAAAAAAGTTTACAGCTATGTTAATTATTATGGACATTACTCTTGGCTATGAACTTTAAATAACTGAATTTAAACTGCACAGTGTTTAACATACCATTACGCTGGTCATTGCAATTCTCCTGACTGCCGATCATAATGTTGGTTGTCATGTTGTACTTCAGCACACTGTCAGTGCTGGCAGTGAACATAATCCTGGTTTGTAGTGAAATACTCCCACACCTCATTAAGTTGAGCTCATTCTGTTTTTACAAGCCAAGGCTCTGTTGTGGAGGTGACGACGTGCAGCATAAGCTATGCATACTCTCTAGAAATCAATTACATTTAATCAATCGCCTATTAATAATCATCAACACCTCTACTACTAATAGAAAAATGGGAGAGCACAATTTATTTGGAGCTGAAAGCACAAATAGAATTTTGTGGCAAAATTAATCGACATTCTAAAAGTAAATGACTTGGAGTTATTGTGTCAGCTCCTTTAGAAATTTGGGACTGAAAAATAATCGAATATAAACACATTTTTATTTCTTGCAAAGGCTGTATGTGTGAAAGTGTTACATTACACAAACATCTGCTTATATTACATTAACTCATTACTATTAGGGCTGTCAGTTATATAAAATAATCATATGATTACATTATGTTGATTAATAAATCCAAAGAAAAGAAAATACATAAAGTACCATTCAAATGTTTGGGGTTAGTAAGAATTTTAAGATAGTTTTATTCAGCAAGAATGCATTAAATTGATGAAAAGTGACAGTAAAGCCCTTTAAAATGTTGCAAACAATGATTTTCATGAATTTGAACAATTGCTTTCATGATTTTCAATTATATAGGAAAAGCGCACCAATCAACATATTCGATGATTAGATTGATTATGAAGATGTTAGAAGGATCATGTGACACTGAAGACTGGAGTAATGGCTGCTAAGGATTCATCTTTGTCATCATAGATAAATTAATACAAATAAGTTACATTTTAAAGTATATAAAATATATGTAAAATAAAATTTTTATAATATCATTAGTCAAAGTAGTCTTTTTGACCCATATGTTCTGTTCAACTGGCCAGCTGTTTTCAAGCAACAGAATGACAAAAACTTGTTTTGCAATTAGATTATATTTGATGCTTAAATTAAACAGTAAAATTCCTTATTCTGGAATTTATGTACGGCTCGATTCAATACTGTTTAAACTACTTGTATGCATAGTTAATTTAATATAGTACTAATTTAATTGACAGCCCTAAATAATGTTAGTACATTTTTTCTGGATTAGAGAGTTTGAAACAATTTCTTGTTTCTTAATTTTTTGTCAATTTCTTTTCTGAATGAAGCTTTTTTTAATTATTGCAGAAAGCTTCAGCTTTAGTGTGATAGCCATGGTTTGTCTATTAGCAAACCATGATGTTCTCAATACCTGAACAGTATTGGTATTGGTGTTCTCAAGTTTTCTCTCTTTCTCTATCTATTGCTCTCATTTTCTTCCCCAAGGGTTCGCGCATATGGTGAAGTCTCCTCAAGGTATGCTCAATCTTAATTTGACATTTTCCAGTGTGTTTTGCATTGTTGTTGCGACTTCTCTTGCAATTGCATGCAGCTCCTTGCATTGACTCTTGCTTTATGATCGTCTCTGGCCTTTTGACCCTGCATGATTATTGGCCTCTTGCTGAATTATGTAATTTCTCTCTGTGATACTGCGGTGAATTGACAGGTTAGGAGTGAGATTTTCTCAGGTTTGACTGCTCTGATGTCATAGCAAATTACATTCTCTCATATCTTAGGCTACTGCTGTGCCAATTGACACATAATGTACAACCAC
Source organism: Rhodeus uyekii (assembly GCA_037043235.1). Lineage (NCBI taxonomy): Eukaryota > Metazoa > Chordata > Actinopteri > Cypriniformes > Acheilognathidae > Rhodeus > Rhodeus uyekii. The sequence goes on along the minus strand of JAWRVZ010000021.1, from coordinate 1,293,340 downwards.
TGATCTATACTCTATATTACTTTGACAGTCAGAATTACTATGCAGCTATAAATAATATATCCCTGAGTTAAACGGAGCAGCTCTTCTCTGAATGAACGGTGCTGTAAGAAAGCAAAAGGGCATATTAATAAATGAGTGCTTTTAAATAGTTTTAAAAGATTTTCTTTTTAAATATGTGGCAAAGAAATGTTCAGAAAATGGTTGTCATTGAACTTCATATGTGAAGTTCAAACTAAATATTATAGTTTGTATAAACATTCTATTCTTATTTTATATGAAATATCATGCTATAGGTTTTTTAAGTTTAAAATATTGTGTGCCTTTTTGCAGTCCTGTTCATATGCTATTTAAAAATCTTATTTGTGATTTTGTTATGTTCGAGGAATAAACTTAAAATACAAATGCAACTTTCATTACAATAAAATACTAAAATGTATGTAAGAATTTAGCCAATTTAAACAAAATTAAGCTTTCTAGTTTCTGAATAAATGTTGGTTTATAATAATTAATAAACCTACTCTGAAAAAAGGTTTGATCTCTCTTCTTAATAAAGTTCTGGTAACATTGGTAAATAGTCAAGCTTGATGAATGTAGTCAACACTGTGATTTGTAGAAACAGAATAAAGGAGATTTATGGAATGAGATTATTTACTTATCTTCCTGCTATCATACCATGATGTCTCTTGTTGGCTGTCATGATTTTAGGTAAAGTACAATGGAAAATAATGCGGTAACTGGTTTGCAGGCAAAATTATGGGCACAGCTAAATATTATGTTTTTTGTTATTTGTTAAATTTGTTCACTAATTAAAATACATTACCGCTATAATAGACAAATTATGTATAAAAAAAAACCCATGCTATTTTTCTTTGAAGAAAGCAGCCCAGCAATCCCACCTACTAATTTAGGTCACTTGGCACAGAAATGTTCAATTCTCTTGGGTACATCATGCCTACGGTGAGTTCTCAGTGGAGATGGACAGTGACACAGGCATGAATCCATTATACAGTGTGTCCTTCAGTCAAGCACTCTTGTCCTGACATGAAATGCCAGCTATCCTTTGAACCGGACATAGAATAGGTTAGTCCTTATGGAGAAAGATACAGCTGAATATATGAATTAACATATGCTTCCAGATCAGAAATACTAAATAGTGCCAATCTCTGTCCCTAAGCATCTGTTAGTTTGAGAAACACTTCACACGTTTTTGTTCCACCTCAGTTCAAGTGATATGGATGGGGTAATAATTATTGAATACATGCATATTAATTATGTAGTACAGGGAGCTTTAAGACAAATCAAGCTGGGTTCTGCTCATATTATTCTAAAGTGCATGTGGATCTGTCCTGATTATGTAAGTGTCCACCCTACAACTCTCATCCTACAATTTACTGTCCCTGTCTTTCTCTTTCCCACTGTCCTTCTTGTTGACATCTCCCTTCCTGTTTGTCTCTGTGGAACCTCTTCAACCAATCCCTATGTAGGCAGAAACAAAGGTATTGCATTCTTTCCTTATTATATCAGTAGGCCTCATTAACTCCTACAGATTTGCATTACCTTTTGCAGATTATAATAGTCAAGTTAGTGAGCCTTTAGGATCTGGGATCCATGAACACTGATTATGAAACCAATGTTTGCGGTCAAAAGAGATGAATCATCTAATTCACAATGATATGTAGATGTATTGGTGGTGTCTGTCTAGACCGTGTTGATTTATTTAAATAATGCTTTCCATTTCTGAGGCGTATAATGTTACTATGTCTCATGTTTCTTTGGTTCTCGGGTTGCTGAGGGTATGAACAGGCTGGATTTGGAAGATGTTTGGTATATCTTTCAGAGAGGGCTTGTGTTTTTGAGTCATTGACTCTAGGGACAGGTTGAGTGTATTACAACACCACCGCATATTTATGATTTAAAACCAGAGACACTGATACAGAACCTTTCATATAAACCGAGCTGTTGGATCGCTTTGCTGTTGTCTTAAACTTTACTATTCACTTTTAGTCTTGACCTCGGGATTTGAGCAGATTCCTCTGCCATCATGTTGTCTACATAATGCAAAACAAAACTAAAATACTAGAAGATGCTAGATGTTCTGATGCCCTAAAGTTACACAGTTACACATTTAAAGATTATTTCTGAAATTATTTTGCTTTTCAAAAATGGTTTGCCAATGGGTTGCTGTTGAAAATAAAGTAGAATTGCATTTTCAAAGGCTTTTTTTTCTGTTCAAGTTTTAAGTACAGCTGATTGGCTAGTCAAAATTCTGCTTTGACATGTCAAGTGTAGACCACCTGATGTTGTTGTGACACCACTGTAGACATATTTATTGTCATCTCTATACACTGACTTTTAATACAACTGATAAAGAGGCCTAAACATTTACATAAATGAGCAAATTATACTTTGCTAGCAACCCCACACATAGCGGATAATGGAAGAGACAGCTAATCGTAATAGTTTTCTTTCATGTACTGGAAGAGGGAAATCAAATCAGCACTTCACCATCCTTCTACTTATGTTTTAGTGAGATGAAAAGAAGTTATTAGCTTAGGCTAATGGCTGAGGATCAGTGTGCTGGTGCTTGGGATGATGAAATTACTGGTGGCTGAAGGTCATCCAAACGGCTTCTGCTCAGAGCTAATCTAGAGCCTGCACAAGACTGGACTAAAGTCTGAAGTGACTGGGGCTGGGTGGGTTTGCTGGCTACTGCAGTGTGAGAGATATACTATGTGACTAGCCATCTTTGAGGAGTGATTAGAAGAGTCAGGAGAAGTTCAGCTCTGGTTTAGATAATCTCTGCTTGGAGATTTAGAGTTTCACTCTTTGGCCCAGTCCTCAGTGCTCACTCTCGTTAATTATCCCCTGAAAATGTCTGCCTCTGAACAAAGACTTTCTTATTTTTTTCTCTTTATTCCTTTCTTGTGCATTTCAGTGCTCTAGATTACTGTGTCCCAAAACGAGAACCAAGAGACAATTCTTGAGAGATTATTCTTGTCCCAAAAGACAACACCTCTTAATCACCTTTTAACAAAATGGCATACCATACCATATAGTATTGAGTTTACAGTACTATTATAGTACTGTATAAACTGTGCATGATGTATAGTATACAGTATGTAGTATACCATGTACTTTATAGTAAACACAATACAATTTAGTATACTGGGCTATAGTTATTATTTATTCTCACAAATCTGAAATTCTATTTATACAAATATATCACATGTAAAAACATCGGTAGAAACATGGAGACTTATATTTATAGAATAATTAAATTAATTTAAAGTGTATTAGATATCTAACAAAAGTATCAAGTGTTCAAGCAAAGGTTCTGATTTGTAGAAATGCAAAAAACGACATCATTTCAAAGTAATTATCATAATTATATTTACAGGAGTTTCCTCAAACAGCAGGCTTGAGTACAACTTAGTTATAGTACAGATTTGGTTCTGATTCTGTAAAGAGTGATATAGGTAGTGTTTTTGTAATACAGTACTGACCTATGACCCGATCAAGTTTTGACATCCCCAGTAAAGTATAGTGTTGTGGTTGACAGAGCTCTGACACTGCTCCCTCATCGTGTTCGTGTGAGAGCGCGTGACGGCTCGTGCGCGCTCTCGTGCCCGTGTGTTTCCTTGTTTGTCCATGTGTGGTTGGTTGTTCACCAACCACGCGTTGTCCTGTTAATCTACGTGTGCGTGTTGTTAGGTATGCTCCGCCCCCCCTTGTTTCTCGTGATTATCCCCGGCTGTTTCTCATCACCACCCTTCCTCCTGTGTCTACTTAATCGTCTTGCGTTCTTTGTTCTAGCATGGCGTTGTCTGGATTGTCCGTTCTTGTCTCGGTTCTTTTCCCCTGGTCATCTGTTTCTTCCAGTATTCCTGTGTGTGTATTACGTGTTACCGTTTATGTTAGCGTTCTGTTTTCCCCCTCGTGGGTTATTTCCTTTCTGGTATTATGTTTCTTTGGTTATAATAAATATTCTATACCTGCACTTGAGTCCTCCCTTCATGTTCTGTGACGTTACAAATTGTTTAAACATATATACCATAGTGTGTAGCATATTTTATTAGTGCTTTTATGTGGTGTGCAGTAATCCATTGTGTTTTCCATATGTACATTTTTTCAGCAATGACTTTTGGCCCTGTGGACATGAACTAAACTCATCTCTGTCTCATTGCTCTAGTGTGCGTCAGTGCTTATGTAACATGGCTTGCACTCAGAAACACAATATGCCTTTAGCAACCTGTAACATTACAGACACCCATAAACCACAAAAAAGTTTTTGTTTATGCATTATTCGCATGGTATATTTAATTGCAATATTTAATCTCAGCCTCATTTGATGGGGTTGTTTATGTTTAGTTTGTGTTGTATTTCTAATGAGTTTAGAGTCAAGTAACATGGCAACAGATCAAGCCGTGGGAATGAAGTACTTTCTCATCATTGACACTGGTCAGAATGGATCAGATGGAGCAGTGTCAGATGTGATCCTCATTGCTCATCTCAATGGGCTTCTTGATGCAAAGATCCAGAGCACATGATACTGAAAAACCGACATCCAGACAAATAACAGTCTCATCAGTAAAATCTACAAAGCTCCTAGTCTCATCCAAATCAGTGCATGAAACCACAGATTTTCTCTGTAAATCATTGTAACAAAGGAGTCACTTAGCAAACCAATTCTCTCTTAAAAGTTATTTTGGCATCAGTTCCTCTTACTTACTTCTCTTTCTCTTCTCTTCTCTCTTGCACTCATATTTTAGTATCACTCCTCTCTTGTTCCTCATCTCATCCCCATCCCCATGCTCTGCTCAGTCACTGTCTTGTCCAGTACTGGGATTTCTCCAGTTATTGATTTCTTATTCACTCAGCTAATGCACTTTCTCTCCATCTTTAACATCACTCAACATTCTGTCGAATTTCACTTTCGACAGACACTTTTCGACACTTCCTTTTTCTCTGTTTTCCCCTCAGTTTTTTAATTTTCTTGTTGAATTTGTTTTTTCTTAGTGATTTCATTAGATTAAATTTGCAAGCCATGGAACAGAAAGTAGAAAATCATGGTTTGGTTGTTTGCTTTAAATGTGATATATTACAGAAACGATAATCAAGTTAATTCCCCTGAAACGTGTGAAAACACCTTTGGATAATTACTTTGGGTGGGCCCATGGCCTATATAAGTGGCTTTCACACCGGAGGAACCTTTTCATTGTTCCTAGAATGAGACAGATGTACCTGCTTTTTGATTTGTTCGGACCTCAGGACATGGGAACAATTTAAGTTCTAGAGCGCCTTTTGGGGGAATTAAATTATAACAATAAGAACTGCAAGTGATGTACGTGTATGCTGAGTGTACATCTATAAAATAAGAGTACGTCATCTCAGAGTTCCTACTAGGGGTGTGAATGCAACCAAGAAAATGGCCCTAGTGGAACTCTGTCACTAGCGAACATGACCTGACATCCCCTGGTGATCTATGTATGCTACCTCCGACGTATTGTTTGTAAGAACAAAAACATGGAGGACTTTTGATAGAAACGCTTTGCACTTCTAGCGCATGCTGGACGCATCTGTCGTCACAGTTTTTAACTTGGAAACCAGGTCCATCTTAAACTGTCCTAAGTGCTATTTACCACAGTGATTTTACACACATGAAATGAGGCTGCGAGGACTGGCACACACTGTATAGGACCAGTCACTCAGCGAAAATGCATGAATCACGCACAAATTACACACAGATTTTCGTTTCTGCGTGGAGCGTGCGTCGTATGCGTAATTCGTCGGTGGAACGAACGTGGACCGTCAGTGATTGTAAGTGGATGTGCATCGAAGGCGGTTTGTGCGTGATTTTGAGTTTTGAACGGTTCAAAAATGTTCCGTTATTCATGCGTCGGCATGTGTAGTTTATGCGTCGAGTATGCTTGACTATGCGCGGGACACGCATCGGCCGTCAGTGCTTATGCGTCGGAACTGGTTCGAAACCGTGCACGTCCACATCCGTCCACTGACGCCCCACCTTCATATCACGCATGAACCGCGCACGTATCACGTTCATTCCACTGACAATGTGGATTCTGAAAGTGCTTGTACGTGGAACGTTCGCGAAGCGTGCGTGTTTGGACGCGCTCCGTCAGTGATTCATGTGTCGGGCGTGCGTTGAATGTTCATGGAATACTTTGGTCAATTTCTCAACGCACAAACCCAATCTGTGCGTGATTTGTGAGTGATTCGTGCGTGATCGGCTGTGTGACTGGCCCTTATAATGATCTTGGATCATGCAAATTTCACGACTTTTGATCACCTGGTGTTTGTGAATTTCTTTGAGCATCTAAGATTTGAGCATCTAAGACCAATAACATTAGCTCCAGCAATGGTATGACTTTGCAGCATGTTTAACTGTTTAGCTGGGAAACCTGTTTGAATTTAGTGATTCTAGTGGTGTAGATATTAAACATTTACATAACTAAAGGATATTTGCTAGTTTAGGAAAGCACTTTTTCAATTTGCCAAGAAGTGATGATATATGTGATATATGATATGTTTATATATATAAAATTTGTAGAATGTGAGATGTGTACTATATCAATAGGCAAGCCAAAGAGGAGGGCTGAACTATTGAGCATGCAAATACACTTGCACTGGCTCAGATATTATGCAGATGAGATGCTAATGAAGACACTGGCCCACAGTGTGCTGCTGCTCAGGGAAGATAATCAAATGCTGATCAGCACACAGCAGAACTCTCGTTGGACCCCAATCACCACCTGTACAGCTCTTCAAAGTTACATTCCCCTCTCTAGCATAACCTTTAACACACATGAACAACTCAAGACAAAGGACACATGTTTATGTATGAGGAACAGGATTTGTTTGTTTCATGGATATTGGACAGAAAGTTGAATGCTTATACTACACCTGATTTATCTGATTGGCCAGTTGTTTCAAAAAGAGGAACAATGTTTTACTTTTGGTTTCACTGTGCACTACAAGGTGAACAGGATATGAGATGCTAAAGAAACAGTTAAACTTGTTGTAAACCGCATACTTATTCCAAAATGAAATGTGTAGCACAAAAATGTAAGATCATGTTCTCTGTAAATGGAGTTTAGAAGGTCTGCTACCTATAAACACTCAATATGCTCAAGATATTTGTGCCGCCCAACTGTATTCTCAGTAGTCCTTGATTGTAAAACTGATATTGATGAAGTAAAATTTCCACATTGCAGTGGCGTCATGAACCAGGTCATAAAAAGGCGCCTGAAACCGGAAAGCTTGATTAAGTGTCTGAAGAGAGCCCGGAGGCGCAAGGAGCTGAGGATGATGATGCAGGGTCTTGTTCCCTCTTAGGGAACTAAGGTTACATACGTAACCCGAGAAGTTCCCTTTCATGGGAACTCAAGCTGCGTCGAAAACGCTAGGGGAACGATATGCCAGCGCCACCTCAGTGACGCTGGCCATAGGTGTGTCGCAGCTCACTACAATAGCACCCTCGTTCCCGGAACGGAGGTCAAATTGATAAAATCTCTGGAATGTGTGCGAGGAAGACCAGCCAGCCGCAGCACAAACATCAGCATGGGAAACCCCAGTGAGGAATGCCTTGGAAGCAGCCATGCTCCTTGTGGAGTGTGCATGGACGCTCAGAGGCGAAGATTGTCTGGCTGACTCATAAGCTAAGCAGATAGCCTCGACTATCCACCTGCTCATGGTAGGCTTAGATGCTGGGGCCCCTTTGGGAGACCCAAAGCACACAAACAATCAGTCTTACATCAGGTGGCAGTCCTGTGAACGTAAGTGTCCATTGCTCACCTTCTGGTCATGATCGTCAGAGGGGGGAGGGCAGACCGAGCCACCTTGGGGATATAGCCATGCCTTGGGTGGAGAAAAACCTTGGCCATCCCGGGTGCAAACTCAAGACAAGAGGGGACTACAGACAGAGCCTCACTCACTGTACTCACACGGCGCTCGTTTTTTTCCGATTACACAGTGATTCACGAGGCTATCGTGAAGGCATTCCCCTAGTGTTTTCAACGCAGCGTCTCGTCCCCCCCTTAGGGAACTAAGGTTACATACGTAACCCAAGACGTTTTTTGCTCTGTCAGCAAAATTGTTTGTTTACAGTGCAGTGCAGGGAAACAAAGGGATCCCTATGTCAAGATCCTTTTTCTTCTTGTTATTTGTGTATGTTTGAACATCTCATATCTACATGACTGTCCTGCTCTACCCAGAGGACCAGAGAAACCTGATCATAGCTGTGTGTCATTAGAGTCTGTCTCTGTAACACAGCAAACTGTTCCTCCTTGTGGGAGTCCTGACAAAAATGCAAAGCTTCATAATTAGTTTTTGAATGAGAGCGGCAGTGGTGTGGAAATTTGCTGAGTTAATCATTCTGTCTTATACTGCACAATAAAGTGTAGTTTTACTCTGAGTAAGCTAGAGGGAAGATTTCTTTGTCCTCTTGTTCTGAAGGTCATTGATGATTGTGGAATCATCAAATATGCATTTTGATGTTTGGGAATGGCAGCAATTGCTTATATGATGCATTTACATAAGTGGTCAAAACAGTCACCAACAGATTCTGAAATACTGTGCACTACAATTGCACAGTAGTCCATTCCAAATGGCATAAATAAGGACTACACAGAACAGAGAATCTTTTCTCTTTTTTTGACAGGTGTTTTGCTGAAAATTCATGTCACCTTTTATTCCGATGAATAAGGTGTGAATCTGTTATCCCACAATCTGGGCCATCTGAACATGAACAAATACCTCACCAAATTAATTTCTTGCCATTTTCCAAAACACAAGATATTTACATACATCTAAGGACACAATGTAAAATTTGGTCATATTAAAATTCATGGTTAAATCTAAAGTTACAACATTTGAAATGTACAAGACAAAAAAAAATTAAATATATATATATATATATATATATATATATATATATTTTTTTTTTTTTTTTTTTTTTTTTTTTTTAATTTATTTATTGTAATATTTGAAATGTCAGGTTTCTATTTTTCATTTTATTACTAACTTCTCAAATTAAATGTTTATTTAACTTCATCTTCTAAGCTTCATCTGTGCCTTGTGAAAGGGTGTTTGTCGCCTTAGTCCTAAAAACAAAATCACGTAAGCCCTAAAACAGTTGAAAAAATAATATTCTAAAGTATATCCTCTTCATTATTTTTCTTGTTTCCAAAAATCACAGTCCAAGATACACAAGCACATTCACTGCCCTCTGCCCAGTTAAACCCAGACACTTATACAATTATAATTTTGCCCCGTCTGCCGATGACCAAACAGTTGATTTACATACATTTGATAGTCCCATAAATTTCAAGCCAATACATTTATTACAAAATTATGTTAATACAATCATTATATACCACAAGAAAATACATATTATATATACACAGTCAGGGTTGGGTAGGTTACTTTTAAAATGTATTTCACTACAGATTACAAAATACATGCTTTAAAAAGTAATTTGTAACGTATTTCGTTACATTACTCAAGTTTAGTAACGTAATCTAAATACTTTGGAATACTTTGAAATACTTAACACAAAAGACCATATTAACTTGATGTTGTAACACATGTTCCTGTCTGTGTCATTGTCTCACTCCCTACACCTGTCTTGTAATTAGTCATTAAGTTTCACCAGCTGTTTCTCATCCTGTGTCTCCTTATATACTCCGTCCTGTCCTTTTGTACCTTGTCGGTTATTGTATGTTCCTGGTTCCGTTTATGCTGCCGTGTGTGTATGTTTCCTGTTTTGAGAATAAATCCTTGTTTATCTGAAGTTCTGCCTGTCCTCATTCCACATCGTACACCAGCACCCTGTTATCGTAACAGAATAACCGACCGGGTTAGTTACCCTAACAACTTCCTATGAAGTCTGTCTCCCCAGCCTTGGCCCAAAAAGCGGTGTTTTTGTTTCTTTCCGCGGCAGCCGTGCGAGCCTGGAGGCTGCACAAGAAGCCTGACAAGCCCGCGACCGAGCCTGTTGCTTCCGAGGAGTCCGCGACAAACCGTCAGTCAGCGCCGATAACCCCAGCCTCGGCACAAAGAGTGGTGATTTTGTTTATCACCGCGGCAGCTGTGCGAGCGTGGAGGCTGCACAGGGCTGCCGCGCCGGATCCCGCAACCGCGGCCAGTGAACTGTTTCCGCCGCCGGCCTTCGCGGACCTTCCAGAGCCGCCGCCGGCCTTCGCGGACCTTCCAGAGCCGCCGCCGGCCTTCGCGGACCTCCCAGAACCCGTTACCGGTCCAGAGGCCGCCATCCCAGAGACTCTCGCCCTGCCGGCGCCCCCCGTGCGCCTCACCCTGCCGGCGCCCCCAGTGACTCTCGCCCTGCCGGCGCCCCCCGTGCGCCTCGCCCTGCCGGCGCCCCCCGTGCGCCTCGCCCTGCCGGCGCCCCCAGTGACTCTCGCCCTGCCGGCGCCCCCCGTGCGCCTCGCCCTGCCGGCGCCCCCAGTGACTCTCGCCCTGCCGGCGCCCCCAGTGACTCTCGCCTTGCCGGCGCCCCATGCGCTCCTTGCCCTGCCGGCGCCGTGAGTAACTCTCGCCCTGCTGGGGTCCCATCAACTGTTGCCTGGGCCGCGTTCCGCGGATGAACTGCCGCCTGACCCACCGGATCCTCCTGATCCGCCGGCCCTGCTAGATGCCGCCTGGCTCACCTCCCCGGCGCCACCTGACCCGCCGTCTCTGCCTGAGGCCGCCTGGCTCACCCCCCCGGCGCCATCTGACCCGCGGTTTGTTTGTTTGTTATTGAGGACTGTTTTGAGTTATTCCTTTTCATGATGCCTTGGTCTGTTTATTTTTTGTTTATAATTTTTCACACTCTTTTGCCTTGGTTCGGGTTCTGTCTCCTTTGGGTTCCTTCTAGTTTCATGTCTGTCGGGTCTTGTTCTGTCCCCCTCCAGGTCCCCCGCCCACCCTCCGCAGTTGTTACCTTGTCGGCGCGAGGACGCACCTACCGGAGGGGGGGCGTTATGTAACACTGTTCCTATCTGTCTGGGTCTTCTTTGTCACTTCCTGTCAGTCTTTGTTTCACTTCCTGTCTCTCGGGTTATTGTTTCACTCCCTACACCTGTCTTGTAATCACTGATCGTTAGTCTCCCAGGTGTTGCTGTTTCCCCTTGTGTATAAATCACTTGTGCATTTCCCTGGTGTTTGTCAGTTGTTAATGAAGTTTATGTTGGTTGTGGATGTTGCCAGTTCTCCCGCTGTGGTTCCAGTTCAGAGTTTTGGTTTAAGTTCAGTTCTATGCAGTTCTATGTTCAGTTCTGTGTGCTTCGTTTGGTTTATATTTAAAGTCTTTTGTTTTCATTCAGTATTAAACGAGTTTTGATTCTGGATCCTGTTCTCCTCGTGCTTCCGCATCGCACACCAGCCTGCTTCGTAACAGATGTCCTGTTATCACCTTTATAGCAGAGGCACATCTAATAGAGGCACATTTGGAAAAAAAAATGACAATTTAAACTTTGTGTCATTTTAACTATCCCTAGTATAGATATGTTTTTATTGCAGCAAGCATCAGTCAGTAAGTGTGGACTTAACAATAAATGAAAGCAAGAAAAAAACAGCTGGCACAATTCTCCAAGTAACACAACAAATTTAGGTAATGAATGGAGAAAACTTTGAGTGATTCTTTCACTTATTATCCTCTCTATGGAAAGACTACCGCCACAACAGAATCGAGAGAGTCAACAGTCAAACTTAGTCAGGATGCTTTTCGCAAATCAAATATGGATGCAATGAAGTTCAATGGAATTTACGATTATAGTTATCTAGCGATGCTTTTGGAAAACACACCCCAGATTTATCAAATTCGTGAATGATTAATTGACAATATTTTTTGTAAACAAAACAATTGATTCATTTAAAAAGATGAAAAAAACAATTTGTTCACAATTCGGATAATGAACTTGCTCAAAGGCGAGGGTGCGCGTGATTGTGGAAGCACACCTCCTCACTGCCGAAGCTACAGCGCCAGAGCCGCTTGCAGCCGCTCACGGACCGGTCTGCGAATTCGATCTGCAGCCCGGTACCACTTTTTCCGTGGACCGGGGGTTGGGGACCACTGCTTTATAAAACATTGTTTAACGCATGATTAATTGGATGTCAATTCTATGTTGTATTAGGGATGTGCCTTTCGACTAATTTGTTAGTCGTTTAAACGAAAATTTTGTAACCGACTAGTCGACTAGTCTAAAAGTAATGCCACTAGAAATAAGGTCACTTTTCTGCGGCGCGCTTTTCCTTCTGTACTGTAGTCTCAAAACTGTATAGGTAGCGAGAGGCGTGTATGTCGGTTTCCATGGTGAAACCCATGACAATGAGTTCAATAAACAGGTAAAGAATAAAATAGTATATATCTATATATTTAGATATAAATATAAGTCTCCTCCTACTTTAAAATACTCCCACACCTCGCTCGTCTCTCAATGGTCATTATTAAACCCGCCGCGACTGATATAAACAAAACGCATGGGAGATCTGCGGTAAAGATTAAGTTTCTGCTTGTTGTTTCCATGGCGACGCATCATGCTTGTCACCTGACACACCGCAGCCGCAAAAGCCCTATGACAGATGTATTGCATTTATTTAGTTTTACTTATTTATTCACAATATTCACACACTTGTTGGCTTTTTTATCAATTACCTGATATTCCAATTCTCAAATATGCGGAATTGAATAAGTTTTGTCTTAAAAGCCTTTATAACGATCACGTCAGCTGATCTATAATGCAAGACGGGCACTGCAGTTCAGAGAATGTAATCTATCGGATTTACAACATGTAAATTCAGTCACTTCTCTCGAAATGCATGACAGTAAGTGTCCAGTGAAGCGGGAGAAGAATATGAAGTTTATAGTAACCTATGCAATGTGTGTATGATTTGAATAAAACATCTTGTCATATTCAATAATTTAATGGATTGTTATTTCCGCTTTTATAGACATCTGTATGTATTTTTCAAACTATAAATGTAATTTTTGCCAGTACTCATGAGTATTTAAACGTCTGAAACCTAAAATAAAGGTACGTGGTTGAAAACGTCTCGGGTTACGTATGTAACCCTGGTTCCCTGAAGGGGAACGAGACGCTGCGTCAGAAAACGCTAGGGGAAACCTTTGACGTCAGTCACGTGAAGATGTGTACAACCAATGAGAGAATTACGCGTGTGAATGCAAGTCGCGGGTCAGTGACGTCATGAACAGAGCATAAAAGCGCACCGGAACCCGGAAGTGACAGCAAAAGAGTGTCTGAAGCGGGCCCGGAGGCGCAAGGAGCTGAGGCGAAAGACGCAGCGTCTCGTTCCCCTTCAGGGAACCAGGGTTACATACGTAACCCGAGACGTTCCCTTTCATGGGAACTTCGAGCTGCGTCAGAAAACGCTAGGGGAACGTTATACCAACGTCACCTCAGCGACGCCGGCCTACGGATGTGTCTCAGCTCACTGAGAGAGCACCCTCGTTCCCGGAGCGGAATCGAGATCCAATTGATAGAACCTCATAAAGGTGTGCGGTGAGGACCAGCCAGCCGCAGCACAAACATCAGCAAGGGAAACTCCTGAGAGAAATGCCTTGGAGGCCGCCACGCTCCTAGTAGAGTGGGCCCGGACCCTCAGGGGAGAGGCATGTCCGGCCGACTTGTAAGCCAGACAGATAGCCTCGACTATCCATCGGCTTAGGGTTTGTTTGGAAGCTGGAGCCCCCTCAGGGGCCCCAAAACAAACGAACAGTTGGTTTGACTTACGCCAGGTAGCAGTCCTGAGGACGTAAGCGTCCAGTACTCGTACTGGACAGACCTTGTTCTTTCACTCCTGCTCATGATCGTCAAAGGGGGGGGGGAGGACAGAAGGCCTGTAGCATGATAGACCGAGCCACATTCGTGAGAACCTTAGGGACATAGCCTGGCCTCGGGTGAAGAAAACCTTCGTCATCCCGGGCGCAAACTCGGGGCAAGATGGAACCACCGAGAGAGCTTGAAGATCCCCAACCCTCTTAAGCGAGGTGATAGCCAGCAAAAGAAGGGTCTTTAGGGAGAGGAGTTTAATAGGAAGCTCCTCTAATGGTTCAAAGGGTGCCTGGGACAGGCCTTGGAGTACCAAAGACAAGTCCCAGGCAGGAACCCTGGTCTGTGCCACAGGTCTCAGCCTTAGAGTGCCACGAAGGAAACGAGAGACTAGGGGGTCCCTGCCCAAGGACACCCCACCCAGAGGTATGTGGCAAGCCGCTAAGGCAGCCACATAAACCTTCAAGGTAGAGGGGGACAACCCTGCCGCAAACTTTTCCTGCAGGAACTCCAGCACTTTGCCAACGGGACAGGTTACTGGGTTCAACTGCCTTACGCTACACCAAGCAGAGAAAAGTTCCACTTTAGAGCGTAGAGTTTCCTCGTGGAGGGAGCTCTGGACTGAAGGATGGTCTCTACAACCTCGGCTGTGAGACCAGTTTTGAAGAACTGGGTCCCCTCAGGGGCCAGACCTTCAGCTTCAGAAGTTCTGGGCGGGGGTGAAGAACACAACCCTCCGCCTGGGACAGAAAGGTCCCGGAATCTCCACAGCGTGAGACGGACCCCGTCCTGACGAACTTTGGCCAGAACTCCCGGGAGCAAAACAATCGGGGAAAACCGTACAAGTGTAGCCTCGGCCACGCGTGTACCATAGCATCCCGCCCAGGGGCGCTGGATGCGACAGAGAGTACCACAGAGGGCAATGGGAGTTCCTGACGGAGGTAACAGGTTCACCTGTGCCTGCCCGTATCTATCCCAGATCTGCTCCACCACCTCGGGGTGGAGCCACTATTCCCCGGGCCTCGGCCCCTGTCTCGACAGGATGTCTTGCTCATTGTGCGGAGCGATCCCTCAGGAAAGCTCCCCAACCCGTGAGGGATGCAACTGTCGACAGCGACAACGTCGGTCGAATGCTCCCAACACAGGGCCCTAAGACATGGAACCAGGTTTACTTCCACAGGGTCAAGGCGCGTAGGCATTGCCTCGTGACCTTGAATGTGCGAAGCGGGTTGCCCCTCGAGGAAAACCCTTTGGTCTTGAGCCACCACTGCAGGGGTGTCATGTGCAGTAGGCCGAGCGGATGACGCTGGACACTGCTGCCGTGAGCCCCAACACCCTCTGGAAGTGTTTGACAGTGAGTAGCTAGCCTAGTTTGATACTCTTGACGGCTGAACGAATGGAATGAATGCGCCCGGGAAGGAGCCGAGCAAACATTGCCTCCGAGTCCCAAATGACTCCCAAGAAAGTGGTTCTCCAAACAGGAGAAAGTACACTCTTCTTGGTGTTCAACCTTAACCCCAGCTCCTTCATGCGAGCGAGCACGACATCTCAATGACGTGCTGCTAACCGGGACGACTGGGCTAATACTAGCCAGTCGTCGACATAATTGACATGAATGCCCTGGGAACGCAGCGGAGCAAGCGCAGCGTCCACAACCTTTGTGAACGTGCGGGGCAAGAATAATAGGCCAACCGGAAGTAACCGATAATGGTACGCCTTCCCCCCGAAGGCGAACCAAAGGAACTTCCTGCTAAGGAAGGATGGAGATTGAATTCTAGACGCAAGATTAGCGCAAATCTAGAATGGGCCGCAACCCTCCATCCTTCTTCGGAACTATGAAGTACCGGTCGTAGAAACCAGACTGTCTGTCTGTGAGGGGTACATACTTGATGGCCCCTTTCTCCAGCAGAGGTTTTACTTCTAGTTCCATGACCAGAGCCTGCTGGGGTGAGCCAGGAGAAAAGAAACCGCTCCCAGGCAGACGATTTGCGATCCTCAGGATTGTAAACGCCGCTGAGCCTCAGCTGCAACAGGTCCAGAACCCTGAGAAACGCGAGCCTGGATAGTGTCCGCAAACACCACCAGGCGAGAGCTGCCTTCATCTGCAGTCTAGATGCCAACAAAATCCAGCACCTCGGCGCTGGAAAAAGTTCACCAGACCGAGGCTCGAACTCCGGTCTCCGACATTATAGACAAACACAGTACCCACTGTACCATAGCAGGTGTAGTATAAAACTGATGCTGCAGATTATATGTCGGTGAAGAGGGTGGCGAGACCTCCTCAACCGGATCGGTGCTAGTCACCTCCTCATCCTCAGAGCAAGAAAGTGGTAGCACCGAAGTCCCAATAAGATCGAGAGCAACCGCGCCTGAGGCGCGTGCTCCCAAATCCTGCCTGGAACTAGGATCAACACAGCCAGGCTGCGAAACGGGCGCACCCGCCTCGCAACTTTCCATGAGATCCATCTGCGATACCCAAGATTGAGAACACCGCCGAGCCTCAGCCGCAGCGGATCCAGAACCTTGAGCAACGCGAGTCTGGTTAGTATCCGCAAATACCGCCAGACGAGAGCGGAGAGTACGCAATGAGAACCTCTCGCAGTTCTCACAGTCAGCGCCCTCAAGTGCCGACCGAGCGTGCTCCACTCCCAAACAGACAATGCACTGCCTGTGTGTATCCCTACCCGAAATAAAGCGGGTGAAGGGAAAAACACACGGGATAAATGCCTGTTCCGCCATAATACAAACGCACGTAATCCAGAAGAAAAGTGGTTTGTAACTCGCAAGCACAAACTCTCTGACACACGCACGCTGAAGACACTCAAGGCTGTCACTTCCGGGTTCCGGTGCGCTTTTATGCTCTGTTCATGACGTCACTGACCCGCGACTTGCATTCACACGCGTAATTCTCTCATTGGTTGTACACATCTTCACGACTGACGTCAAGGGTTTCCCCTAGCGTTTTCTGACGCAGCTCGAAGTTCCCATGAAAGGGAACTGAATAGCTGTGATATATGACAAACACAGTTGCGACCGCAGCGCCAGCCAACGCGCGAAAACACGTTTGAATTTAGCAATTGATCACAAGACGCACGGGTCGTTCTAATCCCACTTGCGTGCCTCAGAGGGTTACATGTAAGATTAAAATGTCATTTGAACAATAAAATCTTGTGGGTTTTTTTTTTCTTGTGTAGTCGACTAGTGTTTTTGGTGTCGACTAGAGGCACCCTGTACCGTGTAGTCGACTACACTCACACATCCCTATGTTGTATAAGACCAAATTCTTATAAATATTAAACATAGGCTAATGATGATAACCATAAAAGGCTCAACGTATGAGTAAATGGGAAAATAAGGAATATTGCATGTCCAGTGGCAAGACAAATGGGAGAGCATCTTCATAGATAGTTAAGGTAGAAGCTGTACACATTGAAATCTATGAGTGAATGTAATTTTATCTGGAATTCAAATAGCAATGAAGTTAGTTGGAAGGTGATTGAGGGGCAGAGCAAAATGATGGCCCGTACGGCGATCGAACCCGGGACCTTGGCGTTATTAGTTATTAGCGCTAACCAACTGAGCTAAACGACCTCAATTATAAATTTGCAATTTGAGTCGAAGAATGGGCTCGTCCGGGATTTGAACCCGGGACCTCTCGCACCCTAAGCGAGAATCATACGAATCATATAAATAAAGAAAATAATTTTCAAAGACCAAGAACAACTTACTTCAAGATGCTTTTTCAGATTAGATGTTGAATCCTTTGAAGCCGATAGAAGTTTTGTTGCAGGTAGACATAGCTTGCATTGCACTGTGATGTTACGTCCTTTTTCTTGTTTATAAGTAAAATTGTCTTTGAATTTCAACGAAAGAAATGTATTGCGCGCTGTTTTCCCGTCCATTTTTGTATGCGATTGCAGCTTGCTAACTGAACAGGCTGCGCGCGCTTTTTTTTAAAGAGACAGAGTCGGAGAATAATCAGACAGCTTACGTTATTATTAATTAATAAATGACATTAAAATTCAAAGTAATCACTTTGGTAATCTAAAATACTTTTTGAATGTAACTGTAATCTGATTACCATCAATTTAAAATGTAACTGTAACGAAATACAGTTACTCAAATTTTGTATTTTAAATACGTAACGTCGTTACATGTATTTCGTTACTCCCCAACACTGTACACAGTGTATCACATACCAAATCAGGCACATCTGTAATGTATCTGATTGTTTTATA
This sequence comes from Rhodeus uyekii, assembly GCA_037043235.1. Taxonomy (NCBI): domain Eukaryota; kingdom Metazoa; phylum Chordata; class Actinopteri; order Cypriniformes; family Acheilognathidae; genus Rhodeus; species Rhodeus uyekii. The sequence continues at coordinate 1,275,294 of JAWRVZ010000021.1, read as the reverse complement.
CTATTTGGCCACTAGATGGTTTTGTGAGCAAATGAGGCTTTGACACATGAACCCTTTTGTGAACCACTTAGCTGAAAAGCTTCAATGCTTCACGAGGCTTCATCTAGCCATCACTAGAGTGTGTTTCAATAAACAAAAGTGTTGATGAAAACAAACTTAGGTAATCCATGCCACCGACTACATAGTAACACAAGCTAAAACACAACCAACAAACAAAGCGTGAAGGTGTGGAACATGGTAATGAACAGAAATGACAAACAGCTGTGATGATGAAAATGATTAGCATCCATGGTGACTGATGAGTGAGTGGTGGGAACAGACAAAGAGAAGTGTGACTGGAATAAAACAAACTGACAGTAGGGGTGTGAAGGTGTGGCACTGCTACATTACTGATTTAACCTTTTTAAGTTGTATTAACTTTAATTTTTTTTTACTATTGAAACTAATTTTATTACATATATTTTTACATATATTTATTGATTACAATTTTTTTTAAATCACTGACTTGTATCACAGGATACAAAACATTCAAAAGAATTCCGAATTATGTCAGTCAAATTGGCAAGCCTACAGATTGCTTGAACTGACCTGTGATTTTAAGAACATTCTAAATGACCACACTGTAAAAATATCCTGTGAAATTTACAGCAAAACCTGGCAGCTGTGGTTGTCAGAATTTCACCCTAAAAAACATTGTGCAAATTTGTGTAGTGTTACAGAATACCTGTTGATTTGACTTATAATGGTATGTCATTAAGTGATATAATGTTAATATTAGAGATCCACTAATTTTCTCAGCCGATAGCAATAGCTGTTTATTCAGAATGATATCTGCCGATACTTATACCAATAGAATAAGACACTTGTCTTCATGACATATTGAATTCAACATATGTTTTTAATTAACATCTTAATTAACAAGTAAACTTCTCTATAGGTTTTTTTTTTTTTATAGCTAACTAACGAACTGTGAACATTGAATAACTTACTTGAGGTAAAAGCAACATTAATTGACACTTTGTTCATCAATTGTTTTATTGACAAACTATAAAACTAGTATTGTTTTATTTCTACGGTTGAAACATTGATTTAGTGATTACATGACATTATACATTTCAGTAAGTTGTACTGTATCTTTCAACATACATTCTGATATTCATGCATGTTTTTTCATGCTGTAACTTGTATCAAACCGGAAGAAAAGACTCATGCTCCACACTTTTCACATTTATGAGCGTCAAAACACCATCTATTGTTTGAATTTTCGTGATAAAATTTATTGAATTTGTAAGCTGAGACTTTTTCTTATCAGAAATAACAAAACACAAAGCTCTTTGTGATTATTGAATTGGAGGTGCATTACAAATCTTTGATATGGGGAAAAAACGCAGACAGGGCGACCCTGGCTTGAACTACGACATGTTAGATTTCACACATACTATGGGTTGCAATTTGACGTGTTTTTCATCGTTTTTACTTGGAAAGAACAAACAAATTTGACAGTATTTTACAGGAAAATTGCTTATGATGTTGATCCATTCAGCGTATATGGTTAGGTAATTTACAGTTAACAATGTTTTTACTTTTTCCAACTCCTACACCCTTCAATCGTCTGATGCTCTTGCTGTGGAAAGCCTTTGGAGAGAATATGCCATAGGCATGAACACTGCTGTTCATGTAGCTTTTTAAAAGTAACCTGTATTGAATATATTTGAGAGAATTTCCTTCAGAAATATGCTACTTTCATCATAGCCATGTGTGTGTGTGTGTGTGAACATCTGTTCTTACACCTAATCAATATTCTGCTCAAGCGTGACGATGCTTCCATGGCAACTCTAGGCGTAGTGGCCCTGGAGCCATGACTGGGAAGTGACATTTCAGCATAGCCTTCAACTTGCATACAGAAACTTTACACAGCTAACTGTATATTTATCACACACTGTGTGCCTGTGTGTGTGTTACTGTGTCTACGTGTGTGTGGGTATTTGTGTATGTGCCTGTGTGATTTCACAGATCAGTGGTGAGATCCCAGAACTCCCAATGTTGTGGCCTTCATGTGTAATTGGCACACTTCATCATGGCCGTAAGTCAGGAGGAATCAGCATCATATTAGACCTCCTCCCCTCAATGGAGTTATGATGCTCATTAGAAAACCCTAGGCACCGCACAAATCCAGTACTGTGTTTATTCTATTTCGTGTTACACACTTGCATGCTGACAAATTTTTAATACAAACTAATGCCACAATTTTGATTTATATGAATCAATTTCTCATGACATATCAAAGCAAACACCTCAATGCTAATGATCAATGTACGTTTGTTGTTATAAACACAATTACAATCTACATTATCTCAATGTACTTGTTTGCACTTGGTTTAACAAGATCATATGTGTTAATTTCTATTATTTTGCTAGCTTTATTGACACACTCTCTTCAAACCACACATAGCCAGCTCAATTTCAGCAATTCAAGTTAAAAACCGTCTAGCTTTTAAAAATCCCTCATAAAGACATCCGCATGCTATTTGATTATATTGCTCTTTTTGAATGAAAGAACATAAGTTGTGTGAACATTTCTAAAGTAACATTTGTCAGGTTTCAGCACTAGCAGTAAACATCAAAACCTGATTTTTACAGACAAAGGCTTGTCTTGTCCAAGGCTAAAATGCATGTTTGAGCTGTTTTAACTGAAAGCAAGTTGCACCGACATATCTTAAATTTTAATATCTTTTTTTTTTTTAATCTAAGCTCTGTCTGTTAAACCTAGTCTATTATGCCATACTATGAAACAATGAATCTGAGGAAATGTCAGGGAACATGTCTTGTGGCTACAGCAGAATGAGGCACAGAGTCCTACGTCAGAGTTAGAATCAGCTCAAGGACGTCGCTTCTCTGGCAACTACTATTAAGGTTATCAAAAGGGGCCGTGACTCAGCGACTCTTAAGGAATCATTTCCATCTGAACTGTTCTTAGCCGAGCATTCTGCAGAGAGAAACTGGGTAGTTTACATAAAATTTCAAGCATTCTCTACTACAGTGTAATCCTGTTTGATATTCTATAATCCATCTTCATTTTAAACAACAACAAAATCTACTGTGCTTGTTTCACTAGGTATTTTTGTGTTGTCTTCAAAGGTTTACATTGCTATTATTTTCCTTTTTAAACAGATTATTTAAAGGTACACTATGTAAGTTTTGTCCCTCTTGCATGCATTTTCTAAATGTGTTTAGCAGGAGAATATGTTTTTTCGCGTAATTGAAAAAAGTACGTAATCACGTACTGTCTGAGTAGATCGAACATTTAAATTTGAACTTTGCGACCGTAAAAAAATACGTTCTATACAGTATGAATGGAATACCGTAGTGTAGTATCCGCCATGTTGTCAATATCATGTGACCTAAAGGGCCAGTCACACAGCGAAAACGCACGAATCACGCACAGAGTTTCTGCGTGGAGCGTGCGTCGTATGCGTAATTTGTTGGAGGAACGAACGTGGACCGTCAGTGATTGTTAGTGGATGTGCGTCCAAGGCGGTTTGTACGTGATTTTGAGTTTTGAACGGTTAAAAAATTTGCGTCGCTGTGCGTTATTCATGAGTCAGCGTGCGTAGTTTATGCGTTGAGTATGCGTGACTATGCGCGGGACATGCGTCGGCCGTCAGTGCTTATGTCCATGTCCGTCCACTGACGCCCCACCTTCATATCACTCATGAAACGCGGACGAATCACGTTCATTCCACTGACAATGTGGATTCTGAAAGTGCTTGTACGTGGAACGTTCGTGAAGCGTGATTCGTGCGTCGGGCGTGCGTTGAATGTTCGTGGAATACTTTGGTCAATTTCTCGACGCACAAGAACACACAAACCCAATCTGTGCGTGATTTGTGAGTGATTCGTGCGTGATCGGCTGTGTGACTGGCCCTTAACAGCGTCAGTTAGGTCGCTTCATCTCCATTCATAAATTCTCTCCCATGGCCTCATGGGATAGTAAAGTGTCCATTGTATGCACACTTCAGAATCTCGGCAGAAGAAGTAGGTTATCCATGGGCTTTCTCACATACTACTTACTCACATACTGTATAGGCAGGAAGTATTCTATTTCGGACACAGCGAGAGATTGTCCTATTGCTCATAAAACATTCACTACTAAGGTTAGGAGATGTAACCACTTTAGGTAGAAAGGATTTCAAACTGACTAACTAAAGACATATCTATCATAATGAAATAACTCTTCACAATAGATAATGATTTACAATGAACTCTATTAGAGATCTAGATATGGCAATGTATCAAGAAAACACCTTACTCACCTGTTGAGTAATAAAAATGCCATATCTGCGTCAGTTTTACAATGTCAAATCCCTCATCCCTCCCTTTTGTCAGGTCTTGTAGTGTCTAATAAGTAACATACTGTAACCTAAAGACTGTCTGTGTTGATCGTTTTTGCTAATTATGAATATGATGGCCAATGCTTAAGTTGTTTAACAAAAAATGTAAATTCTGTCGTTATTTTATGTACTGTAATAACTGTAAACCTGTAACTCCTACACCTGTAAATACTGTCCTACACCTGTATGACTTCCTATCTTCTGTTTTATCTTTTTCTGATTTTTCTTTTGTGGATAACTGTTAATACATGTTAAGCTTGGCAAAGAAATTGAATTTACAATTTGAAATGAAATAAAAAGCTTACCAAATACTAATATTTCTCTAATCAGAACAATACTGGTAATAATTTTTTTTTAAGTAGTTATGGCTGAATTAGCTCATTTACTTTATCTTTCAGTTACCACCTCAGTTTAAACTTTTAAACTTTTTAAACTTTATTTCTAACTGTTTAAAAGTAAACTAGCTTGTGCAGTTACTAGCTTGCTACATCCCCTCAAGTGGCCTACATTGATTTTGTTTTGTTTTTTGCCAGTTTGCATACATTAATCAGATATTTTGAGTCTACAGCTTTATGTTTGTTTGACAAGGTTTCATTTTAGTTTCTCTCTGTTAAATTGCCATTGGGAATGTGTGCCAAGAGCAATGCTGTGATTTCCTATGACATGATTTTTTGATATCAGTCTTTGAAATTTTTATGAAGCCATTCTGTATCTCATACTTAACATGCTGAATCTAAGTGAAAAAACAAATCCATGTAAACAGTATAATTTTAGCTCTTAATAATTGTAAAGAACCTAAACCCCTTTAATAGCACAAAAAAAGTCATTTGATTTGAAGTCCTCAGTTGTTGTTCTGCAGAGTCAGATTACTCATGCCCACTATGGTCTTCATAGTTCAAAGTTCCACTGCAAAAGGGAATCTCAGGTTATGACTTTAACCATGGTTTTCTTGCAGGGGCTATTGCCATACCCTCGGAATGGCATTCAGACAAAACATGGGACATAAATAGCTTACGATGTTCCTTGTTTGTTGGGTAGCTTGAAATAGCCTTTGGCAGAAATTTCAGCTTTGAAAAGCAAATTTAAACACCCTAACGCCATGTCCTTACCAGACGTGATGCGATAAGATTGTCAGCGGGAAGTAATTTGTATGTCCATACTAGACTTTACCCCAAACACATCAAAAAATTAATAAAAAATCACAAGCAATCAGAAGAGCATGTGGGCGGGCTCTCTCTGCAAGCTTGTTGCCTTTTAGTATGGTTGTTTTTTGTCCACATTTTGTTTAGATATAATATGTTTACTTGTGCCATAATATGCCATTCCCTAGGTTTTTATGAAACGCTGCCACAGGGCCAAAAAAACAGTAACTAGGCTTATTTTATTACATTTTTTAATGTAATAAAGACATTAAAAGTGAAAAATTTGACAGGGCAATTAAACATTTGGTCCGACTAGGTCTGTTTCTGTTTATGTGTTTTTTCGAACACATTTTTCGTATAATTTATCCTGTGGACATACTGGCTTATGCAAACCAACACTACTGTCACGGTCACGTCACGTCTAGCACTTCCGGGTTTCCCCGTGTCTCCCCATTCCTTCCCACGCCTGTCTTGTTAGTCATTACCCCGTTAATTATGTCAGCTGTTTCCCATTTGCCCTCGTGTTTAAATCTCCCTCATGTTCCCTGTGTCGGTGTGGATGATTGTCAGTGTTCTTAGTGCCGTTAGAGTGTGTTGATGTATCTCCCGAGTTTCTGAGTTTGCACCATCGCGTGCGTTTTCTGTTTGTAGTTTAAAGTGTTTTGTGTTAATAAATCCGTCAGCAGTATCTCCAGTGTCTCCTCGTCTGTCTCTGCATCGCACACAGCACCCAGCGCGTGACAGAATCATCCACCGGGTTTGTCACCCCCAAAGGACTTCACCGGCGAAATGGATTATTTTCATCAGAGAGAAGCTGAGCTTCAACTGCTGGCTTCCCGGCAAAGTGGCCGCCGCCTTGAGGACTATGTGGGGGAATTTACTGATCTCACGCACCTGGTGAAATGGGACGATGTGTTTTTGAATTCCCTATTCGAACGAGGGCTAGACACCATGACCCTCCGGAGCCTTGAAGGAACAAGATTCTCATTGAGTGACAACATCAACCTCATTTTATGGCTCAATGGGTCCGACTGCAAGGTCGAGGAGGCGTCCGAACCATCGTTCTCGATCGCCGTATCCGAGCCATCGCTCCCGAGCTCCACGACCGGTGCCACGCCCCCGAGCCGCTGGCGCCGTCGTAAACGGGGTAAGAGGAGCGGCCATCGCCCCGAGACTGAACTGTGTGAACCGAGTCCCGAGTCTGAACTGTGTGAACCGAGTCCCGAGTCTGAACTGTGTGAACCGAGTCCCGAGTCTGAACTGTGTGAACCGAGTCCCGAGTCTGAACTGTGTGAACCGAGTCCCGAGTCTGAACTGTGTGAACCGAGTCCCGAGTCTGAACTGTGTGAACCGAGTCCCGAGTCTGAACTGTGTGAACCGAGTCCCGAGTCTGAACTGTGTGAACCGAGTCCCGAGTCTGAACTGTGTGAACCGAGTCCCGAGTCTGAACTGTGTGAACCGAGTCCCGAGACCGAACTGTGTGAACCGAGACCGAACTGTGTGAACCGAGACCGAACTGTGTGAACCGAGTCCCGAGACCGAACTGTGTCTCATGAATAAATTGAGTCTGCGTCCCGCGGCCGCCATGGACCTCCCGTGGCCTGACTCACCTCCGCCGGTCGAGGAGGACCTCCCGTGGCCAGAACCACCTCCGCCGGTCCCTCTGGACCCGCTCCCAGACCTCCAAGCTCGTCCAGACCCGCTCCCAGACCTCCAAGCTCGTCCAGACCCGCTCCCAGACCTCCAAGCTCGTCCAGACCCGCTCCCAGACCTCCAAGCTCGTCCAGATCCGCTCCCAGACCTCCAAGCTCGTCCAGACCTCCAAGAACCCCTCGCCCTGCCGGCGCCTCCCGAGCGCCTCGCCCTGCCGGCGCCTCCCGAGCGCCTCGCCCTGCCGGCGCCCCCTAGTACCATCTAGGCCTTCCGACGGCTTCCCGGGAAGGCCTCTCAAGATTTTTTTTGGGGGGGGGGTGATAGTGTGATTTTGAGGGTGGGTGGGGAAAAGGAGGCGGAGCCTCCGGGGAAAGTCAGGACCCCGGCTCCGCCCTGGACTTTCCACACTGCCCAGCACCCTGTCTCCCCAGCACCACCCTGGACACTCACTCAAGCCTGGCCCCTAGTTCCCCCGGTACCTCCCTGGACTCTCTCCCTGGACTGGCCCCTAGTTCCCCCAGCACCTCCTTGGACACTTCCCGGTGCCTGGCCCCTGGTCCCGCCTGCACCACCCTGGTTTCCTATAGCCCCAGCACCACCCTGGAGACCTCCATGACTCTGTGTATCCTGGTCTCCAGGGTGCCCACCCTCCCACCCTGGTTAGGATGAATGGTTGTCTTGTTTGTTTTGTCCTCCTCCGGGTCCCCCTCCCTTCCCTCCCCAAGGTGTGTCTCTTACGGCGTGAGGTCACGCCTTGTGGGAGGGGGCGTGCTGTCACGGTCACGTCACGTCTAGCACTTCCGGGTTTCCCCGTGTCTCCCCATTCCTTCCCACGCCTGTCTTGTTAGTCATTACCCCGTTAATTATGTCAGCTGTTTCCCATTTGCCCTCGTGTTTAAATCTCCCTCATGTTCCCTGTGTCGGTGTGGATGATTGTCAGTGTTCTTAGTGCCGTTAGAGTGTGTTGATCTATCTCCCGAGTTTCTGAGTTTGCACCATCGCGTGCGTTTTCTGTTTGTAGTTTAAAGTGTTTTGTGTTAATAAATCCGTCAGCAGTATCTCCAGTGTCTCCTCGTCTGTCTCTGCATCGCACACAGCACCCAGCGCGTGACAACTACAGAGCAGGAGAAACATAAAACCATCTAATGGTTCGAGAACGAATGGATTGCTTAGACCTACACATTTGTATTCTTGATTGCTATAGTTCCTTTTAATAACAGTGCCACGGTCATTCCTACTGTGCAGTTAACTTTTACGTCCCTTTCATTTAAGTTGTAATATATTGAATGAGAAAGAAAGAGAGAAAGAAAGAGAGAAAGAAAGAAATTCTTGCAGTATTAATATTTGTATTTTTTATAATTGTGATTTGAATAAAGATTGCATGATGTAATGTGCTGTCATTTGATTGACTTATGTGATGCTGCTTGTTATGTAGTGGAGAAATCTTAAGACACAGACGCACCAGGTCTTGCCCTCAGGCTCAAAGACCTAAAGTAATTGGAGTTGATTTAATGGCAGAATAGGGCCATGATAGTGGATCCATAACCTACTGAGCCCGTTGTGGAACCCCCCAGCCCCCCACCAAAAGAAAACAAAGACCTGAACAGATGGAGTCCTTCAGCAGAATATTATATATTCTAGAGGGACCGTTTTGGAGGTGACACACAGATAAATGACTCCATTAGCATGTTTGGTAGAGGTAATTGCTGTGACCTTTTAGGATCACCTTATCATATTTTTTAAAAAGAAGCCTGCTTGAATGACTTTGATACCTTTGACTTTCATCTCACATGAGCTCATGCCGTTCTGTGTGCATTATAATGCAGCTAAGGAGGTCTACTGTACACATACACTGCAGGATTTCCTTTTAAGCGAGTGTTTGCATGTGTTTATGGATTAATAAAGTGCTATACTTATTAAATGGGTTGAACTCTTAGTAAATATTCATTGTGTTGCATTACCAACCGGTATGATTGTTCGTTGGTAATGCAACATACATAGCTGTGTGTTGTGGCAGATTATTGCATATCTGGGGAATTGCACATCTTGCATTTTTCATGTTCATCTGTAATTGAGTCATTCTCTTTGAGCGCTCATGTCTCACTCTGGCAGATAGCCGACTGAAGGTGACCCTATGCTAATGGTGGCCAGTATCCATGCCAGTGTCTGCTTCATTCAACAATGCATCATTGCAAATTGTCAGCGTCTAACCTGAATGAAAAGATATCATGGGTTCTCTTTCCCAAAAATAAAAAACATCTCTGTTATGTATGTAACCTTAGTTCCATGAATAGAGAACAAGATGCTGCGTCAAAGCGCTGTGGGAACACCACTGCGTGAATGCTTCATGAAGCAAGTATGCAATCCAACCAATCGCGTGAGAAGACGTCTTAGCTCCTGCCTCGACAGAATGTCTGCTCCCATATTTTGAGTCCCAGGGATGTGAAATGCATTTAGTGACATACTGACTTGTTGAGTATGCGCAGATCCAAGATGGGGCATAATCATCCATACTTTTTGGGAACTATTAAGTATCGGCTGTAAAACCCTGACTCTCTGTCTGGAAGGGAACACGTTCTATGGCCCCTTTCCCCAGCAGTGTTTTTACTTCCAGCTCCATGACCAGAGCTTGCTCGGGGGCCACCATAGTAACTAGAACCCGTGTGAACCTGGCTGGTGCCTTTTTGAATGGTGCAGTACCCATCGAGAAAATTTGGCAGAAGTTTCCACGCTGCCAAAAATTCTACTAAGGGAACCATCCCCTTGGGACTGACCTCTGGCAGAAATTTTATTGTGAAACTGACCCGAAATTGAATGGTGCAGCCTTTTTGAATGGAGCGCAGGACCAATTAAATGGTGAAACTTTCCCGTAATTGTAAGGGAACCATCCCTATGGGACTGACCTCTGGCACAATTCGAACGATCAGCTCAGTGCCCTGAAGTGGCAAACCGGTAGGGATCGACCGAAGCGAAGGCTCTAGGACTCTCCTCAGAGGGAGTGAGGTTCCAGGTGCCACTACGTTTCCGAGCGGACATAAAGTGCACAAGGTGTCAGGGTTAGCGAGAAGCCCCCCTGAGGGCATTGTAACCTGACGTGAGCACCGCCTGGCCTCGATGGGAACAGCCCTCATTGACCCGATGCTCCTGTCGTCAGGGCCTTTTCCCTGCAACCTTCTTGGAAATAATGACAACCTGCAGATCCATTTGCGATCCCCAGGTCCGAGATCGACGCTGAGCCTTGGGGACAGCGGGACCCGAACCCTGAGGAACGCGAGCCTGAGGGGAGCGTAGCGTTCTCAGTGGTAGCTGTTCATAGTCTGCACAGCCAGCGAAGATTCTTATTTATGTAAAAAAAAAACGCATAACTACCTGATTTATTCACCGCTTCTGTGGTTGGTTATCATGAAAGGCTCTGATTAAATTGGAAAACTTTTTGTGGGTTGCATTTGACAACAACAAGGTATGATTATTACTGTGATATCCATTTAAGAATTTTCCGCCCCTAAATATCAGTGAATCAATGTCAAAATATTAATATCAATATCAATATCAAAATATCAAAATCAGACTCAGATTTTTTAACACGTGACTGGCTATTTTTAACATGTGACTGTTTGCTGCAAAATCTGCAAAAATCTGGATCTGGTATCCAAATCTGATACCAGCTATATAGCTGATACTGTACTGTGACTTTGTGGGATCCTTAACTTTATAGGGATTGCTTCAAAAATGAAAAATGTTGTCATCAGTTACCCTCATGCTGTTTCAAAATGGCATGACTTCCTTTCTTGTATAGAACCTAAAATAAACCTAAATGGTTTGGTCACCACTGCTCTTCAAAATGTCTTCTCTTGTGTTCCACAGAACAAAGACATTCACAACTTTGAAACAACATGTAAAGACAGAATGTTCATTTTTTTGTGAACAACCAAGAAAAACAGCTACATTTTGCTGGAAAATGTGCTGGTTCAAAAGCTAGACAAGCACTAACTAGTATAAACCTTTCTGGGTCAGTAGGGAAATTCATACTGGTTTAAACTGGTCTTTTCAGCATGGTTGTGAATCATGCGATAAATCTCTTTTGTTCCAAAAATAGTGTGAGTTCACTCTGCATGAGGCAGTTTCCAGTAGAATGTTCAAGTAAACATGGGTTCGGGCTGCTTTATGTGAATAATGAGGCATTACAATTTTGTGGTTGGAATGTTGCCAGTTATCCATGCTGGCTTTCTCATTCCCACTGGGGTTATACGGGTCAGTGTTAGACCTGCTTTGGGCTAGCAATGACATCACTGTGTTTTCCGCAGGGAGAAGTAGACTACTGCATAGATAGCTCAACACAGATGCAGCTCTTTCTTGCTTAACCCCAGCCCAGTCCATTTTCCCAGTCCATAGTCCAAAAGCTTATGTTTCAGTTTCTTTTGTCTGTTTCTTGTACTCTTACTCCATGATCATTACAATACACACCAGGAGTGAGAATTCTGGCATGGATGCATACATTTTAATGCTGGTACCAGTTTTGTAGTATTTGAGGGGGGTCTGACCTGTACCCTCTATGTCAGTTAGGCAGTAATGCAATCGTTGAATGACTAATATTGTCTGCCTCCTCCTTTCATACCTTGCGTCATTCTGCCAGAATTCTCTATGGGTCTTTTAGATTTTTAGGTTGTGGATTTCCTAGTCAATCAGTCAACAGACAGCGGACTGTTAGATGTGAGAGTTTTCTCAAAACATCAAGATCCAATCTGATTGGCTGACTTTACACAGTTTTTGCAAGTCAGGGTGTACACTTCTTATTATTAATATTATTGTTATCAGTTCAGTCATGACAACTTGTGGAGTGTTTGGCATGATAATGGAAATTACAATGTTGATATGTTTGGTCGTTGTGGAATAGATCTGCTACGCTGCTGCTGTTATTGCTGCTACTGCCAATATGTACATGACATGCTGCTGCGAGTAAGTAAGACATGCTGCTCCTATTCAACACCATACTTGAATGACCTGTATCAGATCTATACAGGTGGAGCTAGGAGAGGTGGGTGGAGGGTTTCTGAAAATGCTCTGCAATCTGCTTCAGCAAACGCTGACAAAGAATTGAAAAACTGAGCAGCGAGCTCATCAGCTGCTGATGCAACAGGAACCAATCAGGTGTGCCCTCTAAAGAATTGTGTAATTGCAAGGAGATTGCATTAAGGACCTGTTGCTTGTGCCATTGAGAACTTTACATTTACATTTCACGCTCTAACCTGTTTCCTAACCACAACTAAACATGGACTGACATTTAGCAACTGATTCACTAATGTTGTGGTGAGCTTGTTGGGAGGCTCAAACAAACTCCAATTACATTTGAAAACACCACATACAGTATTCACACTTACCTGTGAAAATAAACCCACAAATCCCTCTCTTTGTATATTATTAATTATTATAAATTAAACATTTTCCTCTAAATATGCTATTTCTGGCCAGAATAATGTTGTACAAGAACAATTGTTGGTACAAGATGGTACTTCTAGCCCAAACAAAATGGTTATAGTGTGCATAAGGTTGAACTGCCGCATTAGCCGAGACTACAGCCTCAAATTAGCACATGCTAATGCTTAAATATTGAGTACACACTTTTGTCAAAGCAGCTGATAAGTGAACAATAGATTCACACTAATACGTTTACTGCTTGATGATTTCTGCAGGTGTCTCTCGTTTGGCAAAGCACACTAAGGATTTTGTCGATTTGAAATTTTTTTGGGGACATTGAGAAGGAGCAACTCGCTAACTTTTTTTCATTTGGCTCATGACTGATTTGGCTCATTAAAGAAAGAGAGTGGGAATTAATTAATGTCATTAAATGAAGCATGCTGAACCCTCCACGAGCTGTGAAGTGATGTGTGGAAAAGGAGAGCGAGGGATGGAAAAAATAAAAAAACCTGATGAGTAGATCATTATTTCCATAATTATTATCGTAATTATGAGTATGATCCAGGCTATGACATTTCTGGCTGAAACAATGCTTTAATGTTACAAAATCTCTGTATTATATAAAACAGATAGAGTACCATATTTTTTGGAAATCTACGCTGAATCAAAGGTTTTTCACTGTGTATGTGTGTGTAAAGATTAGAAGTTAAAAGTCATTTATTTTCAATTGGCAGATGCTTTTATCCAAAGCAATTTACATTGCATTCAAGAAACACATTGACATTATAATCAGTTCTTGCTTTCCTTGGGAATCGAACCCATCACCTTGGCATTGAACACAGCAGTGCTCTACTGCTTGAGCTACAACATCTTTTAACATCTCACTCATACTCTTACAGCCTGAAAAGCAAAAGACAGCATGTTCTATTCAACAACTAATTTGTCTGTCTACAGTGGAAGCAAAACACAATTACAACCAATCAGAACATATTTGATATTTAAGGTTATGTGGGATTAATTTTCGGACCAGTCAAACTCTACTGTAAGTGGGGCTACCCAGTATGCTGGAGAAACAAACTAAAAAGCAAACAAACAAATGTTCCATCACTCATCGCTTGAACAGCAATGTTAATGGATGGCTTTCTTCAGCTATTATGTATCTTACACATTCATTACCATAAACTATTTTCTTTCATTTCAAAATGTCACATTATTGAAGTTAAATCCATTGTAAGTACTGTTTCATGTTTAAAAGTAGAAATTATTAATTGTTTTGTATTGAATATGTGAGATTATGTACCAATTAAGAAAGAAAGAAAGAAAGAAAGAAAGAAAGAAAGAAAGAAAGAAAGCACTCTGACTTGCGCCTGAGGGCAAAGTCATTCAAGAACAACATCAGCAATTCAGCTGACCTGCTTTCTCGCCATGCTTTTTTCTCCTTACCCTGAGTGGCATTTCATTTAGGCTCCATCATTCTTCTTTTCTTTTTTGGCCTTGTCCAAGAAGAACTGGGTTTCTCATCCCCCTCCCTTCCTCTCTCTCTCTCTCTCTCTCTCTCTCTCCATCTCTCTCATTCACTTCTCTACTAACTTCCTCCTGCTCCATAATCATTAAACCTCTCAGGGAAAATCCACTAAGAATGAGTTGCGCCTGCTGATAGCGTCATTTATTTGCGCACACTGTCTGCTTTGTTATTGCATGCAATTCATTAGATGAATTATGCAAATCAGGTGACAGTACAAAAATGGCTGAAAAAATCAGTGCTGAAGCATAATATGCACAGAAAAATTCTCAGTCTTCCTTTTTCCATTTAAAGATGGGCAACAACCAACTTTAAAGTGCAATTCTGCCACCTACTGTGTTGGACTGTTAAATGGTGCCGAAATATTTACAATATTATCACACATGTAGCATTAACAATACTGGTATATTGAAACACTCTCATTGTGTGATTTAAGTTACAGTTATCAGAAACTGTGAAACATAAGATGACATTTGGAGATAAAGTCACATTTATAAGAACTAAAGACACAATTGCTTATAATTATTTATACCCGAGAGAGAGAGACAATTTACTCGGAGGAGGTAGCGTTTTCATGGCTGAGTGGTAGACTATGGAGGAGGCTGCATATTACCGCAATCTGACATACATTAGTAGGGATGTACAGCATCACTTTGATCCAGATTCTCTAAAAAATTAAAGTATTTAACTGCACCACATGCTCATTACTTGATTATTTCTTGAATTACTTCTGCCATGATCAAACATCAATTCCATACTTGACGATTTTAGTAGAATTATTTTACCGCAAGCTTTTGTGACCAGTAACAGAATAAAGTTAACTGAAAAATTACTGCAGTTTGTGAATAAGGCTCAATCTATAATCAGCCTAATTTGAATAGAATGAAGGTATATTTGTGCCTTAGTATTGAAGAAATGCAGCAACTGTTTATGAAACTTTGAAAATGTGAAACTGAAACTTGTAACTCTCTATCCTGTTATTTTGCTCTGTCCCCTTTTCCCATCTCTCTCCCCTTGTTTGTCTTTCTCTGAGTGATGGGTCAGCTTATGTTCTGTATATTCACAGGCCTCTCCAGTGACTTGCTCAGAGTTTCTAGTCGGCTGTTGATAGCTGTGGTTTGAGAAATGCAAAGCTTTAAATAAATATGGAGACATGAGATGCGTTTCTCTCCTCACAGAAAAAGGTGGTTATCTGCTTTCAACCAGTTGTGGCTTTGATTAATCACTGTGTTTACACTCGGCTGTCCTCTCTGTCTTACCAAGATGCACCACAGCCGGGTTCTCTCGCCTCTGCATGATTCATCCCTTATCTTGGAGAAAAGAAAGGATGGCATGTGGAATTGTTTGATTCCCTGCTTCTAGAAGGCCTTGTTCTTTTTAAAAGTAGACACAAATGTTGTAAATTTCCATTGCAGCGACTTTTAAAACCATTAACCATTTTTTTCCCTGAAATGGTATGCAATGTGAAAGCAGCCATAATACACTCAACCGTCTGTCTCAAAAGTATACATTAGGATGTGTGTTAGTACATGTGTAGAGATTATGAGGTAAGAGCTTATAAAACTGGTTTATCCATTGCGCAAGAACCAGCAAACATTTGATATGGCAAACCTATTTGGGAGATAAATATTGAGGGAGATGTATGTGTGAAAGCCACATGCGGCTGGCGCAGCAATGACTGTCAGCATGCTCTTTTCCACTGTTTATGGCACACGGTAGATAGACATGTGCATGGTTACAAACAGCCTCACTTCCTTGAAACCAGTCGTTCACAGCAGGTACTTTGAATGGCTCACAAGACCATGGCAATAGTGGAGGTTGGAACCCCAGAATACACTGAAAGTGTGTTAATTTTGTTGATGGTTTGAGAATCAAGTTTTGTGCATATTCTGCCCAAGAAAGAAACCGGCTCTGTTAAGATTGAATTTTGTGAGTTCTTGATTTAGATATTCTGTCTGGCCATTGGACTGGGGGTGGTAATCTGAAGTGAGACTTATATTGACACTAAATCAATAAATCTTTATCAAAAAAGTTGCCTGCAGCTCCCGAGTCTAACAAAGCCTTAGTGATGATTGTTTCAGATTGACAGTTTCATTTTACTGGCTTGTAAAAAGAATCAGTTGCTTGGATAGCTGAAATCAACAAACCCACCCTGCAGTTTGGTGTTTGAAGGGGTCGTGTCGGGGCAGTCAGATGTCCTGCTTTTCCAAAATATAGAGAGAGATAGTTCCTGATAGAGCATTTATGTTCCTCTGTGGAGATATGAGTTCAGCCAACCTGCATAGGTTTAGTGTTTTCACTGGGTTGATTAGTTATTTCTGTAGCAAACAAGATAGGCAATGCAAATTGCAAGGTCGATGAATTGAGCGATTTTGCCCTCGTCATGTTAGATTTACTCTGAATGTACGTCTGTGTTTTAATCATTGATGAAATAGCAGTTTTAATGTGTCCCCCACCGACACAGTTTGCACAGAGTGCGAAAAGACAAATTTCAGCAGCAGTGGTACTTCTCAGATGAAGTGCATGCAGTTGTTCCCCAGCACACCTTCCTCCCTCACAATATTTGAATGCCTCTCTTAGTTGTTGAAAAAAGTCATAGAAAGTGGCACTTTTCAGTCCTTAATTGGCCCAGATAGCTATTGTCCACATCAATGCCTTTCCTTTGAGCAGTGAAGAGAGATCTTACTCTCGTCAGTTGAGTATAACGATGGCTGCTGAGCCAGGAACATAAGAGCATTGCATGGTATTTACATTGACACTTTTATCCAAAGCAAAGCGCCAATGCTCTACTGATTGAGCTACAGTAAAGCATGAGAAAGCATTTAAATTTGGTCGTTGTCCCATCAAATTTTTCTGGAAAGGCTAAATGTGGACCATTGTATTATGTACTACAAAAAAATTAGAATGGTAGCTGACTCGCTTGAGGTGCTGGTGAAGTGGATTTAGCTGCCGGCTGATAGGGACTCTGCATGGATCTTGACAACTCCTCCGTTAGTATGCTGAGTTGTTCTAGTTGCTGATGGTGAGATGCGAGTAGGTTCGCCTGGGCAGTAAAAAGTTTGCTGGATCAGTAAAAGTTGAAGTCCTCTGTTATGGAGACTCAGCCTGAATGGGATCCATGTGCAGTTAATGAAAACAAATCCAGTTCAGAGTACAGGCAGCCGTGGGTCGAAACATCTGAGCAAACAAAAAAAATATTAGTTGCAGAGCGAAAGTGGCATAACAGAATCAGGCAGACAGAAAAGAGTAAGAGAAATAGTTCAGAAAAGCACAGGTGGTAGGCTGGCAGCAAAGATTCAATCCAAGGCAGAGTCAAACACAGGCAGACTAACAATGTATAATTGTGTGATAAGGAACAGATGTGCAGTAATCTGTTTATATAGGGCGAGTTAGACTATGGTGACCGATTGAGGAATCTTCACCTGCATTCATGACACTAACAAGGCCACACATTAAAGGAATAGTTCCCTTTCAAGGGAATGCTATGTATGATTGCATCATGAAGCACATGTGAAATCGAACCAGTGGTGTGAAAGGATGTCAGAGGTGGGTGATGTCATGAACCAGGAAACTTTAAAAAGCATGCCAAACAAAGCAGCGGCAGCTTCTGTGTCTTCTGTAGTGCTTTGTGTGATCGTTTGTCTTATTTATTGTTGTCTGTCTACCAACAATACAAAGAATATAGTGTTAATAGCGTATGTGTGTAATATTGTGTGTGCATCCCTGCCAATTACATGATTTGTTTGATGTTTGTTTGGACATGCACAGTCGGCCCTCTCGCGCGCGCCGGCTGTGTACTTTACATCCATTACACTCCGCTCCCACCAGGCGCTCTTTGAGGAAGGCGCCTGGGCTCACGATCCTTGAGACGTAGATCCTGCTGTTGCCAAGGCAACGTGGTGATCTAGGTCCTGGTGGTCGCAAATTAATCTGTCAGAGTGGCTAGAGGCAAGCCTGGCCTTATCTTTGACCTCACCTGCCAGATCCAGTGCCTTTATTCTGGGTTCGGAAGCACACTATGCGTTAACTGAATTAGCTGAAGATGTTTTGTCACTTTACTCTCCATACTATGAGGAGCTGGCAGAGTTTCTATCTCCTGATGTTGACAGTTTAACATAAACTGGCCAGCTGAGAAGCTGGGTGCTCACCCAAAAACATTATTTAAACAAGCATTTCTGGCTTTACAATCACAAACTTCCAATCAGACCTTCTGTTTTTCCCAATCTCCAAACCAAGGTGTCAAGATTGTGAAAAAAAACGTCTTCATATCAAGTTTACAGTGTATAATCTCTCAATACTCGTGAGTAGACCATACAGTTGCATGTAGCGGAGCGATCGACCTGTCGTCGTGGGGGGTAGCGGAGCGATCGACCTGTCTTCCAGGTAGCGGAGCGATAGTCCTGTCGTTTTTTTTTTAAATAATCAAACTTTTGTCTGCGAGCCATAGGTTCCCGACCCCTGCATTAAAGAAAAAGGTAGAGTTACAGTTTCAGGATGCCATCTACCAATATGGAGGGGGGTACTGAGCGGTGCCGCTACTAACATCTAAAAACCAGCTCCTTACACCATGCCACCCAGAACAGAGCGTCGCTACCTAAGCTCCCCCCAAGAGAAATGGGATCGAGGAGCTGTCTTTTCCACCAAGAGGGCTGCGGGGAAGAGGCCTCTAAGGGTAACATTTAATTATACATATCCATTTTCCCTTCGGTGCCGTTCCTTCAGGTCGTTCACAGACAGCTCACCTTGGGTGATTTCAATCAGGAGGGATCTGTTTTCCCAGGTAGGGGGCTCGATTCTTCACCCCTTCTTAGAACTGTGGAAACTGTTGGTTTGGCCTCTAAGGAGAAACTGTACTCATGTGGAAACCTTTATTCAGCAGCCTTTGCTCTTAACACATTCCTTTGTGTGGAAGATATTTAGGCACAAACATTTAGGCACTGGTAACAAGTTTTCTCCATGGCCCTTCAAGGCTGAGGTCTGCAGTATGCACAAGGGTACCAGTCTGGGGTTTGGCTCAAGTGTTGTTTCTCCTTGCTATTGTGTAATTTAGAGAGTTGGAGATTTGCAAGTCCTGTCGGTGGCACCTCGTGCCTATAATTTGCACCTGGCATGGATAGACTTTTTACTCCCTAGGCCAGGTTACATCCCCACTAATGTGGATAGAGTCATTATGCTGTAGTCCTTCTGTTCTCCTCCTTTTAGAGCCAGGAAAAGAGTAATCTGCTTTGTCCAGTGTCAGATGCTTATGTCCACACAGTGGCATAATCTGAACAGTGGCTTTTGTGCCTCTAGTAAAGGTTCCCCAGTACTAATCAGAGGATGAGCAAGTGTATAGTCGAGGCTACCCCTACCTCTTTGGCAACTCAGCCTCACTCAACTATGAGTGTGTTTACTTCAAAAGCTTGTCAGTTGTCTCTCTTCAAGACATTTGTGGTGTGGCTGGCTGGTCCTCACTGCACACATTTGTAAGGTTCTACGACCTAGACTACAACTCTGCACCAGAAGCACAGGTGTTATCATCTTAGTATGATTTCACTTTAGCCAGGCACTTGTCACAATGGCAATATGGGTAATGGCATTCCCACAGCGTCTTTGATGCAGCGCAATTTTCCTTTAAAGAGAACGTCAGTTACATAAAGTAGAGGCGCGCTGTGAACCGGAAACGGAAGCTTAGTGTCTTCAACAAGCGCTATAGCAAAACATGTGTCTGCTGCTGGAGTGTGTCTGTTTGTTGCCCAAGCTAGTTTAAAAAGTAAGGGTTTTTCACACTATAGTGAACGAAAAAGTGTTGTGTCTTTGTGTCACTCCCTGTCCCCATTTCATTACAGGTAGGGATACACACGCTTTGTGTGTCACTTATATGAGGAGCATGCACGAGCAGTGCTTGAGGGCGCTGGCTGTGCAGATTGTGAGTGGCTGCCGCTACGAACACTCCGCTCCCGCATGGCAGTCTTTGAGGCTTGGCCTTATCTCTGCCTTTACCCGGCAGATCTTTCCTCACCCAAGAAGCACACCCTGTGGTGGTTTCTTCCAACTTAGATGAGGATGCAGTACTACAGCTGTTATTAGTATCGACGTTGATGAGGAAGATTCATCACCTTCTTGACCAACGTTTGAGGGTGGCTATCTGAGCGGAGGGACACTCGTCCTAAAAGCAAGGTTCAACAAGGTTTGCCTTTTTTCCCAAACCTCCACAACAGGCCGTCTCCCACAGGGTACATAGCAACATTACCGCTAACTATGCAACCCTTGTGGGAGCCTCAGAATGCATATACGAGGCGGTGCCTAGAGTTGAGGAGGGCCTTGCAAGCTACCTCTCCCTCACTCATCGCCGCCCCTAAAAACCCTGACGCTGCCCACCAAACCCCTTCGGGTTACTTCATCTATGGTGGGTCAAGCTTACTCCGCCGCAAGTCAGGTTGCAGCATGCCTCCACACCTCTTCGCTGCTGCAGGCCTACCAGATGGAGCTTCTTGGGGACCTCAAAGGCTAAGTTGTCTTAAATCAATTACACTGGTAATGCATACTTTACAGCAATTAGACGTTCTTCTGCTTAGCAAAGTAGTAACACCATGAAATCAAAATGGATAATTTTGTTTTTGTGTCTGTAAATTTTCTGTTTATTAGGGTTGCGCCAATATACAACATCACATACGACGATTATTGGCTCGTATTCACATTTATGTATAAATTATTATTTTTATTATTATTATTAAAAATATTATTTTTAGGTGTGGCGAGCAGGGCGGGGTCGAGGGACTGTGAGAGCGTCACGAGAGCCGGTGGCGTGATTGAGAATGAGGTGTCTCTGTCTCACGGAGGAGTGGAGACTTAAAAGGAGGAGTGACGACAGTGAAGAACGAGACACCGGTGGCTCGCAGGTGACGCTCATTCTGAATCACGCCACCGGCTCTCGTGACGCTCTCACGGTCCCTCGACCCCGCCCTGCTCGCCACATTAGGCTAGTAATTTTATTGAATTAATATTAATACCCTACAATTTATTTGCCTTTTTTAATTTCATAATGACATCACCACATAAACACACTTGCTACAACATACACATACTGTATGAGGATTGAGGACTAACTGTAACGAACGGGACTCACAGGCAAGGATCCAATAGCATGTCTTTAATGAGAATAATCATGCAGGCGGAAGAGTCAGGACAGGCAGATAACAATCACGAGTGATAATTCTAGCACGGGTCAGGGCAGGCAGACAGAAACAATAGAATCGATAACAGGTAATCAGGCACAGGAATAAACGCTCATAAATGTTAGCTACAGAAAAACAAGACTTTGTGATGACAGTTTGTGTGTGTGAGAGTCTTTTATAGTTCATGTAATTGTTCGCAGCTGGTGCAGTAATCAGTCCACTGAACGGCAACATGGGAAATGCAGTGTGTGTGTATAATTGTTAGAGCTTCATCCGGTGGCTAGAGAGGGGAGGTGCGGAGCTCGTATTCATAACACTTAATTTTTTTATGTAATAATTAATCAACTACAAAACTACATTCCATATCACAAATTCTTATATGTATTTTTATCACATTCTTATACAGTTGTTGTTTGAGCCAAGATGAACAACGACATTGTTGTTCGTAAGCATTTTGTTTTGTTTCCATGGCACATTAACAAAACATTTTAATAACACTAATAACACTATAAGACAATAATATTATGACAATATAATAATATATAATATAATATATAACATAATAATATAATAATAATAATATACTATAAGACAATATAATAATAAGACAATTACAAATGAATAATAATAATAATAACGATTTAACTAAAATAACAGTCTAATAACAGTCTTTAGGTCCAAACACAAATCAGTTATCTGTGAAACTGGTTATCTGTGAAACTTTTCTTCAAACTCTAAGAAATATGAATTTTTCAAATTTTTCTAATTTTTCTAATTTTTTCTAATGAATGCTAATGAGCCTTTGACAAATGATTAGGCTATGTTTTTACCTCCCTACCTTTATCAATAAATGCTCCATATTTGCTAGCAAAATAGAAAAAAAGAAAAAAAAATAAATAAGCAAAAAAATATATATAAATAAAAATAAAAATAATGATAAGCAAAATAATGAGTATAGAATTCAGCAAAGAAATAAACACGTTAATAATCAAGTAACTAAGATACACTATATTGTGTATCTCACATGCAGGCGATAGGCCGATATGACTATGCAGTACCACTACTTTTTTTATTTTTATAAATTATTTATCCATGAACATCGTTTTTGTTTTTAAATGTATTTGCCCTCATAATCTTTAATCAGAATACGCCCCCTCCCCCAACCTCAACCCCTCTTTAATGAAACTGAAATTTTTTCTTGTTTGAGGTCTTTCACTCGTTTATGTCATAATATGGAAGAAAAGACTATTGCAAGTTTTGTTTCATGCTGACATTAATTTAAATCAAATGAATAACTTGTCTACTTTTAAATGCTCTTGAAACTTGTCTGCTGCATACTTGAATATATCTTAAATTGTATGTAATATTTGTTCTTATATTTGTTTAATATTTGCTAATGATTAAGTGCCTAATGTCATGCACTTTTGAATCTCTCAGTGGTTCCTCTGTTTTTTTTTTACTCTTCTTTGTTCCTACTGGTTGACCTTCACATGTGATGGCATGTCAAATACCAGACTTATTGCTCTCTGATCTAATGGCAGAACAAAGAACATACTCTGGGAACTGAAATCTCCAAAACCACCCTCACTCTTTGATCTCAGTTCCCTCACACCTCTGCTGACACTACAGTCCTGTGGAGTTCACAGTCTTTCTCCCTCTGGTATTTTAGGTGCGTTTAATCACAACATATTCCGCCCTTGAGATATTTTGAGAACACATATGCTGCATTAAGGTATGCCCATGTGAAAAAGAAGTGATATAGATACTGTGATAGCTCTCATCATAAAAATCATAAGGAGTTCGTTTTTTTGTTTTTTTTTCATCAAATAAGATTAAAGATGTCAATGTACTATGCATACTATAACTTCCTCTCAAGTCCCCAAAAAAACTAAGCTGCAAAAATTCTGAAATCTATTACAATCCCACAACATCAGCACATTACCGCCCACATATACACAACAACAATACCGATTCAATATTCAGCCCACACTGTAATGATGAGGTTGTAAATGTTATTAAAAAAATTTCACTTAAAATCTAAATTTGACACTAGAAAACAGCTTGAAATCAGCTTGAAGAGCAAAAATAAAAAATGTATTGGTGTGTTTAATCACTGTTTAATCAATCAATGAGATAGATCAATTAAAAACAGTGCTGTATTGCCACATTTATGTAGCTTTACTTTAGCAGCAGAATACTTTTGAAATGTAAGTCATGTTAAAATTACTTGATTCAATGTGTTTTTTTTTATTGACTGTTAGATCAAAACTCAAACTCTTTCCGGTCTCTTCGTGAAACTCCCTCCTCACCCCTACATTCTGCTGTTGTCAGGGAGCAGGTGAGGAGATGTGTTTTTGCGAGCTGAACTCAGCAGCAGGGCTTTGAACAACACAGCGGGCTCTGTCACAAACATCGCCACTAGTTGGGAGGGAAGATCCATTTTTGTGTTTTATTTTCCTTGTCAGAGTTGTGACAGGTGTGTTTATGTATCTGAGGCCGGAGCAATGCGTTCTGACAGACAAACGGGGGTGTTATCTGCTGTTGTCACACCTGATGGTCGGGACCAAGGCAGAGCTGGTGGGTTTCATTATAAAATATATTTTCAATCGGCTGTCACAATGGGTGTCTCAGAGAGTGAAGGTTGTAGGATCTAAGTGCAGCTTTAGTTGTTGAAATCAAAATACAAGAATCCACACCTTAACAACACACATGCACACACATACATACCTACGCATGGTCTCAGTGTTTTATGGGGTTATTCCGTGGATGTAATAATTTTGATTACATATATTTTATCCCTCTACACTAACCAACAACCTAAACCTACTCATCACACAAAACCTTATGCATTTTTCCATTTTCAAAAACATCATTTATAAGCTATTGTCCTCATGGTACCAAAATATGGCCCCACAAGGAAAAGGATTGAAGGTTTACCTGAGCCACACACACGCATGCAACTAAAGAAAAGCACAATAAAGCAGGAACCACAAACCAGCATTCATAATATCTAAACAAGGTCTTGATAAACATGCCGACCTACATTTTTCAAAACAAATCACTGAAGTTTCCAGCATTAGTTTCACAGCACTGCTCATCCAAGACTCTTATTTTGACTTTTTTATTTCAAATGTTCCTTTTGTTCTAGATCATTCTATCACCTATCTGTTAACATGGACACTAATCACTAAGTTCTCCCTCTTCACTGTTCTCAGTTGTCAGTTTTTCTTTGTGTTGATCACATGTTGTGTTTGCACTGCTGTTACAATCACTTTTGCCTTCATTAAAAGTTCTGTTGGATCCTCATCTTCATCCTTGCCATCGTGACAATTAGAGGCAGTAAAGCACGTTTGCTTTTAACGTTTTATCTCACGTTTGCTTTTAATATTATCAGTTAGGTTCAGGATTTAGTGTAGGTGGTACGTTATTTTCAAACGCGACTGAGCATTTACCTCTTAGCCTCACTCTCTGCACATTTCATTTCCGAAACATTTCCATACAGCAATCAGTGTAATAAAACTAAACACTATTTTAGTGCCACTCATTATATTTTTGAAAGTGTCACACAACCACATAAAATCATTTTGCAGAAGTGTTGCCACTGGCATGTTTATCCAATGAGCAGTTGGTTTGCTTTGTACAGAGTCGTGGCAAGTATATTCATTAAGTTTATTTGAGATTGTGTCTGTGTCCGGTGTAGACACGGTGTTAACCCTAAACTTACCCTAAATACCCCTAAACCTTCACAGAAACAAAATATCCCCACAAGGTCAAGGATTTTGGATATTGTCATTTTTGTGAGGCAATCTTTGTGGCCACAAACACACACACACACACACACATAGAGACTTCCAGCTAACGTAAATGAAGTGTGATTTTATCTGATGGCACCTGAAGTGGCTAGTACTGAGTCTAATCATCAAGGAGAATTTATTCCCGCCTCTCAACACTATAAATTCAGACAAAAGGAAATGCCGCCCTTTTTCTGACAAAGGCATAATTCATGTCAGATTGCCTGAACCAAATTACACTCCACACATTTCAACGTACTGCTTGCTGACTGTCTAAGCAAGTGGATTGCCCAATAAAACCTTGATTGTTGGTTTCAAATTGTGCATATGTCACCTATGCAAAATACTGGACATTAGTTTTCCTGGAATTGTGTTTCACTGAAGTGAATAGGAATAAATGCACATAGTGAGCGCAGAAAGCATCAGTAGATTTAGTCTGAGCCTCGGGTCTTATTTGGTAACCAATACCTTTTTTGTGACCATTTAAGAAGCTAAAGGTAATATTTTAGCACTAGTGTTGAACTTCACTCTAGAAGGAAGTAGTTTTTAATGAGTAGATTAACCTGTAAGTAATTTAGCAATTTGGAAACGTGTGTACCAAGTTCAAATTTAAATATTCAATATACATATTTGTTTGAAAATAAGTGAAAATAAATGTCGTTTACATCATGTTTTTGCAGGTGTCTTTCTGTAAAGGCATAAAGCATCGAAGGCAAAACATAAAACATCAAAATAAGCATTCCATTACGTTATTAGAAATAAATAACTGAATATATAAGGATGGATGGATGGAGAAGCAGACAGAAGAAACATTCAGTGAAAATCATTATCATGATCATGACATCATCAGACTCTTTTCAGGCTCAGTGTGGTAGCAAACCGTTTCACCAGTAGCTTAGTATAAAATCATAAATTCATGAGTGTGCTGACAGCAGGTATGTGACGTTATGGCCAGTCAAACCTTCATCAGCGGATCTGGCTGCATGACAAGGGGGAGATTCATTGCTCCAAACCCCAAGCAATGCTTCAGTGCCAGAACACATTAGCCCTCTGTCATTCATTTTCTGTACCAGCACTACACCCATGTCAGAAAGGCAGTGCTTTCTGAAATACTCGTCTGTATGCACCAATTGATCCTAGTTCAGTTTGATGATCAAACGTGAAGCAATGTTTCATCTTAAGACTGTTTAAGGGTCAATCTCAAAGCGGTCTCTGATCTTTGTAACATATATTCACATATTCATGAAGTGCAATACAAGTTCATAATACCCATACACAGATTCCATCAGTACAATACACTCAAACATATCAAATAGAGTCAACCATTCCAAACATATCGAATAAGCACACCAAATACAAATCATTTACAAATTCATTACTTTCGTAGTCCATTCCAAATAGACTGTGAAATTCCATTTCACACTTTGAATTATATCCAGTTCAAAATAAAGAAAACCCACCCCAAAAATACAAAAAGTAAAATTCAAATTTACAACTTTCCATAAGAATCATCATCAGCACAAAAAGAGTTGAACTTACACTTTCCATATTACAACTCGTTTATCACCAGTCTCTGTTGAAATCAGGTTAGGTGTCTAATTCTTCTCCAAACACAGCTTCAGTGGGAGATTGAAACATTTCATGCAAGACTTGTTCACAGATCACTCTTTTGCATTGTCGTCAAGTCCAGTTACTGTGACCGTCTTTTCTGACTTCTTGTTTGGGCTTGGCTCAAAAAGCGAGCCACTTTATGGAGTTAATAAACTGGTCATATTTTGGCATTTATTGCAAAATAGAGCATTTGTGCATGTTTAGGTTTATTTTGGGCCAGTTTGTTTCTTAAGATATTGCAACACATCTCTTTCACATCTTCAATCACATGTGTGGAGACAGACCTCAGCCAAAATGTGCAAATTTTGTGATTTTCTTGCACTGAATATACAGAAGAGAGACACATCTCTGATGTGCATTTAAATGCTTTATTAACAACTAGTTCAGTCTGGCTCTTTACACACTGTGCAGGATTTAGGTAAATGTGGTCAGTTTCGGTTAACATTTAGTTGTAGAATGTGGTTGTCACTCCCCTAAATTAATTAACTGTGTTGTAGAGAGCAGGATTAAGCACTAAACGGTTTATTGACATCCAAATTCAGCTGCAGCCAAGTGAAGGTCAAGAATTACAATAAGGGGCAGAATTACAAGAAGAGCAGTATATAATAATGTAAGTAGACCTCTGGGTTGGGTTGCTCCAGCCATTTATAATTTCTTGTTTAAATTGGAACGTAACATCCAGACTTGGGGCTTAGTAACTACTATTGATTGTAATTGACTCTGTGCTTCATTTAGATTTCACTATTTTTTCTTAAGGCGAATTGCTAGTTAGTCGCTCTTTAAAAAACTCTTAAAGTAATATATACTTGCCTACTGTGATATTTGCCTAAAATGACTAAATAGTAACCAGGTTTTGTTGGTTCTGTTGAAATGCCATGAATTTAAGTTTATCTTGCTAAGTTGAATTTTAACTTTTTGTAACTAATAGTATAAATAAGCTTTTATTGACATCGATTTATTATGATTGATTTTATTTGACGTGCACTGTATGATTTGACAAGAGGTACACTGTTTAGATCAGGCTTGCGTTGAAGAGCATTAAAATAAATATCATAATTAATGTCAAACAAGTTGAAGGTTGTTGAGTAAATCATAAGCCTGTTACAATTTAATCAATCTTCTTTTCTACTCCAATGGTTACTCTTGAATAGAGTTTTTTAGAGTGTCAACTTTAAGGTTACAACACAGAAATATTTAGTAGTGTGTAAGTTTCAACTTAATGCGTCTTTATGCCATGACTAGGCTAATGTAGTGCAGTGAATTTTTGATCTTGACACATTGCAGCCATGTCTACAGATTTAAATCTGTGTCCTTTTTTCCTTTTTCTGCTTTCTCGCCAATCATTTTCTCTTCTCCATCTTTCCATTGAAGAAGGAAAAGTCATAAAAATTGTATGCCTTGTGGTGAGATAAGTGCATTTTAGTGTGTCTATAAAGCATCTGATGTCATGTGTTGGAAGTGTTCCTGACATGGAGGAAAAAGCCTTTCTCTCAGCCTCTCTTTCTCTCGCTCATTCACTTTTTTGTCTAAATAGAAAGCTGTGTCGTTCTCATTAGGAACCTCCTACAACAGATGGATTAAATGTTCTCCCTCCATTTTGCTGCATCACAGCTGGGATGGCTTTCCAGAGTGCTCACTAATTATCTGATGAGACTGAGTCGCTTCCACATTGGCATGCCATCAAAGGCAGTCATGTAGGTAGAACACGCTAAATAAAGCACTTAAAAAATGTCTGTGCATATTTAGAAAACCAATCCATATTTAGCACCTATATGTTCAGAGCATGTTCAGCCTTGCTCTCGTCTGCAATGAGTAAGATGTAGTATGACTTTAAGTACAGCAGGCGCTCGACAGGGGAACTGTCCAGGGTGCTGAGCCACGAAGGCATTTCCAGAGCAATGCCGCTGTCCTTGGTGGTGAATTAAAGAGCTCTGGAGATTCTTTACAGCGGAACCATTTTAGTGCACAGTAATACATCCAGATGTGTGGTGCAATCAAGTGCACTTGTTTTGTTCAATTCAGGTGCCTGGATGCAGTTGCAGAGTGATTTTCTGCAGTTAAAGCATTGCAAATTGTGGAAGTCTGCAGTATCCTACACAAGCTAGATTTCAATTTATGGAATTTATGTAATACACCCCCATTTGAACTTAGGATCTGCAAAACTATTATATTTTGGCTGAAACACTAGCTGACTGATCAGTCTTACGGAAGCCATCTATAATTGCTATCTATTAACACTGATGTTGGGCTCCCTGGACTGCACTTAAATGTTTTTCTTAGGAGACGTTTACTTGGGTCTTGTATTTTAAAAACATCTAAATGCTAGAATGTTGCATTCAGCTTTGTATTCTACCTCTATGTAGCTCTTCCCACTCACAGGAGGAAGATGGACTTCCTCTAAGGGCTGCACTGGCCTGAATAAGATTCCTCCTCCCACAGCAGTGGTGCTCCAGATGAATATGGGGCGTGGATGTACTTTCTAGTGACTGCAGTTTGATTCTGTGTCCAATGATGGTTTGACGTGGTGTAATCCTCTTTTCTTGATCTCTGCTCCCCATCTGTTTGATCCACACACCCAACCCCCATCCTCTCCTACTTCATCCCCCTCTTACCCCATCCGATTACACTGTGAATCCCGTCCCAATGCCCATCAGTAATCACTCGACCACAGTCCTAACACATCCTCTATTTCCCTGTCCACCAGCCAACGTTCATAGACTTTTTTGTGTGTGTGTTTTATGGGGAGAGCATTAAAATACTCTGGACAAGTAGAGGTCTGGGCCACTCATGTTCTTAATCCCATGAAGATTGTTATTCCTATGTTAATCTCGCTCCAGCACGGCTGGATGACCTCCTTCTTAGCAAACATAGACCATAGCCACATTCCCCTATTTTGAGAGCATGTACTAAATTCAATGATGAACTTCTTCACTGTTGATAAAGTACTTTTTTTATATGTCGTGTAAATACATTCCCAGATATCCAGCACCCAGAAATTCAGCAGCATGTCATCTGGGTATTGTTTGCCTATGTATCAAGAATACTGAGAATTCAGACACCCTACTCATTTGATATACTGCTCTCTCTGTAATGTGCAACGGGGAAGCAGTCGATATTGGAGTCTGTCTTGAGTCAAAGACCTTGTCTTGACCTTGTCATGGACTTGGGAGCATTTCATTTAGACTAAGACTCTAAACTAAACCCTCTTTAGGTCAGTTTTGGCTCGGACTTAACTCTCTTCTGGTCTCTACTTTGACTTCAACCTAGTCAGATTTTAGCCTGGGCTCAAATAAGATATTCTTGACTACAACACTGCATATTCATGCAATTAATAGTTTTGTTTGTTTGTTTTGTTTTAAGGGCCAGTCACACAGCGAAAACGCATGAATCACGCAAGAATTACGCACAGATTTTCGTTTCTGCGCGAAGTGTGCGTCATATGCGTAATTCGGTAGTGGAACGAACGTGGACCGTCAGTGATTGTAAGTGGATGTGTGTCGAAGGCGGTTTGTGCGTGATTTTGAGTTTTGAACGGTTCAAAAATTTTCTGACGCACAGCTGTGCGGCGGTGTGCGTTATCCATGAGTCGGCGTGTGTAGTTTATGCGTCGAGTATGCGTGACTATGCGCGGGACACGCGTTGGCCGTCAGTGCTTATGCGTCGGAAATGGTTCGAAACTGCGCATGAAACCGTCCACGTCCGTCCATTGACGCCCCACCTTCATATCACGCATGAACCGCGGACGTATCGCGTTCATTCCACTGACAATGTGGATTCTGAAAGCGCTTGTACGTGGAACGTTCGCGAAGCGTGCGTATTTGGACGCGCTCCGTCAGTGATTCATGCGTCGGGCGTGCACAAGCACGCACAAACCCAATCTGTGCGTGATTTGTGAGTGATTCATGCGTGATCGGCTGTGTGACTGGCCCTTTATTAAGATTATGGCAAATGAGATGTGGAATGGATTAAAAGTGGTCACAATAGTCTACTCTCATTATGTACACCTGACTGTAGTGTACACTGGCATTCTAACATGGAGTCAGTTGCTAGCTTTTGATTTTTTTTGTTTGTAAATCTGTATGCATTTTGTAGCTTTAATTATGCATGTGCTGGAGGAAACAACTTCACATACATCAGTTTTGTAAAATTGGAAATGAAAAGGACGGGGGTGTTACACAGGCCCGGAGGCAAATGGTTCCTTCCGTTAATACACTGGCAGCTTGCCAACAGAGTAAACACCCGAGCAGTACACAGTGATAAAACGTAGTGCCTGGGACACAGGAAAGGTGGCGTTTTATATAAACCACATGCCTTGCGTTCAGCAGCTCTGCTGAATCCAGGTCAGTTCTTAGCTCGCTTTTCACCTGGAAACATTTGCTAAATGATCAACAGCTGTACTGTTGATGCTGATTTTTGCAAGATGCCTGGCCAGCGTGTGGACGTGTGGACGTAACGCATTGCTCCACACATTTCACCACTTATATTGCTAATGCGCATTAGTAGAGGGGGGAAAAAATGTGTTAGTCTGTTCCGTGGAGACATCCGCCTTCCTCGTCCACTGACTGATGGTGTGGGGGCACTAAGCGGGATTAGAGATGATTGAAATGCTGACGTGAGAGCATCTCTAACGAAGATTTGTCCTCCAGGAAAAAAAGGAAAAAGAAGAAACATTAAAACATTGCTTCTGGACTGCTACCCAGAAACTAACCAAATAACAGGCTTATCAGCTTTTAAAGGGAGGAGAGAAAAAATGTTTTTTTGTTGTTGTTGGTTTTAAGAGTAAACTGTTCATTCAATCAAACCCATTGCCATTTTGGAGCAAATACATTGGTCACTTGGGAGAAGCTTTGCAGATTGTTACGTGACATGTTATACACATGTTACGCGATATTCACTTTTCCTCATTAAAAAAATAAAAAAATAAAGAAAAGAAAATGGTAGTTAGAACTATCCAGACTATACTGTAAAAAAATAACAGTTATAAAATTATTGAAGCAAGTTTGTATGTTTCTACTTCAAAATTTAATTTTGATCGCAATGTTTTACTTGCTAGCAATTTTTTGAGTGATTTTTTTTTTCCAGTGAACAATCGCAACATACTGAATGGTTTGTGAACCACAGAATAAATGACTCAAAATGTAAAGCCAAACCTGTTTAATGATAATAGTTATGTTAACAAAAACTAACGTTTATAAATATAGCAACACATTTGTTTACTTTTATACAGTAAACTATTTTATACTGCGCTGGGTCACCATCTTAGTCCTGAGAAGCAATGCAGTTTGAATTCTAGATTTAATTTCCATTTTCCTCTCCTTATCACTTCTCCTTCTGATTTTTAAGCCACATGGATTGTAAATGCAACTAAAAAAAGTAAATATAATGGTGTATATATAATAGTGTATAATATAATTGTATTTTAAGATTATTGTGGAGAAAGTATTTGTTAAGATAATTTACTTTAAAATTAAAATAAGTAAATTAATAAATAGCCTTTTTCTTGTAGAACACAAAATAAATCAAAACAGCTAAAACAGCTCTTTTTTGTTACAATGAAAATGTAAACAAAAACTTTACCTCTTGACTTTCACACACGTTTATATTTATACCAAACAAACAAATACAAATAATGACTATCTTGTTTATCAGATGAGTTTAAAAACTAAACTGTCTCCTGCAACTTTTTGATTGTGTTTCTGATGTTTAGAGGTTCTCCTTATCATTCTGTACAGTCATCTTTATGAGGCCATGCACACATAACTGCATAGTGTATCATTATAGACCATAGTCTGCACATTTAGTACTGCACAACATATCGAATATTTATTGCCGTATTGCTCAAATCCTCATCACTATAACTCACCTTCTAGTCCCAGTGCTGCAATTTCCCCCCTAGCAGAGCAAAGAGATAAAACAGAATAGGTTTCTGGGTATGCTCAAAAGTGCATATTGTACGTTTTATCCGTTCTGTTCTCTCCTTTCAAAAGACCGGTTTTTGAAGCTGGGTAGAGAATGAACCAGAGAGAATGTGATTCAGAGGAAGAGAGGAAAAAACAGCAGGCCTCTGGGGCTGATGGGAATATTCATCTGCATGTTTCAAGTTTGCTGATTAACAAATATTTGATTTTTCCCTCTTTGTCTCGTCTCCTCTGAGGCATTTACTCAGTCTGTTTGTTTAGGCAAACATTCAGATTAAGACCATGATGGAAATGAACAGGCTCTAGAATATCTTGTATTGACACGGTGTGCAACAGGGATGAAGACTGGGTCCAAACTAGTTTTTACTAAGGACAATCCATATCCAAAATACAACATTGTAAAACCTACCAAGGACGTTTTTGTGTTAGAGCTTTAGAAACAATTTTTTTCTACAGACAGTTTGTTAAAGGCTTCATGGTGCATGATCCACATGTTTGATCAATAAGATATAGTGACAGGAGCCCAGGTTAGAACGGATGTCAATAGCACTCTGCACGGAGAACTTTTGGCTTTTTCATTATCTTTCTTTGAGAAAATACTTGACAAACTTCAGAAAATATCAGCTATTCTCAGACTCACAAGGAATGGAAACCAGAAAATAAACTTAGCTGTAGTTATTATCTAATACATTTGCCTTCAAAATTTATTGGTACAATATAGTACAATTTATTTACACGATTATACACGTGAATTGTACATTAATTTACACTCAAATGTAGACAGTTCATCAACATAATGCAAGAAATAAAATCACAAAATGTGTTTAAATACTATTTAATTAAATTTTGTAAATGCCTTGATATCCTTGGCAACAGACCGGTAAAAATGTAAGTCCATTTCACGCTGTTAAGAGCCTCCAAAAATCGGTCATTGGTGTAACATCTACTGTAAAATAATGCCATTATGTAAAATGTGTTCATATGGTCTTTAAATCAACCAAATGTCAGACATTTTATAACTCAGTCTCCATTTTTAGCTTCTACGTAAAGCATGTAATGATCTTTCATAGAACATAAATGGAGCTGGTTGATCATAAAATGTGACCTTAGCAGCATGCAGTGGCTCTAAATCACTCAATGGTTCTCTGCATCAAAAGATGGATTTTGAATGGAAAGTCTGCTGTAGAATAATGAGCTGTTCTCTTCCCCTGTGCTGTAACAAGAAGTGGCATTTTCTCAAAGTCCTGTCTATATGTTAACTCTGCTGTCAGAAGGACTCACCCTGTGAGCTATCAACAGCTGTTGGCACTGTCTATGTTTGTGTGGAGGTCTTCTTGAGGTTATATCCTTAGCATTGAGGTCACACACTACTACTCTTTGCTGAACTACATTATTATCTTTCATTGTGTCTCAGTGCACAGTTCTCCTGAGCTCTCTCTTTTTTCCATGTAATGGGTGTGTATGAGTTGGGTGAGTTTTATAGCTATATTTCATCTTTCAGACAGTTGAAATGCCATTTCAAGATTTATTCTGCAGTTTATCAAATTATACTCTAAAAGGCCTTGTTTAAACTAGTTTAAAACATATAGCCTTTTCCATGGTTATGGCTGGCGTCCACACTGCTCCAGAGTTTTCCACTCTTGAAAATGTAGCCTTTTGGAAATTCTGCAGACCTTGTTTATGTTTGAACACTCGTTTGAGTTGCGTTTCGGTGCAAACGGACCAAAACAGACATTTTGAATTTCGAACCCCACATTGGCTCCCTGATTGGGTATTCTGGATCATTGTGTATCCTTCTCTGTTTCATCAAGCCCCTGTCATATTATCTGTCATTATGGCACCAGAACATGACAATAACAGACCAGAGCCCTCTCCATCAACCGCTCTGTAACAGTTCAGCCTCAAAAAACAAGCAAACAATCACATGGACACAGAATTGGAATCGATGCTATCAAGTTCAAGATATATATTTTTTTATTGTGTTTAAACAAATTTAAAAATTTACTTTAAAACAAAATTTAATTACAATTTGTTTATACTGTTATTCACTGAAAATCTGTTGTATTTCACAAATCCAGTTTGGAACAATAATATAACGTGCCAGACATTGATGGCATTTATTACACTGTTCCAAACCTACATTCTTTGAAAGGCCTGTGCACAAACTTTGCAAGGACTCATAGTTTGTTTTCATTCAGTCACATGCTCTTTTGTTTAAGTATTCCCATTAATCACCATGGACACTAATTGTCATCACAGCTGTTCATAATTTCTGTTAATCACCGTGTGTATTTAGTTCTGCCCATTCACTCTTGTATTGTTGTTTGTATCTTATCACATGTATGTTGAGATACTGCTGTTATATTATCTTTGTCTCTGTGGATTACCTTTGTTTGTTTTTGTATTAGCGTACCTTTTGAAATCTTCATCAACTTCATCATCATTCATGACAGAACACTCAACCTGTGTGTGTGTGTGTGTGTGTGTGTGTGTGTGCATGCATGTATGTGCGCACTTAAATGCAGCACCACATTGGTGGCACTGCAGTGGTGGGTGGCCCTAAGTCCCTCTGCAAGAAAATGTTGTATATTTTAAAGTTGAATTCATCAATGTGATGCAATTTGAAAGTTAAAAATTAAAGCTCCAACCCATGTTCAGTGTGAAAATTTAACAAAAAAAAAATTCCTTAGGCCTATGGAATGAGTCATGAACACAGAGCCAATCTCTGTTCACAAAGTTACCTCAACTTGACTTTCTGTACATTAGCTTTTATACATGGCCCAGGGGTGGTGTAGCAACCGTTCAATGAGAATATACATTATAGAAAATACAATGCAAGACAAAGAGAAAAATAAGTCCATATAAGGAGAAATGCACATGTGGCAGTATATGTTATGGGCAAATATCCTATCTGGGCTGTTTTACACTCTCTCTCTCACACACACACACACACACACACACACACACACACACACACACACACGTAAAGTACATTAAAACAGAACAAGATAAGTTTCTCTCCTCTCCCCATCTTTCCTTTGTACCCCCAAGTCATCAAGTTTATATAGACCAGAGGGTTCAGAAACGTCAGGCTGTGGGCTGAATTGTATGAACAATTCTAGGCTCACTCACAATATGTTAATAAAAGCCAAAATTATATCTGTTCATCTTATAAAGCTATTGTATCTGTTCTGAAGACTTGGATTGAAAAATTCTATTCATATTGAATTATATTGCAATCTATTTATGAAGGTTTTGAAGCTTCAGAATGTTAGGACTCGAGACTGCAGGGACAGAAATCGTTTCGATTTCATAAAAAAAAAAAAAATTGAAACTAAAAGTTTCTCAAACTAAATCTGAACACTCTTAATTTTATTGTAACATCCATATAACTTCTGTATTATAACAGGGAATAAAACGCCTCAGGTTACTATTGTAACCACAGTTCCCTGAGAACAGAAAACGAGATGCTGCGTCCCCTAGAGGTCGTTTTGGGGAATACATCTGGCATGACAGGAATCTGAAGCATTAATCCAACCACGACAATTCAACTTATGAACTTTGGCTGGTAGCCACCTATGACGTCACCACAGGTGCGACTGCAGGTATAAAAGAGGAAACTTTTCTTACAATCAGAGCGGAACCCATATTTCTCGGCCTGGCATTTTTTGTACAGCGAAGTCTAGCTCAGGAGTCAAGAGATGAGATTAATCCACTGCCTTCATGCCAACCCAAGTCACTTGACTTTAAGCCTTTTTCCCTCGCCTACTACTCACTAGGGTTGCCGAGTGGAGCTCTGTGAAGGGGAGGCCTCAGTAAAGAAGACTCTCCTATTGAGAGGAGGCCTTCTACGCCACGGTGAGACCGCCTAGTCATAGTGAGCTCTGAGAGCAATTAGAAGGAATAGTACACTTAGGGGAGCCGCCCGAGCAGAGCTAACAGGCACTTACACAGACAAGCACTATAACTCCTGGACTCCACAAGCAGAGGCCTACAACTCTACTTCAACTCTACAACTCAGAAAAGAGGCCTGACAACACTATTAGACGCATGCAGATGTAGCCTCAGCTACATGATGTAATGGCTACATGACGTAGCCATGTAACATCTGATGCTGTGGCAACCAGGCCAAAGGGGGCTCTGGGTGCGTGAGGGAGAACTTTAGTGCCAGAAAGACATCCCTCGGGATTTCAGCAGAACCACTGGGCTACTACCTCTACGGGACCCCAAGGAGCGATAGAACTACTTCTTAGCTCGCTGGTGCTAGGCAACCTTGGGTGGATGGAGCTTGCTCAGTGACCAAACCCGGAATACCACTCTCGCCACAGGGATGACGCCTGACATAAGAAGCTTTACTTGGCGGTTCTTCTAATTCCATTCGAAGAAACAAATCTCTGCCGTGAGAGGAGCAGTTCGCTCCAGCTATAGCTGAAATTAATCGGCCCCTGAGCCACCCAGTGCGACCCCCAGGCTTTCTGCTTTACTTGACTGCCTTCCACACAAGAGGCGGAGGTACACGAGAGGCAGAATTCGCCTTATGGCCCACTCGCCAATCCTCAGGCTGGGGTGGCCGGCCCCCTGTGAGACCATAGATCTAGGCCTGGAACCTAGTGGTGCGTACGATTGGAAAGCTGCTGAGCGTGCCCTTGCCTCCTGGAACGCTGAGACCACTGCATCAACAGAGGTCCCGAAAGCTCACAAGACAAGACCGACGCAATAGGAAGCACTCTCTCACTGCCCTCCCGATGTTGGCCAGGTTCACCCAGAGGTATCTCTACTATCGCTAACATTTTGTTGGCACGGAGAGCCAGGTCTATGGTGCAGCGCAGCTCAGTGACCGTTCCAGGGGGGAGCCTGACCTTGACCTGCCGCCGTGTATGCTTAGGCATTCGGGTGCATTGTTTGACGCAGCATCTGACATGGCATGGGCAGCACCTTCCACCCGAAAGCCTAGCCCAGCAAGAGATAGCTAGACAGCGTCTCTTCCACTGGAGGCAGCTTCGCATAGCCATGTGCTAGCACACCCTTCACATAGATGTATTTCACTGGAATCTGGTGTATCCGTGCTGACCATGGCTTCCCCCATGATCTCTACACCTCAGTCTGGAGCTTGGTGAGAAAGGGAAGGGCTGGACGAGGCTGGCTGGTGAGAGGTGAGAGAGAATATATCCTCCCGCGGATGCTCGTTCGCATCAGCCTTTGATGGCTGAGAGAAAGACACTCTCACTTGGTCGCAGATGGCTGTTGTGATTAGGGACAAACGCAAGCTCAGCTTCACAGAGGTGAACCTCATCAGAAGAAGTGCTTGCTATGCACACACAAATCTGATTTCATCCTCCTCAGAGGGAAGCACTCACTATGGACACAAACAACCCTCTCAAGGGTTGGTGTGCATGCTCCTCACCTAGATGTGTATTTATGTCGTTACTCACATTTCATGTGTGCCATCAGGTGTCAGAAACCGCTGATATGGATGAATACATGAAAATGGTTTTCTTTGCTGGCCATCTTGGCAGACAATGCTTAAACAAAGCTGTCTCTTGAAGATAAGAAAGAGGATGACTTCCTTTTTAGTTTCTTATTTTATACCTATACACATGTGGTGACGTCATAGGCGGCTATCGGACAATGTTAAGTTCATTGTCATGGTTGGATTAATGCTTCAGACACCTGTCAGACCAGAGGTATTCCCCAAAGTGACACCTAGGGAATACATCATGGAGTTCCCTTTCGGAAGGGAACAATGCATTTAGTGAGGTTTGTGTTTAGAATAGAAAATCTAAAGTTGTAGAACAAAACCAGTATGTATGTATGTATGTATGTATGTATGTATGTATGTATATATATGTATATATATATATATATATATATATATATATATTGTAATCAATATATATCCTTTCAACTGTAATATCTAATGCAAATGAATATTTTATTTATTTATTGGGGACCTATTATGCAAAATGTACTTCCCTTTCATGGGAATTCGAGCTGCTTTGAAAACGCTAATGGAATGCCTTGGCATGTAGTCTCGTAAAGCACTGTGAAATTGATCGCATAGGATGATTGTCACGGGTCAGTGACGTCAAGATCCAGGATCATAAAAGGGCGCCAGAAAACAGAAGTGGCAGCTTTGAGTGTCTTCATCAAAACTCTGTGTAGGCTGTGTTTGTGTGAAGCTGTGGTTGATCTATGTGTGTGAAACAAAAGTATACATTTCCCGAGCTAGTTTAGAAACAGAAGGGACTTCCACGCCTTCCAAAACCAGCAAGTTTTAGAGCGTTTGCTTCCCCTGCTCTCACTAGATCTGTTCCTATGTCTGGATCCAGAGGCACGTTCTAGAGCAGTTTCTTCTGACCAGGCAGGGGCACACTGACACTGCATTGATCCAGCTCTAAGGAGTTGGACCGTGTTAGTGTTGAGGTTGGAGAGGAAATTCCACCATCTTCCTCCCAGGCCTATGAGGAGCTTGTCAAGGTTTTGAATTGCACTGTTTTGCACTAAGCATTTAAAAATATGACTGCCAGGATCAGGGAAGCCAATCCTAATATATGCATCTGGATGAACACCTTGCACAATTCCATCCCAGCGTTGGAGGTAAATCCTCAGCATTCCCCACCAAGCCATGCAAGTCACTTTACTCTGGTGAGCACCTTCTGCAGTGTAGGAACCCAGGTTCTAGGACCTGTGTCACGACAGATGCATCCTTTATGGGTGGGGAGTGATCCTGAGAGGTCACTCCACCAAAGCAGTGTGTCGTTACCCGCTACCTTTCCCTAAATACCGGGGGATCGGGCTGACGCTCTCA
Organism: Rhodeus uyekii; assembly: GCA_037043235.1. Taxonomy (NCBI): domain Eukaryota; kingdom Metazoa; phylum Chordata; class Actinopteri; order Cypriniformes; family Acheilognathidae; genus Rhodeus; species Rhodeus uyekii. Next base: position 1,235,886 of record JAWRVZ010000021.1, on the reverse strand, counting down.
GGCTCAGCCCTCTGGCACGGGGACAGATTTTAGGACCACCTACTCTGCTAAGAAGTCTGCGAGCAGAGGTCCTGACACCAACTGTGTTCGACCTCACATTAGTGATCCTCTTCAACTGCTGCCTCCAAATTGATTTGCTTTGGGGAGTCACCCCCTCTTAGAGTTTCTGGCAGGTTCTAGTCTCTAGGACCCATAACTGATGCTCCTTTTCGATGCCTATGCTATCGACAGATGCACCCTTATGGTTTGGGATTGGTCCTGAGGGGTCACTCCCTCATAACACAGCCCAGAGAGGCTGATTCCCTTTGGAGAGTCTCTGGTCGCATATCTATGCCTACCAGAGGTCTCCACAAGGCAGACTTAGGGGCCATCATCTTGTTGTCCATAATAATCTGGCAACGCAGTGGTGGTCACCTATTATATGGGAGTAGGCGTCCTGTCGAGGCGGAGGCCGAGGCCAGGTGAAATTAATGAACTTCCTGCGGTTCTCTGCCGTATCCCCCTCTTTCTTCCAGACCCTCTTTTGGGCTGTATACTAGGTTTTGGAGGTGGCCGAGGCTACGTCCATTCCTTTCCCTAATTGCGCTGCTCCTGGGAGTTCTGGAGAGAGTGTGTATCTCTGTACTTGACCTCTGAGGGGGCCTGGCGCATAGTTTTCGATCTCTCAACCGAGGTTGCTGAGACCACTCTCCTCTCCAGAACCCCCACAATAAGGTTGTGCTGTTTCCTGCGGGACAGCTTCACTACAGGGTTCTCCCCTCCCACCCAAGAGGTTTACATGGCTACCTTGCTTACCATGTTCCTCTAGGTGACTCAGTCTCTGTACTTGTTTCCTTTGTGGCTAAAGGCTTCTGTCCTCTCCCCCCTTTGGTGATCATGGACAGGATTAAAAAAAGGTCATTCCAGTGTGAGCAGTGGACCCTTATTCCACTAGGTCTCCCCATGGCATAGGACCAACCAGCTGTTCTTCTGCCTGGACCCTCAGGTGGGCCCTAGAATCTAAACTACTTAGCTAAACTATCGATAGCTGAGGCTATCTTTCTGGCTTAGGTGTTGACCAGATTTCCTTTTCCGTGAGGTTCTGCCGCTTCCACTTTCTTCCCTTTTACGATCCTGGATCATGACATCACTGACTCGCAATGATCATCCTAGAATAGCGCAATTGATTCCACAATACTTCACGAGACTACTTGCGTTTTCGATGTAGCATCTCATTCCCCTTTAGGGAACACCAGAGCATTTATCAGCAGCATGAAAAATAATGTATTCTTATAAAAGCTACTGTTATTAATGTTATTCAATCCAGAGCAGTGAGTGATTTTCTTTTTTTTCTTTGATCATTTTTTCATTTATTAATAGACTCATATTAACAGCACATATAGCAGTAGATTCTGTATATTTCTGTTTCCACTTAAACACATGGATAAAATATACACATCTGATTTCTTTCCCTGCTTTTTATGTGTATAGACATAACTGACTGTGTTTATGTGTTTATTAATTTGCTGTGTTTTTTGACATAATGTCCGTATTTGACAGTTTAAACACAATAAGATGAAAGTGAAGTCAAGTTTTTGCTTCCATTAAAAAATTGGCTAAATACTGTGGGTTATTTAGGGTAGACACCTGAGACTCCTATTACAGCTTGTAAAAAAGGGCATAATAGGTCCCCTTTAAAAGTGAAGCATAATTAAAACTCTTCAGTATTAAATTGTTTTTGCTATCTCATTTTGAAGACTGTGTCTTGCAGAGCTCGCTTTTTCCAGCCACATACGTCATTATAGCTGTCTATAGTTCTTTTTTTTCAGAAAAGCAACCATTGCATTCTATAGCAAGAAAGGAATTATAGTTATATACTCCTCAAGAGAAATAGCAGTACATTGTATGTGTTTTTCTGTATGCTTTTTATACTGTGTGCTTCTAAAAATTAGAGTCAACATTTTTTGTCAACTAAAAACGTAAAAAAAAGAAAGAAAGTATTTCTGTTTTATTGACCATCTAGCCCACTCCAGCACAGTGTGTGTTTCGCAGACATGCTTATCTGACCAGATGGGGGAGTGTTTGGGAAGCCTTTCTGAAACAGTCATTACTTTTTGATGATTCTAGGAATGCAGAAATTAATATGGGATTAATATGGGAATTAATAAGTGGAACAACACGTATTGAACATTGGGGCCAAGAAAAGAGTCTTGTAGGATTTTCTTAAATCTGAATCTGCTGCACACTATTCTTCATTTGTGTATACTCGTCTAAATTTAGAAACTTGGCTGAGACCGCACAAAGCAGGGCTCTTATGCCTTTGTAGAGCCCGGAGGTTACAGCGCCCTTTTCAGAAACATGGGGGCAGATACAGCCCACCCCTCATTTGCCATTTGCCCATTGGAAACAAGAGGGCAGAGTCACATGAGAACAGCGTGCCAGTCCTCCAACAAACTGACCTGAGAACAGCTGTGTGTATACCTCCACATACATCAAATCATTGGTGCAATTGCTTGTGCATGTGAAATTAATACTAAATTCTAATAGTCCTGCTGGTACAAATCACAAACATTGCTTTTCAGGCCATAAAATTCAGTACAATTTAGGCCACAAAAATAACAAAGAACAGTATATAATGAAGTACTTGGCTTGTGCTTTACTATACAGTATAGTTTAGTATATTGTAGTACAATACAACATTTTATCATATGCTTTACTTTTATTATTAAAAGCCTTTCAAATTATGCTCTTCTCTCTGAATTTCTTGATTCTGAATGGTCAATCATGACATTCACTGATCACATATTTCTCAATAATGACTCTTATGGCAACGTTGTAATAACTGACCACAAACTCTCTTTAGCCAAGTTATGTTTTGTTTCCCTGCAGTACAGACACGAAAACACAACATGAAAGCACACGGCAGATGTAAACATGAACCGCGTGCTTACAACACTGCACAAAGACACAAGAGCGCGTGGTTCAAGCAAGGACCCACTCGTCTCGCGTGCTCACGACAAGGACGAACACACATCTGAAACCCAACAAGACAAGTCTGGGTATCAGACATCATAACCTGCACATAAGACATTTACATTTATGCATTTGGCACACACTTTCATCCAAAGCGACTTACATTATATTTATGGAACACATTGAATCAGTTCCTGCTTCCTGCTCTACTGATTGATACAGGAAAGTTACACAAGTGTGTAACAAGACGTTACACAGAAAAGAGCATGCGCGACTCGAACACTCGAAGCTGCGTGCGCAAACACAAAACACGAGACATTCCTGTAAATTACTTGACCGAATGTGGCAGAACCCTGACAAAATACAGTAGGAATTATGTACACTATAATGTGCAACCAACTTTTATTTGTAAAACAGGTCACATTTGCTTCCAGTTTGGCTCTTTTGCATGTGCTTTGTTAAATATAGATAAGGTATCTTGTTTACTCAACCTACCACCAAAAGATGAGCATGAACAAAAATATTTAAATTAAATAAAATGCCTAAAATAAAAACAACTCACTAGGTCAGTTGATTACCTTAAAAGTCCACAGATATCGAAGTCAGTTCGTGCTGTTAACACTTGTATTTAATTTAATTTAAATAACTAATAATATCAGAGCTGCTACCACTATTTATGAGTTTAAATCACACCCGAGGTGCACACCACATCATTTAGCAGTAACTGGTTATGCTTAATGTTTTTTTTGTTTTATGTAAGTTATGTAACATTTTATTTGTGCTATAAAAATAAAGTGATGTTAGAATTCAAATTAACATGACATTAATACTAATCAATTAAAATATGTATTAAAAAGTGCATTTGTTTAACCATCACTGATGGCAAAGTTGGCTCCATGATTAACCTTGGTTAAATTGTCAAGGTCCTCAGAGCAGTGATGAATTATCACCAATTTAAAGGTCACCTCTTGTGTGGAACTGATCCACTGAACTTTCAGTTGGCAGCTGAAATCTTTAAACTAGTACCGTAGATAGTTCACCCCAAAAATAAAAATAATCCGGACACATGAAGGAGCGTTACATAATTAGATTTCCAGCTAGAATCATATTTGATATTTAACGTACATTTATGTGGAAAGAATTTTAAGCCAACAAGATTTCAGAGAGGATGAAGATATCCAGCATAACATAGCATTGATACTGTAGAAACCAAATTATTGACAAAATAACAAACAAATGTATTTGCATCAACACGGTTTAAAACTCTTTAAAATGACTTAATGAAATGTAATACGGTAATGTGTTTAATAAGCATTGTTTCTCGTGGAGATGGTCTAATGATCCCCTCAGCTGATAGCTTTTAGGTTTTACTATCTGTTGGGGAACATTTAGTTCCAAAAATGTCCCTCACACACACGCTTCAGTTTTTATCTTTCCCTGAGAAACACCACTGTGATCTTTCCACATCAGCATTAGCACACACAGTGAGAGAGAGACACAGTGTTGTGTCCATTGACGACAACTAGTTCCAGCTGGATTCATAGAGTTGTCTTTGAAAACACAGCTGTAGATTTTTACGATTCCTCTCTTTAACATTCTTCTTCTTTCTGCCGTTACTTTTTCCTCATCCCTGTCACTAACTCTCAGATCGTCAGCTACAACAAAATGAAACCTGAAGTGAGCATGGAAGAGTCTGCTGAGCTTTAGATGTTGGTGTTTGCTCTGCTCACCCAAGTGTGTAGGAATGTTACGACATGAATTTGGACATAGTTTTGAACCTCAAACCTGTTTCTGGCCTGCAGTTGCATGCTGTTAAACCGAGCCTGTTGGATTATCTGGTATGAATATTTCATAACACATGTTCTGCTTTTGAAATAATTAGAGGTGCCTGCTTAAGCAATCATCACTTATTATAGCTCATATTTAGGTTTGGGAATTTTGGAAAAAGCAGTAGCTACAGTAGTAAATACAATTCCAAACACTGCAAGTCGCAGTTCGTTGATGATGTACATGTTTTTGTGCCTTGCAAACCTAAACATAGTTTTGCTATGACATAGGAAATTGAATGTTTAGTTTCCGTGGGCAACTAATCTTGGGCTACAGTGTATGTCTGCTGGGTATTTAACTCTTTTGACTGTAAGCAGCCCCATGGGACCAAAACATTTACATTTATGCATTTGGAGACGCTTTTATCCAAAGCTACTTACATTGCATTCAAGGAACACATTGAATCAATTCTTTCTTTCCCTGGGATTGAACCCATGACCTTGGCGTTGTAAGCACCAATGCTCTATTTTTGTATTTATTTGCTTTTACACAAGTATGAGATGCAATTCAATGGTGCAACATTTGTTCGGTTCATTGGATTGACTTTTCTGATGCAAAAACACACCATCTTAAAAACTGAAAGCATCAGTAGAATCTGAGCTATAGTTCACCCTCCCTCTGTGTTTCATACTGTCTGGCAGCAAGAAATCTCATGGTTATTTGACTCATCTCTGTGTGGTTTCCACATTTACCTGTTAACCTTTAACCTTTCCCAGCATGGCAACTTGCTTTAAGGTGATAAATATTTCATTAACTGCTGTCAAGCATGTCTGTTTCATACTGAACATGTACAGTATAGACAGGGAAGCATTTTTTAGCTCATGCCATCTCTCTGTTCATATTTATGACTAGAATAATACGTTTAAATACTATTCTTTTATTTAAGTTTATTCTTTCCTTATGTTTCAGACTAATAAACAAATTGTAACTATTTCCAGCTTTCAGTCTATTTCCATCAAAATCAGGGAGTCAAATGGAAATATTTAATTTTTCGGCATGTAACCGATATGGTTATATGTGCATCCCTTACATCTAGCAAAACTCTAAGAAAAGTTATTTTACATTTTTTATATTAAAAAAATAATAATTCAAGATATTTGGCTCCGTCACATAGATCACCATCACCGTCAGCACCAGCTGCCACCCATCACCTATTGTCTGTCTAGTGTGTGTTCCCTGACAATGATATGTTGAATCTTCTTAAAGGAGACCTATTATGCAAAATTCACTTTTACATGGTATTTACATTATGTGTTGGCAGTGTGCACACAAGCACCCTATAATGGTAAAAATCCACCCACTTCTTTTTTTATATTCTCCATAAATCAAAAACAGTGTCTCAAAATGAGTAGTTCATGTTTATGTGACATCATAATGTACGACGACTTCCCTGTTAGCTTAGGGTGTTTTCACACTGGCAGATTAGTTAAAAAAGGGAACAATTTGCATGAAAAAATGCTAATGTTAGAGTTGCTATGCAGATCCAGGTGCAAACCCAAGACTACCTGAAGGAGGTTTGGAACTGTGGTGTGATTTACGTGAATATCAAAGCAACATGGACTTGGGTATACACTTTTTCAGGAAGAAAAGTAACTTGCACATGGATCTTGGCCGATGACGATGTATTTAATTCCATAAAACACATGCAAGGGATGATAGTGTTGATTAATTAACTTGGATGCATGCAAGAGTCTCAAGAGAGTCTCAACAATCGCACTTGGACTTGAATCACAGCAAACGTGCCCAGTGTAAATGCCCCTTAATTCCTCCCCTGAGTGAAAATTACATCCACCATGTATACATCCTCACTGGAGCAGTTAGTGGAAACGAAAAGACCTTAAAAGGGACCTTGGTGGAAACAAAAAAATGGGTCACTCACGTGTAAAACAATCCAAATGTTCTATTGTGGGCTGTATCACTGAACACAGAACATGCTTTTGTATTCCACTGCACTACTTTACATAGTTTTTCTATGTAAACACAATAGGGGCCTTATCCGTTCTCCAGCCAGTTGGAACTAGATTAAATATTTTGAATGTCCTGATGTTAATCTGACTTCTGCCCTGAAATGTTGTCAATATCATAATCATACACTGTTTTGCTGTTGACCAGAAGAAAAAATGGTCCACTGACTGAGCCTGGTTTCTCCCAAGTTTTTTTTTTTTTTTCTCTCCATTCTGTTCTTCATTCCGTCTCCTGCTGGAGTTTTGGTTCCTTGCCACTGTCGCCTCTGGCTTACTTAGTTGGGGACACAACACTTAATATTCATTAATATTATTGATTGATTTTCTTGTTTTCTCTGTAAAGCTGCTTTGAAACAATATCTAAGGTATAAGCGTTAAATAAATAAAGGTGACTTGATTGTATGTGTTTGACAATTTCCCTTGCGTCTCACATGTTTTACAGCATCAGAAGATGCCATTTTGAAAACAGTGCTTTTACATTTAATAATAATACATTTAATGAGCAGGAGAAAGAAACGCAAGGTCCATCTAGCATATTGACACATAAAGTAATTGAAAAGCAGTGTAGTGGAATAGCACAATGCGTTCTGTTTTAAGTATCTGAGAAATGAGCTGTAAAGGCATAGCCCTCTTCTGGAAAGGGGGGCGGGAAGCAGCAATTCATTTGAATTTAAAGTCTCAAACACAAAAGCAGTGTTTCTTCTTTGCAAAAAGGGGCATTTTTTTGGATGCACACGGAAAGTTAGCTGTGATATGGGGCGTTTGTCACAGATTTGAAACATGAAAGGATGGCGAGCTTCAGCATTTGGCTTTCGCCCCATCCTTGTCAGTGGATGGAAGCATTTGGATGGAAGGAGACAGGACAAAAACAAAGGAGCTGCTAGAATAGACACCGTTCACATCTCTGCCTCGATCCTGACAGCAGAGATAATGGCCAGTAAGGCAGTACTCAGTTCTAGATGAGTGATTGGCTCTCAGTAATGTCAGTCATGCTCCAGGGAGCTCTGCTTCACCATCAAGGCCATGAGTGGGAGGGGCGTGTGTGTATGTGTATGTGTGTCTGTGTCTGGGGGGAGAGACAGTCAGAGAGAGAGAGAGCTAGAGGCTGCAGTGAAGGTTTGGTCTGATGCAGTGGCATGAGAAGGATTTCTGAAATGAGGAAGAAAAGTCACCTCTGAACATAATCCAATGTAAATGCATTTTTCAAATGTTGTTTACATGGTTTTAGATGGTATTTGGAATAGCCTTCAACACAATGAACAATTAATACATGTCTGCAAACAATACTGTAATAAGAGATTTTCTTAGCATCTTAGCATTTCAAGCTTGTATTTGCGAGTCAGACAGTTTTACTACTTCTACCACAGGCAATGTGCCAAATGACACTTACCGTGAGCAGGCGGCACTGAATGACTTGAAAGGAGCTGTTCACAAAGATGCATTCTTGCATCCAAAACAGCTACAGAAGCACAGGAGAATGGAACAAAGTATGTGTGTGGAGATTGTATTTTTTTCAGTTACAGTAAAAAAAAAAAAAAAAAATTACAGCATCTACCATGAAGAAGATGCTGTGCACAAATATTTCTAACAGTAAGGCTTTGAAGCAAAGATCCTCCTGCCAGTCCAAGCACTGCTTGCATGGATCTGTTATTTTCAACATACAGAAAGGATTATTTGTTAATTTGAGGAACTAAACACCAGTATGGAGTGACTTCTTTTGCATCCTAAAATATCTTTGCATTAGTTGCAGTCTTCGTAGAATGTGCTAGCATCATCAGCCCTCTTGACATTAAGTAATATTTTACAGCGACATTAAGTGGTAAGACTATGGTTTGGATTGAGCATGATAAATTATGTAACAGTGACTACAGATTCATCTCTCGCATGAATTGCTGCTACAACTCGCTCATGTTTCAACACTTTACTACTGCAGTCAAAAAACCTGTTTGAGGTCTGGTCATTGCTGGATCCTAAGGATAGTGTGTTAACGGCCTGAAATCGGAAATCGCTTTGATATCAGTCTTAACCGTGCTTGACTGTCCCTGCATGACACTCAGCTCTCTGCTTCACTGCCTCTTTCGATAGGATTAGACTACAGAGACCCTTGCACACCCCCACCTCTTTCCCTGTCAGACGTGCGTTCATCATTCTCCCTGCAAACCACCACCTCTAACACCTGTCGAGTGGCTGAGCTCAGCTGGGCAGGTGGATTGCCTGCCTCTAACCAACCAAATGACAGTGGGGTGATGAGCTATCTGACCAGAATGCTGCACTAGGAAGCGCTGCAATAATATGACTTCAGAGTTGTTCAGAACTCCTCACCATAAAGAGCATGTCTCTGACATTGGGTGTCTGCTTAAAGGGAAAGCGTATCATTTTTTTCAATGTTAAATGATAATTTCACCCAAACTGTAGCTCAAACAGAAGAGCATTGGTGTTTACAACGCCAAGGTCATGGGTTTGATTCCCAGGGAAAGCAAGAACTGATTCGAATGACAATGTGTTCCTTGAATGTGAGCTTGCTTTGGATAAAAGTGTCTGCCAAATGCATAAATGTAAATAATTTGAAAATCAATTACACACCCTCATGTCAATCCAAGACAGTTTGGCTTTCTTTTATGCATGGAACACAAAAAGAAGAAATTTAGCTTGTTGTTTTTTTCCATTAAATTACAATAAATTGGCACTGAAGATAAAACACAAAAGCACCTTTAAAGTATCATAAAAGGGTAACAGAGCCCCTAAGGGACATGGTGCTGGGAAAAAAATGAGATAGGAGGAAAAATTATTTTTGCATTCTCTCTCAAATGTTTTGCTTTCCCCAGAGAAATTTAGCGTTTGCTTGCAAAAGGCTCAAAATGCAAAGTTTCTCGGTGGAATTAAAGCATTTGTGAAAGCAAAAGCATTGACAAATAATTTTTTTTTCAATTTCGTATCTTTCCATTTGAAAAATACATTGAAACATACATCTTTTTGGTCCTTCCATGCATTGCTGTACCTCAAACAATATATCATGTTTCGATTCCCAAGGAATTTTATAAACTGATAAAATGTACTCAATTATTTGGATAAAAATATATGTCACGGTCTTGTCGCGTCTAGCACTTCCGGGTTTCCCTGTGTCTCCCCATTCCTTCCCACGCCTGTGTTGTTAGTCATTATCCCGTTAATTATGACAGCTGTTTCCCATTTGCCTTCGTGTTTAAATCACCCTCATGTTCCCCGTGCCTTTGTCGGTGATTGTCAATGTAGCGTTCTATGGATGTTTCGTGTTCGGATGTTTTGCTCCTTCCGTTTCTGAGTTTTGCACCCTCGCGTGCCGTTTATGTTTCTAGTTTTCATTAAAGTGTTTTCTGTTGGCAATCTCTGTGTTCGCCGAGTTTCTCCGCATCGCACACCAACACGAGCGTAACAATATACCAGTTCCAATGTTATATTGTTGAAAAAAATAATAATGATTTACTCAAATTCTGATTATTATCTAGAGTTTTAAGTAACGAGGCAGATATTTACCACATACCTCTTATATTGTGGTACATTTTGGTAGTTATAGTTTGATTTGTTAATCTTGTTTGATAGACTTAAGTTAATATGAACTAACAATGGACAGTTGAATTTGTATGAACGTTAAAAAACATAACGTTCGAATAAATAATTGGTAACACTTTTACCATTTCATTAGTTAACATTAGTTAACTACATTTGTTAAAATGAACTAATAATCAACTCCACTTCTACAATACAGTATTTAATAATCTTTGTTGTTGTTAATTTCAACATTTATTTCTACATTTATAATATTCACTAACATTAGTTAATGCACTTTGAACTAGCGTAAACAAACAATAAACAGCTGTATTTTTATTAACTAATGTTAACAAATGATTGTAAAGTGTTACCAAATATTTTAACAAAAGTATTGCTCATTGTTACGTAGTGTTAGTTCACTAATGTTTACAAATGGTACCTTCTTATAAAGTGACAGCGAATATTGATTTAATTTTTTGTCAAGCTATTAATAGAGTGCGTCATTTTAAATACAGACCCCAAAAGTTCAAGTGAAACCTTCCACAAAACACCAGAGATGTTAGCAGTTGTTTACGGTTGAATTTGATGCAACAAATCACAGCCAGCATCACTATTACTGCCTCTACTCATCTTGCTTTCTATTTAAGCTGCATTAGCTGGCAGGTTGGTGTACCATCAACCTCGAGACCTGCCCACTCTCATTCACAGCACACCATTTTCATACAAGCTCACTTTTTACAGTCCTGATTCATCAGCATGTAGGATGCTTCCAGAATTGCTTCCCACTCTTAAGTTGTGTGCCGGCATTGTCGTGCAGAAATTAGCCTTCTATTTTTAGTCTGATATCTGCAGTGTTTGTGTTAGAGGATGCTGGATGCAGTTTGGAGGCACGGTGGGGCACGTTACACCGCTGGCTGCTGCCACTGCGGATTCTTCACGCCACATTACCGAAGCCAGTTGCAGGCCTTCTTCCTAGATGAATAAATCTGAAGCAGCATTAAGGGTGCGAAAACAACCCTTCAACAGACTGAAAACGCATCCAGACAAAGTGCACATATAGCTTCAAATGGTGAACCCTTTTGGACGGAATGTGCATTTTGTACAAATTGCCAATAGATGTGTCTGTTGAAGCTAATAGCTATTATGTAGTTATTAATATCTGATCAACTACACTACCCATGGTTCTAGTCAATGTTACCATGGAAACATTAGAGAGTCTCCATACAGTCTCAGACTACCCATATTCAGAGATTGTATCTATCTGTATATATTTGTTTTAATAAACTTTGCAACAAATACATAATCATTGGAATTGTTAGGATTTTTTGATGGTTTTGAAAAAAGGATTTTATGCACACGAAAGCTGCCTGTTATTAAATCAATTATACAGTTATACATTACAAATTAAAATGATTTAATTAATTAAATTAATTTTAATATATTTTACATTTTAATCTATTCCTGTTTAAGGTTGTCATGGTTTTGACATTTCTGTACTTGGTTCGCATACCAGTAAAATTTAGTAGTTCTCGATACCCATTTTGGTACCAGAGCGAAAATTGTTGAACAATTTTCTCCCATCTTGTCTTGTCTGTTTATTAATTCAATCGTGCATTGAAATGCGTTTTTTACTCCAGAAACTTAGCAGTGTACTTAGCAGCAGGAAAAACTAACCTTGTATTAAGGTGTTGAATGGGTAATAAACAGAAACTAGAGAAGAGCCTCCCTTTATAATCAACAAGTTTGTCAATCTCTAAAGCACAAACTCACTGAATTCTGCACTCTCTCAAAAACTCCTATTATAAAAAAACTGTCTTAATTGTACAATTAATCTCTTAATTACTTATTCTGTGTTTATATTTTCTTGGTTACAGTACGGCTCGTGTTGAACAAAACCAAGCCTTTTGTTTAGTGGTGTAAAGCGAATTCTCACTAACTTACTGACTAGCTCCTATGATTGTCCATTGCATTCACTCTCTCAACAGATATGATTGTGATTGGTTACAATGCTCAATGCACTGTAAATAGAAACTTCTGATACTCAGAGAACACTCAAACAAACATGTATGAGAGCATTTGAAAGCACGGTCAATCAGCAGGTACCGAATATACCCAGTATTTGGTACTACCTGTTACACTAAGTGGTGCGTGTGCGATGCGGAGACAAAGCGAGGAGAACATTGAATGAATGGAATGAGATAATTTTATCAAACTCTGTACACCCATGTATGGCCTTAATCTGTGGTCATGTGAAAAAGGATTTGATGACCACACAGCAGTCTATCCGATTGACTTGAAAATTGGCATGAGCTGTGTCCAAGATGCCATCTTGCCAGTAATTGTGAATGAGGAACGGCCGCTTTTGGCCAAATAAGTTTGAGCAGCTGTCAGACAAGGAGGCCAAACTCGCTGGGCCTGTTTGACTCACAGCCCTAGAGGATTGTGCATAACTAGAAAGATATCAGGGGCACCTTCACGTATTCCACATTCATGTATTCCCGACTTACGAAACGCTCTACGTACAAAAAGTTTCACGTACGATAAAAGATTTCAGGTTTTTTTTCGCCCGAGTTACGACAAAATGATTGAGATGCGAAAACGAAATCTTGGACGACGATTTCCGAGTTTTGTTTTGAAATTCGCGCGCCACTGACCCAGAAACTCGCACCAATCGTCGCCGGGATGTGCTTGTCATACCATACTGAACAAGAATAGCTTTATTATAAAATTAAATGTGGTGTTTTCGTAAGGTTTGGAACGGATTAGGCAATTTACATGTAAAAGCCTGACCGACTTACGAAAAGATCGACTTACGAAGCCAACCTCGGAACGGATTATTTTCGTAAGTCGGGGTTCTACTGTATATCACATGATTTTTTGTGGATGCCCACAAGGTTCATACCGTATGGTAGAACTCCTCATTCAGAACAAATTCAGTCCTCTAGGACCCCTGCTGTCAAATGAGTTGTTTGTTAAATTTGTAAGATTATTTCAAAAACCCACTTTAGCAAACTACTCCTAGGTTTTTATCTCAACCTCAATAACTGTTAAAAATAGTTACAACACATATATTTCATAAGTAAACTGCCTGTTATCTATACTCTAGACCAGTGGTCCCCAACCCCCGGTCCGTTGCCCGGTACCGGTCCGCGGACGATATGGTACCGGGCTGCAGACCTAATTCGCAGACCGGTCCGTGGATCAAATGGTACCGAGCTGCGGATCGAATTCGCGGAACGGTCCGTGAGTGGCTGCAAGCGGCTGTGACGCTGTGGCTTTGGCGGTGAGGAGATGTGTTACCCCCCCGTCAACAATCTCGAATGGTCAACTGTCCGCGGTAAAATTATCACGTTTACCGGTCTGTGGCACAAAAAAGGTTGGGGACCACTGCTCTAGACAGTTATAGGCTTGCTGAATAAAATTATACATTTGAAAGCATGTTTAAAGGACTTGAACTCAATTATTGCTGTTTACTGCCATATTTTCTCATAGTTTCTGGTACTTTTTATGAAATGCCTCCATACTCTGAACCAAACCAAAGCCACTAAAATCTGGTCACTGGTGCATTTTTGTTGAGATGTCAGAGGAAGCTTGTTTTTGGAGTTGAATTGCAACAAGAAAGAAGAATTAGAAATGTTGCAAGCTAAATTCAAACTTGCTTTAGTCACTTAAGCTTCACAGCTTAAAAGCATGTGTGCTTTCCACTAGGCCACATATCAAATCCGCAAGCAATTAAGTTTGCCTCAATGTTCGAGGTTTATCAGGGTGAAAGTGCTCTCCCTGGTGGTAGCAGGGTCATCTCTGTGCAAGGAATGGGTTTAGTGCTTCCAAGCCAAATGTCAGAACTGACGCGGATCAGGGACATGTAAATGAGGTAGCTAATTGCCTCCATTGGATTTTAAAATCAAAGCTCAGTACTCTGAGCTGCAAACGGAGCAGTGGAGAAAATTAAACTTCCCCAGCGAGTGACAATCAATGTAAAATGAACAGAATGCAAAGCAAGCAATGTTTCTTTTTCTTCCACTTTAGCAGATCATTATTCTATTTCAAATACTGCAGGAATGTGTTGTTCTGGTCAGTGAGGAAATTCAACATTGATTTACTGCATCAATAAGCTGTTTGAATTCATTATTTTCTACAGGTAATAAAGCTAATATTTGCTTTGCCATTCTGTACTATAAAACAGTACCATGAATATTTAACATTTAACGTGATTTACTGTGAAAAAAGTGCTTGAATATAGGGTAATAGTGTAAATGTTTTAGTTTGACCTCACTGTTGTGGTGCTTAGTGTTCCTTTTAGCTGTGAGCTATTTTACTTTTAATTTTCTCTCAGAACATATTATACAAAAAATATACAGTATATATATTATTTTGCTACATTTGTTTTATTAAATACTAAAACTGAGTGCTTTGCAAATTAATGCGTGAAATCTGCAAGGAGAAAAACTCTATTTACAGATTTCAGTACGTTGCATATTATGTATGCTGATTCATTTTTATGGTAAGCAACGATTCCCATACAGTCTTAATGGAATTGCCAACGTTTCAGTTGCTTGTGTACGTGTCTCAATGGAAATAACTTGAGTAAGAGCTCTCAGAGTAAGTGACATCGGATCAGGCCCTCTGAAGATGACCCTGATAAGGCAGAGATGAGATGTAACTGTGATACAGCATTGCTGGAGAGACTTTGTCCGACTTAAAGACCCTGTGTGATCACATGAGATCAGACGTTAATAGAGACCGTTGTGGAAAAACAGCAAGTTACTGATACCTGTGTTGACCCATCAAAGCTGTGAGAATCTAACATCACCTTATGAGAATATTCAGAGTATTTATTTTACTGTCTCTTAGTGTAGTCTGAGCAAATATGAGAAAATTAATATCCCTTAATGCCTCCGAATCAATAAGTTGTTGCTTTTAATATTTATTCTCTGCAAACTTGCAAGTTTCTAGTAATAATACTCTGTTTCGAAGACATTTATGGTAAGGCCTTGTTGTAATCTACCACCTCAGAGGAAACATCCCTGGTTTCTGTTTGTGTCGATTGACTTGTACGTTCTTTCATAAAGTTTTTTTAAAAATATAATTTATAATCAAGGACAGTTTTTGCTACACTTTTGCTACACTATTTTTGTCAAGCGACACAGTGTGGTGGCTAATTACTTAACTCATTGACATGCATTATGCAAAAAGTGTGTCTATTTAATGCCATAAATGCTTGTGAATGTAAGTATCCCTTTAAAAATCCCTTATGAAACAAGTGAATTTATAATGCACATTTTTTTCATTGCAAATAATCTCAAAACATGCTGACTCCATTATTCTTTTTGTCAATCACAGTCCATATAGCTGTTAGAATTTGATTAATTGCACTGCCTTTTATCAATCCAATGTCTACCAAATCCAAGTGACATTATGTCACGGATCAGCAGTAAGGGGAGGACTCAGGATGCAGGGAAAGGTGATTTATTAACAAATAACTAAAACAAACACACAAAAGAAAACCCACGAGGGGGAAAACATAACGAGAATCAAACTAGAACACAAAATGACAAACCGGATGGACCAGGAACAGGGACCACTGGGACAAAACATGGAGAGGGAGAGACAACAACGCAACACAGGACAGGACAGCAAACACACCAGGATTAAATAGGGAACACATGAGTAAAGGTAACGAGTAGAAACAGCTTGGATCAATTAAAAGAAACGAGGGAACAAGATGGGCAGGGTTTACAATCACAAGACACAAAGGGGCAGTGGCAGAGCTCTGTCAACCAGCACTCTAGAAACCCAAACTGAAGTGACAGAATCCTGACACATTCCACTTCATACAGTACAATTTTTTATTTTTTTTGGTTTAGTGACTGGATTCCATGAGATTCCCATGACGTCCCAGGTTTCCCATGTCCTTCCATGAAACCATAGAGCCCTAGGTTTTGCGAGTACACTGATTTTACCTAAGACCAAGGGACACACTAGACAATTTTCTAATTTGAGCTGATTTTAAAACTATGGGAGACCACCGACTTGAGAACGGTTAAAACTAACATTTAACGTTATAATCCTCCGAATGCACACTACATGATTGGCCAGAACATTCAGAGTTCACACACCTGCCTAATTGTAGTAACGATTACACAATGGGAATTGGTGGCAGCCAAATCAAACATGTTTGATATTTAGGATTTAAGATCCGGGATTCTCCAAATCCAGCTCCCCATGAATGTTTGGGGGTGCAAATCGGGCTCAAAATCGGCTTAAAATCTTCAAGTGTGAGTTAAGTCTATGGTAATTACTAGAGCCAAGACAAAGGGAGTTTTTATTTTTATTTTAGAATTTTTAGTGGCATTCAGTTCTAATTTAAAATCTGTTATTTAATTGCTCCTTGACCTTGATTTGCTTACTTAGGTGTTCATTGTATCATGGCTAAAAATGCATCTTTCACAATAAGCTTCTCTTGCTCTCTCCAACTCAATTGTATCTTAAGCTTTCCATTTCTTTTTCCTCTCTCTCTCTCTCTCTCTCTCTCTCTCTGTCTCTCCCACAACCCTCTCTTACTCCTCTGCTTTCTTCCCATCCTGTTTTCACTTGTTCTCTCTCCTCCCTTTCCTTTCTTTCCCTGTAATTTGCTCAGAGGGGAGCTGACAGTGAGTTCTGATACATCCTTTAGCAAGCTGAAATTCTAGGGAAAGAGAACAGTTAGTATGAAAGAAACACGCGCTAGCAGATTTATGAAGACATTTGCCATTGTTCTTCCTTTACTGCAGGGTAATTTGCAAATAGCAATGTCACACTTCAAATGTTGGAAACGGAAATAAGCTTCCCCTGCCAAGAGGCAGGGAACTCAAATCATGGAAATACACCTCAGGCCCCATCAGCAGGGCATTTTGAGATAAAATGTAAAGAAAACTTTCAGAAAATGTTGTCTCTTAAAGTATTGAACACATCAATGCAGAACTCTCTGATCTTTAATTCACACATGTGAGGTGAAACCGAATGGTCTTTGGAAGGGTTCGCCAATGTGAAATCATGGTTTGCTGCTTCAATCCCAGAAAGTCATCTACCTAAATATCAGAAAGTCTCTTCACGGAAATCTTGGCTTTAACACTGCCAGAACTTTCTAAGAATGATCATTTGAAATATTTATTGTTACTTTAATCCAGGAGTGTCAAAAGTGTGACCAAATTACCTTTTTAAAACCTGACGCTGACAATTGGGCAAGATTTATATTAACCATACAAATAAAAACTTAATAAAACTAGAAAAATGCACTGCTCTCTGAAACTGTCTATTTACATTTGCCATCAAAACTATAAATTAATTCAATATACAGTATTTATTTTTCATCAAAACATTTATGTAACCCCCTACCACCATTTTAATATTTATACTTTTCTTCACGAAAAGTGAGTTTTCTGAGCCTGGTACCAATTTTGCTCTGGTGACGTGACTCTCCTCTTCAGTATGTCCCATCTGGCCTGTGTTAATGTCCTGCTTACAGACTATATAATGTTCACACATAAATGACACAAATTAATTTCAAACCGTTCTGATTTATGGTCAATCGACCGGTGCATCTTTATTTTTTACTAATGTTCGAATCATCCCTCGGGGCGGTTCATAAACCATCGAGGGCTGCATTTGGCCATAAGTTTGACACCCCTCTTTCTTGTTTATTATCGTATCTTTTATATCTGATAGTTTATGTTTTTTTCTGAATGACTGATTTGATGACTGTTCCAATTCCAATTCAGTTCCAAAAAGACCAATAGAGCACTGGTGTTTACAACGCCAAGGTCATGGGTTCGATCCCAGGGAAAGCAAGAACTGATTCAATGTGTATCTTGAATGTAATGCAAATGCATAAATATAAATTTCACAGATGTGTTCAATCAATATGAAACTATTGACAGCAAATAATAATTATTTTTTGTTATGCTTGTTTTCAGCACGCGAGGAGAATGTCGCCACTTTCCGGGGTTCGGAATACTTCTGTTATGACTTGTCTCAGAATCCCATCCAGAGTAGCAGCGATGAGATCACTCTGTCCTTCAAAACTTGGCAACGCAACGGTCTCATCCTCCACACGGGCAAGTCGGCAGACTACGTCAACCTAGCGCTGAAGGACGGCGCCGTTTCGTTGGTCATCAACCTGGGCTCAGGGGCCTTCGAAGCTATCGTTGAGCCTGTCAATGGAAAGTTCAATGACAACGCCTGGCATGACATCAAAGTGACACGCAACCTGAGACAGGTAATCACGAGACGACGGACGCTCTTGAGGCTACTCACAGCTAGCTGGAGAACTAGTTCATCCATTAACTCAAATGTATTTCTGCTGCATTTGGTGTTTGGAGATCAGATAATCCTTTTGGAACTGTCACAACTTAATCAGTTGGTTTGTAATTTGTTTACTAGTTTTCTTATAATGGTAAGGTATGTTTTTATTTTCTTCATGTGAAGTCTTTTATTTCTGTTACTTGACATGATTTATCACTGAATGGCTTCGGAAAACTCAAAGCTTTGACTTTCAACCTTTTCAGTCTGTTCTCCAAAGCTACCCTTCAAAGTTTTAGCTTAGATATCACCTTGAAACTCTTTAGACAGTGGTCGATGGTTATTTTCAATACATTTACATATGGTACACAGCTACAAATAGCTTTGAAATGAATCTTAAATTTCTTTACTCAAGAGATTGGCCTCATTTATAAAGATGCACCTGATAATTTTAAATGTGAACATGATAATCTCAGTTTGAAATCATGTTTCCATAAAAGTTGCAGAGAGGTGCATGATGTGGCCTTCTCATTCCAAATGTCCTGTTTATTGGACATTTTTGTTATCAATGTTCTTTGCATATGGGAATAGTTATGTTGTCAGAACAGCTTTACGTTTTTATATATCATAGTTTATATTGTTTGGACGTTTGAATAAATAAAATCAGAAATAGCACTTAGGGAGTAGATTTTATACTATACACAATAACTGAAAGAACAGTAATTAGGGTATTGAATAATTGTGTTTTAACAATTATTATTTTAATAACTAAACATTATTAAATAGATTTTTCCTTTTTAAAATGGAATTTTTGGAATTGGATAATATGTGGGTTAATAAATGAGGCCCCTAGTGTTCTCTTGTACATGAAGCCTTTGATAAATCAGCATCAGTAAAAGTGTATCTGCTGGCCAGCCAAATGCTCAAGGATTCATTGCGAGTCTTCAGTGAGATTTGGTTGATTTGTTTGGCTGACCTTAAACTTCACTGGCAGGTGAGGCAGATATATATATCGAGTGAAAATATGATGAGGGCTTGACAAGTAAGTGCTTTTTTCATGTCACTACTTTGTTCAGATTGGTAAAAGATATAGAACAACCCTCATAGGATGTTTTCAGACTAGTATACAAGCTGACAGACAGAAGGAGCTCTCTCTCTCTCTCTCTCTCTCTCTCTCTCTCTCTCTCTTTCTCTTAAAAACTTGTGGGGACAGTTGAGAGGTGGTCCACAGACACACTGGTTTTGATGTCACAAAATGAGCCAGCCTTAGGTGAATATGTATTGCCTGTTACTGTTTAAAAAAAAAATATTATCTATTAGGGATACTAATTAGAATAAACCTTTAGAAAACAGAACTCTCTGGGGCTAGTGAATACATTTATTTAATACTACATTTTCATGTTAGCATTCATAAAACAAATGGTCTGTTTTTTTAATTTTACTAATTAACTTAAATATGTAAATAGATATATTCTGTGCTTATTAATCATATAAAAACTAATTCAGTATAATTAATGTTAAGAAAAACTGTAATTATTTATTTTGTAAATGAATTACAAATAAAACCAAAAAAGTAACGTAGCTATCTATTTCACAAAGCAAAGTAGACGAATAGGCAAAATTTAATATTAGCAATAATATTATGA
Source organism: Rhodeus uyekii (assembly GCA_037043235.1). NCBI lineage: Eukaryota > Metazoa > Chordata > Actinopteri > Cypriniformes > Acheilognathidae > Rhodeus > Rhodeus uyekii. The sequence goes on along the minus strand of JAWRVZ010000021.1, from coordinate 1,215,689 downwards.
TTAGAAATGTTTTTCACATAATCTCAATGCCACACAGAGCTGCTGTGAAGTTCTCGTAACAGAGATTTGAGGGAGCAATCATTCTTCCAGAACAATTTGAGGACTACTTTAAGTTACGATTTTCACTAGAATATATAGCAATACACAAAAAAACGTCTCTGTTACATATTCAACATTAGTTCCCTGAATAGGGAACGAGACGCTGTGTCAAAGTGCTATGGTAACGCCTCTGCACGAATGCATCATGAAACATGTATCCAATCTGACCAATCACGTGAGAGGATGTCAGAGTGAGTGACATCATGAACCAGGAATCTATAAATGCATGCCATGCCAAACAGCCGGGGGATGAAAGTGTCTGAAGTACATGCTGTTGACAGGCATGCAGGAGTTATGGCGAAGAGGAACAGATGTAACCTTAGTTCCCTATTCAGGGAAGGACCAGAGATATGACCTGGGCTGCTTCAGATGTCAAGCAACAATCTCCACAGTTCTGCGAACTCTCTCCAGAACCTCTGGGAGCAGGGTGATTGGGGAATTCTTTATGAGGGACAGACAAATCCTCGCCCAAGCCTGAGCCAAAGCATCCAGTCAGGAGTAGCTGGATGTGATAGACAGACAGAGAGGACAGTGAGACGTCTCTCGAGACCAAGACGCATCTGCCTGGTTAAGAAATGCTCATCCACTTGGGAAAGTGAGGTGGCAAATCCTCATCTCAAGCTTTGACGCTGACAACATCCAGTCCCTGTTTTGTTCAGAACTGGATTGTTGCAGCACCGGCACCTCTCACTAGGTTGAAGAAAACGCAAAGCGTGCTTCCATCCTGAGAGAGGGTACTAGATCAAATGGATAAGGACAGGGATAGGGCATCGCCTATCTCAAACCCCTCTGACAGATCCATTTGCAATCTCCAGGTTTTAGATTGACGCTGAGCTTCAGCTGCAGCCTGGACCAGAACCACAAGAACCACGAGCCAAAGATTCATGGTTCACTCTGACAACTTCTCACACGATACGTGCATATACATGCTTCGTGACGCATTCACACAGAGGTGTTCCCATTGCACTTTGACGCAGCATGAGTTTCCCTGCAAGGGAAATAGATACTTTCCAAATCGAGTAGCCACTGATGTGTTCACATCTGACAGATTCAAAAGGAAACAATCATAGTGTAATGCTCAAAAACACCATGACGCAATTGTGTGCAAGACTAAATGTGTAAAGTGTTTTTTATCATGCTAAACGTTTAACAGCTAAATTAGAGCACCCCACCAGCATGCCAATTAAAGCACTGTCGGCAAAATCTGGTTACCAATCTACCTAACTAATTGTCTAGTCAGTTCTTTAACGACTATAGTCTACCATCGGGACCTATCTCTATTGGTCCCATGTCTCCAGTGTAAATAACACATATGCTTTCATTATACTCCTCCTCTTTTCTCTCTCTTTCCCTTCCTGTTCTCACATCTTGGGAAGAGAGAGTTTATGAAACTAACAATATTCATTCATGGGATCATTTTTATTACTAACCTGTTTCTAACCAAACTAATGTACTAACATCCTGAATCTTCATCATTAATTTCTTTCTCTTTTAATTTCGTCCATTTATTAACAACCGTTTTGTTCACTATTGTTTTGATTTCCTTTCTTCCCCCTTCTTCCTGAAAGCACTCAGGCATTGGACACGCTATGGTAAACAAACTACATTGTCTGGTAGATATCATTCTTATTGTCCTTTTTTTGGTTTGCCGTGTGTCCCTCTCCCTTTCTTTCTTTTTCTTTGAGTTTCATTCTAGACACTCTTTTCAAAAAATGAGGAAATGGGTTTGTATTACCAGGACTTTTCACATTTCCCTTCTTTACCCCTTCTCAAACTTCCCTCCCTTCTTTTACAGTTTTTTTTATTTATCAGGCTGGCTTTTACACCCTCACGTTAACGTCACGTAGAGATTCACATCCTCACTGGGACTCTCAAAGGAACTAGTGAAGTGTTTTTTCTACACACACCAAGCCTCCACATTTTTTGCGAGGACTGTCGGCAATAACTGACAGAGGATTTCCAAGAATGTCCAGAAGGGAAATTTCCACCTTGCAGAGCCTCCCAAAAATAAACAAACACACAAGAGAAACCTAAGAACTCTGGGAACTCTGGCAGTTGATACCTCCACACCCCTCATGGCATGTCCTCATCTCCACCATCTCATCATCTCATTCAGCCTCAGATATCACCACAACTAACACTACATCCAATGTATCACTCCACATCCACCTGTCCCCTACGTGTGTATTCTGCAAGCGGTTTTCTGTGCCGTGTGTCTTGTTGCTTCTTTTTTTTCTGCATGGGTGCTTGCTGATTGACTGCTGTGGCTTTACTCCTCCCCCTTTCCACTGAACCAATGAATCATTTCTCCGTCTCATGTTTATTCAGTATGACCTGTTGAAAGGATAAAACATTTGATTTTCCCAGTGGTTAATGCCTTCCTTTAATGCATGAATTTTCTAATTTTGGTATGTGTTTGAATGTCTGTTTATTTGTATGATTGAACATGTGATACAAGGTAGTTTATCCCCTCAAATGAAAACAAGTACAAATAATTTGTCCTTGGTTTTAACATTTACTAACCCTAATTTGTAATATCCCAAACCAGATAAAAATTCATTTTCTTAACCCATCAAAGATGAAGAAAATATTCATCAGCAATATTTTCTTTACCTGTCCCGTGAACCTATACTAAACTATCACCAATAAAGCTTAAGCAGACCAATGGACCAGAGTGTTAGCATTAAGCAGCCCATAATGAGGGCAAATCCGAACAAGATTGAACAAACAATAAAATATCATGAGAAATGTTATCGCTCAGTTTAAAAGCACATCTTCAAATGAGTTTCTAATTTGTTTTCTTTCTATATTGTCACCGTTTAACAGGTTACTATATTAGTGGATGGTATACTGACCACAACAGGATACACTCAGGAGGATTACACTATGTTGGGCTCAGATGACTTCTTCTATGTGGGGGGAAGCCCGAGCACCGCCGACCTGCCTGGATCTCCTGTCAGCAATAATTTCATGGGCTGCCTGAAAGAGGTGGGTCCTATAAGATGTGCATAATTGCGAGTGCACGCATGAACGCACACATCCAAACTGTATAAATGACATGATAAAAAAGCCTCGCAGGATTATTGCCTTTAATTTGATACAGAAGAAAAATTCTGTGCACATATCATACTGTCAAATGTTTGATTTTCATTGCATAATAAATATCATAAATATGGCATCTGCAAACAAGTTATGCTTTAACAGAACAGTCTCACTTTTCTAATCACGTTTGTCTTTAAAGGGTTTGTCCACACAAAAATTGATCACTCTCATGTTATTCCAAACCCGTAAGACTTCCAATCATCTACGGAACACAAATTAAGATATTTTTGATTAAATATGAGAGTTTTCTCTCCCTCTAATTGACAGCAACGCAAAAGTTCATGAAGAGATCGTAAAACTAGTCCATGTGAATTTAGCGTTTAGTCCAAATTTTCTGAAGAGACTTGATAGCTTTATATAATGAACAGGCTTTTTATTCATGAGAATGAACCTGATTGGTTCTCACAGAAGCTCAAATGTGCTGTGTAATATGAGAATTAACCTAATTGGTTCTTGAGGAAACTCAAATGTGCTGCACAACACAATAAAGAACCTCAGTGGTTCTTGCTGAAGCTGGTACCCTCCTTTTACCATAACTGATATGTGCATTGATGAATGTTTATACAGTGGAGTTCGGTTATGTCGACGGCCTCGGGGTTGACGACTGCCGCCCACACACACACACACGAAACTCAACATAAACTCCAGGCCTGGTCCTCTCTCGTCCTTCACTCCTCCTTTTATGCCTCCGCTCCTCCGTGAGACGAGAGACCGGTGGCTTCGCAGGTGACGCTCATAATCAATCACGCCACCGGCTCTCGTGACGCTCTCACGTAATCACTCTTAAACACCAGCATTCGTCCCATGAAAATGTCATTTATTGGATCGCTGGACTAACTCAAATAAGTTTGAGGACTCTGAAGCAATGAAAACAGCGCGCACAACAATACACGACGCGCTGTGAAAGAAAGAGAGTAAAGAAAATAATTTCAAAGAAGAAAAATAATCAACGAAACATTGTGTGTATTACAAAAGTGCTCGAGGTCACAATTATACAACATGAAATCATCAATTACACAACATACAGCCTTATGACATGACATGACAAACTAATGCGTCCTACCGCTGTAAGATCACAATCTGACAAAATGACAAGTGGCCGGAAAGACCAAAAACGGTCATGGCATGCACGTGCAGCGTGCTCGGCGCATACACAGTGAACTAGGTAGGATTAGGAGCCACGAGTTAACCATGTGAAGTGTCGAATTTGTCCCTCTTTCGTGCTCGAGATACCAGAATTCGGCGACGTAAAAGAATCAACGTAACCGTTGAAAAAATACTAAGACAAATAGGGAGTTTGGCAGTTCCACTTCAAAAATGTCGACATAATAGTATTGGCGAGTTAACCGTGAGTCGAGATAAGTGAACTCCACTGTATATGAATAAAAGCCCAAGTTTAATCTTTTCATCATATAAAGCGATTGAGTCTCTTCAAAAAATACATTTGGACTAAACTTTTCAATTCATATGGATTAGTTTTACAATCTCTTTATGAGCTTTTTGAAGCATCAAAGTAGTAGCTGCCAATGGAGGGACAGAAAGGTCTCAGATTTCATCAAAAAGATGAAATGCCTTCTTAATATTATCTTCTTAATAATAATTCCTTCTTTCATTATATGCCTTTGGGCAGCATTATTGTAATATTTCACATTGTGATGTATACTTTTCAGGAAGTAATATATGAACTTTAATCAATGTGTTTTCCAGGAGCAGTTATCATTGTTAGATTGAATCATTCTGTGGGAGAAAATGAGCGTTGTAACTTTGCACCTTATACATGCACAAACAGATGCATCACACACTAAATAGAAACATTAAAAAGCATAATTTAGCTATGAACATGTTCCAGAAAGTGTCCAAATACACAAAGCTGTTATTTTTATGAAGAATAAACATATTAAATTAAAATATACTGTATGCAAATATTTGTATTTTCCACTGCTGGATTTAGACTCATGGTGTTTTTTTTAAGCTACAGTTGCCAATGGCCATTTTCATATATTGACTTTCACTGTTGGCACCAATATTAGAAGTAATTGTGAAAGAGAGACTGTAGAACCCACTGTTGTCATCAGGGCTAAATAGTTGTTTCATGCAGTAAACATCCTGCCTCTTCACGACTGCTTTTGTTGAGCTTACCGGAAGTAAAAATCATTAGGAGTTGCATGTACACACATATACACAGATTCATTGCTCACGGTACCCAGTACACATGGGTGGTCTATAATAACCATCATAATGAAAGGTCACCTTGTCTCTGCTGTTTAATCTTCCACTGGTTTCTCCTCTGCTCTCTCTCTCTCTCTTTATCCCCAGTCCAGCTATTAATATCAGTTGCGTAGCTGCGGATACCCATGTACTTGTCCCTGCCACATTCTGAGACAGTCTGTGCCAACAGTGATGAAAGACTTGCAGAGTTAGAATTACCTAAGGAGTACTAAGAAGGGCAGGCACTTTATTTCAGTTAAAGCTAGGGCGAGTGTAGCAAAGTGTCTCTGAGATACAGATTGTCCCTCATTTAGACGCCCCATTTTTTGACAATGATCATGGGTCTAAAGATTTTGGCTTAATCCATGTGCTACAAAAAATTACAAGCACCAGAAAGATTCCAACTATAGTATTGTATCTTATTTTTTAGGAACCATGGTTATTTCCGATAGGATCTTAATAAGTACATTCCCTCACTGACCACATTATTTGGAACACTTTGCTAGTACTGGGTTGGACTGCCTTTTGCCTTCAGAGCTGTCTTAACTCTTTGCGGCATAGATTCAACATGGTGCTGGAATCATTTCTTGGATATTTTGGTCCATATTGACATGATAGCATCACTCAGATGCTGCAGATTTGTCGGCTGCACATCCATGATGTGAATCTGCCGTTCTAGCACATCTCAAAGCTTCTGTATTGGATTGAGATCTAGTGACTGTGGAGGCAATTTGATTTTAGTCAACTTTGACTAAAGAAACCAGCTTGAGATGGTTTGAGCTCTGTGACTTGTGCATTATCCTGCACGAAATGTGGTCATAAAGGGGTGGACATGGCCAGGAACAATGCTCAGCTAGACTGTGGCATTTAAATGATGCTCAGTTGGTACTAAGGGGCACAAATTATCCCAAGAAAATGTTCTCTACATCATTACACCACCAGCACCCTGAACTGCTGATACCTGGCAGGATGGATCCATGTTTTCATGTTGTTTACAACAAACTCTAACCCAACCATCTGGGACTCATCAAATCGAGACTCATCAGACCAGGCAATGTTTTTACAATCTTCTGTTGTTCAGTTTTGGTGAGGACGTGTGAATTCCAGTCTCTGTCTCCTGTTCTGAGCTGACAGGAGTGTTACCGATTTCATGGTTGGCCGTGTTTCATGGAGACACTCTTCTGCAGACAACTGGTTAATTTGAGTTATTGTTGCCTTTCTATCAGCTCGAACCAGTCAGGCCATTCTCCTCTGATCTCTGACAACAGCAAGGCAATTTTTTGTCTCACAGAACTATTGCTCTCTGGATATTTTCTCTTTTTCTAACCATTCTCTGGAAAGCCTTGAGATGGTAGTGTGTGAAAATTCCAGTAGATCAGCGGTGTCTGAAATACTCAGACCAGCGCGTTTGGCTCCAACAACCACTCAAACCACATTTCTTCCCCATTTTGATGCTGTTTGAACTTCAGTAGATTGTCTTGACCACTCACAGTTTCTCCAAAATAGCTAATATATCTGAAATATTTGTAGCACAGGTCAAGACACATGTATTTATAAAGTACAGATTGTTTCAAGGCAGCTTTGCAGTAATACAAACAAGTAGAACAAAACAGTGTCAAACTTGTCAGATTCTTCTTTTACAAAACAAATTCAATTTTAACAGATCTACAGAATATAATCAAAACAAACAAGTCATTATACAGATGTTAATTTAGTTTAGTAACAGTATCAATATTACAAAGTTTATCAGTTATTAAACAAACCCAATTAGCAACTCTACAGAAGACAACTTATCATGCACTGGTGTGTTTGCACTATAGATGTATAGACATTCTGCACAGCCTGTTCATATTCTTAATGAAGTTGAGAATCCAATAACCATCAGCCAATCATAACATAGTATAGGTTATTTAAATAAATATATCTTACATAAATAAGTCTTATGCATGACTTCTGTTTTCAGTCTGTTTTATTTGAATTAAAGGAAAGTGACCTATCACAGTTATTTGTGTTTTCACATGGTATTTAGAAGTGACTTTATCTTTAATAGCTAATGCCACAAAAGCAAACAAACAATCAAACAAAAAGATCTGACTTAACCTTTTTTATAGACCTCATATAGCTTGTTGAAGAGAGATGTGTTAAGATAGGTGTAGACAAGATTATCGGATAAAATAGATAAAAAAAAGTATTTACTGATATTGAAACAAAATTCGTATCTGCAGGCAAGAATAGAGACTTAGGGCTGGGCTCTATTGACATGGCCAGTAAGTAACCACCAAGAACTTTCTATTAACTTCGTATAACACCAGTAACATCCACAAAAATCAATATTACATAAAAATCAGCACTAAATTCAAGCCACACAAAAGAAAGATCTATTGTAATCTCACCCCCATTGCTGCATGCAGGATAAATTTGGCTTTATGCGAACGAAAGCAAACTTTCTGATGCTGTTCATATTTTCTTGGCATATTGTTTGTTATCTTGCTGTTTCTGCCCTGAGCGAGATGCACTCTTGGGCCATGTGTGGTCATGTGACTCAGAGGTCATGTGACAGCAGACATTGGAGAACAGGAAGTTTGGGGAGATGATTATTGGCTCCAGGGCAGCTGCATTGGATTGTGTTTCAGTGATGAGCTTGTGGTCGCTAATGTTGTCTGCACATTTGACAGCAGGAGATGAAAAATCTCTACCATGACACCAAGTAAGACATTTGTTTTTGTGCAGATAATTTTAGAATTTCTCTGGAGGCAATGACATTTTGTTCTGCATCTTGCAATAAATATAGGAAATCTAATGTTCAGTTCTCTACATTCAGAATTATTTACTGTTTGCAATTACTACATTTTTTTTTTTTACAGAAGTTGAAGAAGGAACACAAAGCCTTTTCAATATTTGGAGAATACATACAGAAAACAAAGAGGGGGAGGGGGAGGGGGAGGGGGGGTTGGATAAAAGGTTTTCTTGTTTGATCTCCAAAGCACATTTTTGTGCATAAATCAGCATCCACAGATGCAGGAAAATCATTATTAAAAAAAGAACTTTGTTCAAATTAATCTTGGCCTAGATCAGATTTTTTTGCTCATATAAATCTGTTTTTCATGCCATAAGGAATCTGGTCTTTTCCATTCTGATTTGGGGCACTTCCATGTGTGGTCTTAAGTCCAATACAGGTCAGATGTTTTGCAATGCAACATTTTCATTTTCATTACTATAGAGCAACATTTGTCACAATTCTCTGCTCATAGGAGTCACTTCAAAGAATGTACATAGCTGAAGTATTCAAAGGTATTCACTGAAGAACAGAGATGTGTTCAAACTCAGAAGCATTACATTGACAGCTCTATATTCGAGAAAAATGCGAGGGCTTGTTTTATAAATATTTAAAGACTATGCTCTCTTTGTGTCCTGATTCAAAAGATATTGTAATGGTTGTGGTGTGGACTTTCATATTTTATTTGAGTTAGATCAATGTTTAAAAGTGTTTTTACACCAAGTCAATCTTTAAGAAATTGTCAATTGTCACTAATTAAAACCAGTATAACTTTTGTCTGGAAAATGCAAAAGGAGATATTTTGATGAATGTTGGTAACCACACAATGTCGGTTTTCATTAATTCGTTACATTTATATAGCGCTTTTTCATACACTCAAGCACTTTACAAGGAAGGGAGGAATCTCCTCAACCACCACCAATGTACCTGTATGCGACACTAGCCATATTGCGCCAGAACGCTCACCATGCACCAGCTTTCTGATGGAGAGGAGACAAGGCAATGAAACCAATCAGTATCTATGGGGATGATTAGGAGGCTGTGATGGACCAAAGCCAATGGGCAAATTTGACTTCCATTGGCCACATTCCAAGGCCATTGACTTCCAAAGTAATTTTTGTCTTCGTTGTCATTGTAAATTTTGTTTTAACTCACAGGAATCAATTGTTTTAAAATAGAGAATGCTACAAAAGTCAGCAAACACTGCCATTTGACAATGTTTTCTATCTATCTATCTATCTATCTATCTATCTATCTATCTATCTATCTATCTATCTATCTATCTATCTATCTATCTATCTATCTATCTATCTATCTATCTATCTATCTATATGTATATATATATATATATATATATATATATATATATATATATATATATACATACATACAGTTATACCTCGGTTTACGAGTGACTTAGTATACAAGCAAATCGATGTACATGCATGGAAAGTCAAATCAGTGTACGAGCATTGTATCGATGTGCGAGAAAAATATTCCCTGATCCAGGCGCTCTAAAGATCTAACGCTCAGCGTCATCGCACGCATTTTTACTGGAAATATCCTAACCACAGCCTCTCATAAAACAGTAAGTCGGTTCCAACCCCTTTATCACCCCTTAACTCGTTCATTCTCTCAGCGTCGTTCGGTTTGGGTGCATCATTCACCACAGTGCATTATTTTATTAGTTGTTCTTCATTCCATTAATCATCACAACGACTGTTACATGTGAATATGATAAAACTTTATTAACGTTGCATGTGTTACCAACACGACACATTGCATACTAATGAGGCTCACGCACCCAGGGGGTAATGACATTCTTAAAGGGCCATATACACTTTTAGAGAACAGTACAGATCAGTACTTTTAGAACTCTGTACAGATCATTTGTCACGGTTTTACCTCATGTTGTTGCATTATTCTTCAGGTTTTAACATCGTTACATATGTTGAAGGAACTAGTTAACAGTTGTTAAGTTAACAATAAGTGGTTCTAATTTAGTCTTGTCACTTTAAGAGGGCGGGGTTTCAGGGGGGCTAGAGAGAGAGTTGAGTTGTGAGGGATGAGAGAGGGCTCAGAAGCAGAGAGATAGTTTTGATTCTGCTGTTATGTACGCCGTGGGTTGCGGCCAGAACAGCAATCCGTTAGTTCTCAATAAAATCTCTGAATGAGAAGGAACCTGTCTGGTTATTAAAAGTAGCAACGCTACAATGTAGTGAAATATATACGTACAGTACAGCATATAGAAAGAAGGAACGAACAAAATTCTCCCTGTAAGCAGTAACACCCTCTAACACCTAACACCCCCTCCATCATGATCGTCTCCATCATGCCAGCAGCGACAGGTAAAGTTGCACGTTACAGTAAATTGTCAAGTTTTTTTAGAGTTTAATTGTCAATTATTAATTAGTATTTATATGAGATCTTAATGGTTATAATTTTAAATGTAATAAATGCGTTAAAACCCCAAAAATATTTAAAATGGGCATGTATGGTCGTGTGGAACGAATCAAGTGATTTTTTTTTTTGTGCATTCTTATGGGGAAATTTGTTTTGGTGTACGAGAATTTTGGGTTACGAGCTCGATCTTGGAACGAATTAAACTCGTATATTATTTGTTGAACAAGGCAAAGAGCATCTTTAGGTTTGTTTTAAATCGTTTGAGTATCAGAGTTTACTCCATCTTTGGAAAGACTGTCCAGTGATGATACAAGTTTTTAATACACCTGTCTGACACTTTTATCTCTTCACTGAACAAGGTTTATTTTTTGTAACAACGAATGATTCCTCAAATGGTTTCTTTTTTTTGAATAATCCATTATGTTAATGTTGTTCATTAGTTATGGCTGCAAGCTGTCAGAAACTTTAACACACCTCCAACGCTTCATACATTCTCTGTAATATCTAGACCTCTAGTTCATAGATGTGTCATAACCACACAAAGGAGAATTATGTAAAACTGACACTTTCCACAATATCCAGTCTGACAGCTCAAGTTCTAAACATAAATAATCCATAAATGTACCATTGTGATTCGCTGTAAGTCAAGAAGAAAGTTTTATATTAAAGTTTTACATTATTGCTAGTCAATAATTGATTTTGGTTCACTTAGATCTAAGATGCTCTAATTGTTAGGACGAACAATAACAATCCATTATACAATTTGCGAAAAAATTATATAATGGATTTTTATTGTTACAGTGGAGTTCACTTATATCGAGTCACGGTTAACTCGCGAAGTGGAACCGCCAAACTCCCTATTTGTCTTTGTATTTTTCGCCGAACACTAATATCTCGAGCAAATATCTCGCACAAAGTCGTCACTTCACATGGTTATCTCGTGAGTCATGAGTGTACCCAGTTCACTGCGCATGCGCTGAGTTTGCGTTGCACATGGATCGCGGTCCATGTGGTCGCTCTGTCAGTGACGCTACTCATACCGCCGCGCAGGACTCTGAAGTGAAAGCACATTCACGTTCTTACGAGAGCTGCCGTGGGTCTATCCCCATCCCAAAGCCTCATCCGCTTCTGTGTGCACATAAAGCCCGCCTTCTCTGATTTGATTGGTCTTCTCAAATATTTTGACATTGGTCAGTAACGAGCCGTAACAACCAATGAGTATAAGGCTTAGATGAACGAACACATACACATAAACACATCCTACTTCTGTTCTGAAGCGCTCTGCTCAGCGCCGCTGAGGGAACACTGTTATTAAAAGACGGGAAGAAGCCGAATTTGTTGAAAAAGCACATTCGAAAACGCAAGAAAGTTTGCAATCTAGTTGAGTTGAGCCGGACACTTGCTGAAACGAGAATGCATTTTTGTCTACATGTTTCTTCTTGTGCACTTCTCATTAAGGCCAGGCCTAATCCAGAAGCCAGACACCCTATAACACACTAAGACACTGAGCCCAAATAGATTAGCGCCCACTCCCCGCTCCCAGATCCCGATCCATACTCGGCAGCCTCCTGTTCACAGCGGGAGAGAGTCAAGACAGAGAGCCTATAGAGTCGTTAAAGGCCAGTTTTGATTATAAATGGCACTCTGGGGACAGACGATGGCCCCAAGATAAGGTGATAAAGCGAGGGTGTAGCTTCAGATAATGTGTTTGAGTCTGTGGACTACCCTACCCACACCATCTCTCTACACATTATTTTCCATTATACTGCTATCGATCGGTTAGAGGTAATGGCCATTCGAATCATAACCCGAGGCATAACTACATTCCAGTGCTGAAAAGGTTGATTGGAGGAAAGTAACAGAACTGCTGAGGAAACGTTTTCTGCGATTTTGCTTTGAAGAGGGTTTGTGCTTTTGTTTCTCCAGGGACTGTAGAAAGAAGAGATTTTTTTTCTTTCCCCTACATGTTTTTTCTTTCCCCTACATTTTTTTTCTTTCCCCTTCAAACTGTATTGGTTTGAAATTGGGTTTGTGGTGTTGGGATGTTAGTCTGTTTGTTTGGCTTTTATAGATGGGTTTTATTGAGAAAGCGTATATTCAAAGTGGCCATTTGATTTCTGAAAGTGACCCATATTATTCTTGAAGATTCAGTGAGTGCAGTTTTTCTTTGTTGATATATTCGCTATTGATCCCAGTGATCTTTACTTTGCCCTAATCTCATAGCTCATTGTAAGTCTCTCTCAAAAAGTTTATACTGTATATTAAATGCTAAAAACTCTGTATTGAGAAAATCAATAGGATTGTTTACGTTTGGAAACCTCCTGCTCCATTGGCACATACTTCCAATATTGGTTAGGAAGCACAGAATAATTGGTGTTGGCTGGTGCCAGATAAGAGGTACAGAAAATACATTTGATATTGTTAGTGTCGCTGAAGTAAAGTTATTCTCCCAGAGTTCATCTCTCTCATTCTCTCTCTCTGCAGTTAGTAACGCAGGGCACCTGTGTTGATTTACTGTCAAATCTTCCAGGATTATCTGTAATCCTAGAGCTTCAAAATCTGTTTGCTGACAGCTGTGTTCTCTAACATAACTGCTGTTTGCTGTGCACATAGTGCCCTATATAGCAGCACTTTCTTTAAGGAGGAAAAGGAGGAAAAACCCTTTTAATTTTCCACTTGAGTGAATTTCAATTTACAGTTCTTCTTGGTTTGTTTTGTGTTGTATTTGACTATAATGCATAGCTGACTCTATATATGAGTCTTTGCCTTGGTAAATAGGCACAATATCACAGCACATCCTTTGACACATCCGCCTTTTATTGTATTCCAGTGTATCAAGGGATTTTGCTTTTCAATAGCCGTTATTTTGCATTAATCGAACTAGGGCATAAAGTGTCACTATTTATTAGTTTATACAGTATTGCAAAATACTTTTTTTCTTAAGGCCCAGTCACACAGCGAAAACGCATGAAGAACGCACGAATTACGCACAGATTTTCGTTTCTGCGTGGAGCGTGCGTCGTATGCGTAATTCGTCGGTGGAATGAACGAGGACCGTCAGTGATTGTAAGTGGATGTGCGTCGAAGGTGGTTTGTGCGTGATTTTGAGTTTTGAACGGTTCAAACATTTTCTGACGCACAGATGTGCGTCGGTGTGCGTTATTTATGAGTCGGCGTGTGTAGTTTATGCGTTGAGTATGCGTGACATGCGCGGGACACGCGTCGGCCGTCAGTGCTTATGCGGCGGAACTGGTTCGAAAGCGCGCACGTCCACTGACGCCCCACCTTCATATCACGCATGAACCGCGCACCGCGGCGCACGTATCACGTTCATTCCACTGACAATGTGGATTCTGAAAGTGCTTGTTCGTGGAACGTTCGCGAAGCGTGTGTGTTTGGACACGCTCCGGCAGTGATTCATGCGTCGGGTGTGCGTCGAATGTTCGTGGAATACTTTGGTCAATTTCTCGACGCACAAGCACGCACAAACCCAATCTATGCGTGATTTGTGAGTAATTTGTGCGCGATCGGCTGTGTGACTGGCCCTTTAAGCATTGTACATACAATATGACAAATTATGTTGTTTAACCAATTAACATTGAATATAAAAAAAATGTTTTTTATGCGTTTAAATCCAGCTCTCCCTCTGTTTTTAGTTCTCCCAGCATAAAAATATTAGTGGCTCCAAAATGGTCAATATTTGGACACTTAGGTGCATACATTTCTCTTATCAGAGTAACGTCTAGGTTACTATTGTAACCCCCGTTTCCTGAAGGAGGGAACGGAGACGTTACATCGGACTGACATCATGGGGTCCATGACGTCAGTCCGACGTAAAGTCGAACGTGACTGACTGATAGGGAACTATAGGTGTAGTTCATATTAACTTTAAACATATTTCTCTAACATTTGACATCTAGAAAATGTCTCAAAACTACAACCTATTAAATATTTTGCTTGATTGCTTGTTTTATATTTAGTTGTATAAATCAAAGATAATCATATATTGAGTTGCTTATACAGTTATACCTCGAGATACGAGCGTCCCTACATACAAGTATTCCAAGATACGAGGAAGCCTTTGGGCATTTTTGCTTTTAGATACGAGTAAATATCCAAGATACGAGCACGCGTACTGACACCGATGCCGACGCACTTTCACTTTCACTTCATGTTCACTGACTTCTGTACACATCGCCCGCGAGTAGCTGATTTTCTCTCTATGTTGTGCATTATTCTTCGTAAGAGCAAAAGTGGGAAAGTTCTTAGTAAGTGGGTAGTAAGGATAGCAGTGAGAAGAGGAAACAGATGATGACCATGGAAATGAAGCGTGAAATTGTGGATAAATATGAGCACGGTGAGAAAAATTATCAAAAGTAAAGAATACAAATCGAAAAAAACAACAATATAAATAGAAAAGTAAGAAAATATGTAAGCTAAGTTCAGTAATGCCTAGTTCCTGCTATTCAAGAAAATTACAAAAAAAATTTTAAATTACTATTATTTTTTTTTATTACTATAAGTACTAAGTTTTTACTAAACGAAAAAAGTTTCGAAAAGTGATCAAAAGCAAAGATTACAAATCGAAAAAAATCAAAACAATAATATAAAATAGAAAAGTAAAAAAAAATATGTAAGCTAAGTTATATTAATTTAAGTTATGTTTTGTTGTGTAAGTACCAGCCCCCTCCCTCCCTCCTCCACACCTGCCGCTACTAAATTTATAATTAAAACCACATTTTATTTGATGTCAGACATGTATCACACTGTATACACATACTATAATTGTGTGTGTGTATCTGTATACCAATAAAAACATATTTTTTTCCATTGTTACGGATCTGGAACGGATTAATTTGTTTTCTATTGTTTATTATGGGAAAACATGATTCAGAGCAATTAGACTTACGAGCTCCGCCCTTGAACGGATTATGGTGTCCACGACCCAATCGTTTTTGCCAATAATGTTTTTCTTGAATTCTAGGTGGTCTACAAAAATAACGACATACGGCTGGAACTCTCTCGTCTGGCCCGCATTGCTGACCCCAAGATGAAGCTACAAGGGGATGTGGTTTTTAAATGTGAGAATGTCCCCACCTTA